>OZ005736.1:213902141-215152141 GCA_963930755.1 Eudasyphora cyanicolor
ACTGTGCCACGGTAAACCATACGAGGAAAATTAAAATATATAGCATGAAATTACCCGACATACATTCGCCACATCTGCCTTTTAATGTGGCACGTATAATGAAATGAAGTGAATGCAAGTTGACTTGAGTCGAGTCGAGCGAGTGAGTGCAACACTATCCCAGTGAAGAAGAGCGGCGCATGCGTAACCATCATTCCATCCGTTCGCTTATGAAGTACATTATCGCACATTTATACTGCATCCGAAGCGTGTTGGCAACCGCTTTAAATTTTAAAAAACTGAAGAGATACATGTGAAAACCAACTCCATCTATATTGAAGGTTTTATTATGCAGCAACAATTTATCGGTGTCGAGGTATAGTTTATATTTTAATAAATCAATTATTACTGTAATTAATGATTCGTTACACATTTCCTTTTTTGCCGTATTTAATTCGTTACGTCCTGCTCTGGAAGGGGACACGCGAGCTTTTTTTAGGTACACGCGACGTTAATTGCGGGACGAATGACATAAAAGCTGTGTAAACAATTTGACAAAAATGTTCGGGAAGTAGGTTAAAGGTGTTAATTTGCTGAGGGACATATATGTTTACATAGCGGCAGGACTAAGAAATATGTAATATAACATAATGAATTATTGAAGGTCATATTTAACTATTATGCAATAAATTAATATGGATTGTCCGCTTAAAGCATTTTTATGGTAATCTTGATATGTTCTTCAAATTCCAAAACGCTTTATTCGACGAAGAGGATTTATAGATAAACAGAAACAACTGTCAACTGAAAATGAACCTATTAAGCTATTGAATGATATAAGGATTTTTTAATCTGTCCTATATTTTTGTCAATTAATTCCAATATATATTTTTCTGGCTGAAATATTTTTTTTAAAAGAATGAATCAATAGAATAATATATAAATTTCATTAATAAATAATAGAGATTTTTATGTAATTGGCTCCAAATATCGTAACTGAATACCAAATCAGATTGTTAGTGAAATTTTTTTCAAAAATACAAAGTTTTTCAATAATCGATAAATTAATTTTTCTTTTTTGATAGATTTGGGTGATCTATAGAAAATGTAAATTTTCTTCCGGAAATCAATAGTAATCAAATATAGCTTTAAAACCTTCCTCATACTTTTTCTTATTAGTTCCAATATTTAAGATACTTATACCTACATTAGTGGAGGAGGATATATATCATTTGCTTCGAATGATAGTGTAACTAATCAAAGGAGTGTTGTAAGACCCTAAGTAATTTTGGCGAAAATCCGTTTTAGGAAATTTTAAGTAAGTTTGAGCAATGTCCGTCAGTCTGTCTGACTGTTACATTTTGTATAGTGGAAAATAGATTTTTTTTTTTTTATTTTATTTTTTTAAACATTACAAAACTGCTTAAAAATTACACTACAACTAGTCTATTGCATTCATGAGACTAACTAGTAGTTCTTTTATATCAAATCAGTTACATTTTACAGCCTAAGATTAGCTTAAGAATCTATTTGCTGGGTAAAACGCCGCTTCAAGTCCAGTGGTTTGCATCGATTCAATCGTCTGGTTAGGTGCGCCGATTCTAGAAGTCTCGGAATTTCAATATTTTTGTGGAGAATAAGTCTGTTTTCATGGGCTTCCGCCAGATTACTGATCTCTTCTCTGACAGTATTTATCCTTAGATTTTGATGAAGGTCTTTATTTCTAACATACCAAGGAGCATTTACAATTTCCCTTAGAACCTTGTTTTGAAAAGTTTGAATCATGTCAATAACATGATTTTTGGCGCAGCCCCACAATTGGATGCCATAAGTCCAAATAGGTTTAATTATTTGGTTGTATATCATTACTTTATTATGTGTGGATAGATTGGAATTTCTACCCATTAACCATTTGAGCTCACGATATTTAATTTCAAGACATGTTTTCTTGTTCTTCACGTGTTCTTTCCATGTTAATTTTGAGTCCAAAGTCATTCCCAGATACTTGGCAGAGTTTGAGACTGGTATTTGTTGTGAATTTATGAATATGGGGTTGTAGTTCATATTTTTGTTGGTAAAATCGACATGTACTGATTTAGAGCTATTTATATTGGAAAATAGATAACAAAAAAATGGACGCAGTTTCCCGCCTCTTTTTGTTCTTCCCACACAAAACGACCATTCTGCACAAAAAAACTATAACAGCACATAACATTTATACCATCACATAGAAATACACGAAATGTTGTACAGTATAATGCTTTTGAAGTTCCTACAGTCCAGTGACAAATGATCATTATTGCCACGCCCTTTTTGGTACCTCCAACAAAAAGGCCTAAAAATAGAAAAATTTAATAGCTCATAACTTGAATACCAGTCCTATGTGTTTGAAGTATATACTATTAGCGCATGATAAGTGTATTTGTCACGCCCCTTCTACTAGACAGAGTAAACTATTTCCACCTTTCTGGCTCCCACACAAAGTACAATATTCCATATTAATTAGTCACAAAGTGAGGGTATACCTTAGTTGGTTCGCTCGTCTAAAATTTTCTTACATGTTTTAATTTATTTTTGACAAAATAGAACTTCAAGCTATGTCTTTTCCTTTCTTATGTTTTATCTAATGCCTCACTTTTAAATGCAAAACCAAGTAGGAAAGTTCAGTCGGGTAAATCGACTTAAGAATCTCCTCACCTTCAGTCCGAAAAAATATTCGTAAATTTGTTAATTTTTTGTTTTAATTACGTTGTTATCAATTTAAATTGCATTTAATAAATTTAACGTATGTACTGGTATTAAAGTTATAAGCTGTTAACTTTTTGTCCTAAATGGTTGATTTGTGTGGAAGGCGCGCCAATAATGCGTACTTTTCTCTGGTCTCAGGGTACTATAAAAGCATTACTGTACAAAATCTCAAGTATTTGTATGCTCTGATATTGAAGAATGGAATGGACGAACTTTTTAATTTCAAATTCCCTGAAGAAGAGTAACGACGATAGTCGAAATATCGGAAACGAAAATAAATTAATTAGAAAAAAGTGATAAACGCATTTTAATTAAAAAGGACCTCAAGCCGAACAATATCAAAAAATATTTTTCATAATAATAATTCACAGTTTTTAAAGAGTAAACCAGTAAGGAAAGACCGAAAGTCGGATAATACTCTACACCTCGCTTCCAATGCGAAAATGTGCATTGCGATAAGAATTTGGCAGTCTTCATACATGTAATAAGAAAACTCTCTCTGTTGCATTTTGTACTGATCGGATATATAATTCGGGTCCTACAGCGCTTACATGTCAAATCGGGTGAAACATATATAGGGTGGGTAAATTTTAAGGATCGATGTTGATTTTGAATAAAACACAAATTATTTAGGAAATTATTGCCATTTCTCTTTATTATGATAATATTGGTATGGTTCAATTACACTAGCCAACAGTCGTTTTGTTATTTGGTTCTAGCATAGTTTTTCTCATTGATTTCGACCTACTGAACACGAAAATGAGTTTTAAAAATTTTTCTGTCGATTGGTTTTCGAGATACAAATTTTTGAACTTTTTTTTTAAATTTTTGGAGGTACACTTACAATTTTGAGCATATCTTTCGTCTTCTTTGACGTATTTGATCCTACTACTACTCAAATTAAAGCAAATTGAGCCGTCTACAACTCATTCTCAGAATTTTCAAATCGGGTGAGTAGTTTTGATGTTGGCGGCTTAAAAAGGTTAAAAAACTGCGTTTTTTTAGTAAAAATGTGGCAGAAAAATTCATATAAAATATAAAACGCGATGCTAACAGCGATTTTGTTTTTTTACGTATAGCTGGCATTTTTCCAAAGAAAATAAGCACTTAATTAACAAAATCTGACAACAAATGCGGACTTATAATTTTTTTGGTATACGATCGAAATTCCGCTATTTCACGATATTTTGATTTTCATTATTTGCACAGCTAACCTACTAGGAGGGATCGAAAAAGCAAGTTTTTTATAATCCTTTTGGAATAGAACGGAACAGTTGCTCCTATACATAAGTTACTTCTGTTCAAAATTTCACCACCCTGGGTTAATGTCTTCTGTTCTGGCAAGGGACGTGAAATTTCAAAAATTTAGTGAAATCAGCAATTTTTTTTTTTTGGAAATTTTTTTCAAATGTCACAGCACTTTGCAGATTTGATAAAATTTTTAAATTAATATTAATAACAGAACATAGAAAGACAGGTGCATTTTACGATACGAATTTTGGCAAACCCACTTTACATGTACAAAATTGTTTGGAAAAAACGTTTACGTAATTTTTATGATTCTCAGAATTAAAAAAATAAGTAATACACAAATAGTTATTTAATTTTTATGATTGTGGTTGCAGAGTAATATACGCTTCTGAATGTGCGTGGACGCTCTTCGTGTTCCTTTATGACTGCTACTCCGTTCACAGTCAATTAAAGGGAAAAAAGGGAATTACACTTTTTTATTGATGTGTGTTTTCCCGATGGCTACCTGTATCGGATTTTTTTACAGAAATTCCCCCCACATTTGTGAGTGGTCATTATTTGGAAACTTTTCCACAATTTGAAACGCACACTTGCTGAATCAGGTATATAGCCACCCTTAAAAGATGCGCCCATTCATAAGTACCTGTCAGTAAAATATTGTAACATACTTAGTATTTATAGGTGTTCATTTATCGTTTTTTGTCATTCAACAAGTGTCTACGAACGCGAGTAGTACGAGTAAAAAGTGAAACAAATTGAATTTAAGTGCATATAATACCTACCCAACAAGTAAGACAATGAGTAAAAGACTACGTGTGTTTGAACAATCCAGACAATTTCTGCAATATTTGTGGCGAGTTTATAAAGAATAATCACGCACACACGTTTACTGCAGCAGTGCAATTGCACTATTTGAATTATTTTGGTATTTCTCCAAATATCACAGAACCATGGGCACCTAAGTCGCTATGTGATCTTTGCTATATAATCCTAACCAACTGGGCAGCTGGCGGAAGGTAAGAATTTTTATTTAAACACATTAAGCAAAGCAAATATAGTAATTTGTTTTAATTTTAGGCGCCATATGAAATTCGATACACCAATGATGTGGAAAAAGCAGCTATGCCATTCCACAGACTGTTATTTTTGCCTCACCACAAACAGTGGGGTAGGGAGATTTTTAAAATGGAACTACGCTCAAGTGGGATCGTTTGCACTTCCAGTACCACATTCGAATGATGTACCATATCCAGTGTGCCCTGGTGCATCTCTTCAAAAAGCAGAATCGTCAGATCAAGAGTCCGAGTCAAGTGCAAGCGAATTTGGGGCGTGCAGAAAGCGAAAATTACTGTCACAGGCCGAACTAAACGATTGGGTGCGCGATTTTGGTCTCACTAGGAGAAATCCGAACTTTTTGCGTCTCGGATGGTACAGTGTGGATTTGCGGATTCAGAAGTGAAAGTAACAGCGTACAGGAAGCGTCACCAGCAGTATGCACAATTTTATACAAAGAAAGACGAAATATGTTTTTGCAGCGACATTTCCGGCTTGTTCCAAGAGCTTCGCCAAATTCACAACCCCAATGAATGGAGGTTGTTTATTGACAGCAACAAAGAGAGCTTGAAGGCAGTTCTCTTACATAATGGGAATGAAAAGCCATCTCTTCCTATTGCTCATGCGGTTCATTCAAAGGAGAACTATGAAACTATGAACATTTTGCTGAAATGCATAGAGTATAGCAAATATAATTGGAAAATATGCGCCGACCTCAAAGTTGTGGCCATTCTGTGTGGACTCCAAGGAGGCTATACGCGACATTGCTGTTTTCTGTGCCTTTGGAATAGCCGCGCTGATGATCAGCATTATATTAAAAAAAAATGGCCGGAACGAACGAAACCTGTAGTTGGAGAAGCGAATGTTCAGCGCAAACCACTAATAGAGAACCGTGAAAATAAAATACTTCCGCCGCTGCACATAAAATTGGGTTTGTTAAAAAATTCTGCCAAAAAATTTTACAAAGAAGGTGAAGCTTTTGCCTATTTACGGTCAATTTTCCCTTACCTTTCGCTGGCAAAAATTAAAGAAGGAGTCTTCGCAGGACCCGAGATAAAAAAAATTTTGAAAGATGAAACATTCCCGAAGCTGTTATCACCCATCGAAGCCGCAGCATGGAATTCCTTCAGGCTTGTTGTGGAAAACTTTTTAGGAAACAACAAAAGCGATAATTATAAGGACATAGTTGAGGATCTGGTAAAGAACTATGAAGCAATGGGTAGGTTTTTTTTGAAACAAATGTTAATTTAAATAGCGTTTTAATTCTCGTTTTTTTTCATTTTTGGGTAGGAGTGCACATGTCACTTAAAATACACTTTCTGCATTCTCATTTGGATGTTTTCCCTGAGAATTTAGGAGAGGAATTGAAGGCTATGGAACGACGCTATCAGGGCATCTATGACACGCCTATGATGGGTTACTACATTTGGACCCTAATACGTGAGACCACTTGCAGCGAATACAAAAAACAAAGAAGAAGTCAGCTGTTTTTCCACATGGCATAAAATGTACAGTTATATCTTTGTTTCTACTCATTTTTTTTGGGCGTTGATTTGGTTAATTTCGTTAGTTTAGCTAACCTGGCACATCCATTTCTAATTGTGCCATACATTGAGTATGTAGTGCTCTAAATAAATTAAAAAATAATATACTAAGACTAATTTGTTTATTTTAAATTAAGTTCAAATGTATTTATTCGTTTGCGTTGGGTAGGTGAGCTGTGCAAATAATGAAAATCAAAATATCGTGAAATAGCGGAATTTCGGTCTTTTACCAAAAAAATTATAAGTCCGCCATTTGTTGTTAAAATTTGTTAAGTAAGTGCTTATTTTCTTTGGAAAAATGCCAGCTATACGTAAAAAACCAAAATCGCTGTTAGCATCGCGTTTTATATTTATACCCTCACTTTAGTGTGACGAGGGTATATATCATTTGCTACGGAAAAAAGTGTAACACATCGAAGGAGTGACCTAAGACCCCAAGTATGTTCGGCGGAAATCCGTTTTGGGTCATTTTAAGTCGAATGAGCAATGTCCGTCCGTCTGTCTGTCTGTCTGTCTGTCTGCCTGTCTGTCTGTCTGTCTGCTGGCTGGTGCGCACGATAACTCTCGAAAGGAGTAACCGATTGACTTCAAATTTCGTATGTGGTAATATTTTTTTCTATCTCCGGCTAAGTTCGAAGATGGGCCATATTGGTCAACTCCTTCTGGTACCTCCCCCACAAAGGGTTAACATGTTGTGAAATATTGATTCTTTAATAACTGCTATTATACGTATTCGAATCTTCTGAAATTCCACACATAGTATTAGTTTGTTAGTCGCTATCAACTCGAGAAAAATGGGCGAAATTGTCACGCCCCTTTTGGTACCTCCCACACAAATGCACCATTTTGCACTAAAAGTTAAAAGCTTATGACATTAATACCAGTGTTTAGAAATACTTGAAATTTTGTACAGTGTAATGCTTTTATAGTGCCTACAGTCCAGTGAAAAATGGGCGTTATTGCCGCGCCCCTTTTGGTACCTCCCACACAAATGCACCATTTTGCACCAAAAGTTAACAGTTTATAACATTAATATCAGTGTATACAATTACTTGAAATTTTGTACAGTGTAATGCTTTAATAATGTCTATAGTCCAGTGAAAAATGAGCGTTATCACCACGCCCCTTTTTGTACCTCCCACACAAAATGGCCAAATTATACCACAATTTAATATCTCAACGTTGATATACCAGTCCATATAAACGGTTACAATTCGGTACAGTGAAATGTATTTAAAGTATCTACTGTTCAGCAAAAAAAAGGTGTATTTCTTAAACCCCTTCTGGTACCTCCCACAAAAATTGACAGAATAATTTGTGTAATATTCAATATTACATTACTCACAAAGTGAGGGTATACCTTAGTCGGTTTACCCGACTGAAACTTTCTTACTTGTTTATATGAATTTTTATATGAATTTTTCTGCCACATTTTTACTAAAAAAAGGCAGTTTTTTAACCTTTTTAAGCCGCCAACATCAAAACTACTCACCCGATTTGAAAATTTTCTGAGAATGAGTTGTAGACGGCTCAATTTGGTTTAATTTGAGTAGTAGTAGGATCAAATACGTCAAAGAAGACGAAAGATATGCTCAAAATTGTAAGTGTACCTCCAAAAATTTAAACAAAAAGTTCAAAAATTTGTATCTCGAAAACCAATCGACAGAAAAATTTTTAAAACTCATTTTCGTGTTTAGTAGGTCAAAATCAATGAGAAAAAGTATGCTAGAAACAAATAACAGAGAAAATTTTGTTATTTGTGACCTAGTGTTATGTATTGAACAAAATATCGGCCAAATGGCCGCCGAGACCTCGGCGGCCCACCTTCATCCGATGGTCCAAATTTTCGATGACGCTGAGGCATAATTGAGGTTCTATGCCGTTAATGTACCGAATTATCTCATTCTTTTGCTCTTGAATTGTTGCTGGCTTATCGACGTACACATTTTCTCTCAAATAACCCCAAAGAAAGAAGTACAACGGTGTCAAATCACATGATCTTGGTGGCCAATTGACATCGCCACGACGTGAGATAACACGGCCATTGAATTTGTTGCGCAAAAGAGCCATTGTTTCGTTAGCTGTGTGGCAAGTGGCACCGTCCGGTGGTACCCACATATTGTCCACATCCATATCTTCCAATTCGGGCCATAAAAAGTTCGTTATCATCTCACGATAGCGAACACCATTCACAGTAACTGCCTGACCGGCCTCATTTCGAAGATGTATGGCCCAATGACGTCGCCAGCCCATAAGCTGCACCAAACGAACTGGGCGAGCATGCACAGTTGTTTTCACATCTCCTACGGACCCGGTTTGCTGAAATTTGCGCACAATTCTCCCGATTGTGGACATATTTGGTCGATTATGCTGATCAAAAAAACATCACGAAGTGCACGAAATGCATTTTGATTTGAACGCCCATTTACGTAAAATGCTTAAAAACTTTAACGCATTGCTCGATTGTGTATCTTTCCACGGTTCAAATTGAGTTAGTCTGAAATTGAGAAATTTCAAATGAAATGTAGAAAAAAACTTGACGTTTAGGTTTGGTTCACATTCAACATCGGCCCTTACCATTTAACCACCCTTTATATGGGGGCTATATCTAAATCTGAACCGATTTTTCCTGAATTTGGCGGCGTTCATACATATAATAAGAAACCCCTTTCTGTTGAATTTGGTACTGATCGGATATAAAATACGGGTTTTACAGCGCTTACAAGATTACAAGACATGTCAAATCGGGTGAAACGTATATATGGGGGCTATATCTAAATCTTACCGTATTTTCTTCGAATGTGGTAGTGTTCATTCACGTTATAAAAAAAAACTCTCTCTGCCGAATTTCGAAAAGATCGGGTGTAAGATACCGTTTCTACAGCGCTTACATGTCAAATCGGGTGTAACATATATGTATATGGGGACTATATCTAAATCTGAACAGATTTTCCCCGAATTTGGCAGTGTTCATTCATTCAGTAGAAGAACTCTCTCTGCAAGATTTCGTACTGATCTGATATAAATGACAGTTTCCACAGCGCTTACGTGTCAAATCGGAGGTACATATGTATATATGGGGATCGTCCTTAGGCCTAAAGAAAAAAATGTGCAAAGTTTCGTTGAGATCGGACCATAATTGCGACCTGTACTTTGATTACAAAAATACATCTACAGACGGACGGACATAGCTAAATCGACAAAGAAAGTGATTACAAGATTACAAGATCTATCTCGTCTTCTTTTGGGTGTTACAAACAAATGCACAAAGTCATAATACCCTGTACCACAGTGTGGTGTAGGGTATAAAAATTAAGGACGGAAACAAAGATTTTTTTAGAACAACATCGTCTCAAATATATAATTTTTGTGTGTGCAAAATAAAATGTATTTGGAGTTAACCCTAAACATTTGTATAGGGTGATCCAAGTAGAGATACTTTCTTCAATAGCCTTTTTTGACAGATCACGTGTGAGTCGTGTCATGCTGTCATGTTATTTTTGTTAAGTATTGTTTGGCATTTAATCATGGAAAGACTTACGCCTGAACAACGTTTACGCGTGTCATTCCCCAGTTACAAGTCGAAATGCTCGAACGAGTCATCGAAAATTGGACTCAACGGATGGCCATCTGAGACGTAGCCGCGGACAAGATTTGATAGACATAATCTGGATCATAAAATGGATCACCCTATATATATCAAGCACAATATGTTTGGAACAATATACTACAGAAGCGTTTTTTTCGGGGTGTACCAACATTTAGCAGTCGTATGGTCAAAAAATTTGGATAATTTTTATAATAATAATTATTATTTTTCCGCCTTAGGATACGTTTCCATATTAAGATTGCGGTGTCGAAAACGGAATCAGAGTTTGTTTTCGACCTAAAGTTATGTTAATTATAAAAAATATCTCAAAATATTCAACACAGAAAGGCATCGTCTTAGCCGGAAATCTGTGAATAAATTATATATTATTTTGAATAAGCAAATGGAATTTCACACACTTTACTTCTAACCAATTACTACAAAACATTAAATCTTGAACACATGCGAGTACTATCATTTATTTTATAAATCGCAAAGAGTTTATAGTGTAGTAATTTTTCTTGAATTCCTTGCACTATGTAATGTGTAATTGTTAGTACAGTTACATAGGTATTTTTAGATAAATTTTTTAACTGACTTTGGGTTGAATTTATATAACGGTTAATCAGCAGCTGCGGTGTCCGAGTGGTTAAGGAGATGGACTTGAAATCCATTGGGTTCTACCCGCACAGGTTCGAATCCTGTCCGCAGCGAATCAATGTGTTTTCTTTGTTTGGATTTTTTAAACAAATATTGAAATGTTGTCGAAAGAACACACACTGACGATGTTGATTCATTGCTTATAAATAGAAATGAAGGTCATCGGCCTCGGCCTCGGCTCGCTAAGCTGCTGATGGTGTAGATGTAATCAGTAAGCGCCAAAAAGTATGCAAGGAATAAGTGATCATTTAATTAATGTGAAATGTTTATGTTCATTTTAAAAGTTATTATTTAATTTATGAACTAAATTTCTCTGAAACAAAAAGTCTCTCGCTGCGGACAGGATTCGAACCTGTGCGGGTAGAACCCAATGGATTTCAAGTCCATCTCCTTAACCACTCGGACACCGCAGCTGTTATTAAAAGGTAAGATACCAAAATGCAGATCATTAATGTATGAGTCTGGTTATCTAGATTGTTCAAGTTTGCTTACAATTAATTAATTCGTTTGAATTTTCAAAACGACTTTCAAAATACAAAATGGCAAAAAAAATTACCAAACTTATGTATCACACATAACATTTATAATACCTCATATAAACGTAGTTTTTTCGAATCTTCTTTGTTCATAGAGTTCAGTATTCTCAGTTTAATTCTAATTGGATACATTTAAATTTCATCGCAAAAAAGTGTGCGTCGGCCGGGAATCGAACCCGGATCAACTGCTTGGAAGGCAACTATGCTGACCATTACACCACCGACGCCCGTGATTAACGTCGTCTTTAAGCCATGATTAGCGAATTCTAAGTAATATGTCTTCAAGAAGTTTTTAAGTAAAAACGAAGGCTTTAATTTAAGTCCTTACAAATTATAGAAATTATTGAAATAATTATCAAACAAGAATTTTAAACAATGAGCAAAAATAATAGTAATGTGCGTCGGCCGGGAATCGAACCCGGATCAACTGCTTGGAAGGCAACTATGCTGACCATTACACCACCGACGCCACTGTGAATAGTTTTAGAATATTTTTCTATCCGAATCTTCGGTGATTCTAGAGTAATTAATTAGATTAATTAATTACACCGCCAAAATTTTACCATTTAAAAGGATTAATATATTTGCATTCTACGATCTCTGAGGAATAGATTTATATCGGAATTTCCTCCATTAACTTCCCAGGAAAAATACTCTTCAAGGAAAAAATTTTTAAGTTCTGAAATGTTTACTATATAATGCTTTTATCATAATATGGCAAAAATAGCGTATGTGCTTTATAAAACGACTTATAAATGTTCATCTTTATTTAAGATTGGTAAGCATGAACTCTGGAGAAACAATTAAAATTACGTAATCAACCTTTGATGAAGGATCTAGATGATAGATAGATGAGAAATAGCTGGGAAATTCGTCGAAGTGGTAGTCAAAGATATTGATGAAGCCTATGACTGCTTGAAATCCATCTTTCCAAGACTCATGGAAGCTTAAATAAGAAACGGTACGTGTTGTTGTCTGTATTTAAATATTGTCATATCAGAATTTGTTCAGTTCGATATATTCGCATTACCACTAATTTTTTCACAAGTTCTTGTATTATTTTGGAGAGAGGTTCCACCAGGTGACCACGCCAATGGAAAAGCGATTCAAATGCAAAAAATTAGATGCATAACTTGCGAAGGTTTGTTGGAGGAGTTCTTAAATTATGCTGTTTAAAGATAAAAGCATCGAAGATGAAGATGACATTGAAGTTGGTGGACACACTTTACAAAACATGTCCATGAATATTATGTCTAACTCGGATGATGATGCAGACATAGAACATGAATATGAAAAACCTACGAAGAAAACAAGATCATCAGAACTACAAGCGTCAACTTCAACGAGGATGGATATTGACAATAATTAAATTTATAAATTTTTTTTCATGCTTAGATAACATATAAAAATCTCATATTTTCTGTGTAAGAGTAGCTAAAATACGAATCAGAATTTTTATTTTAATGCAACATAAAGTTTATAAAGAAAAAAACAGCACATTTGTGGAATTGTAATCCAGTAATTGAGCAAGAAATAGGGAAATTTTTTAAAAAACATTGACATTTTTGCTATTTTTAAGGTACTGGATGCACTTTTTTCGGGTAGGTATGTTTCAGATTTTTTCTCCTATTCAAAATCTATAACTTCGCTTCAGACACAAAAATATATTTCGTACGGTATACCAAGATATAACTGTGTTAAAATATAGAAAAAGTGATAAAAATCCACTTTGAGCAAAAAATTCGTATGGCCATTAAATTACACTATGCAACAAACATTTTGTCCAAGGGATGTGGATAACAGTTTCTGGTGTATTTTGGTGTCACAAACACGAAAAAATTATTGAAAAAAATGTTTATGGTAGATTTTTTTTTTTAATTCCACTTGTAAATGTTAGGGAAATTAAAAAAAAACTTGTTTATATTTTTCTGTTAAATGACGTTTAAATGACGTTTTTGCTTATATTGAATTCGCCATATGTGAGAGAGTCATATAAGAGACATTGCACTTGCATTTTATTTTATGAGGATTGATGTCAGACATTATAAAATTATAGAGAGGACGATGTTTTACGGCCGTTCGTATCCCTCCATAAAACGTTATATGCAATGTGAGAGCTATATTGGATGAAATCCTCTCTGTTAGAGGGTCTTTCAACAATATTTGTGGTTTTGATTTATGAGGTTTCCATTCGCTCTTAGGTCGCGATAGGCTTTTGCAAGGATATTCCCGGATTAATCGAACATACAATTCAAAGGAATGACGGTTATTTGTTGACAGCAGTAAATAAAGTTTGAAAGCAGTACTTTTACACAACGGAAATCAGAAACCGTCGATTCCCATTGCTCCTGACTGGCGAATTTGTTGCGATTTAAAACTAGTTGGGATGTTATGTGGAATTCAAGGCGGATATACAAAATATTGCTGTTTTTTATGCCTCTGGGATAGCCGTGCTCGCGAAGATCATTATAGAAGAAAGAAATGGCCAACAAGAAAACACATTACATTGGGTGAAAACAACACAAAATACACACCTCTCGTCCAAAAGAAAACATTATTTTGCCAATACTGCATATTAAGCTGGGGCTCTTTAAAAATTTTGTAAAAGCATTAAAGAAAGGTGGCAATTCAGTTGAAATTTATAATGAAACTGATGAAAAATGTAAATTTTGAATCATTTTTGACGTCGGATGAAATTGCAGCATGCAGGTCGTTTAAGCTTGTAGTTTCAAATGTCCTTGGATCCAATAAAAACCCGCAATATGAAACAATGATTAATGTTTTGTTAAAAAATTATGAAAAAATTGGTAAGAAATATATATTTTTCTATATCTATGTATATAACACATATGTATGTATGTATTCTTCTAACCTATTTTTCGCTTTATGTACTCCAACAGGTGACATATTTACAAGAAATGAAGTCCATCGAGCGGCGTTACCAAGGGCACTGGGATGAAAGAATGATGGGAGATTACATTTGGTTCCTCATTAGAGAAACCGATTCGGAAATCTACAAACGTAACAAAGAACTCACAATTACTTCTAACTAAACTTGTACATGTAAATAAACTCAAATGTACATAACAGAAATTAAAAAACAAAATTGTTGGAAATTCTCTTACCTCTACTAAAAGAGCTATAATTTCTGCATTTATCCATGGATTACTTTCAAATATAATTTTTTTATATAATTTTATTTAAATAAAACTATACAAATTAATTTTTTTTCGCTAGGATGCAAACTATTAAAAAATAAAATATTTTTTTTTGATTTTTTTCTATTCTTTATGTTTTTTCCAAGAAAATTTTGTTTTTGGAAAAAAATCTACTTTTTCCAATTTGTTTAATAACTGTTACTAAACCACTGTTTCAATGTGAAAGAGATATTTATAACATTGGTAGCCCACATTAATAGCTTCAATTTAACGTATAAGTCGACCTGATCGGGCATATACTCCTAAAACTAAGGGTACATTCGATGACAATAACAATTTTAATACAAAATTTTTTTTAAAAAAATGTATGCATTTTTATAAATTTTTTTCCATATCCAATCTATACAAAAAAAGAATTTTTAGGTCTTGAACACAAAAAAAATTTTTTTGTTGCACAGTGTCATCAATTGGGCCAACATGACTAAACGAATGATGTAGAAGTTCTTATTTTTGGGGCTACTTTCACGACCAATTCTCAGAAATGAGTCCCAATCAAGAATATTTCTATTTTTTTATCATATAGAAAATGTTGTTGCCAATTCAGAAAAGCTAATGAAAAAGCAAAATGTCATATTGTGTTCCGATATTCACAAAATATTAGGACTGGATCAGAAAAAAATAAAATACAGTTTTAATTGGAAATATCTCGGTAAATATATAACAAACAGCCCGACTTTAATATTTCCTTACTGGTTTCAGGTTGGAATTATTTTCTTCGTTGTAATAATGCTGGCTTTTAAAAAACGGAAAAACTTTTTTTTGCCATTTTTGTTTTTGTGCTAGCAAAAAAAAAACAAAATCAATTTTTTTCTAATTTTTTAAAGACTGTTACTAAACACTGTTTATACGTGAAAGAGATAATTCCAACATTTGTAGCCATTATAATTGCCTTAATCTTATTGCGTATTCCGGCTCTGTCTGGCTTATACTTCAAAATATATTGTCAAAATACTAAAACTTTACGATAAACAAACTTTGGGATTTGAGGGGCATACTGCCTCAATCTACACCAAAAATACGTTTTTAGGTCTCGGACAGAAAAAAAATGTTGCATAGTGCTCCTCTGATGTTCATATCTATATATATAAAAGAGAGTGTCTGTTTGTGGGTTTGTTTGTTTGTTTGTTCCGTATAGACGTCTAAACGGCTAGACCGATCATCTTGAAATTTTCACAGAATGTACATGTGTAGGGGGTGCTGAAAATAGGGTACTTGAATTTTCGATATATTAAGTGGGCGTGGACCCGCCCATATGGGTCCAATTTTGATATTGAGAAAAATGTTTAGCTAGAGTGCTGACATTTTGTGTGTATGCATTTAGTGGCAGATTATGTGAATTTTCCAAAAATGGGCGGAATCGGACCAATGGGCGTGGCCCCGCCCATATAAGCCAAATTTTTAAATTGAGATATTTTGAACAATTTGTTAGCGAGAGTGCTGGTATTTTGTGTATATGTATATGGTGGCAGTCTACGTGATTGGTCCAAAAATGGGCGGGATCGACCCAATGGGCGTGGCCCCGCCCACATAGACCAAATTTTGAAATCCTGCACAATTTGCCAGCGGGAGTGCTGCAATGTTGGGAATATGTATCTGGTGGCATTCTACGTAATTGGTCAAAAAATGGGCGGGATCGGACCAATGGGCGTGGCCCCGCCCATATAAGCCAAATTTTGAAATTGATATGTCTTGCACAATTTGTTAGCTAGAGTGCTGTAATGTTAATGTTATATGTATCTGGTGGCAGTCCACGTGATTGGTCCGAAAATGGGCCGGATCGGACCAATGGGCGTGGCACCGCCAATTTGCCAGCGGGAGTGCTGCAATGCTGCGAATATGTATCTGGTGGCATTCTACGTAATTGGTCAAAAAATGGGCGGGATCGGACCAATGGGCGTGGCCCCGCCCATATAAGCCAAATTTTGAAATTGATATGTCTTGCACAATTTGTTAGCTAGAGTGCTGTAATGTTGTACATATGTATCTGGTGGCAGTCCACGTGATTGGTCCGAAAATGGGCCGGATCGGACCAATGGGCGTGGCGATCTACGCAATTGGTCCAAAAATGGGCGGGATAGGAACAATGGGCGTGGCCCCGCCCATATAAGCCAAATTTTGAAATTTAGATATCTTGCGCAATTTGTTAGCGAGAGTGCTGTCATTTTGTGTATATGTGTCTGGTGGAAGCCTACGTGATTGGTCTAAAAATGAGCGGAATCTGAACAAAGGGCGTGGCCCCGCCCATATAACCCAAAATTGAGCTATCTTGCACAATTTAGAAGCGAGAATGCTGTAATTTTGTGTATATGTATCTGGTGACAGTCTACGTGATTAGTTAAAAAATGGGCGGGATCAGACTAATGGGCGTGGCCCCGTCCATGTAAGCCACATTTTGGAATTGAGATATCTTGCACAATTTGTTAGCGAGAGTGTTGTTATTTTATGTATACGTATTTGGTGGCAGGATTTGTGATTGGTTCAAAAATGGACGGGATCGGACCAATGGGCGTGGCCCCGCCCACATAGACCAAATTGTGAAATTTTGATATTTTGCACAATTTGCTAGCGAGAGTGCTGTATATGTATATGGTGGCAGTCTGCGTAATTGGTCCAAAAATGGGCGGGATCGGACCAATGGGCGTGGCCCCGCCTATATAATCCAAATTTTGATATTGATATATCTTGCACAATTTTTTAGCTAGAGTGCTGTAATGTTGTACATGTGTATCTGGTGGTAGTCTTCGTGATTTGTCCAAAAATGAACGGGGTTGGACCAATGGGCGTGGCCCCGCCCATATAAGCCAAATTTGAAATTCAAATATTTTCTACAATTTATTAGAGAGAGTTCTGTATTTGAGTGTATATGTATCTGGTGACAGTCTACGTGATTGGTCCAAAAATTGGCGAGATCGGCCCAATGGGCGTGGCCCCGCCAACATAAACCAAATTTTGAAATTTCGATATCTTGAACAATTTGCTAGCGAGAGTGCTGCAATGTTGTGTATATGTATCTGGTGACAGTCTACGTGATTGGCCCAAAAATTGGCGGGGTCGGCCCAATGGGCGTGGCCCCGCCCACATAGACCAAATTTTGAAATTTCGATATCTTGCACAATTTATTATCAAGAGTGCTGCAGTTTTGTTTATATGTATCTGGTGACAGTCTCCGTGATTGGTCCAAAAATGGGCGGGATCGGCTCAATGGGCGTGGCCCCGCCCACATAGACCAAATTTTTAAATTGAGATATCTTGCACAATTTGCCAGCGAGAGTGCTGCAATGTTGTGTATATGTATCTGGTAGCAGTCCACGTGATTTTTCCAAAAATGGGCGGGATCGGACCAATGGGCCTGGCACCGCCCATATAAGCCAAATTTTAAAAATGTGATATCTTGCACAATTTTATACCGAGAGACCTGGAATTTTGTGTATATGTATATGGTGGCAGTATGCGTGATTGGTCCAAAAATGGGCGGGATCGGCTCAATGGGCGTGGCCCAGCCCACATAGACCAAATTTTGAAATTTCGATATCTTGCACAATTTGCTAGCGAGAGTGCTGCAATGTTGTGTATATGTATCTGGTAGCAGTCCACGTGATTTTTCCAAAAATGGGCGGGAGCGGACCAATGCGCGTGGCCCCGCCCACATAAGCCAAATTTTGAAATTGATATATCTTGCACAATATGTTAGCGAGAGTGCTGGAATTTTGTGTATATGTATATGGTGGCAGTCTGCGTGATTGGTCAGAAAATGGGCGGGATCGGACCAGTGGGCGTGGCCCCGCCCTTATAAGCCAAATTTCGAAATTGATATATCTTGCACAATTTTTTATCTAGAGTGCTGTAATGTTGTACATATGTATCTGGTGACAGTCCACGTGATTGGTCCAAAAATTCGCGGGATCTGACCAATGGGCGTGCCACTGCCCATATAAGCCAAATTTTGAAATTGAATTATCTTGCTCATTTTGTTAGCGAGAGTGTTGAAATTTTGCGTATATGTATCTGATAGCAGTCTACGTGATTGGCTTACAAATGGGCGGAATAGGACCAGTGGGCGTGGCACAGCCCATATTTTGATATATCTTGCAAGTATTATATAGGAAATACATGAACATAAATGCTCGGTATGCGATAATTACAGCTGCTCACTCCAATACAATCGCAATATGATAATGTGATACATGACCAATGAAACAAGAATTTGGAAATTTTATAAGTATACATTTCTATTTTCTGGACTTTCCACTGAATTCGGTATTTTTTCATTCAGTGAATTTATCACTAATACCACTAAGGAAAGGCAGAAAGTCGGGCGGGGCCGATTAGGGTCATTGCGATATTAATTTGGAATAATTGGTAAATGTGGTGTGTGTGTGTGTATGTATATCTTATTTTGAACCGATAATCGCTAAATTAAGCAATATTCGTTCCTAAATTGAGAAACATTTTTCTGGAGAACTTTGTAATGATCGGAAGTAAAGTACAACTTCTATAGCGCTTTGTAACCAAATCTGGAGGAACATATATATGGAGGAACATATAAATCTGAATCGATTTTCCTTGAATACTCATTCATGTAAAATAGAAACCTGTTTCTGTCGAATTTCGTACTGATCGGATATAAAACACAGTATCTACAGCGCTTACATGTCAAATTGGGGGTAACATATATATGGGGGCTATATCTAAATCTGAACCGATTTTCTCCGAATTGCGGTATTCCTTCATGTAATAAGAAATCTCTTTCTGCCGAATTTCTTACTGATCGGATATAAAATACAGTTTCTACAGCGCTTGAATTTCAAATCGGGGGTAACATATATATGGGGGCTATATCTAAATCTGAACCGATTTTCTCCGAATTTTGCAGTATTCCTTCATGTAATAACAAACCTCTTTCTGCCGAATTTCGTACTGATCGGATATAAAATACAGTTTCTACAGCGCTAATTTTGACATGGGCAGCGAAGCGCACCGGGCTCAGCTAGTCAAATATAAAACCCATCAACAGCAAAAAAAAAAACAAAAAGGTGTGCGTCGGCCGGGAATCGAACCCGGATCAACTGCTTGGAAGGCAACTATGCTGACCATTACACCACCGACGCCTCTGCTCAAGCCTCTGTTTTAATGCTCTGGTATTCTTAATGCATTTATCAAAAAAAAATCTAAATAAAACTAATTTAGTTTCTTCGTAATAATAGAGATAATGAGGTCGGGCTCAGAGTTTTTGGAATAATGAAATGTACATTTACTTAACAATTCCAAATTCATGCATTAAATTGCTCTGATGTTTCTGACATATATTTATGTCAGAAGCATTGCTGAGTCTTCATATCAAATTAAAGGGTCACGCAATACCCGTTTGGGTTGGACAATTTTTTTTTTTATTTTTTCCAACCCCTTCTATTGCTGGAAATTTCAAAGTGTGTGTTTACTCGTAACATTATTCTATTTTTAGATTAAATAAATTAGTGTATTTTTATGTCATTTCCGGCTGTTCAAACATTCCCATTATTCTCTTGTTATTCTATTATTAGAAGTAAACAAACCACAACTATGTTAACCCCCTCCCCAAGCGCTGGAATGATTTCTTATATTGAACATTAGTATAAAAAACGCTCTCCACTATCTCTCACCCAATCGTATTTTACTGTTGAATTGGAATACGTATGTACTAGTCAGGGATGATAAATTTGATACTTTAGTACTTTTTTTGGTACTTTTCAGACCCTCAATGTACCGTGATACTCCCGCGACACATTTGATACTTTTTTTATCAAACATGTATTTGCAGGAAAATAATACGAGTATGCACTTTTTCAAAAAAATTATATAAATCGTACACATGCTCTTTCGACATGGTTCGACATAGTTACGCAACGCCAAGAAATATGTTTGGCTCTTGTATTACAACAAAATTCAGTTTCTTTTTATTGTGTATGAAATCGCGCCTTTCCAGTTTCAAAAGTGTAAAAATTTGCCATTTGACAAATTTTGCATTTTTAACGAAACTAGAAACCTATAAGAAAAGATTAAAGGCACGTAGGTTGTACAACGTGGCATCTACACCAAAAACTCAAATTCGTCTGGAACCATCATATATAATCGAATATCAAAACTGGATAAAATACAATGTAAAGTCAATTAATTTTATATTAAAACTGTACCGACATGAATTACCTTTTTTACAGATGATTTTATGTAATATGAAACATCTTTCATCATAATAGGCTAAAAATTCGTTCTCTAGAGAGTCAAGAATTCTAATCGGAAGGTACCTCTATATATGTAGAGTCTAAATCAAAACATGGACCGATTGTATCAATTTCCGTAAATATCGGTTTATATTTGCGTATATAAGATTTTAGTAGCTTCATATCAAGAAATTGATTACTGGATCTTACTAATTTGTATCTCAATATGTCAAGAAGAATTTAAAAAAAATTTTAAAATTGGTACTTTTTGGATCGAAAAAGTACATTTTTAGAACGATTTTTGTACCATTTGGTTACTCTCAATTATCATCCCTGGTACTAGTATTTCCGCCGCCTCTGGAATTCGAACATCAGACCTTCTGATTCATAAGCGTTGGTGCTAACACCCGACCTATCGCACACTGAAAACGAACAAGAAAAAAGTTGAGATATGTGCCACAAATAGAATGTCACTAAATGGAGAATATTTAAGGCATTCAAGAATGACAAGATAAACGAAACCAGAATCGTGTTTATTTAAAAACAAAATTCAGTGTTGCTTTGTAAATGATTTTTTGGACTTGTATCACTTTCATTATATTGTGTGTTTCTGTCTGACACAGATAATATTAATTTTTCTGTGTGTAGTTTGGCCTCTTAGAAAAAGTAATACAGTATAACCTCTCTTATCCGGACACTCGATAGTCCGGACTACCCAATTATCCGGACAGTTAAATGATTCGGACAGTTTCGAACATTTACCTTTGTAGTCCGAACATCATTATGTTTTTGTGTTTGTTTTTCAGTTTTTTAACGTTATTATACCTTTAGCCTTAAAGCAAAAACATGTAGCAGTAAAATTCTACAAATGATAATTTTTTTTGCAATAACAGATGGTTGCAAAGGTTCAAAATTTATAATGAAATTAGTGCTTGAAAATATGTGAGGAAAAATTATAAAGTGATAAATCTGCTGTATTATTTTTGAAAACTATCGAGGAAATTTGCAATGAAGATGAATCAGCTCTATTTTTAAGGGCTCTTCCAAGAACAACATGCTTTTAATTCAGCTCCAAGCATATAAGTCTACCAAACAGAGGCAATATATCGACTTCCATTTTTGCAGATTGAAGAAACTCCGATTTATGCTAAGAAGCCTCTGAAAGCATTTCAGATATTGGGTACGGCTCTCTCTCACGAAAATGAAATCAATACTAAGGATTACACAGAAAGAAAATGGGACCACACAAATCGTATATCACTTGTTCACCACTGCTGATGTTATAGATCAGTCAGTTATGCCAAATGAAAACATTATAGAGAACATACCCTCCGATTATAGTCTTGAGGAAATTCACAATTTTTTGTAAACAAAATTGTTAAATAAGAAAACAACCGAAGTCTTTGCGAATGCTTATGTATGGGCTGAGAGAGTAATATTATTTCTAAAAGAATTTAAAAACAGAGCAGAAAAATTGAATTAAGAAACGGCATCCTTAATAAAATAAGAAATTATGACCCACAATTCAGTTATCCGGACTGAGGTCGAAACTATATCTGTCTGGCGGAATGAAGATGGGTCCCAGGAAAATACACCCCAATATTTTTATGAATATGGGCCCCCAAAAATAACATTGCAAACAACAATTTTTTTAGGCTTAATTTCATTTTATGTCTGCTTTTTGGGGTTAAATTTAATTTTTTGTCCGCTTTTTGGGGCTTATTTTTATACCCTACACCACACTGTGGTACAGGGTATTATAAGTTTGTTTCATGGCAGATGTTTGTAACACCTGAAAATACTATAGCTAGACCCACCTTAAAGTATACCGATCGACTCAGAATCACTAGCTGAGTCGATTTAACGATGTCTGTCCGTCCGTCTGTCTGTCCATGTAAAGTTGTTCGTCGACTACAGGTCGCAATTTTACTCCGATCGTTCTGAAATTTTGCAGTTTACAGTATTTCGCGGCTGTTAAGATCGCTATTGAATTTGGTTGAAATCGGTTCAGATTTAGATATAGCTCCCATATATATCTTTCGTCCGATTTGGACCTTTAGTCCTGTAGAAGCTGTATTTTACATCCGATCGTTTTGAAATTTAGAATGGTAGAGTTTCTTGATCCATGAACCAACATTGCCGAATTTGAAAAAAATCGGTTAAGATTAAGCTATAGCTCCCATATATATGTTTCGTCCGATTTTGCTCTTTAGTCCTGTAGAAGCTGTATTTTACATCCAATCATTTTGAAATTTAGAATGGTAGAGTTTCTTGACCCATGAAACAACAATACCGAATTTGAAGAAAATCGGTTAAGATTTAGCTATAGCTCCCATATATATGTTTCGTCCGATTTGGCCCTTTAGTCATATAGAAGCTGTATTTTACATCCGATCGTTTTGAAATTTAGAATGGTAGAGTTTCTTGATCCATGAACCAACACTGCTGAATTTGAAGAAAATCGGTTAAGATTTAGCTATAGCTCCCATATATATGTTTCGTCCGATTTTTCTCTTTAGTCCTGTAGAAGCTGTATTTTACATCCAATCATTTTGAAATTTAGAATGGTAGAGTTTCCTGCTAATTTGTTAATTTAAAAGAAAAAAAATACATGTTGGCTGATGAATATCGCACATTAAGAAACTCAAATAACTTTTTTTCAGTGTATGGAATTCATTTTTCTTTTATTCATGGTAAAGGTCATTCAAATTTTTAAATATAGCTTAATTATTTTTGCAAGAACTCCATATTCGACAATTTTGTTTGTTTATGTTGCCGTTTAAATCGAAATGGGCCTCGACAGACATGAAATGACAGTTCAATATGTTTTCGTCCTCATGCACGATTTGAAGCATCTTCTGCAAAAATTCCAAGAGAATCGGGAAGTTTGCTGCGTTCAGTTTGTTGGCCATTTGAATTTTATATTGGAATAACTCAAAATCTTTGTGCATAATTGACTGCAATGACTGTCTGCTTATACCCATTTGAGCTGATAAGCTTCTTGTCGAAACTATTGGATTGTTTTGTATGGCAGCAGCTACAGCAGCGATTCTTTCCTCCGACCGTACCGTCCGAAAGGTTTCGATGGTACGGTCTTCTGTTGATTGTCCCGTGCTCGGCAAAATTGTTAACAAGTCTCATTGTGGTCCATCTGCTCGGACGATTGCCGCCAAAGGTGCGCCTATACTCTCTTTAAACCGAAACTACGGACTCCAGTGCGTGATAGCGGCGGACAATCCAAATTCTTGTTTCAGTGTCCCAGTTATCAATTTTTGTTAAATCTAAAAATCAATCTGCAAATAAAAAAAAAATAACCAGATTCATTAAATAGAAAAAAAAGTTATTAAATGTAGCGGCTTTCATCAGCCACCCTATATTAACAAATTTGAAAAAAATCTCTCCAGCGTTGCCTCAAAAATAATGTACAGAAATAGTGTTCAAAATTTCAAAACGATCGGTGTAGTAGTTTTGAAGTTATGATGGTCTTTGAAAACGTGGGTTGTGGGAAAAACGCTTTAAAGTTTTTCTGATGTACTGAGTCACATATGAAGCGCCGTTGCTTAGACTGCTGTATCTTTCGTTAGTTTTGCTCTGATTCATCTCAAATTTTCACATAATATTTTTTAGAGGTTCTCCATTAAAAAATAAAATAAAAAAAAATAACAAGTAAGAAAGTTCAGTCGGGTAAACCGACTTATGAATCCCCTCAGCTTGAGTCCCCAAAAAATATTCGTAAATTTAGTTATTTTTTTGTTGTTATTAAATTATTATCAATTTAAATTGCATTTAATAACTGTAAAGTATGTAAAGGTATTAAAGTTAAAAGCTGTTTACTTTTGGTAGAAAATGGTCCATTTATGTGGGAGGTACCGAAAGGGGCGTGGCAATGATGCCCACTTTTCTCTGGACTCTAGGTACTATAAAATCATTACACTGTACAAAGTTTAATGTATTTGTATGAACTGATATTAAAGCCAAAAGCAGTTAACTTTTGGTGCAAAATGGTCCATTTGTGTGGGAGGTACCAAAAAGGGAGTGGCCACTCCGCCCGTTTTTCTTGACATGTTAGGGACTAACAAACTAATACTATTTGTAAAATTTCAGAAGATTCTAGTAAGTAGTATAGAATGTATAAAAGAATCAATGTTTCACTAAAAGTTAACCCTTTGTGGGGAAGCTACTAGCAGGAGTGGAGCAATATGGGCCATCTTCGAACTTAGCCGGAGATAGAGAAAAATATTCCCGCTTCCCAATTTTGAAGTCAATCGGTTACTCCTTTCGAGAGTTATCGTGCGCACTAGCCAGCTGACAGACACATAGACGGACGGACGGACATTGCTCAAATGACTTAAAACAAGTAAGAAAGTTTCAGTCGGGTAAACCGACTAAGGTATACCCTCACTGTGTGAGTAATATTGAATATTACTCGAATTATTCTGTCAATTTGTGTGGGAGGTACCAGAAGGGGTTTATCAAATACACCTTTTTTTTGCTGAACATTAGATACTTTAAATTCATTGCACTGTGCCGACTTATAAGCATTTATGTGCACTGGTATAAACGTTATGAGACATTTAATTGTGGTATGATTTGGGCATTTTGTGTGGGAGGTACAAAGAGGGGCGTGGCAATAACGCCCATTTTTCACAGGGCTATAGACACTATAAAAACATTACACTGTACAAAATTTCAAGTATTTTTATACACTGGTTTTAATGTTATAAGCTGTTAACTTTTGGTGCAAAAAGGTACCTTTGTGTGGGAGGTACCAAAAGGGGCGTGACAACAACACCCATTTTTCCCTGGACTGTAGGCAATATAAAAGCATAACACTGTACAACATTTCAAGTATTTTTATACACTGTTATTAATGTTATAAGCTGTTAACTTTTGGTGCAAAATGGTGCATTTGTGTGGGAGGTACCAAAAGGGACGTGGCGACTTCGCCCATTTTTCTCGAGTTGATAACGACTAATAAGCTAATACTATGTGTGGAATTTCAAAAGATTCGAATAAGTAGTATAGCAGTTATTAAATAATCAATATTTCACAACATTTTAACCCTTTGTGGGGGAGGTACTAGAAGGAGTGGACCAACATGGCCCATCTTCGAACTTAGCCGGAGATAGAAAAAAATATTACCACATACCAAATTTGAGGTCAATCGGTTACTCCTTTCGAGAGTTATCGTGCGCACCAGCCAGCAGACAGACAGACAGACAGACAGACAGACAGACAGACAGACAGACAGACAGACAGACGGACGGACATTGCTCATTCGACTTAAAATGACCCAAAACGGATTTCCTCCGAACATACTTGGGGTCTTAGGTCACTCCTTCGACGTGTTACACTTTTTTCCGTAGCAAATGATATATACCCTCGTCACACTAAAGTGAGGGTATAATTACCTAAAACGAATTTCCGACAAACATACTTAGGGTCTTAGGTCACTCGTTCGATGTGTTACACTTTTGGCTC
The DNA here is from genome assembly GCA_963930755.1 of Eudasyphora cyanicolor. NCBI lineage: Eukaryota > Metazoa > Arthropoda > Insecta > Diptera > Muscidae > Eudasyphora > Eudasyphora cyanicolor. Next base: position 213,928,398 of record OZ005736.1, read on the forward strand.
GTAGCAAATGATATATACCCTCCTCTCTAAGGTGAGGGGATAAAAAACAAATTGATTACAAACGTACCCCCACCCATAAGTCAACTGAGCAATGTCCTTCTTTCCGTATGTCTGTGTACACGGTGCGCACGATAACTTGCGATAGGAGTAACCGATTGACTTAAAATTTCTATCTCAGGATAAGATAAAAAATGGACCACAAAGGGTAAAAATTTAGTTAAATATTTTTTTCTTTAATAATTTCTATACTAGTTACAGAATCGTCCACACACGCAAAGAAAAAATTCGTTTCTGCGAAACGAAATATTAGACAACTACAATTCTCGTTTGCCGGAACTGAAATTTCGTTTGTTGTTTGTTCTGACCAATGGAAATTTCAGTCATTGTAAACGAAAATTGTAGTTGTCTAATATTTCGTTTCGCAGAAACGAATTTTTTCTTTGCGTGCAATTACTCACATAGCATTAGTTTATTGGTCGATATCACCTTGAGAAAAACGTGCGAAGTTGTCATACCTTTTTTGGTCCCTCCATGCAAATGGACCATATTGCTAAAAATTGGACTTATAGTTCGAACATATGGTCCAAATACTAAAGGCACTTAACTAACGAAAAAATAGGAAGAGATTTCTGAAAAAAGAAAACAAAACTATAAAAAAATTTTGTAAAAAAAAATTTTGTATACGAAAAATTGTAAAATACCGTTCGATTTTTAGCCTTTTTCTACAAAGCATACAACCTTTAAGCTAATCTGGATACTGAGCTACTCTACACTTCTTCAGATCTGAAGAAAAGACTTCATCAACCCAGTGCCATAAATGTTGATTAAGAAATCGTTTATACATATGTCATTTTCAGAAATGTTTCAACCAAAGTTGATGAAGCCCTTCATTAATTACACAATGCGACAAAATAAACTAAAGTTGAAAAGCATGGGACGCGATATACATAGTTATTCCTGTAAGCAGACCCACTTTAAAGTATACTGATCCACTAGCTGTTTTAGCAAAGTAGCAATTTTACTCCGATCTTTTTGAAATTTTATATTTAGCTAACAGCTAGTGGATCAGTATAGTTAAAAGTGGGTCTAGCTACAGTATTTTCAGCTGTTACAAACATCTGCATGAAACAAACTTATAATACCCTGTACCACAGTGTGGTTGCTTTCTTGGGAGTACTTCAATGCAATTCCGTAGGAGTAAATTCCATATTCTTCTGGGTTCATATTACTCTGAAAACTCTTGATAAAGGGAGGTTAAATATTCAAAATTATATGCGATAAGTTATTATATTATATTCATATATTTGCCATAACTTTAAACAACTAAGTCACATCCGAATTCAACTAGTATATTAATATATCTAGTCTTTTCACATAAATACCTCAGTAAATCTAGACTCATACAGCTTACTTTTCTATAAATAATTTGTAACCGCATTGGCTTTAAATTGAAATGAAAAGAACCACCATCAAGTCTAACTGAAGGGAATTATAAAATAGTGAAATGTGGAATGAATGACTGAATGAACGAAACACGTCAATGGCATTAAAATTTTTGATAATCACTCCGCACAGTTCCTGGTCTATTTTGGGAAGAGACGTATGGAAACGGTAGTGGATATCTCTGTGGCACTGGAAGACGAACGTCTACTTTATGTGGCGTTAAAAACCAATTGAACGATTAATTATTCACACGATATAGCTGAGCAGAGGCAGAGTTCTGTGTTGGGCCCAAACAAATGGCAACAAAAACACTTTCAATGGGAGTTGAATATTCAAGCTAAGCATATGTACGAGTATGTATGGCGGATCGATGATATCCCCAGGAACGATTTGATCATCATGAAATCACGGAAATGAATAAACTCGGTTTTGGAGGAATAAATAAGAGTACATGGCCCTGCAATATTGGTATAGAACTGGGAAAAGCAAAATGCTTGGTTCTAAGAAAACAAATTTCTCTAAAAGTTGTCAGTTCCCGATGGTGTCATCGTTTTCCATACCAATCCCATATGCAGGCCAGGAAGGCATATTTTCGGGACACATGATTTCAAAGGGGACTCCTAATCACGTATCCGTCCAAACAAGGCTTTGAATGAATTCGTGCAGATCTCTACTACAATTGCATACATTTTCTTCGTGTACGCAAAAAAAATAATCTAATATATAAAACTAAAGAATAATATTTGCAAATTTTCTAATTAATTGTTTAATTGGGTCAAATAACACTGGTCAACCATTTTTGGGGAGTAGGATTTTACAGTCAATTTGGATATATGGGATAATACAGTTTACAGAATAAACCAGTAAGAAAGGGCTAAAGTCGGGCTGTGCCGACTATGTGATACCCTACACCACTCTAGTAAGATTGGATAACAATGAAATATCCAGTGTATGTATACTTGAACTAAAATTTGTTTTCACAATTTACATTTGGTACATCTCCTCTGCATCTGTAGCCAAATCGGACGAAACATATACGAGTATATGGGAGCTATAACAAAATCTGAACCGATTTTCTTCAAACTCGGCAATGTTGGTCCATGAGTCAATAAACTCTGCAATGCTAAATTTCAAAACAATTGAATATAAAATACAGCTTCTATAGGGCAAAAGGCGGACGAAACAAATATACTGGAGATATAGTTAAATCTGAACGGATTTTCTTTAAATTCAACAATGTTGGTCAATGTATTAAGAAAATCTACCATGCTTAATTTCAAAACAATTGGATGTAAAATACAACTTTTATAGGGCAAAAGGGTCAAATCGGACGAAACATATGTATGTGAACTAAATTTCAAAGCGATTGGTTTTAAACTACAGCATCTATTGGGCTAAAGGGCCAAATCGGCGAAACATATACAGGGTCGCTGATATGTATTGCAACCAACTTCAGGTTGCTATCATTTCTAAACCGCTAGTCTGATAGCTGACAGATTTATTTCAGTGACAGTTCATTTTATTGTTTACAAGCTTACAAAAGCATTTTGATCTATTGCATTCAGAAAAAAGTTATTCGTGATGGAACTCAAGCGTGATAGTGTGATTGCTTTATATTTGGGTGGAAAAACACAAGTGGCTATCGTTAGAGCCCTCCAGCATTTAAATGTGAATAAATCTTTTGTTTCTCGTACCATTGTTCGTTACGGTGCTACTGGCAGTGTTGCATCGCGTCCAAAAAGTGGACGAAAAAAAACGGTAACAACACCAGAAATGATCCGAAAAGTGAAGGCCAGATTTGATCGAAATCCACGCCGCAGTGGTAGAAAAATTGTTCGTGAGCTGAACATATCGCGAGAACGGATACAACACATATTAAAAAATGAGCTTGGACTAAAGCCATTGAAGTTCCAAAAAGTGCAAGAGCTCACCGATGCACAAAAAAAGTTAGACTGGAAAGAGCCAAGGAATTGCTTCGCTTGCACGAAAGTGGCCAGTTACCGAATTTTGTTTTCTCCGATGAGAAGCCATTCCAAATTGAGCAGTTTGTGAACAAACAAAATGATCGGGTTTACTTGCCAAAGAGGTCAGCTGAAAATTTACTCCTTCGATTGGCCACCAGAACTCAAGCGCCGCCGATGGTAATGGTGTGGGCCGCCGTAACGGCCGATGGTCTCTTCCCGCTCGTATTCATCGACCATGGGGTCAAAATATTATCGGGAAAATGTCCTAAAGACAGTATTGAAGCCCTGGGCAGACAAACATTTCGGCCGCAGACCATGGACATTCCAACAGGACTCAGCATCATCGCACTCAGCACTCGTCAACCAAGAATGGCTTAAAAAGGAGGTTCCTCGCTTCATTTCTACCGCACAATGGCCACAAGGCTCTCCGGATCTCAATCCGTTGGACTTTTGCGCCTGGGGCATTTTAGAGAGTAAGGTTCGCACTAAAAAATACCAAAGTATCGATCATCACAAGACGGCGCTTCGCCGGGAATGGGCCAAAATACCGCAGAGCCACTTTCGTGCAGCGTGTGATGGCTTTGTCGGCCGTTTGAAGGCCATAATTCGTGCCAAAGGTGGCCAATTCGAACAAATCTAAACTGTTTCTAAAATTTTATGTTATTTCCGTAATTTTTTGCTTTTGAACAATAAAATTTAAAAAAAATTCAAAAAATATAGCGCTTTACTTTGTTGCATTACATATCAGCCACCCTGTATATGGGAGCTTTAGCTAAATCTTAACCGATTTTCTTCAAATTCGGCAATGTTGGTCCAAGGATCAATAAACTGTAGAATGCTAAATTTCAAAATAACTGGATATAAAATACAGCTTCTATAGGGCAAAGGCCAAATCGGACGAAACATATACATATATGGGCGCTTTAGCTAAATCTTATCTGATGTTGTTCAAATTCGGCAATGTTGGTCTACGGATCAAGAAACTCTACCATTCTAAATTTCAAAACGATTGGATGTAAAATACAGCTTCTATAGGACTAAAGGGCCAAATCGGACGATAGATATATATGGGAGCTATATCTAAATCTGAACCGATTTCAAACAAATTCAATAGGGTTCTTTCCAGTAGGGTTCGAAAGAACAATTGGAGTGAAATTGCGACCTGTAGTCGTCGAACAACTTAAGATGGACAGACGGACGGACAGACATGGTTTAATCGACTCAGCTAGTGATTCTGAGTCGATCGGTATACTTAAAGTTGGGTCTAGCTGTAGTATTTTCAGGTGTTACAAACATCTGTTATGAAACAAACTTATAATATCCTGTACAACAGTGTGGTGTAGGGTATAAAAAATATTTTGAACCACACATTTTTTGCGAAAAAATGGAATCTTTTTATAAAATTTTAAAAATTTTTTAATAAAAGCCTGATAAATTATTATATTATCATGAATAAATAAGACCATCCCAGTCCCGGGATTCAATTTTGGTATGATTTAGAGATTTTGTGTGGGAGGTACCAAAAAGGGCATGGCAATAACGCCCATTTTTTACGAGACCATAGGTACTGTGGAGGCATTACTTATACTCCACAAAATGTCAGGTATTTGTATGGACTGGAATCAAAGTTATAAGCCCCTAACATTTTGTACAAAATGATACATTTGTTTGTAGGGATGTGGAGTCGCAGTCGGGGATATTTGCCTGGAGTCAGAGGCTGGAGTCGAAAAATTATGGTCGACTCCGAGATGGAGTGTAAAAAGTACCATTTATGGTATAGAATTTTTGCAAAAAGATGAGTAAAACATTTGCAGCTTTAACTACATAGTTTTGTATATCCAAAATATCTATAGAGTCAACCTAACTATCGACTTTTTATGTAAAGACAGTTTTAAGAAAGCTCTGATTATAATTATATGAGATCAATTCAGCAAGATGAATAAGAGCATTCTTCAAGATTATACGCTATTCCTAAGGAAAGGCCAATGACTGGTGAAGTCAACTATATGAAATCGTACAGAATCGTCAGATACAGGAAATATAAATATAATAATTAATTACATTTTAAATCTAAACCCAAACAGAATTTGTTCAAATTCTACAATATACGTTCTTGCATAAATAAACTCTACCCTATTAAATTTCAAAATGATTGAATATGGAATACAGATTCCATAGCGCTACAAGGCCAAATCTAAAGAAACCTTTATATCTGGGGGCAATATCGATATGAACCGATTTTGACCAATTCCAATAGTTTTCCTCCTTTGTGTGAAAGAGTTCTTATTGCCAAATTTCACCAGGAGCGGAGTGAAGTCTCGACCTGTACTCAACGAACAACTTGCGATGGACAGCTAGTGATTCTGAGTCGCACGATATATTTTAAGCTGGGTCTATCGGTAGTATTTATTAGGAATGTAACGAAAGTGACTTTAGCGAAAGCGAATAGTGAAATATATTTCTTGCGAATAGTGGAATATGCATTTTTGCGAAAGCGAATGCGAATAATAGTTTGACCCTTTAGTACCAACAAATTTAAGGAACTGAATTGACACTTTTCCAGGATATTCAGGTATTAAGAATGTTTTCCATATTTTTATCTCCTGGTACCACATGGACAAACATATTTTTTCAACTGTTTTCAAATTGTGTGAGGGAATAAGGAGATTTAACACTTTTAACAAATGGAAGCGAATACTGAAATATATTTTTGCGAAAGCGAATGCGAATAATCCAAAGATGGTTTTTGCGAATGCGAAAACGAATGTTAAAATGATGCGAACAGTTCGCATATGCGAATGCGAATATTCGTTACATCTCTGGTATTTATTACAAATCTGCGAAAAAAAAAAAAACAAAATTATAATCCCTGTACCATACTCGTAGTGTGGTGTAGAGTATAATAACTAATGAACAACTGGTTGCCTGAAGAGAACCCAATTTCCAAAAATTGCGGTAAATTAAAACAAATGCAGTGATTGTTGAAATTTTTATCACGATTCCATTTTGAAAGAATTGTCATATTAATTGCAAATCAAGTGTCGATAAATAAATAATAAAATTTTTTAAATCCGGCTCCAGGAGTCGGAGTCGAGTTGTTTTGGCTCGACTCCGCAGCCTAGTTTGAATTGAGGTACCGAAAGGGATGTGTCAACTGCGCTCATTTTTCTGAAGTTGATAGCGACCAAGAAAGTAATACTACATATATGTGGAATTGTAAAAGATTCTAGGAAGTAGTATAGAAGTTATGAGTTAATCAATATTTCACAAAGAAGTGGACCAACATTGTCCATGCTTGACCTTAGCCTGAGATAGAAAAAAATATTGACACATACCAAATTTGAAGACAATCGGTTAATGCTGTCGAATATTATCATGTGCACCAACCAGACAGACGAACAGGCTGACGGACATTGCTCAATTGACTTAAAATGTACCAAAACGAATTTCACTATGCAACAAAATGTTTGTCGAAGGCCTGTGCACGTTTACTGGTGTCCTAAACACGAAATAAATAATAAAAAAATTGTTTATGGTAAAACTTTTTCAAAAAAGTTTTTCTTTAAATTTACCATTTTCTTGGAAGGTGTCTTTATTATTTGGACCATATTTTTTGAAATACATGATCGATAAAGCCCGGATGTACATAATTACATAAATTATGATGACTACAAATGATAGTAATGAAACTTTCACATGGAAACAGAAGATTAGTAACTGTCGTTAAAACAATTATAAAAAATTTTATATTTTTTTCACAAAAATAAACCATAAAAAATAGAAAAAATTAGCAAGTCTAACTCTAAATCTATATAACAGATTATGCAGTTATTTGCATAATCAAATTGTTCACTGGGTATACACGACATGTATTACACACATGTATACTTAAATATTGTCTTATGCAACATGCAGTACCAGCAAATAGTAAAACAGCTAAGACACTTTTATTTTTATGGTAAACAATTTTCCCGTAGACCTATTTGCCGTTGCATGTCATTCCTTCTCTTCCCTTTGTGTTGTTTGTCTGTTTGTTTTCGCTAAATAATATATGAGAAGAATTCTTAAAACGTTTTGGGATGACAACGAAAACGAAATGGAGATATATAAAATTTAACAACAAATCCTCCGGAGCCGTCATTGTCGACGAAGGCAATGGCGCTGATGCGAATCCTGACGTTTGGCAAACATTCAACACTGTTGTGATCATATTATATACGTGTATTTTCATACCAACATTATAAAGTGGGCTAAGTTAAAAACGATAGTTTTCGAGCAGAGATTTTCAAGGGATTTAAAACGTTTAGTACAACAGTTATCCGGGTATTTAATTTAAAAACTGTAGCTGCAAGTTGCCGGTGCAAGGCTCACTATTTCTACCCCACCCATTTTGACCTCGATAACGTGTACTGTTAGCAAGGATATTCGTGCCAAATTTGGGGAAGTTTGCTACTATAGCAGTCGAAGTATTATAAATTTGTTAGGGCGGAATATGTTGCAACACATCCTTTGCCCAAGCATAACCAAATATACCACGAACTTAGGCAAAATGTCATCAAAATCCATTTAGTCGTTGGACTCGATAAACTCGAGAACCAACGCTATATTAAAATGTAGCTTTGCGTGGATATCACGCCACTGTCCTCATCCCGCTTATTACGCTTGATTCTTATGTACGTTGTCATTTAGTTAAAAAATAAATAAATACGTTCATACAGCTTGGTATAGCCCATACAAATCATAATTACAAAATTCAATATATCGACTCCTATCGATATAAAATTGGACGGCATACTGAACATTTTCGAATTATATCTCAGCGTGAGTATTACATTTTTCAGGAGCGTTCTTTGTAGCAGTTCACGTGATCGAGGGTGATCAGTGAGCGTGGACGGCCCATACGACTAATTTTTCAAACTATAGCAAAGAGTGATTTTTTAAGAGGTTTATTTGCGTCGATAAAACTGTCTATATAATTAAATGTTTAAAGATGGTTTCATGTAAATGTTTATCGCGGCTGCGACTCAAATGATTCATACGCTGTGTCCAATTTTGGCATACTCCCTCCAACATGTCGGCCAGTGCGTCATCCGTTGCGGGCTGGTCCCTATAGAAGTGAGCCTTAGCACAAAAAATAATCTAAAATCACACGATCTAGGCGGCCAATTGACCGCCCCAAACGTAAAATAAGTGTTCAGCGAACTCGCCTCTCAGTTGGGCCACTGTTTCGCGTTATATGTGGCATGTGGCACCGTCTTGTTGAAACCACATGTCTGCCAAGACCAGCTTTTCCATTCTGGAAAAAAAAGTTTGTAATCATCGCTCGGTAGCGCTCGATATTCACAGTAACGTTCCTGGCTTTGTCGTCTTTGAAAAAGTAGGGTCCAATGATGCCACCGGCTCATAATCCACTCCAAACAGTGCATTTTCGGAGTGCATTGGCAGTTGTTCATGTATCCATTCATGCAGAAATGAGCTTCGTCGCTGAACACAATGAAGTGCACGATGCACTTTCTTAACCAAGCATGAATTTTGATAATCAAATACAATAATCTGCAAGCGTTGTTCGTTTGTAAGTCGATTCATGGTTAAATTATAGTTCAAAGTAAACATGTTTAACAGTAACAAGTTACACGAAAACAGGTGAGCTGCCAAAAACAGTGTCGCCAAAAAATCACCCAATATATGGGTAGTTCTTTCTCATGTGTTACAGGTCAAAAATTAGATCTTTCTCAAATTCTCAGAAAATTTTGCCCTAGTATGTGAGAGTAATGAATGGCCCACAATATTAAAAAAATTAAATGAAAATTGGAGGCAGGGGCGAGGTCAGAGTTCAGAAAAATTGATTTTTTCGCCTGTAATGGTTTTTTGAAGTTAATTTTAAAGCTACAAAGCATTAGAAATTAAAAACATTGTTTCCTAAAGGATTTTCCGTAGACTTTTCATAAAAAATACTAATTTTATCTTAAACAATTTATTTCAGTCACTTTTCGCGGAAATAAAAATATATAAATTGCGATATCTCAGGATTGATCTAATTTTTATTCCTTAATTTTTTTATAAAAAATGGTCTATATGTACTCTACCGATGGTGTAAATCTTTGAGTGGAGACATCTTTGGTTCAAAAGCTACATTATAATAACTGAAAATCTTCACCAAATTACAAAGAACAAATATTTGTATGTGTTTTCAATTATATTTTGCTGTTTTAAATATTTTTTGTTATAATTTGGTGCCGGGTAAGCTAAATTCAAAAGCAGTAACTGCTTATAATTTGGCCAACCTTCAAATTATGTTTACTCATACATGTCGTTGGAGGAGCGTGCTTCCACTCGAGCGTACCAGAAGCTGAAAAATAACCACTTACCCCCACGCTTACAATTAATTAACAAGTAAGAGCGATTGTAAGTAATACTAAGTATGTGTTTGTTGTTGATTGTTCACACCACCATCAGTGGTGGAATGTGATGAGAAAGTAGAAGAGCGTAAAATTGGGAGGAGCGTATTTAGGGATTGTTGTCGTCATAAGCCGGCGCTTGGTAGGCATGAACTCGCTTCCTCATGCTTTCTTAGTATATTATCATAACCACTGGATAAAGTAAGTCATTATTTGTTGACTAAATGTAATACATAGGGTAATAAGATGCCATTACTAGGTAATACATATCGATGGCTTATATTCAAAAGTGGCTATATTAAAATATCCATTTTATCGAGACTACAAAGAAACTATTGAATTTTATTATTTCGCGATCATTTTTATATGTACCTGCAAATTCCTAATTCATGTCAGATTAAAATGATCGCGAAATAATAAAATTCTTCAGTTTTTTTGCTCTCCTGAAAAATTGTTTTTTTAATATAGCCACATTTGGATATAAGACATCTTATACAACTTACCAAGATTTTGCCCGAAAAATTTCTTAAACGGATTTCCGCCAAACATAGTTAATGTCTTAGGTCACTCCTTGTGTTACACTTTTGGCCAGTGTTGCCAGAAATTATTTATGATTTATCATCATTTTAATGATTTTTAAAGCCAAAAAATAGGATATGAAAATCTGACGATTTTTGTCTACAAATTTTTTTTTTATGATTTGAAAATGTAAGAAACTTATCAATTTTTTCTAATATTAAGAATTTGTTATAAATCCTTCCAGATACACTTCCATTTATTTCCTCAAATTTTATTGATGACCAATGAAAAAATAAAATTTGTAGTTGATTCGATCGCATTCAATGACATATGAAGAAAAATTTGAGGTCATAGTGGTCATTATTTCAGAGAATGGTTTTCGGAATTCGTGTTTTCTTTGGGGCTAACAATTCAAATCAGATGTGGTCTTTGTTCGGGACAATATCATAATTAGGACTAATGAGGTCACTTGCTGCTTGAAATGGGTAAAATAAAAAATAAATTGTCGAATGTAGACCAATCGATTGGTACAGGGTTTTCCAACAAGAGGTATAACACCTCACCCGGTATTTCGGTAGCTGTTACTTTTGAAGCTTTTATTTTTTGACATTTGACAAGTAGAAACTACGCCATTACTAAAAATGGAACGATACACGATTCAACAAGGGATTGAAATTAATAAAATTCGAAAATCATAGAAAAATCATCTTGACTGATGAGGCCCATTTCCACTTCGGTGGCTACGTCAGCAAGCAAAATTGTCGCATCTGGGGCTCGGAAAACCCAAGAGTTATCGTTGAGAAGCCTCTCCATCCTCAACGTGTGACTGTTTGGTGCGGTTTATGGTCCGGCGGGGTCATTGGACCTTAATTTTTCGAAAATGCGTTTGTATCAATAGTTACGGTGAATGGATTGCGCTATCGAGAGATGATAATTGATTTTTTATGGTCGGAGTTGGATGGTATTGATCTGGACAACGTTTACTTTCAACAAGATAGCGCTACGTGTCACACAAGCAACGAAACCATTGCTCGGTTACGGGAAAAGTTTCCGGACCGTGTTATCTCTCGAAGAGGTGATCACAATTGGCCATCGAGATCTTGTGATTTAACACCTTGCGACTTCTTCCTTTGGGGCCACGTGAAAGATAAAGTCTACGCAAACAGCCCAGCGTCGTTTCAAGACCTCAAAGATAGAATTCGTGAGGCTATCGAGGACATAGGGCAGCCACTTTGCGATTTGGTTATGGGAAATTTCATGAAAAGGATATGGTCCTGTAAGCGTGGTCGTGGTGGCCATTTGGCTGATGTTGTTTTCAGTCCAATCTGTTATTTGATTTCTATATAAAGATGATCGCCATTAATTCTGTGAATTGTTCTAGGTAATCTTATATATACGTATGTATATATCGCAAATTTTGTATTTTTTTAAAAAGTATTTATTTATTCATGAATATCTATTTTGTCCCCTTCAAAGTAATTCCCCTCGGATATAATACACTTCTGCCAAAGTTCTTTTCCAAACCTCGAAGCACTTCAAATAATAATTTTTTGTGATCTTGTTCAGCTCCTCCTTCGATGCCATCTTTTTCTCCTTAATCGTGGCGTAGCGTCGTCCTTTCATGGGCCTTTTCAGTTTTAGGAACAAAAAATAGTCACAGGGGGCTAGCTCTGGGGAATACGGTGGCTGCGGCACCATTACTGTGTTGTTTTTGGCCAAATATTCGGGCACAAGCAACGATGTGTGTGCAGGGGCGTTATCATGGTGCAAAAGCCAGTTTTTGTTCTTCCACAAATCCGGGCGTTTTTGGCGGATTGCTTCGCGCAATTTGCGCATAACTTCCAGGTAATATTCGTTATTGACCGTACTACCCTGTGGCAAGAACCCATAATGCACCACGCCCCTGCAATCAAAGAAAACGTGCGTCCGCACGCTGTTCGTCCTTCGCATCTTCTCGGCCCTGTAAGAACATTTTGTACCACTGATAAACGTTGCTTTGGTCCAATGAAGCTTCACCATATGCCACAGTCAACATTCGGAATGCGTCAGCGCACTTTATTTTTTTTTTCACACAAAATTTGATGCAGATTCTTTGATCCATTTTCTGAAATAGATAAAAATCTAAGACAAGTTAAAACACATCCAAGCACAACAGCTGTGAAAAATTAACTAACATGAGTACCAACATAACGCTACATAAATATCAAAAATCAAATATACGTAGACCGCGGAAATTAAAAATTCGCGATATTTTTTGAACATACCTATATATTGTCAAAATTCAGACAAATCGGTTGGTACTTACTTAAGGTTTCTCATGTTTCAGGAAGTCGAATCAAGTGGGACCTTTGTACATAAATCCATGGATCTTTCCTCGACCCTGGTGGTGTGGTGGTTCTATGTATTTTTGCAAAATTTCAGGAGTATATTGAAATGTGGACCATTTTCAATACAAAGAAGCTGAAATGTGGACCATTTTCAATACAATGAATATGTTTCAGCAAAATTTGATTATTATTGCGGTTCAAGAATGTGATATCGGCAAACAGATTACTTTCAGGAAACGAAAAATCATTTAAGGTGACCTAAAAATACATATCTGTCTCTGAAAAATACTATTCGGCCGAAAAAATTAAAAAGTTGTCAGAATATGTTTTTGCGTCGATGATTTTTTTGCGATTTTAAAAATTTATTTTGGCGTTCACATGACCCCTTTTTGATGATTGTTTACTATATGACAATTTGGTCTATAGGAAACAATACAGTAGGCGTATAAAATGCTACATATTTCGTTGCCGAAGCTAGCACACATTTTAAGTAGTATGCACGAAATCGGAATATTTTTGGAAAATCGTACACTGAAAATATTATCTTCGTGAATATCACGAAATGTTTCTTACATATTACGAAATCTCTCTTATTTTTTCAGCCAAAGAAATGTTTCATACGATATGTATATGAAAAAGATCATATATATTACGAAGAAGATTCTTCATATTTTTTATGAAACCATTTCATACTTTTTATGAAACTATTTGATATTATTTATAAAACTATTTCATATTTTATATGACAATATTTCATATTTTTTATGAATTTATTTAATATTTTTTATGAAATTATTTCGTATTTTCTATAAAATTGTTTCATATTTGGTATGAAATTATTTCATATTTTGTATGAAATTATTTCATATTTTGTATGAAATTGTTTCATATTTTGTATGAAATTGTTTCATATTTTGTATGAAATTGTTTCATATTTTGTATGAAATTGTTTCATATTTTGTATGAAATTGTTTCATATTTTGTATGAAATTATTTTATTTTTTCGTATGAAATTATTTCATATTTTGTATGAAATTATTTCATATTTTGTATGAAATTATTACGATATTTACAATTTTGATAAAATTTTGTAGTTGTAATCAAAGCAAACTTGTCAGCATCTGAAAGGTATGACATGTATAGCACATAAACAGTTGTTGAATAATTTTCAGGTTTTCCTCCGAACGCTGTAAGCAGGTGATAAATTTGGCACATATCTTCGTTTCTGTCGAACGCTTTTGAAATTATTGCAAATTGATACGGATAGAAGAACAAAATAAAGTACACCCCTAAAATTTAAAAATGATGTTACTCTCACTTCATACAAAATAAGAATCTTTTCATAAAATTTATGAACATAATTTTACGAAGCTTTTATGACGGTTTCTTAAGAAAACCCTTCGTAAATTCGTAAAATATTCTGCATAATATGAATGAAATTTACGAAAATCTTCGTAAATAATATGAAGAATGTATGAAGAATATAATAAGAAGAATGTTTCGTAAATAGTACGAAGGAAATATTTTCAGTGTAGATATAGCAACAAATAAATAAGATTTGGACTACAGAAGCAGTACTGTATAGATTTTACCATAACGATATACATATGTATATGTATACAAATTGTTGAAATACCGTATATCTAGAATATGACAATTCCCTAAAATCAGGCTAAGTCGAATTAGCATATTTTTGAATTGAGCTATCAAAATATGCATTCATACATGACCACCCAAGCCAAGTATGTTAAGATAATTGCAACACTCACAGAAGCAAATACACTCAATACTATTATTTTCCTTCTGCTCATCGTCCTTCCACTTCTGGCGAATTAAGTATTGTATAACCTTTGTCTTCACAGCTATGACAGTTACTTGGTGCAGTATTGAAAAGAAAAAAATCCATAGACCGAAGTCATATGTAATTCAAATACGAGTAAACAAATTCACGAGAAAACAATCCATGAACCAACAAAAGGATGAGCAACGTGGGATTTCACTTTTTTTGCATTAACAGTTCTGAAAATGGCTGTTACCATTACGGTTCATTCATTTGAACCAACACCTTTTCTAAAATTTCAACCTGCATGCTGGCAATCAACTATAGCATTCCGTAACAAAAAGGACAATATTCTAACAATGGATACTGTTTGTGTCGTCCTGCAGCCGGTTTAAGGGAATTCTTTACATCATCATCGTTCGTGTTCATGTTTTTGTTGCATCCTTGTTCCTTCGTATTTGCATTCAATTGTATACTCAAAAATGCAAACAGTTGCAGCAGTTAGTTGATCCGGAACTATAGGGAATGTGGATAGAGTAGATATAACATATTTAAAGTGAGTAAAATCGGAAATATTCTTATTATACCCTCTATTTACCGGAGGTAGGTATATAAGAAACAAGTAAGAAAGTTCAGTCGGGTAAACCGACTTATGAATCCCCTCACCTTGAGTCCCAAAAAAATATTATTAAATTTATTTATTTTTTGTTTTAATTAAATGTTGTCTAAAATACAAAATATGAAAACATTTAGATGATTGCTGCAGAAGTTAGGGGAATGTTGTGTTCGAAGGAATCTGCACCCAGGAAAATAATTGGTTGAAATTCGATAGTAAAAATAAAAAATAGTACTAGCATCAAACAGTCTATTGCATATATCGTGTGTCGGTTGTAAAGGGTTTTCCAACAAGAGGTGTTATTTTGGTATTAAAAAAATAATGCCATTTTTTGAGATAAATGATCGGATGTTTATTTCATCCGTTAATAGTGAAAATTTCAAAATCATGAAATTTTCCATAACCAAATCACAAAGTGGCTGCCCTATGTCCTCGATAGCCTCACGAATTCTATCTTTGAGGTCTTGAATCGTTGCCGCGCTGTTGGCGTAGACCTTATCTTTCACGTGAACCCAAAGGAAGAAGTCGCAAGGTGTTAAATCCTAAGATCTCGGTGGCCAATTGTGATCACCTCTTCAAGAGATGACACGGTCCGGAAACTTTTCCCGTAACAGAGCAATGGTTTCGTAGCTTGTGTGGCACGTAACGCCGTCTTGTTGAAAGTTAACGTTGTCCATATCAATACCATCCAACTCCGACCATAAAAAATCATTAATCATCTCTTGATAGCGCAATCCATTCACCGTAACTGTTGATCAAACCTCATTTTCGAAAAAGTAAGGTCCAATGACCCCGCCGGACCATAAACCGCACCAAACAGTCACACGTTGAGGATGGAGAGCCGTCTCAACAATAACTCTTGGGTTTACCGAGCCTCAGATGCGACAATTTTGCTTGTTGACGTAGCCACCGAGGTGGAAATGGGCCTCATCAGTCAAGACGATTTTGTATCGTTCGTATCGTTTTTTTGTCCGATCGTTTTGTATCGTTCGATGATCGTGTATCGTTCCATTTTTAGTAATGGCGTAGTTTCTACTTGTCAAATGTCAAAGAATAAAAGCTTCAAAAGTGACAGCAACCGAAATACCGGGTGATTTAATATAACACCTCTTGTTGGAAAACCCGTCATTTATATACAAAAAGTTAAAACAACTATTATAACAGGAATACGACCAAATGAAAATGCTTGCAACTAATTCGATGATTGTATCAATCGATTTAAGATTGTTTTTTTATTGACACTCGTTTAGTTGTGGTAACAACTTTTAAATTTCTTTATAGTACATATGATCGATATTTGGTTGTGACAACGAATGTTTTATTCTTGACAACAGAAATTGTATCAATAGACCAAAGATTATTACTGCAACGAAAAATTGGTTAATACAACAGAAAAAATATTAATAAATAACCGTTTTTTGGTTATCCCAATTATTTCCCAAATTTAGAATAATTAAATATATTTTGGGAAATACGACAGAAAGCTTGGTTGCTGTTCTTTTCTTGATACATGACCAACAAAAAATAAAATTATTCGAAATAAATAAATCTTCAACATTTTGTTCAAGATCGGTATACATATGTATTTAAATATAATTTCGTGTGGATAATAATGTGTGCAATCAGAATATGTTGTGCAAAATGTTTTACATAAATAAAAAATAAATCAAGAATCATGAAATTTAAAGCACAAGGTTGCGCGATATTTGCATAAAAGTATTGTTATGCATTTTACTCTCGTGTCATATATTTCTACATCTCATAATAGTGATGAAGTTGTAATATGGAATTTTTAATTTTGTTATGAATTGTTTCGTGTTTTGTTCAATAAATAAAATAAAATGAAAACTGTTTTTAATTAATTATAGGTAGTATATGACCGACAAATTGTTAGAACAACCACAAAAGATAATGTTAGCTACCATTTTCGGAGTTGGCGCAACCAAATATGATTCTAGTCAACATGGAAGCAGAAGTATAACACAACCAAAATGTTGGTTGTCCTGATGGAATCGCATGATAGTAGACAGAACTACCAAAATTCGGTTGAAAAATAATTCGGTTGAGGCAACCAAATTGTTTTCTGTGGATGTAAATTTTTGTGGGGGTCCCAGAAGTGTCTTGACGAATACCCTTTAGCGCTAAACTGTAGGCCCAGTTTTCTCAAGGTGATACCGACAGATAAACTATTACTATGTGTGGAATTACAGATATATTTTTCCCCGGGAACATGATCCCGGGAAAAAGTCATATTTTTCAATGCCGCAATCCCGGATTTTTTGCTTATACATAAACATGCTTTTTCTTTGTATTTTAACGAAACAGCAGTTTTTATTCCAACATTTTAACATCTTTTCAAAAACATTTTTAATTTTTCAATGAAAAAGGCAGAAAGAAGTATTTTTAATATTTTCTAGCTTTTGTTCAAAGTTAATAAAACAGCTCAAATATGTTTTTGCTGCAGCGCAGGGGTTTGCTATTGATTTGGATATATGGGATAATTCACTTCTCAGCCTATATGGTGGTTTCTTTGGATTGGTTGTAATTCTCCCGATTAACCGTGATATGCAAAATTGAGAGTTTGAACCATATATTCGTAGTTTAGCATAAATCGAGAATCATTTGTCCGAATTGGTTCAGTATTGGGTAAATGATCAAAATTAAGTAGCCTTTATTTCTTCTAATATAATTTTTTTATCCGTTCAGCAGTTTCGACGATGTATTGTCAGATATTACGAAAAAATTATATTTTTTGAGAAAAATGTAACATTTTTCAAATAAAATCTTCATAACTTATTTTATTCATGACAGACTTTACGATAAAATAATGTACATACTCATAATAATGCATTTTTAGATGTTTTTCTTTAAAAATTATTAAAATTTTCTCAAAAAATGGATTTTTCGCAATATATTGGAAGATATTGTCGAAACTTAATTATAAAGAAACAACGATTGGTTGCTTTTAATCTCATATAAATAAAAACGTTTTTCATTTTAATACACTTGAATTTAAAAATTTTTTTATTACTGTGAAATTTAGTATATCGTTACATATTTTACAGCTATAAAATTCTGCCACCTAATGCCATTTGTCATAAGTAAACGATTTCCCCCAAAATATTTTTGGCGCTTACGTCTTTTTGGCGGATAAGGCTCGATATGTCTTAAACTAATTTTATATTCCTAAAATACACATTTCGTAACTTTCGTTAAACGGGATCCCGGAAAAGTTAAAAAAAATCCCGATTACACGGGAATTGAAAAAGTCCGGAAAAAAAAATTAATTATTAGATAACACAGCACAGGGCACAGGGTTTCGCAGCCGATTTATGTATATGAGATAATACAGTTCATAGCCTAAAATGTAGTTTCTTTAAAATAGAAAATAGAGAGGTTGAGACACATATTATAGCATAACTCAAGAACTGGTATTAAAATTTTTAGCAGTTAACTGTTTGTAGAGAATAATCCCTTTGTGTGGGAGGTACCAGAAGTAGCGGGGCCACTTCACCCGTTTTTATCAAGTTAATAGCGACAGATAAACTATTACTATGTGTGCAATTACAGAGGAATCGGATAAGTAGTATAGAAGTTATTAGATACTCAATATTTCACTTAATGTTAACCCTTTGTGAGGGAGGTACTAGAAAGAGTATACCAATATGACCCATCTCCGAACTTGAGTTGACCCATCTCCGCCTGAGTTAGAAAAAAATATTGTCACACACATAATTTGAAGTCAATCCGTTACTCCGTACACACCAGCCAGCAGGCAGACAGACGGACATTGTCCAAATGACCCAAAACGGATTTCCGCCGAATATACTTCGTGTCTTAGGTCGCTCCTTCGCGGTGTATGAAACATACCTTCCTCTTCTAAAGTAAGGGTATAATGAATATCCCACAATGGTGGTGAGCATAAAATATCTAAAATCCTTAAAATTTGCAGATAAAGATGTTTTTCGCTTTAATTGCTGTTTTCGCAAAGATTTTATAAATCTAAATGTTTATATCAAGCACTTTGCGTGAACGGTCATAGTATCCAGATTTTGAGTTATCTTCACTTATCTCCACACCCTCGTACTTAGACGAAAATATAACAGCACATGTATCGTGTTTATTTCACATTTCGACATCCGAATTTTGTTAGCATGAAGGTAACAAAAAGTTTATTTTCGTGTGTGTTTTTTGATGTCCTTAGATAAAAATAAAAGGATGTCCGAATGAGAAAAAGTAGTAATCCCAAACTCCCACATGCGAAATGAGCGCCATTTTGAAATTGTAAACAGCCGCATAACGGTATCACCATGGATATTACAGCCCAAAGAGGGAGCACAGAATTAATGAACTTTTATGCTTCCCGCTTTTTCCAGTGTATCAAATTGCAGTTGTTGTGGAACGACCTGTACCCAGGCCATCAATTCCAACTGACATCGCATCTATCTTGAACTGTACATATCTCCAGGCATGTTAGAGGAGTGGAGAAGAAAGAAAGTGAGTGAATGAGTGCTAGGGGCGGAGAGTGTGTCATAAAGAGATAAAGGCGAAGAGTGAAAAGTACATGTGTTCATTTCTGTCTCACCCAAAGAGAAATGTCTGTGCGAACACGCTGTGTCGTCCACAAGCAAGCGAGAGCAGCAATCCAAATATAGATCACTAGTCCAGTGGTGACGTCATAAATAAAGATTTTTCTATTGATAAGTCGCATGAGCGTGAAGACAAAAATAATAATTTCATATTTCCGAAGGCGTCCACGCCGTAGGTTGGCGAGGTCACTTACGCAAGCAGTCGTGGCCGAGTGGTTAAGGCGTCTGACTCGAAATCAGATTCCCTCTGGGAGCGTAGGTTCGAATCCTACCGGCTGCGTCAATTTCTACAAGCATGTAAACTTTTTGTGTACCCTCCAGCATAAGATGGCGTACCTAATTCACACATCGATGTTACATGGCAAATAATAGAGCCCCGAGTCAGTTACTTCATCGGTGGCGATTAAAACAGTACCTCAAACGATGTTGCGAATATGACATTTTCGACAAAAAATTACAATATGTATCTTAATTTGGTCCGCTTACCTACCACGGACCATAACATAGGTATGAACCTTATTCACGGTTAGCTATCGGATGTCATTTTAAAAATCATATACGATTAAGAAACACAACAAATGTAATGATTCTCAGATATCCGATATCGTAAATTTTCTGTTGGTTTTCTAAATATGAACGCTATTGATGCAATATCTCATTAGACATTTATGATGCTTTCTTTTGAGCCAAAAATGTCAATTTTTTCTGCCTTTCGCTCCAAAAATTCCTTTTTATTTTCGTTTGTAAAAAAGTCCTGCACTGTGAAAGGGTTTCGTTTTCTGTAATAAAAAATGCCGCACTTGCGCGGTGGAAGCAAATATCCTAAATACCCGCGTGTGTACGTGCGTGTTTTTTTATCCCCTCACCTTAAAGAGGAGGGTGCTACGAACGAAGGAGTGACCTAAAACCCTAAGTATGTTCGGCGGATATCTGTTTTGGGTCATTTTAAGTCGAATGAGCATTGTCCGTCCGTCTGTCTGTCTGCTGGCTGGTGGTCACAATAACTCTCGAAAGGAGGACAATAACTCTTGATTGACTTCAAATTTGGTATGTGGTAATATTTTCTTCCCTCCGGCTAAGTTCGAAGATGGGCCATAATGGTCCACTCCTCCTAGTACCTCCCCCACAAAGGGTTAACATTTAGTGAAATATTGATTTATTAATATCTTCTATTCTACCTTTTTGAATCCACTGAAATTCTACACATAGTATTAGTTTATTAGTCACTATTACCTCGAGCAAAATAGGCGAAGTTGCCACGCCTGTTTTGTACCTCCCACGCAAATGGACAATTTTGAACCAAAGGTTAATAGCTTATAACTTTATTACCAGTGCATACAAAGACTGAAATTTTTCTACAGTGTAATGGTTTAATAGTACCTACAATTCAGTAAAAAATGGACATTATTGCCACGTTCCTTTTGGTACCTCCAACACAAATGGACCATTTTGTACCAAAAGTTATCAGCTTATAACTTTAATACCAGGGCATAAAAATACTTGAAATTTCGCACAGTGCAATGCTTTTATAGTACCTAGAGTCTAGAGAAAAGTGGCCATAATTGGCACACCCCTTTTGGTACCTCCCACACAAATGGACCTTTTTGTACCAAAAGTTACCAGCGTATAACTTTAATACCAGTGCATACAAATGCTAGAAATTTTGTACGGTGTAATGCTTTTAAAGTAGCTAGAGTCCAGAGGACCATTTTACACCAAATGTTAACAGCTTTTAATTTTAATACTAGTACATACTTTAAAGTTATTAAATGCAACTTAAATTCATAATAATTTAATTAAAACAAATAATAAATAAATTTACTAATATTTTTTTTGGGGTTCAAGGTGAGGGGATTTGTAAGTCGGTTTACCCGACTGAACTTTCCAGCGTATAACTTTAATACCAGTGCATACAAATGCTAGAAATTTTGTACGGTGTAATGCTTTTAAAGTAGCTAGAGTCCAGAGGACCATTTTACACAAAATGTTAACAGCTTATAACTTTAATACCAGTACATACTATAAAGTTATTAAATGCAACTTAAATTCATAATAATTTAATTAAAACAAATAATAAATAAATTTACTAATATTTTTTTGGGGTTCAAGGTGAGGGGATTTGTAAGTCGGTTTACCCGACTGAACTTTCTTACTTGTTTTATGTTTTTTTTTTTACTTTTTATGCAACTAGACATCCAAAGGTTGATTATAAATGATTTTTAATATATTCAATATATTTATTTTCACAACAAAAACTATTTTTCTTATATCCCTTAATTATAAATCAAGATTTAAAAGATAGACCATTAATCAGAAAATAACATGCAATACAAATGTTTAAAACATAAATTTTGCAATTATTCGAATTTGCCCTCAAATATTTTAAAATGTGTTATGAATAAATGTATTTTTTGGGAAACTTGGTTAAATTTGATAGATTCCCTATAAAAAAAAAGTAGTAAAACAACATACTTTTATACAGCCATATTCATAAAAACTTACATCAGCTTTACAAACCTTTGTTAAGCAAAATTGGTTAAAACTGTATTCATAAACGATTATTAGCCTAAAACACCTTTTGTAAACCATTGTTAAATGCGTGAATTTTAATATTGGTTCGATCCTACTTTAAGCGTTTGTTAAAGTGACATTTGCTTTTTCTTCGTGTGCATTTGCAAAGCATTTTTATGGAATTTTTTAATTAAATGAAAAAAAAATATTATAAGACTCTTACGACTGACGGAGGGACATATCTAAATCGTGATTCTGCTTCCATATAAAGTGAATTTTTGCATTCTTATTTTTTCCCATATTGTAAATCGGTATAATAAATGAATTTTCGCATGCTTTTTTTCTATATTGTTTCATATTCACTAGTGATATCTAAACAATCAACATGTGTTATACTCGTATATTATTCGTTATTCGAATACCTTTTTGTATGTAATAAAAAATTATAATTATAAATTATCTGAATTCGTCATTTATTTGATCTTTGGTTGTTGTTTTTTTATTTATTGGACAAGTGAGCATACATTTTTGTTAATTAATACAGTTGTTTTTAAAATAAATAATAAAATAATGTTTATATTCGACTACTCTTACAATTGATAATCCTGCATCATTAAGAGGGAAAATGGTTTGTGAAAAGGGTGGTGTTGCCAGCATTACATTGACGAAGTCATTAATATGTTTATTAGTTGATCAAATTTGGTAGAAATACTTCTTATAGTTGCAGGTCGTTTGGGATTGCAAATGGACCATATCGGTCAATGTTTTGATATAGCTCTCATATAGGGGTCGCTCTAAAATATTTTGACAAGAATTCATCAGTCACCCTACAGAATAGGCTTACTTAAGCCATAAATATCACATTTTCTAAGCATTTTAAGCGAATCTTTGCAGTTAGTATTTTTTTAGACAACAACAATTCATCACAGTAAAATTTTTTTAAATCAGTTCAAATTTTGTTATAGTCCACCTATAGATGTCGCTCCCAAAAACGCTTGTTTAAGCCATAAATACCAAATTTTCTAAGCAATTTAGCTGAATCTTTGCAGTTCATATTCTATTTTGGCAAGAATTCATTTCAATAAAATTTATACAAATTAGTTTATATTTTGTTGTAGTCCCCGGGTATAGGTAGCCCTCAAATGTGCTAATTTAAACCTCAAATACCACATTTTTCAGATGAAGAGTATAGCTATAGCTTAATTTGAGCCAAAAATTTGGATTAAAAATGGCAGCGCTCGTTTTTTTAATAATTTGCTTAAACAAAAACCATCCAAGATTTGCTCCATATCCAAAGATTTTTCTAGTAATAGAATTGAATGCAATCCATGGTGGAGGGTATCTATTAAATTTGGCATGGCCACACTTAACGCTTTTTCTTGTTTTTCTTAATTTTTATTTTTCCTAATTTCCTAATTTTTCAATAAAAGCGTAGTAAAAACCTCGCAAAATGCACAATCATTAAATTTATTTGATCGGTTTGGCATCACGAAGAAAATCGATGCATAATTAAAAAGTTGCAGCTACTTTAAAAATTCCACTTACTTAAATTTGAAAATACGATATAGCGCCCAAAGTGCAGCGACGCCTTGTAACGTGTAGTGACGCCTTGTAACGTGTAGTGACGCCTTGTAACGCTTTCTGGTTATAAGAAAAGTAATGTAAACAAATAAAAATTTTATTCCAACAAAAGGACTGTATTTCCAAGTAAATTTTAACAATGAAAACAAAGAAATATTTCAAGCGTCTATATATGATTTCATACCTCGTAAAGCATGCCTTAAGTGGATGTGTATTTCGGTTCAATTTGTTTTTCATTTCTATCTTCTCAACAGTTCAAAATATAGCAAAATATATTATAAATGCATATTTAAATATATGCCTAATTTTGGGCAGGCATATGATCATTTAAATATTAAGATATTTTGTTTATATTTTGGATACAATATGCTGAATATGTGCTCAACAGATTGCCAAAATCGTTTTTATACCCTCCACCATAGGATGGGTGTATACCAACTTTGTCATTCCATTTGCAACACTTTGAAATATTGATCTGCGAACCCATAAAGTATAAATATTCTGGATCGTCGTAAAATTCTAACACGATTTAGCCATGTCCGCCTGTCTGTCTGTTGAAATCACGCTACAGTCCGTAATAATAGAGCTAGGTTGATCAAAGAAACATTTCTTATATTTGCAGGTCGTTTGGGATTGCAAATAGGCCATATCGGTCAATGTTTTGATATAGCTATCCTATAGAGGTCGGTCCAAAATATGGTTTTTAAGCCATTGATACAACATTTTCTGATCCTTTTTGGCTGAATCTTTGCAGTTTGTAATTTATTTAGACAAGAATTCATCACAGTAAAATTTTTTTATTCAGTTCCTATTTTTTTATAATCCACCTATAGATGTCGCTCCCAAAAGAACATGTTTAAGCCATAAGCAACACATTTTCTAAGCAATTTGGCTGATACTTTGCAGTCTGTTCTATTTTGACAATAATTAACCTCAATAAAATTTATATAAATAAGTTTATATTTTATTGTGGTCCCAGGTTGCACGCTGAAAAATAATCGCTTCTCTAGTATATTGTCCCAAACATATTCGGCTTGAAACATATATATGTTTAGGGTACACTCTAAGCATATAATATTTGGTACACACCAAAATTATATATTTGGGAAGATGTTGTTCTAAACAAATATTTGTTTACATCCCAATACATTTTTATTTGGGACCATTGTTTCCGAAACAAATATTTATTTGCATAAAGGTATTCAGAAGAATCGTTGCTGATCATTCGCAGTGAACGGACGTGTTTATCACATAGCGGATCGTTACCAGTACCTATTACGCAATAGCAAAAATCTGTACAAAGTCTGTAAGGCCTACATCGTAGTACCTATTACGGTCTAATACAAACAAAATTAAAATAAATTCTCTTGACGGGGATGCCTTCGTGTTCCGATGGAGCGCGGTTCCCCAATCGTCCGACTGTCCGTCCGTTGGTCTTGGCCAAAGCCGACCACACCAAAAATGGTGAAAATCTCCCCCAAGTACTCACAACAGGTGGTGCGGTGAGGGGAAAACGTCATGTCCGACCGTCAAAACGGAAGCACAATGAGCATCGTGTAGCGCTCAGAGTTTTGACGTAGTTGGAGGCTGTTGAGGTTTGATGGCTGTTATAGACAGAAGTAGTGAGGATGGATCCATCCTCAAGGACAAATGGAGTCATGTACAATCAGCCATTATGGCTCATTACCTCGATGTCCGTAGAGAAATGCCGGGCAAACCACCAATCTGCAACGATGCAGGATGGCATCAGGGGAGAGTAAAGCTCTTATATTTCGGTGATGCCAGATCAGTAGACCTTTATAAGGCTGCTCTGAGTCGAGCGGGTGAGGTGTGGCCGGGTGCCCAGTTGGATGTTGTCGAAAAAAACAACATCCCTAGTCACCCTAGAGCCATCACCTGGGTTACAGAAGAGCCCTCCAACCCGGCTGACATCTTAGAAATAATAAAAGATTCCAATCCTGGTCTGCCGGCCCATAATTGGAGAATCAGCAAGGTGGGCGAGGCGGATGGTAAAAAGCGGCAGGTCAATCTTATCCTAAACGCTGAATCCACCTCCCATATACAAAGTGCGAGTGCAACCCTACAATATGGCTTCGAGACTATAGTCTTGAAGATATACAAGCAGGATATAGCTCCCACTGCAGAAGGTGAGTCGTCCACCGTGGCACTTTCTGTAAGTGCGGAGGTAGCCACGCCTATTATTTCTGGTGACTCCAACTCTAACAGAAGATCTGTAACGTCCTACTCTGAGGACGAAAGCTCTACTTCTGACACAGAGGGGCTGAGAGGAGTCTCCGGACTCTTTGACGCATCTGGCGGGGACATGCTTCTCGACGATACGGACGAAGAGTTCGATAACACCCTTGTTGGGGTGGATGTTAATCTGTCAATTACCAATGATGGTAAGAATTCTACAGATTAACCTCCATCACGCTAAAGCAGCCTCAGCGGCTCTATTGCTGCGCCTGTCCACAGGCGCAGTAGACATCGTCCTGATACAGGAGCCCTACGTAGTGGGAGGAAGGGTGTGCGGTATTAGGACACCCAACTTTAAACTGCTTGTGGCCAACTGTGAAGGCACTCCAAGAACCTGCATTCTGGCCAGGAAAGATCTAAGTATCTTTCTCCTGACTAATTTAAGTGGTAAAGACCAAACACCTGCTAGCCTGGAGATCGGTAATCGCATATATTGGGTGGTCTCCAGCTACTTGCCTTATGAATCTGTAGTACCGACTGCTCTATTCAGGGAAGTAGTAGAAGAAGCAACGTCTGACGAGCTCGAGCTGATTATTGGCGCAGACACGAACGCTCATCATACTATCTGGGGTAGTACGGATATAAACAATAGGGGTGATTCGCTTCTTGACTTTATTCTAACTACCAATCTTAGTATTTGTAACATAGGTAATAAACCGACCTTCACAATTAAAGACAGACAAGAAGTACTCGACGTAACGTTTGCTACTGACCGGCTGTCAGACAAAATTATTGGGTGGAATGTACTGGACGACCACTCATTCTCAGATCATCATTATATTGAGTTCAAACTCGCGGAAAAAGCGCCTAAACCCGCCGTCCACAGAAATGTAAGGAAGACAAAGTGGCATCTGTATGAGAAGAATTTCAAGAAAGTCCTCAACTCTAAACTTCCGTACGAACCGAATGACAAAGCCGGTTTGGATAATCTGGTCGATCATATCACCATATCATTCAATAGATCCCTTGAAGAAGCCTGTCCAAAAACAAGGTACAAGGGTAAAACTAAACCCCAATGGTGGACTTCTGAGCTAACGGCTATGAAAAAGACCTGCAACAAGCTATTCAATAAGGCTAAATCTACTGGGGTCGCTAATGATTGGGATGCCTATAAAGAGCAACTCAAGATCTATAAGAAGGAGCTTAGAAAGGCGCAAAGGCGCTCTTGGTATACCTTCTGTGGTGAAGTGGAAAAGGTCTCCGACGCCGCTAGGCTGAGGAAGATATTATCTGCTTCACCCTGTACAGTGGGATATTTACAGGATGAGGCAAATAACTGGACCAAAAACAGCGAGCAGTCGCTCAATGTACTGCTCGACACACATTTCCCGGGGAACTCTATAACAGAACCCGAGGATCAGCAGGACCAACAAGAGTGCGAGTGGACTGCGAGCGTCGCTAGCTTCTTGACTGAGAGATCCAGAATAAGCTGGGCTATTAACAGCTTTGAGCCCTTCAAGTCACCTGGACCAGATGGCATCACTCCAGCAGAAATGCAGAAAATGTTAAAGTACATTATCCCCTGGCTGGAGAAAATTTATGTAGGCTGTATCAGGCTTTCATACGTCCCGAATCGATGGAGGGATACCAAAGTGGTATTCATACCTAAAGCGGGAAAGATATCACACACTAGGCCAAAAGACTTCAGACCAATTAGCCTATCCTCGTTCTTATTGAAAGGTCTGGAAAGACTTTTAGATCATTTCATTAGGGAAAACCTGGATACAAAACTCCTGTCGGGGAACCAACATGCTTACAACAAGGGCAAGTCTACTGAATCAGCCCTGCACGAACTTGTGAGCACTATCGAATCGTCCCTGCATTTCAAGGAATTCACCATGGTGGCATTTCTTGACATAGAAGGGGCTTTTAACAACATTCATTCCGATGCGGTAATTGCGGCACTCTCACATCTAAAAGTTAACACTAGTTTGATTAGACTAATTCAAAGTCTGCTCACCAGAAGACGCATAACAGCATGTCTAGGGTCCACAACTCTAACAAGGTATGTAAACAGAGGGACCCCGCAAGGAGGAGTACTGTCTCCACTAATTTGGAACCTAGCGGTGAATGAAATCCTGCTAGATCTAGAACGTTGTGGCTGCAAGGTCGTGGCATATGCGGACGACGTGGCAATCGCAGTGAGTGGCAAATTCGTAAACGTCCTCAGAGACATCCTACAGGTGGCTCTGAACAAGTTGGCTAGATGGGCCAGAAGCAGCGGTTTGGGCGTTAACCCCAACAAGACAGAATTGGTTCTCTTTACTAGGATGAATAATGTCCCACATGTGGACCCTCCACCTCGGATAAATGGAACAGATCTATTCTTTTCTGAAAGTGCAAAATTTTTAGGAATAATTCTAGATAGGAAAATGTTATTTAGACTTAACGTATTGGAACGTGTAAGGAAGGCCAACGTCGCCTTATATTCCTGCAAAAAGGCTGTAGGGTCACGGTGGGGACTCTCTCCTAAAATCGTCCACTGGATATATATAGCAGTAGTTCGTCCAATACTGTTATACGGTATTGTGGTATGGTGGACGGCAACTGACAAACTAACCATTACCAACCTACTAACAAAGGTTCAGAGGACTGCCTGCCTGAGCATAAGCGGAGCCTTAAGGACTACAGCGACCGAGTCTCTACAAGCCCTACTCCATATACTGCCGATTAATATTGTGGCGAGAGAAGTTGCAACCACAGCGGCAATAAGATTAAACTGCCTATCAATGTGGAGGTACAAGAACTATGGTCACATGAGGATATCAAAGTGTAGTGCTATGGTAACCGACCGAGTGGACTATATACCAACAGTGTACACCTTCGAGAGAAATTACATCACTATGATTCCCGCCAGAGATGAATGGGTCGGCAGAATACCAGGTAATATAAACCATCTCCACTTTTACACGGATGGTTCGAAGCTTGATGAAAAGGTTGGCTTCGGAGTACACTGTGAAGAACTTAGTCTGGATATAGCTCACAGACTACCAGATACCTGCAGTGTCTATCAAGCCGAAATAATGGCAATATGGGAAGTCGCCAAGTGGCTGAGTCGCAACATAGTAACCAACAATGGCGTTGTCATTTACTCGGACAGCCAGGCTGCTATCAATTCTCTGGAGGCAACATCCCTAAATTCACAAACAGCCCTCGACTGCCGCAGATCTCTTAACGAGATGGCTGAGCAGTTTAATATACACCTCATATGGGTGCCTGGGCATAGGGATATCCCGGGGAACTGCAAAGCCGATGAACTTGCTAGGAAAGGGACGACATTACAAATTCTCGAAGAATTTGCATATATTGGTGCGCCACTATCCACGTGCAAGCTTTGGCTTAGGCAAGAGGCAATCAGGCAGTCCAACGATAGATGGACAGAAATCGGCACCTGCAGGGTAGCTAGACAAATCTGGCCAAGGTATGACCTTAGAAGGTCAAAATATCTCCTCGCACTAGAGAGGAAACGATTGTCTACGTTAGTACAGGTTCTGACGGGACACTGCTTGATCGGCGAACACGCCAAAAGATTGGGTATTGACTCCAATGACTTCTGCCGAAGCTGTGGAGATGAGGAAGAAGTGGAGAGCATTGAGCACTTGCTTTGCGACTGTCCCGCTTTGAGTAAACGACGACTGGATATACTGGGGTCGGCCTTTTTAGGCAGCCTAACAGATCTTTCCAGTACTGATATTCGTACTATCGATAAATTTATATATCAAACAGGTTGGTTTCGATGAGGGGCATTTCAGCCCGTGGTAACACTAGGGACCTAAACTGGTCTATGTGAGCTTGTAAAAAAAATACGGCTGCCACCGTAACCTAAACCTAACCTAAGGTATTCAGAAAATAACTAAATTGTGTTAAATTTTTCTGTAATTCAAAGTTAATTTTTTAAATATTGTTAAAGTTTGTAACACAATAAATAATAATTATTGAAATCGTATAATCGTGGACCAAAATAAATTAATTGAGGGATTGTCAACTAATGATGGGTTGAAATTTAAATAATTATATAAGTTAATGCTGGGAGGTACAATTTATAAAAGTCAGCAAAAGTTTTGAAAATCTTTTTTTAATAAAATATATTTGGAGAAATTCCTAAACAATAATTTTATTTGTATTTAAACACATATTTGATTTGAGAAATTAAGTTTACAAGTATATGTTGTTGAAATATATTAATATATGCGTTCCAAGTATATTTTGTTGATTTTCAAATAAAATTTATTCGCTAGGAAATATTTACTATTTAAAAATTTTTGTTCCAAATATATTTTCTTTCTATTCAAACATATCAAAAAATGCTATTTTGCCCCGTGTAGAGGTTGCTCTCAAAAATGGTTATTTAAGCCATAAATACCACATTCTTTCGATGAAGAGTGTGGCTAAAGGATGTGAGCCCTAAAAGTTGGCTAAAAATTGCAGCGTTAGTTTATTTAATAATTTTCTTAAACTAAAAGGATCGTTCCATGATTTGGTCCATATCCAAATATGTTTACAGTAATAGAATTGAATGTAATCCTTGGTGGACGGCAGATAAGATTCGGCATGGCCGAACTTAACGCTTTTACTTCACCTACATAAATTTGAATTTTGGCTACAATTTTCGATTTCCGTCCATAGTGTGGCGGTAGTAGTTTAAAAAATACTTTCGTGACAAGTGGCAACCTTTTAAAACATATGTTTTGAAACTTAAAACGCCACGTTGTTCAGTTTTTTTGTACACTCAAAAGTACACGATCTCAGTGAATTTGTGAACATGGAAAAAATTTGTCACCGCTATATAATACAATACTTTCATTTGAAAGTCCAACCAATATTAAACCCGAGCTAGATTCTACTTTGGGGTAGTCTGCTCCTTTGTTTACAACTATAAAATATTGGGTGGCAGAGTTTAAAAGGGGCCGTACGAGCTGCCAAGACGAACACGATAGTGGTGGACCAACCGATGTATCCACGCCAGAAATGGCTTAAAAAATCAACAAACTTGTATTGGAAGGCCGTCGGTTGAAGTTTGGTGAGATAGTTGAATTCATACACGGGGGAAAATCGTCATATTTGATATGTTTGAATTGAAAGAAAATATACATGGAAACGATTTTTTTAATATTATATATTTGTTAACAAATAAATTTTATTTGAAAATCAAGAAATTTTGTTTGGAACGCATATATTAATATATTATTTGGAAACTGACATAATTTATTTGGAAACTGACTTTCACAAATAAAATGTGTGTTTACACACAAACAAAGTTATTGTTTAAGAAGCTTTCCAAATATATTTTATTTAAAAGATTTTTAAAACTTTGCTGAATTATTCGAATTTCAGTTAGTTTTTCCTAGTTTTCGTGTTAAACTTTATAGCTAAAAATGTCTTTTAATTTATAAATATTCCAATTCATCACTCTTTGTCAATCCATCAATCCAATTTATATTTACGAAAGATTATACATACGATTTAAGTTTCAATTAAGTTTTACAAAAATATAAAATTTATAAAAAATTGCTCTTTGAACATCTGAAAAACAGAAAACTTGTCTTTATATTAAGGCATTGCCAAAATATTTAAAGACAATTAATCTTTATTTCAGAAAAACTAGTTCCAAATAAAAAAATATTAGAATGTGAACATATTTTGGTTTAAAACAATACCCTCCCAAACATATAATATTTGTGGGTGTCAAATATTATATATTTGGAGTGTAACCTAAACATATGTATACTTCAAGCCGAATATGTTTGGGACAATATACTACAGGCTTTTCAATATCTACTATACATCGAATATTGACGACCAATTTGATGATGAGAAAACTGTGCTCAAGATGGGTGCCGCGTTTGCTCACAATCAATACAATGCACCAGTTCACACATCTACTATTGCGATGCCCAAAATCAAAAAATTAAAGTTCGAACTGATTCAGTACGCTCCTTATTCGCAGGATTCAGCTCCCTCGGAAGAAAAAATGACTCAGCGGAAGAAGATTTTCCAGCAATGGAGAGGTGGAGGTTGCGGTTAATGACTATTTGCATGAAAAAGTGTATCGAGCTAAAGGGAGATTATGTTGAGACATAAAGAAAAACTTTTCCCAAATTTGTTGTATTTATTATCTTTGTTAGGTCGGATAATTTTGGGACCGGCCTTGTAATAATTCTAGAATGTTATAGCTTGATTTTTAAAATAAAAATATCAATAATCACATACATATAATTTATCTTGCAAGTACCTACAGTGTAAGTACCACATACGAAAAATATCTTCTATATTAATATGAAAATTAATAATCGACCAAAAAAATTTTGTTTTTTTTAACTTTTTTAAAAATTTTCTAGGTTATTATTCATTATGAACACCCGTAAACAAAATGTCAAAAATTGCCCAAACACGATTGCACAAACATTCAAAATTCTTTGCAAACATTTTGGGTGATTGTTCACTTTTGGTCGATTTTTCTCTTGGGCTTTGAGTTATTGGGACAAGTTAGTGATGTGAAGAAACGAATTCGTGCTCTTGTGTGACTGTTTGGTGCTGTTTTGGTTTGGCGGGGTATTGGACCTTACATTTTCGAAAATGAAGCTGCAGCAACTGTTATTGTGAATAAATCAAAGAATGATTTTGTATCGACGGAATTGAAAGATATTGTTGTGGACATGGCGCTACGTGCCACACAAGCAACGAGACCATCGCTCTTTTGCGTGAAAGTTTCCAGACCGTGTGATTTTTCGAATAGACGATCGCAATTGGCCGCCGAGATTTCGCGATTTAACATCTTTAGAATATTTTCTTTGTGACTGTTTTCCATTATTAATGTCTTACATCATATAATTGCCCTTAACACATGCTTGTTTTTTAAATATAAAAAAAGATCTAGCGTCATCCTTGCGATTATACAGATAAAACTCTCTTTAGTGGTATCGTTATTTCTTCAACCACACGGTCGTATGACTAACATAGCTGCACTGGGATGGTAAATGGGAATTTTAAAGAAATTTATGCACAGCACTTCGAAGTAGTTTTTCAGGTGAAGCGATCATAGATTAATTAATTTTTTAAATTAGTATGGATTTCCTTTATAATGCAAATCGAATGACCTGTACTGTTTTGTGAAT
The DNA here is from genome assembly GCA_963930755.1 of Eudasyphora cyanicolor. Lineage (NCBI taxonomy): Eukaryota > Metazoa > Arthropoda > Insecta > Diptera > Muscidae > Eudasyphora > Eudasyphora cyanicolor. The sequence continues at coordinate 213,961,497 of OZ005736.1, forward strand.
AACTTTTAATTGGGTTGACGGATAAACACCAAATATTGACTAAACATGCTTTGGAATATTTAGAAATTAAACCAGTAAAGAAAGGCAGAAAGTCGGGCGGGACCGACTATATAACACCCTACACCTCCCTAACAATACGATAAGGGTCATTGCGATAATAATTTGGAATAATTGGTAAATAGGTAGGAACATATTATCTAATTCTAAATCGCTAAATTTAGCAATATGCCTTCCTAAATTGGGAAACATCTTTCTTGAAAATTTAAATGATCGGAAGTAAAGTACAACTTATATAGCGCTTTGACACCAAATCAGGAGGAACATATATATGGAGGTTATATTTAAATCTGAACCGATTTCCCTGAGTACTCATTCATGTAAACAGACCTCTTTCTGTCGAATTTCGTTCTGATCAGAAATAAAATACAGACACTGATCGGATATAAAATAACATTTTTGCAGGGCTTACATGTCAAATCGGGGGTTACATATATATGGGGGCTATATCTAAATCTAAATCTAAATCTGAACTGATTTTCTCCGAATTTGGCAGTATTCCTTCATGTAATAAGAAACCTCTTTCTGCCGAATTTCGTACTGATCGGATTAAAAATACACTTTTTACAGCGCTTACATGTAAAATCGGGGTAACATATATATGGGGGCTATATCTAAATCTGAACCAATTTTCTCCGAATTTGGCAGTATTCCTTCATGTAATAAGAAACCTCTTTCTGTCGAATTTCACACTGATCGGATTAAAAATACACTTTTTACAGCGCTTACATGTAAAATCGGGGGTAACATATATATGGGGGTAATATCTAAATCTGAACCGATTTTCTCCGAATTTGGCAGTATTCCTTCATGTAATAAGAAACCTCTTTCTGCCGAATTTCACACTGATCGGATTAAAAATACACTTTTTACTGCGCTTACATGTAAAATCGGGGGTAACATATATATGGGGGCTATATCTAAATCTGAACCGATTTCCCTCAAATTTGGCAGAATTAATTAATGCAATAAGAAACCTCTTTCTGCCGAATTTCGTATTGATCGGATTAAAAATACACTTTTTACAGCGCTTATATGTCAAATCGGGGCTAACATATATATGGGGGCTATATCTAAATCTGAACCGATTTTAACCAAATTCAACAGGGTTCGTCCTTGGGCCAAAAAAAAGATATGTGTAAAGTTTCGTCGAGATCGGACCATAATTGCGACCTGTACTTTGATTACAAGAATACATGCACAGACAGACGGACAGACGGACAGACAGACGGACATAGCTAAATCAACTCAGAAAGTGATTCTAAGTCGATCGGTATAATAAACGATGGGTCTATTTCTTCTCCTTTTGGGTGTTACAAACAAATGCACAAAGTTATAATACCCTGTACCACAGTGTGGTGTAGGGTATAAAAAAGATCTAGCGTTATCCTTGCGATTATACAGATTAAACTCTCTTTAGTGGTATCGTTATTTCTTCAACCACACGGTCGTATGACTAGCATAGCTGCACTGGGATGGTAAATGGGAATTTTAAAGAAATTTATGCACAGCACTTCGAGGTAGTTTTTCAGGTGAAGCGATCAAAGATTAATGAATTTTTTAAATTAGTATGGATTTCCTTTATAATGCAAATCGAATGACCTGTACTGTTTTGTGAATAACTTTTAATTGGGTTGACGGATAAACACCAAATATTGACTAAACATACTTTGGAATATTTAGAAATTAAACCAGTAAAGGAAGGCAGAAAGTCGGGCGGGACCGAGTATATAACACCCTACACCTCCCTAACAATGCGATAAGGGTCATTGCGATAATAATTTGGAATAATTGGTAAATAGGTAGAATATTATCTAATTCTAAACCGATAATCGCTAAATTTAGCAATATGCGTTCCTAAATTGGGAAACATCTTTCTTGAAAAATTAAATGATCGCAAGTAAAGTACAACTTACATAGCGCTTTGACACCAAATCAGGAGGAACATATATATGGAGGTTATATTTAAATCTGAACCGATTTCCCTGAGTACTCATTCATGTAAACAGACCTCTTTCTGTCGAATTTCGTTCTGATCAGAAATAAAATACAGACACTGATCGGATATAAAATAACATTTTTGCAGGGCTTACATGTCAAATCGGGGGTTACATATATATGGGGGCTATATCTAAATCTGAACCGATTTTCTCCGAATTAAGCAGTATTCCTTCATGTAATAAGAAACCTCTTTCTGCCGAATTTCATACTAATCGGATATAAAATAAAGTTTTTACAGCGCTTACATGTCAAATCGGGGCTAACATATATATGGGGGCTATATCTAAATCTGAACTGATTTTCTCCGAATTTGGCAGTATTCCTTCATGTAATAAGAGACCTCTTTCTGCCGAATTTCGCACTGATCGGATATAAAATACAGTTTCTACAGAGCTTACATGTCAAATCGGGGGTTACGTATATATGGGGGCTATATCTAAATCTGAACCGATTTTCTCCGAATTTAGCAGTATTCCCTCATGTAATAAGAAACCTCTTTCTGCCAAATTTCGTACTGATCGGATATAAAATAAAGTTTTTACAGCGCTTACATGTCAAATCGGGAGTAACATATATATGGGGGCTATATCTAAATCTGAACCGATTTTAACCGTTTTAATAGGGATCGTCCTTGCGCCAAACAAATGATATGTGTAAAGTTTCGTCGCGATCGGACCATAATTGCGACCTGTACTTTGATTACAAGAATACACGCACAGACGGACAGATCAACTCAGAAAGTGATTCTAAGTCGATCGGTATAATAAACGATGGGTCTATTTCTTCTCCTTTTGGGTGTTACAAACAAATGCACAAAGTTATAATACCCTGTACCACAGTGTGGTGTAGGGTATAAAAAGCAATCTCCGTAAAGCTATCTTAAGTCGACTTAGCATGTTTTAGAATGGAGGTATCGATATATTTAGTTTTATAATTTAAATACGAATTGCTATTATTTGTTTTCGTTACGACCCACATTGTTCCGTTTCATGGACAAAAATCAGAAAACTGACTTGCTTCGAGTTAATTTTTTTTATCATTTTAAAGGTAACAGCCCAACTAAAAAAATTCGCAAAAATGTCATAGAAACAGTTCTTTGGGCTACATTGAAATTCAAGATTTTGTAGTTTCTTTTGTGAGTAGTTGAAGGGAAATATTGTTGAAAAATACATTTGTAGGCAGAATTGCATATTCTTATATTTTTTGAATAGCTGAGAAGTGTTAAGAATTATGATTATTTTATATATCTTAAAAAATATTTTTTTATTAATTATTACATATTTTATTTTTAAAGATTAACTTTTTGAAAACTACCAATTTTCAAGTGCAAAAAAATAAAAACATTATAAAATTCTGTAAAATTTGTTTTCATAATAATTTTGTTTGAACATTAATCTATCAGAAAAAGTCGAAATCTTCTCCGATTTTTTTCGATTCCTTATTAATTTTATATTTTAAAAAGTGCATAAAATTTCAGTTTTTTTGCTTAGTTTAAAATTTTCGACCTTTATATTTTTACTAGGGGCGATAAAGTGCAATATAATGTATAAATTCTTAAATTTCAGTCAGATCAATTGAAAAATTTATTCTCTAGAGCGTCAAGAAGTGTCTTCGGTAGGGACTAGAGTAAAGAAAAACCGCACCGGTTAATCGGTTTCTCTTTAAAAACCGCCTATCGGTTTTCGGTTTTTCTGCATTTTCGAATAACTCGAACCGTCGGTTTTTTCAACTCGGTTTATTCGACTTTTCGGTTTTTTAAACCATTATGAAATGATAATGAAAATATTATTGTTGAAATAGGAACCTACCTAAAATTTTGAAAACATCAATATAAAAACCGTTGACATCATTTGTGCATATCCATAGATTTCAAACTGCAGTTCTGTATGTATTTATACTGTTTACATTGTTTTTTTTTAACCGAAGACGAAGTCTGCATATTTTATCAAGGGTCTAGGTGATTATTGCCGTATAGAAATTAATTAACAATCCTTTCTAATTGAAATGTAGGTATAAATAAAAATACATATGTCCAGTTTCACATTTCGACAAGTTTTCATCTCTATAGTATGCTCAAGTCAGAATCCGCTACTACTGATAATATATGTATATAATCGGTTTGTCATTTGAGCCATTCATATGATGGTAAAAGCTAAGATTTTGCTGATCTTTGCTATTAGTCAAGTTTTATAAAAATCATTATCAATTTTTTTTTTAAGAAATCTTTTTAAAAATTGAACATATATATTCAAAAATATTGCAGAGATTAATGTTATATCATAAATGAAATCGGAACTATTACATATTATAAATAAAAATATGAAGTGTTTACAATACAATTTTCAAATAAATCGTAATTTAATTGGAATATGGTTGCGAATTGAATTTGCACTACGCTTATTTTACGTCATCTAACAAAATTTTAAGCATTATTTATGCATTTTTATTAAAAAAGAAAAAACCGAAAACAACCGGTTCACCGGTTTTTTATTTTCGGTTAAACCGAAACCCGGTTTTAGAGTTAAGTTAATTTTGATGAAACCGAAAACCGTATTTTCAAAATAACCGGTTTTTTGATCACCCTAGTAGGGACCTTCATATGTGGGCTATACCAAAACATGAACCGATGTGCCCTATTTTTACTAGGGACGATTAGGTCAGATATAAAGTATAAGTTCTTAAATTACACCCATATAAAATGAAAAATGTGTTCTCTAGAGGGTGAAGAAATGACATCTGTGAGGATCTTTATATGGGGGCTTTATGAAAACATGGACCGATATGTCCCATTTTCAATAGCGATCGTCCCTAATCCTAGACATGTCTCTATGTCTATTGTTATGAAGATTGCTTTATATTTACGACCTGCACTTTGATAACAAGAATACATGGAGAGACAGACAGACAGACATGGCTAAATCGACTCAGAAAGTGAATGTAGTGCATTGTTTGGTCGAAATTATTTAAAAAATTTGGTAGTTCCTCCCAGTTATATACAATTTCTTGTTGTTGCTGTTGTAAAAATTCTAAAATTCATGGTGAATTTTTCAGAGAATTTTTATGTAAGCAGCCTTAGATGATAAAGTCATTGATTCAGTAGAAACACAACTAAACAGATTAATTTTGCAATAAAACCGTAAATGTTGCATAAAAACCGATAACATAACGAATTCAGCGCATCATTATTCATCTAGAAATGACATGTCATTGTATTCTTACAACTCCTTCTAATTTTGTCCAATTCTAGTGTGGGGACGGCCGTTAGACTATACGGCCGTCTTTGGCGATAATAGAAGGCACACATGATTAAGTATGGCGCACTGTGGCTAGATTACCAAATTTTCATCGGAGCATTAGCCACGAATTTAGTAGTCATTGATGATTAACGCAATTTGTAAAATATCAACATACTTTTTAACTTGCCTAAAAGTGTGCTTCAAATCCACGAGCTGGTGACAAGCATTTCATTATTTCGGAATGAATTAATCGATAACTTGACAATTTACTTTGATTCGATCACGCCAATGTCGTGCAAGATTGTCATATCTCAAAATCGGAAAGTTCGTCTAAACAATAAATAAAATAGCTTTTGCATGTCGCACAATAGAGTTATATTCCTCAGAAGGTATTCCATTACTGGTTTCGCTTGTGCTTATGATTTTGAAATTTTCCAATTCATTTGATTAAGTACTAATAAACAATTGTATAGGTACTAAATTAATCAATTCAAAATACAACAAGTAAGAACGACGTTAAGTTAGGGCAGGACAAATCCACAATTGATAGCATTCCTCAGTATACTCCTAATAAGGAAAGTTATTATTATAAAAACCAGTAAGGAAAGGTAGAAAGCCTGGCGGGGCCGACTATATAATACCCTACACCTCCCTAACAATGCGATAATAATTTGGAATAATTGGTAAATGGGTAGGAACATATTAGGCGTGTTTTCGTTACACCATAAGTGCTTAATTTGTATGGGGAGCTAAGCACTTTTAAGCACTATTAGTTCCCGATGAAGTTTGGTGCTTGTGTTCATGTCTTAATCGAGTATGATGTTGCCAGATTGGGCACCCTATATTTAGCAATATGGCATCCCATTTTTGGAGAGATTTTATCAATTATTGTGAATTAACGGGAAGAAGAAGAACAAAAATGGGAAATTATTTTAATATTTGCAAAAGATTGTAAACAATTGAACATAGAATAGTAAATATATGTTTTATAAATACTTTTCACGAATTTTTTGTCTGTTTCGCACTGTTCTTTCTTCGCAACTCATGACACCATTGCTACCAGATAGTGAAAATCCGCAACTTATTGCTTATGTGCCAGTTAGTGGAAGTCAGTTGTTTTCGTTGCAAAGTGCTAAACTAAAAGTGCTAGCTTGTAACGAAAACATGCCTATTATCTAATTCTGAACCGAAATGTTGGATGAATTTTTTAAATTTGTGTGAAATTCCATTATAATTAAAATCGATTGACCTATACTGTTTTGTGAATAACTTTTGATTGGTTTGACGCATAAACACCAAATTTTGACTGAATATAACAGTATTTTCAGGGCTTCATATTCTAAAATCTAGTATGGTAATGAAGATAACAATGCCAATTTGAAAACATCTATGGTAAATGTAAATATAAGTTATGATCCATATTGTAAAAGTGAGGGAAATTAAAAGAAATCATTTTTGATAAGTATTATTTCCATACCATTGGGAGATACCAAAAGGTGTGTGGCAATAACGCCAATTTTTCAATGTACTGATGGTACTATAAAAGCATTACAATGCACAAATGGCCCAAATGTTTCTAACGCACTAAAACATTAGAGCTAGATCCAAATTTATTTACACTATGCAACAAACAAATTATTTTATAGATTAAGGTATACTAAAGGGTGGGCCATTTAAAATTTTTAATTTGAACTACCGATTACTTGGGCTTGTGATTTGAGCCCCTTGGATTATTTTCTGCGGGGATAAATGTTACGCAAATCATACAGTTTGATCGAATGAGATTCTGTCGATCCAGTCGTTGTACAAGTTATATGAATGATATTGTGTTCTATTATTAAATGAGGACAGTTCAACCATTCCAATAAAACCAGCAATTTGAAAAAATTATCAGTACTTTTTTTATAGCCGTTTCAAACTTAAAATTTATAATGGCCCACCTTATATTTTATAAAACAAAAAAAAAAATAACAAAAAAAATTCATGGTAAAGTTTTTTTTTTAAAAAATTTCCAAACTCTATTTTTCAGTTAGTATTTGGACCATATTTGAAGTATAAGCTCGATGAAGCCGGGATACCCTTTAAATTAATGGAAATTATTAGGACTAGAAATACTGAAAACATCACTTTTAAGTAGTGACAGAAATTTATTAGCTGTCTTTAAAACAATTAGAAAAATTAGATTTTTTTTAAAAAAGAAAAACTAGCATCCATCCTCTTGGTTAAAAAAACAAAAACAATTAAAATATATAATTTTTTAATTATATTTTTTTATTTTATGTTTTGATTTAAATGTAACCGTATATATATTGTTTTTGATGAATAAAATTATAGGGATCTGTTACAACTTATTTTTCTCATTCCAATTAACTGCAAATTTGTTCCACTTTAACAAAAAATACGAATTTTCCAAAGCAATTTTGAATAGTACAAATGCAATTTTCTGCGACTTTTCATTTTTGTATTATTAGGAATTCGATTAACTATCGAACTTTTGGGCAGGGGCAAATTGTGAAAAATCCCACTTTGACCCATTTACAGTGCTCCAATCGAGTCCAAATGTATGACGATTTTTAAATCGACCCGCCCTAATGTGTACCCATCGACACTGAATCAGATTCGAACTAATCATGTCCGTCCGCCTGTCCGTCTGCCCATGTAAAGTTGTCCGCAAAGTACTGGTCGCAGGTTTACTCCGGTCTTGAAGAAATTTAACACAACGTACTTTTTCGTATCAGTGACTAGGCCTAATTTGGTTTGTTATAAGCAAAAGTTTATCACATCGAAAGAGTGACCTAAGACACTAATGTTGCTTTATTTTCTAAAAAAATATGTTGCCGTGTCAGAGAGCAGCGTTTTAGAAATCAGATTTAGTCAGATTCGAAGTCAAAAATGCAAAAAGGCGGCATTTTAACTCACTGCGAACAAGAATTCTTCACGGCGAAATCTAAAAAAACGTCTCTCCACTTGTCGCCATGCCGAATCTTATATACTCTCCACCATGGATCACATGTGAATGGTTTCGGATACAATTAAACTCATTATACCAAATTTCAGCCCAATTAGTTGAAATTTGTGGTATATTTGGCTATTTGTTACGAAGTCAAATCCAGAGGGATGTTATATGGGGGCTATATCAAAACATGGATCTAGTTCTACAGTTGTATGTGCGAAGGATTCCGCGTACAAATTAATCCCCGTTACCAATTTTCAGCAAAATCAGTTTAAATTTGTTGTCTCTGTGGCGTTACTATGTCAAATCGGCGAAATGTTATATATGGGAGATATATCAAACCAGTAAGGAAAGGCTAAAGTCGGGCGGTGCCGACTATATAATACCCTACACCACTCTCGTAATATTGAATAACTCTGATATATAAATTTTGTAATTCATGTATAAATTGTTTACATAAATTTACTTTTGGGACATTTTATACTTAAATAATACCCTGTACCACAGTGTGGTGTAGGGTATAAAAACGATTGGATCTAACGAGCCAAATCGGATGAAACATATATATGGGAGCTATAGCTAAATCTTTACCGATTTTCTTCAAATTCGGCAATGTTGGTTCATGAATCAAGAAACTCTACCATTCTAAATTTCAAAACGATTGGATGTAAAATATAGCTTCTATAGAACTAAAGGGCCAAATCGGACGAAACATATATATGGGAGCTATAGCTAAATCTTAACCGATTTTCTTCAAATTCTGTAGTGTTGATACATGGATCAAGAAACTCTACAATTCTAAATTTCAAAACAATTGGATGTAAAATGCAGCTTCTATAGAACTAAAGGGCCAAATCGGACGAAACATATATATGGGAGCTATAGCTAAATCTTAACCGATTTTCTTCAAATTCGGCAATGTTGGTTCATGGATCAAGAAACTCTACCATTCTAAATTTAAAAACGATTGGATGTAAAATACAGCTTTTATAGGACTAAATGGCCAAATCGGACGAAACATATATATGGGAGCTATAGCTAAATCTTAACCGATTTTCTTCAAATTCTGTAGTGTTGGTTCATGGATCAATAAACTCTACCATTCTAAATTTCAAAATGATTGGATGTAAAATACAGCTTCTACAGAACTAAAGAGCGAAATCGGACGAAACATATATATGGGAGCTATAGCTAAATCTTAACCGATTTTCTTCAAATTCGGCAATGTTGGTTCATGGATCAAGAAACTCTACCATTCTAAATTTCAAAACGATTGGATGTAAAATACAGCTTCTATAGGACTAAAGGGCCAAATCGGACGAAAGATATATATGGGAGCTATATCTAAATCTGAACCGATTTCAACCAAATTCAATAGTGATCTTAACAGCCGCGATATACTCTTAACTGCAAAATTTCAGAACGATGGGAGTGAAATTGCGACCTGTAGTCGACGAACAACTTTACATGGACAGACGGACGGACGGACATCGTTAAATCGACTCAGCTAGTGATTCTGAGTCGATCGGTATACTTTAAGGTGGGTCTAGCAGTGTTATTTTCAGGTGTTACAAACATCTGCCGTGAAACAAACTTATAATACCGTGTACCACAGTGTGGTGTAGGGTATAAAAATGGACCGATAATATATGAAGTATATGTACCAAATTTCAGTCACCTAGCTTAAGTATTATAGATTGTAGAATGGACGGACAGATGGCTAAATCGTCTTAGAATTTTCTATTTTAGGAAATTGTAGGTCATTGGAGCAATATTCGTCCGTCTGTCTGACTAAAGCGCACGATAACTCCCGAAAGGAGTAACGAATTGACTTCAAATTGGATATTTGATAATTTGTTGTCCTATCTCCTAGGCCAGGCAATTTCACAAATAGTAATAAAATCCATCGCTATCACCTAGAGACAAATTGTTTGCTACCATCAACACTAAGCGACGATTTTGCACAAAGTGTTAATTGCTTACCAGGGCATACAAATACAGGGTCTCCCATATTCGACGGTCCCATCTGGCAACGCCATAACTTTTGACAGAGATGTCAGATCGCTTAATGACATACCGCGTTTGAAGCGTCAGTCCAAGCAGATTTTTACCATGGAACAATACACGCCACGCGAGCGCTCTGAAATAGTTGAAATTTACATTCAACAGAAGAAGTCAAGTCAACGTGCTTTTAAAATATTAAAAAATGTGAGAAGTGCGCCTTCTAAGAACACCATTAAGCGTTTATACGAAAAATTTTCGACTGGTGAGGCTCTTTCTAATCCGAAGAGGCCAAATAAAAGTCGACCAAGGCGATCGGCCGAGAATATCGCTGCCGTACGAGCCAGTGTTGAGAGGTCCCCAAGAACATCCCAAAAACGCCGTTCTCAGCAGTTGGGCATGGCTCGGTCCACTTTACAACGGATTATTCGCGTTGATTTGCGTTTGTTCCCGTACAAAATTCAATTGACGCAAAGATTGTTGCCTGCGGACAAGCCTCGTCGATTGGAATGGGCCCAACGAGTCCGTGGGTCCGTCGAATATGGGCAACCCTGTACATACCTAAAATTTTGCTTTTTACAATAGCTACAGGGGGTTTTCATGCGTATGGGGATGAGCGGAGATTTCGGGTATTTCCGGAGAAATACTTCTTGAAGTGTCTCCTTTACTTCGTTCTCCGACATGAAACATCTATTCCGAAGCCCTACGTACTAAAATTGTGCGTGAAATAGCTAACCTGTTTGTTTACCCGGCAAAATATCTCAAAAACCCGATGTCGCAGAAAAAATTAGTTAATGCCATACGCCCGTGCGTGTTGTTTTCAACGAGAATTCATTTTCAAAGTTCATTTTGCACACACACAGTGTTCTTACTCTAACAGAAGTGAATATAGGTAGTTGCCAGAAGGAGCTGTCCAAAAATGTTTGTATTCTGAATTGAACCAAGTTTGGAGCACAAACTGTCAAACATTACCTCAAAAATTCATAAAAATCGATTATTACGTGCATTTTGGGACACCCTTTGTAACGTAAACCAATTTTAATTGACCTTTTTAAAAAATTATTTAAATTAACTTTTATATGATCTTATATTTATGTGCCAATATGAACACATACTTATACATTAGGGCGGGTTGATTTGTATGGATGAAAAAAAAATTGAAAATCGTATAGCAAAAACGTATTCTACATTAAATTCTAAGAAAAATCTCCGAAGAAACCATGGGTTTCAAAACCTAATCCGCGCCTCTCGACTTGAAAATTTGTTTCCTCTTCATTCCCTAAAATTATTTTCTTTTCTTGAAATATATTATGTTTTATTATACCCTCACTTTAGTGATAAGTGTAACACATCGAAGGAGTGACATAAGACCCTAAGTATGTTTGGCGGATATCCGTTTTAGGTCGTTTTTAGTCGAATGAGTAATGTCCGTCCATCTGTCTGTCTTTCTGCTAGCTGGTGCGCACGATAACTCTCGAAAGGAGTAACCGATTGACTTCAAATTTGGTATGTGGTAATATTTTTTTCGAAGATGGGCCATATTGGTCCTCTCCTTTTAGTACCTCCCCCACAAAGTGTTAATATTAAGTGAATTATTGATTATTTAATAACTTCTATACAACTTATTTTAATCCTCTGGAATTCTACACATAAAATTATTTTATTAGTCACTATCACCTCAAGAAAAATGTGCGAAGTAGCCACGCCCCTTTTGGTACCTTCCACACAAATGGACCATTTTGCTACAAAATTTAACAGCTTATAACTCGAATACCTATGCACAAAAAGACTTGAAATTTTGTACAGTGTAATTGTTTCATAGGACCTACAATCCAGTGAAAAATGGGCGAAGTTGCCTCGCCCCTTTTGGTACCTCCCACACAAAATGGCCAAATCATACCAAAATTTAATAGATCATAATATTAAAGTTATGATCTATTCATTAATTCGTGTATTTCATATTACAGTACTCACAAAGTGAGGTATACCTTAGTCAGTTTACCCGACTGAAACTTTCTTACTTGTTATATTATAGTTTTGTCTTGAGACTAATCAAAATATTCAATTATCAAAAAAGCAGTTAAACATCAATTTGCATCTCCTCTGATTTGCGTTCTATATAAAAAATAGTTAGAACACGTTTCACATTTTTATTTGCATTATCAAATAAGAATTGTTTATCGAAACAAAAGAAGGTTATTTTATATGCAATATTTTTTTTGTATTTCCAATCTTTTTTATTAAATTATGAAAGAAATTTTTTTTATCTATGTTCCTTATAAAAATATTAAATACATATAAAATTATATACAAACTTTTTTACTTGGGTGAATATTTTTTTTAGTGAAAAAAAATGTTGGCTGTAGGATATAAAGTTCAAAAGAACTACCTTACTAAACAATTTTATTCAGAAAATTCGATTTTTTTTAGAAAAAGCTTTTTTTTGAATTTATTTTTTTGTGGCAAAGGCGGGCATATACATTTTCAAGTCGAGAGGCGCGGATTAGGATTTTATTTTAGGTACATGGTTTTTTCGGAGAATTTTCTTAGAATTTTATGTAGTTTACGTTTTTGCTAAACGATTTAAAAGAAGAAAAATCAACCCGCCCTATTATACATACATTACAGTCGGATTTCGTCAATTTAGTTTGTAGTTCAATGTCAACATTTAAAAATAGTTACATTTTTTACTCCAACAACAAAACTATAGTTTGATATCGCAATGTTTTTCCACGCCGGAAGTTAGCAAAATAGATTCGCAAGCAGTCGTGGCCGAGTGGTTAAGGCGTCTGACTCGAAATCAGATTCCCTCTGGGAGCGTAGGTTCGAATCCTACCGGCTGCGCATCAAAAGTTTTTTAAATACTAAGTCTTTTGTTAAAGAATAAAAAATTTATTTCGGATGACTGTACAAAATCGTAAAAAATAAAAACACTTAAGCAAATGTTCGATATAAGCAATACACGGTGTTGCCTTTCGCTCGAGGGTGTTATTTCAAGAATTTTTGAGCAATGGGATTGTTTAAAATTGTATTTCATTTCGTGTTACTATGAATTACAAGGAATTTAAGCTGGTGGTATTGAAGAAGAAATGACTGGCAGCCCAGTAGGGAATGTCTTAAAGACATCCCTGAAGCGGGTGCAAGACCCTTTATAAATCGTTGAAGACACGTAGAAGCAGTTTTCCCAACTCTTCCGAGGCAAAATTAGCTCTTGTTTTCGCGATATTCGACCACAAAGTTTGTTGGGAAATCAGAGAGGTTACTAATTTCTTTGATGATTTTGAAGTGCAAGACTTCGGAATATACGCTTCAGGCCAAAGATCGAAATAAAGGGAACATTTGGAAAATTATTTCTCTTAAAACAGTCGTCCACGCTTCTCACCTCTTACCCCTGAAAAAGTGCAATGAAATCTTATCATATGTTAAAAATCATATATATCGTCGACATTTTTAGTAGGCATGGATGAGAAAAATACTCCTTGCGAAAAAATACTAGAAGTCCTTTCTCAACATTATTTGTGTATTTTTCTGCTCATAGCAGAAAATATTTGTAATAATATTTTTTGACTTAAATTTTCGTAAATTATTTTTTGGTTAGTGTCAATGGAAAATTTAAAAGTAATTAACAAAACCTGCTAAATTATGAACCTGATAATTTTTCATAAATACATATGTTGAAAGGAGACTCATATTAATTTTTCGCGAGGAATATTTTTCTCAAAGACACAAACTGAATATGTCGACAATTTTTATGTCGTTTGACATATGGTTAAATTTTATTGCACATTTTCAGGAGTAAAGGGTTGAGGAGCGTGGTTGACTATTTTGAGAGAAATAATTCTCGAAGGATTCCCTTTATTTCGTTCTTTGGAATGGAGCGTGTATTGCGAAGCTTTCCACTTCAAAATCGTCTCCGAGGTAACTAACCTCTATAATTTCCTTGCAAACTTTGTGGTCCAATATCGCGAAAACTAGAGCTAACCTAGAAAAACGCCTAGCACCACTCTATTCAGCAATGTCGAAATATGTATATATATAGGGTCTCATTTCTGCTACATTTTTAAAGTGTCCGTTTCGAGCACAGTGTTATTAATAAATGACTTGTTCATGGCCAAATAAAATAGTATAATTTTCCTCTATCTCTTCTGACCATAAAAGGCGTGTTTTCGTCACCCCATTGGTGCTTAGTTTGTATGAGTAGCTAAGCACTTTTAAGCATTATTAGTTCCCGATGAAGTTTGTTGCTTGTGTTCGTGTCTTAATCGAGTATGGTGTTGCCAGATTGGGCATCCTATTTTTCACAGTACGGCATCTCATTTTTGTAGAGATTGTTGTCAATTATTGTGAATAAACTGGAAGAAGAAGAACAAAAATTGAAAATTATTTTAATATTTTCAAAAAAGAGTGTAAACAATTGAACATAGAACAGTAAATTTATGTTTTATAAATACATTTAACGAATTTTTTGTCTGCTTCGCACTGTTCTTTCTTTGCAACTCATGACACCATTGCTACCAGATAGAGGAAATCCGCCAGTTGTAACGAAAACATGCCTAATATTGATTGTGTATAAAATTTTGATTTCTAAATGTTTCATTGGCATTTATTTTAAAACACTAATTATTGAATTATTGTCCTGAATCACACGAGGCAATTTTTTCCAGGCAAGTGTCAAAGTCTCTCTCCTACAAACTTTGACACTTGCTTGGATTCAGGAATAACTTTGTTCTTAAAGAAATTCATAACGCTCAGTTGTGAATTACGGACACAAATCACATAAGAACATATGGAGAAACATAAATGAAAGCAACATCGTTTTTAAAGTCTATCTGCTCTACAAGAGTGCGACGATATCTTCCCAGCAAAATTCCTCATTACCAAATAATCCGACGAGTAAGCAAAGTTCGATAATGGTAAGTACTTATTATTTAGCCACTTTTCTCATTATTTTAACATGGGGATGTCATTGGAGGAAAGTACTTCCCAAAAGCATACAATAAAGTAGCATAATAAGTACTTATTTGTAGCATAGGCATACCACATAAGTATGTGTTTATATATTCACGATTTAAGTACTTGAATAAGGCATTACCAATAAGTCATAAAATAAGTAGTAGATATGAAGGAATGGCCATTAAAAGTGATTTGTTGTATATTGTCGCTCATTTTTCTGGAAACAAACAATTTCATCATGCCAGATTCGAATTACTGAACCCTGTGAAAAATTCTTCAATGGTCTAACATTATACGATATACGTAAATATTTATGGTTTTTTCATTCAAATCTGCACGTATTATTTGAAAACATGTTGAAAAATAAATAAAACTTGTACATATCTTGTACATATAGCCAAAATTTCATTATATCAAAAATTGCCAAAATGTTTTTGATAGCAAAAAATCGCTTATTTCTGTTGTTATTGGTAAGTCATTATTAATAAGCCGAAAGTAATGCAGCGAATAACGAGATGCCATTATTTGGTAATGTAGGGAATAATGACAGGTACTTACCAAGATTTTGCTGGGTTGTTTAAATTACATGAAGTTTTCAATGTCGCCGTCATTTTTCATTCGTCGCCGACGTACGTAAAAATCACTACAATCGCTACAAAAAATTGTTAAAAACGCTACCGTAGTGGTTTTTCTGAAAAATCACTACTTTTACAAAACAGTGATATTTGGAGATCAAAAATCACCACAAGTAGCGGAAAATTCACCAAGTTGACATCGCTGCTTAGAAGAGAGGCAACGAGAATCCTCGACGATATTTTCACACAAGTGCAATAAATGTCATGCAAGACACTGTCTATAGCAAATTATTAACGATTAATTAATGGGCACTGTCTTGCAGAAAATAATTGTCAATAAATTAATAGACAATGTCTTCAATCATATAGGTATATAAGAAAATATTGAAAAATACTTTTTGGCACAATACTTGGAATGGCAATGTTTAATGTCACAAATCTTATATTAAGTCATTGTCTGGCTCTTCTAATTCTCATATGTTATTTGATTTTTTTAACGCTTTTACTTGTTATACCCACACTCCGTTTGTAACAGCTCTAAATATTGATCTGAGACCCCATAAAGTATGTATATTCTTAATCGTCGTAAAATTCTAAGACGATTTAGCCATGTCCGTCTGTTGTAATCCGTAATAATAGAGCTAGGTTGATTACATTTTGTAGAAATATTTATTGTGGTCGCAGCTTCTTTGGGATTGCAAATGGGCCATATCGGTCAATGTTTTGATATAGCTCCCCTATAGATGTCGCTTTAAATTACGGGTTTTGAGCCATATATACCACATTTTTAAAGTAATTTAGCAGAAACTTTGCAGTTTGTATTCTATTTTGACAGCAAAAATTTCGCAAATCGGTTCATATTTTGTTATAGTCACCCTATAGAGGTCGCTCCAAAATATACGTATTTAAGCTATAAATACCATATCTTCTAAGCATGTGACCTCGATTTTATTATAACAGAGTAGAATTTACTCCGCTTTGCGACACTAAACGCTCCTCTTTTTGGAAAAAAGTTGCCCCTATAAAAAACTGTGAAAAATGTTTCGCAAATATTTCAAGCTTCATTATTAATTTATTCCACACAGATCCCATAACATTAATAAATAACTATACATATGGGTAGTTATTTCTCAAGTGTCACTGGTCAAAAATTAGATCATTCGGAATTAGAAAATATTTTTTCTTAAAGGATTTTCGGTGCCCTTTTCATACAAAATATTAATTTTATCTTAAACAATTTATTACGATCACTTTTCGCGGAAATAAAAATATAAATTGCGATATCTCAGAATCGATTTAATTTTTTTATAAAAATTGGTCCATGTGTACTCTACCGATGGTGTAAATTTTAGAGTGGGGACGACTTTGGTTCAGAAGTTACATTATAATAACTAAAAATCTTCACCAAATTACAAAGAGTAAAAATATATTTTCAACTATACGCTGAAAAAAATTGCTTCTTAGTATATTGTTCCAAACATATTCTGCTTGAAACATACATATCTTTATGGTACAATCCAAATATATAATATTTGACACGCACAAATATTGTATCTTTGGGAGGGTGTTAATCTAAACAAAATTATGTTTTCGTCCTAATACTTTTTTATTAGAAAATAATATTTCCAAACCAATGACAGTATTTTGGCAATGTATTGATGCCTTAATTTAAAGGAAAGTTTTTAGTCTTTTTTAGAAATTTAAGGTTTAATTTTTTGGAAATTTTATATGTTTGTAAAATATTATTTAAATTTAAATTGTATAATCTTGGGTAACGACAAATATAATTGATGGTTTGACAATTGGACTATTTATAAATTAAAAAGGTGTGCTGTAAAACAAATGAAATGCTGCTTACGACATTTTTAACACGAAATCTAGGAAAAAATAATATTAAAAATTGTCAAAGTCAGCAAAGATTTAAAATTTTTTTAAATATATACATATGCATAATTTTTCTTAACACCATTTGACTTTGGTATGTTTAAAAATATAAACATACCAAAGTATAATAATAAATAAATTTAAAAAAAAAAATTTATGTGGATATCATAAACACACGCTGAAAAAAAATCGCTTCTGTAGTATATTGTCCCAAACATATTCGGCTTGAAACATACATATGTTTAGGGTAGACTCTAAGCATGTAATATTTGGTACATACAAAAATTGTGTATTTGGGAAGATTTCGTTCTAAACAAATATTTGTTTACATCTTAATGTGACTGCTATTTGTGAAACAAATATTTATTTGCATTTAAATATTCATAAAATACATAAATTGTGTCAAATTTTTCAGTAATTCAAAGTTAAATTTTTAGAAATTTTTAATGTTCGTAAAAAAAATTATAATTGAAATCATATAATCTTGGGTCAATATAAAGTACTTAGAGAATTGACAACTAATGATGGCTTGACATACTCAGAAATTCTAAATGATTGATTTAAAACAGAAGGTAATGCTGCATATGGTATCATAAATGGGAGGTACAATTCGAAACCAAGGAAAAATTTAAACTGACATTTGAAAAACTCAGCAAAAGTTTTGGAAATCTTTTTTAAATAAAATATATTTGGAAAAATTCCAAAATAATAATTTTATTTGTATTTAAACACATATTTTATTTGAGAAATTTAGTTTGCAAATATAATTTGTTGTAATATATTAATATATGCGATCCAAATATATTTTATTGATTTTCAAATAAAATTTATTTGCTAAGAAATATTAAATATTTAAAAATTTGTGTTCCAAATATATTTTCTTTCGATTCAAACATATCAAAAAAGGCGATTTTGCCCCGTGCAGTTAAATAATCTATAAGTTAAATCTAAAATCGAATAATTTTTTATTTTCAATAGAAAAAAATAATGAAGCTCCACTTTCCACAAAGCTGTTCTTTAAATAAAACAAGTAAGAAAGTTTCAGTCGGGTAAACCGACTAAGGTATACCCTCACTTTGTGAGTAATGTAATATATAACATTACACCAATAAATCTGTCAATTTTTGTGGGAGGTACCAGAAGGGGTTTTCCAAATACACATATTTTTCGGTAAACAGTACATTCTTAAATACATTGCATTGTGCTGAACTATAAGCGTTTGTGTGCACTGGTATATTAAAGTTACGAGCTATGTAATTTTGGTATGATTTGGTCATTTTGTGTGGGAGGTACAAAAAGGGGCGGAGTGATAACGCCCACTTTTTACAGGACTATAGGCACTACAACAGCATTACACTGTACAAAATTTCAAGTATTTGTATGCACTGGTATTAAAGTTACAAGCCGTTTACTTTGGTACGAAACGGGCCATTTGTGTGGGCGGTACCAAAAGGGGCTGTACAATGATGCCCATTTTTTACCGGACTATAGGCGCTACAAAAACATTATACTGTAGAAAATTTCAAGCACTTTTATGCACTTGTATTAAAGTTATAAGCAGTTAAATTTTGATGCAAAATGGTCCATTTGTGTGGGAGGTACCAAAAGGGGCATGCCAACTTCACCCATTTTTCTCGAGTTAATAGCGACTAATATACTAATATTATGTGCAGAATTTCAAAAGATTCGAATAAGTAGTATAGAAGTTATTAAAGAATCAATATTTCTTTAAATTTTAACCCTTTGTGTGGGAGGTACCAGAAGGAGTAGACCAATATGGCCCATCTTCGAACTCATCCGGAGATAGATCAAAATATTACCACATACCAAATTTGAAGTCAATCGGTTACTCCTTTCGAGAGTTATCGTGCGCACCAGCCAGCAGACAGACAGACAGACAGACAGACAGACAGACAGACAGACAGACAGACGGACGGACATTGCTCATTCGACTTAAAATGACCCAAAACGGATTTCCTCCGAACATACTTAGGGTCTTAGATCACTCCTTCGATGTGTTACACTTTTTTCCGTAGCAAATGATATATACCCTCGTCACACTAAAGTGAGGGTATAATGAAAGATGGGAATGTCTTTTTTCGATTGAAAACAAAAATAATTCTCTCAAATTGTCGGAACAGGAAGTAAATTATACATTTCTGGACACTTTGAAAGTGGCGTAAACGACATTTTCACATAAATTGAGTTGAGGGTGGATTCGGTATTTGGCTAGCCGGACATAATTTTATCAAAAATACTTTTCTCAAAAAAGTCAAAGGTGACTTATCACCCTATACCAAAGTGGGGTTTAGGATATTAAAAAAAAATTCCAACATTTTTCATTGGAAAGAACTTCGAGCGACGATCACCATATTTTCTAGGTTTGAATTGAAATAACTATTAATCAGCAGCTGCGGTGTCCGAGTGGTTAAGGAGATGGACTTGAAATCCATTGGGTTCTACCCGCACAGGTTCGAATCCTGTCCGCAGCGAATCCACGTTTTTCTTTGCCTGAGGTTAAAAATGTTGGAAATATTCTCATATTTTAGATATTATTACAAATGCTCAAACTAAGGATGACATATCTGCTGTTTCTGGAAAACCCGCGTATCTGAAAAATTCGAAATGTCCAGGAAAGCGAAAATACAGTGTTGGAAGAAGACACCGGAAGTTACACCTGTCATATCCCTACAGGAAATATGAAAAGGGCTTGTAATTTCTACATTATTTATCCATAGATTTTTTTATCTTTATATATCTTTAAAACCGCTGATGGGAAGGCTAATTAATTTGGTATTCTTTGAAGTTTCCAAACCCAACTAGGAGTATGGTTCTCGAGTATGTTTAAATATGTGGTTCAACCTCTATTTATCCCCCACACTTTAGAGAGGAGGGTATATATCATTTGCTACGAGCGAAAAGTGTAACACATCAAAGGATTGACCTAAGACCCCAAGTATGTTCTGTGGAAATTCGATTTAGGCCATTTTAAGTCATATAAGCAATGTTGGCCCGTGGTCGGTTTAGCTATTCCCTTCTGTCTGTATGTAGATGTATTCTTGTAATCAAAGTACAGGTCGCAATTATGGTCCGATCTCAACGAAACTTTGCACATATCTTTCTGTAGGCATAAAGACGATCCCAATGGATTTTGGTTAAAATCGGTTAAGATTTACATATAGCTCCCATATATATGTACCTCCGATTTGGCATATATGCACTGTATAAGCAACATTTTTTAACCGATCTGTATAAAAATTGACAGTGAAAAGTCTCTTGATACACTTAAATATAATTTTAAATTTGAGGAAAATCGGTTCAGATTTAGATATAGGCCCCCATATCAAAACGAAATTTGTCAGAAAAAGGTATCTTATTACATTAATGAACACTGCCAAAGATAGAGAAAATCGGTTCAGATTTATACATAGCCCACATATATGTGTTACACCCGATTTGACATGTAAGTGCAGTAGAAACTGTTCTCTTATTACGTCAGTGAACACTACCAAATTCGGGGAAATCGGGTTAGGTTTAGATATTGCCCCATATATATGTATGACATGTAAGCGCTGTAGAAACCGCATTTTATATCCGATAAGTACGAAATTCGGCAGAGGGAGTTATTACATGAATGAACACTATCCAATTCGTGGAAAATCCTTTCAGATAAATGGCGAATTCTTTTCTGCAAAAAAGTGCAGCATTTTCATTGCCCTTTTTCCGAAAACTGCACTTTTGTGATACTTTTTTGAAATTTGGTAATTAAGTTAATCGAATTTAGCACAACTAAAATTTCAAAAAAGCGATATAATAGTGCTGTTTTCGGCAAAAGGGCAATGCAAGTGTTGCACTTTTTTGCAGAAAAGAATTCACCATAAGATAGCCCCCATATAAATATGTTACCCCCGATTTGACATGTAAGCGCTGTAGAAACTGTATTTTATATTAGATCAGAACGAAATTTTGTAGAGTTGAGGAGGCGCTTTTCAAAACATGACTATTTCACTTTTTACAGAAATGATTTTTTTCTTCCTTTTTGCTAGGTAGCATTGTTTTCAATACTCAGCGAAAATAAAATTTTGCGAAATATTTATAATTACACCGGAAAAAAAGAAATAAAAGGCATGATTTCATCAACAGTAGATTATTCCACTTCAAAATGACATTACCCATTTCAAATATGAATTTTTGGAACAAAATATGATTAATCCAGAAGTTAATTACTGATTTGTCTGAATTGAAACAACATGTTTTATCCGCAAAATTTTCAGTCAGAACTTCAAAACCCGTGCCCACAATGTGTCCGTAAAAACTAAACTGTACTAAACTGATAGTCGTCTCGGCTAAGTTATGTGATTTTACAAGAACTACTAAGCCGGTTGTTGTCTCGGCTAAGTAATGTAACACCACTACGCCAAAGGTAAATATCTTATGAAATTTAGTGATGAAAATTAGTTCGTATTTTATTAGAAATTAACATTGCATATTTATTTATGGATTATTTTATTTAAAGCCCCAGGTTATTTTAATTCAGAATAATATATCTGATACAAAACTAGTTTTAGCAAAACAAGATTAATCCACAGTGGTTTGAATTGAAATATGATTATTCCTTTGGAGCACATAACAAAACTTGATTATTCCAATCAGCCGCGTCAAAACTTGATTATTCCATTTCAAATTTTGGATTTATTCAAAATATTTTAGATGTCAATTTTTGAATCCTATGTAGGGCAATGACGAATCTTGACGTCTTTCATAAAGCACCAACATTTTGGGTTAAATACATGGGGCCATACCTATAAAACTATTTTTTCAAATTGTGAAAAAACACAAAAAGTGGAATAGTCAAGTTTTGAAAAGTACCTCCTCAACACTGCCAATTTCGGGGAAAATCGGCTCAGATTTAAGCATAGCCCCAATATACATATATGTTAAACCCGATTAGACACGTAAGCACTGTAGAAACCGTATTTAATATCCGATAAGTACGAAATTCGGCAGAGAGAGTTTTCTTATTACATGTATGAAAACTGCAAGATTCTTATTGCAATGCCCATTTTCGCATTGCAAGGGAGGTGTAGGGTATTATAAAGTCGGGTCCACCGACTTTCTGTCTTTCCTTACTGCTTTGTTACTAATAAAGCGAAAAATAGTTTTTTTGTTAAAGTTTGATAGAAATTAGAGCAAATTTTCGAATTTCAAGAGAAGTGACTGGTTTTTATGAGGCTTTATTTAAAAAGTATTAAAATTTTCTCAAAAGATATGATTTTTTCGCAATATTTCGTAAGATACCTGCTAGGAAATTGTACTGCGAGGAGTTAAAGGCTACTTAATTTGGAATTTTTTAAAACTTTCCTGAACCAATTCGTAGAAATGGTTCCCTAGTAATGCCATAATATGTGGATCAACCTATGTTTTTTCTTAGCCTATAGAGTGATTTCTTTGAATTCTAGCGATAAACCGTGATATTGAAAAAATAGAGAGGTTGAATCACAAATTTTGGTTTAACTCGAGAATTATTTATCCAAATTAGATCAAAAATGTTTTAAAGAATTCGAAATTAAGTAGCTTTCAACTTCTTACAACTCCATTTTCATCCGTCCAGCGGTTTCGCCGGTATCTTATATAACATAGCAAAAAATCATATCTTTTGAAAAATATTTAATAATTTTCAAATAAAATCCCCATAAAACAATCTAAAAATGCACAATTGCTATATTTTTATGATTTTATCTCAAAGTCAGATCGGACATGAATTAAAAGACCCCATTCAGAAGAAAATCTATACATAATTTAAAAAGTTGTGGCTAATTTAGTAAGGTTTTAACTTCAAAACTTTCTTATCGGCGTAAAATTTGCAAAAAACTTTACAAGCTAAGAATGGATATTTTGGCGTTTTTTGATGTCTAGTATCAGAATCTATGCATTAAAACAGAAACCCAAAAAATTTGTTTTTGTTGACCGGTGTTATTTAATAACCTCTATCCTACTTACAAGAATCTTCTGAAACTCCACACCTAGAATTAGTTTATTAGTCGCTATCACCTAGAGAAAAATTGGCGAATTTACCCAGCCCCTTTTGGTACCTCCCACACAAATGGGCCATTATATATAGCTTTAATATCAGTTTATACAAATACCTGCAATTTGGTACAATGTAATTCTTTTATAATACCTAGAGTCTAGAAAATGTGGGCGTTACTAGTACGCCCCTTTTGGTACCTCCGACACAAATGGACCATTTTGAACCAAAACTTAACAACTTATAACTGTAATACTAGTGCATACAAACTTGAAATTGTGTTCACTGTAATACTTTTATAGTACCTACAGCCAAGTGAAAATGGCTAAACTCTTAAAGGAAATGATAAGCTTACGTGTGAGCAAAATGTCAAAACAAATTTAAATTTCGCCAAAAAATTAAAAAACATATTTTTCTGTTTATTTATTTTTTAAAAAGAATGAAGAAAAAGCTATGGAAAACACTTTGAGCAAAATTTTCTAAACACAATAGGTAATTAGTTATATGAATGGGAAAAAAGGGCCAACATTTTAAAATTCAACACCCTCCAACTCGGACAGTCCTTAACAGATCTCGATGAAATGTTGTGTCATAACTACTACATAACTCATCCCGATCAGAAGACATTGTTTTTCAAAATTTAATCACTTGACATGAAATTCCCCATATAAAGATTTATAGCAATATTTTAAATTTAACCAGTAAGGAAAGGCTAAAGTCGGGCGGTGCCGACTATATAATACCCTACACCACTCTCGTTATATTGAATAACTCTGATATATAAATTTTGTAATTCATGTATAAATTGTTTACATAAATTTACTTCTGGGACATTTTATACTTAAATAATACCCTGTACCACAGTGTGGTGAAGGGTATAAAAACGATTGGATCTAAAGAGCCAAATCGGCTGAAACATATATATGGGAGCTATAGCTAAATCTTTACCGATTTTCTTCAAATTCGGCAATGTTGGTTCATGAATCAAGAAACTCTACCATTATAAATTTCAAAACGATTGGATGTAAAATACAGCTTCAATAGAACTAAAGGGCGAAATCGGACGAAACATATATATGGGAGCTATAGCTAAATCTTAACCGATTTTCTTCAAATTCGGCAATGTTGGTTCATGGATCAAGAAACTCTACCATTCTAAATTTCAAAACGATTGGATGTAAAATACAGCTTCTATAGGACTAAAGGGCTAAATCGGACGATAGATATATATGGGAGCTATATCTAAATCTGAACCGATTTCAACCAAATTCAATACGGATCTTTACAGCTGCGAAATACTTTAAACTGCAAAATTTCAGAACGATCGGAGTGAAATTGCGACCTATAGTCGACGAAAAACTTTACATAGACGGACGGACGGACAGACATGGTTACATCGACTCAGCTAGTGATTCTGAGTCGATCGGTATACTTTAAGGTGGGTCTAGCTGTGTTATTTTCAGGTGTTACAAACATCTGCCGTGAAACAAACTTATAATACCTTGTACCACCGTGTGGTGTAGGGTATAAACATTAATCTTATTATACGACAAGTTCTATTGCGACTTATTGCGTGATGGGTTTAAATAGGACTTATCCTGCAACTGATAACATAGTTACAGGTACTAATTCTTTCAAATCAGTATCGGGACACGCAACATTCAATGACAAATCCATATTAAAATTACACAGTACGACAAATTAAACTCAAGTTGAAATGCAAATGACGCAATATTATTTTTCCTGTATGTCTTGTTGAGTAAACAAGAATCTTTTTTGAAATTGCCTGGATTTACGGGTAATAAACAATTTTCTTGCCTTTTTGTCTAAAACTTTGTTACTTTGTTTCAATCTTTAAAGGAATTTAGAAAGAAGATGTGTACGCATTTAGTTTTAGTGAAAATTTAATAACTCAGTCAATTGAAACTAGAAAATGTCGAAAAATATAAAAAAATGTGTTTGTATATAAATAAACAACATATAAGTCTCTTCTTTCTAAATTCCGATAGAGATTGAAAATCTTACCCGTAAACCCGGGTTTGGGGGTGTCCTGCAAATTTTTTGTTTTACTCGCCATACATAAATACACGAAAAACAGTTTGTTTCTTATGCAACGGTCAATCAGGGACCGGCACTATCCTTGAGGGACTCATATATGGATCGATAAACAATGGATATCTGAATACATTTACATATGTGTTAAGTTGGAGAGTAATGTTGGGGTCGTGTCGGATGCGGTTAATGAAGTTTATACCTTCATTGCAAAACATGCTAAGTCCACTTAGCATGTTTTGAGGGACATTGCATTCATCAATTTTAAATATTACATACTATAAGTATTAAGTCAAAATTTGGTTTTTATCAGTTTATCCCAATAAAAGTTATGTACAAAATAGTAAAGGTCATCGATTTACAATATAAAGCAATTCCATACACAGTAACAATTTCATTAAACGTCGATCGTCTCTCCTGAAAACTGCCTGTTTCGCCTTAGCATACTTTGGAATAGTTTCCGAAGCAAATCTCCGATATGTGTAGAACCATTCATTTTAGTACACAATTTGATTATATATATATATCGTATCTAACAAGTCATAGTGCTTACTCCACAACATAGAGGAAGGAGGGCGTCGATTTTTCTGTTTTTTTTGTTTTGTTTTGAGTCTATTTCTGGCAATATTGCGTGAGATCACTTACAAATTGTATGTACATATTGAGAATTATTGGGCGACCCACACGCAATGTATGTATTTTATTCGTTATGCATAGATAAGTAGGTCAACTCAAAAATGATATAAAATATACAAGTACACAATGCATATATGAGTACTTAATTATTATGTATTTTAGTAACGTAACAGAATATCATTGACCCCTACAGTTTATTGTTTGATGTCAGTACGCATTGGCCAAAAAAACTATTTGATTTGAACTTCAATGCTTAGCACAGATACATACTCGTATGTATATGAGGGATTTCATGTCAAGTGAGCCAATTTTTAAAAGCGATGTCTTCTGATCGATATGAAATACGTATGCACCTAGTTTAGTCCTATTTGATATTAGATATGACACAACATTTCATCGAGATCGGTTAAGGACTGTCCGAGTTGGAGGATGTTCAATATTGGCATTTTGGTCGAACGACCCTTTTTTCCCATCTATACACGGGACAAAATCACCTTTTTTGACATGTTTGAATCGAAAGGAAATATATTTGGAACACAAATTTTTAAATATTATATATTTCTGGGCAATTAAATTTTATTTAAAAATCAATAAATTTTATTTGGAACACATATATTAATATATTACAACAAAATATATTTGAAAAGTAATTTTCCCAAATAAAAAATGTATATATTGTATACACATAAAATTATTGTTTAGGAAATCCTTCAAATATATATTGTTTAAAAAAAATTTTCAAAAAAAAATTTTCAGATTGGTCGAATTCAATTTTTCATTGATTTCGAGTTATACCTTATATTTTAAAGAAAAATAGTTAGCAATAAAATGTGCTTTAAAGCACTATTTTTTCATTTCTATATATTTCTATTTATTTCTATATATACATATTTCAATTATACATATATATTTTGGGAAAATTAAAAATTTTTCCAAAAAACAGTTGAATTATTAAAAAACATATCTTACAATTAAGGGATTGATATATTTTCCGAATACTTAAATGTAAAAAAATTATCCTTAAATAATAGTCCCAAATAAAAAAATATTAGGACGCAAATAAAATTTTTAGCACAACATCTTCCCAAATATATAATTTTTGTGTGTGCCAAATACTTATCCATATATATAAAGAAGAATGTGTGTTTGTTTGTTTGTACCGTATATAAGTCTAAACGGCTGGACCGATCTTCTTGAAATTTTTACAGAATGTATATGTATGGGGTGGTGAAAATAGGGTACTTGAATTTTCGATGTACCAAGTGGGCGTGGACCCGCCCATATAAGCAAAATTTTCAAATTGATATATCTTGCACAATTTTTTGGCGTGAGTGCTGTAGTTTTGTACACATGTATCTGGTGGTAGTCTACGTGATTGGTCCAAAAATGGGCGGGATCGGACCAATGGGCGTGGAACCGCCCACATAAACCAAATTTTGAAATTGACATATCTTGCAAAATTTGTTAGCGAGAGTGCTGTAAGTTTGTGCATATGTATCTCGGTGTAGTCTACGTGCTTGGTTAAAAAATGGGCGGGATCGAACCAATGGGCGTGGCCCCGCCCATATAAACCAAATTTTGAAATTGAGATATCTTGCACATTTTGTTAGCGAGAAGGCTGTAATTTTGTGCATATGTATCTGGTGGTAGTCTACGTAATTGGTCCAAAAATGGGCGGTATCGGACCAATGGTCGTGGCCCCGCCCATATAAGCAAAAATTTGAAATGGAGATATCTTGCAAAATTTGTTAGCGAAAGTGTCGGTATTTTGTGCATGTTTCTGGTGGGAGTCTACGTAATTGGTCCAAAAATTTACGGGATCGGATTAGTGGGTGTGGCCCCGCCCATATAAGCCACATTTTGAAATTGACATATATTTCATAATTTGTTAGCGAGAGTGCTTTAATTTTAAGCATATGTATCTGGTGGTAGTCTACGTGATTGGTCCAAAAATGGGCGGGATCGGACCAATGGGCGTGGCACCGCCTATATAAACGAAATTTTGAAATTTAGATATTTTTCACAATATGTTAGAGAGAGTGTTGTAATTCTGTATATATGTATCTGGTGGTAGTCTACGTGATTGAATAAAAAATGGGCGGTATCGGACCAATGGGCGTGGCCCCGCCCATATAAGTAAAATTTTTGAATTGAGATATCTTGCACAATTTTTTGGCGAGAGTGCTTTAATATTGCGTGTCTGGTGATAGTCTACGTGATTGGTATAAAAATGAGCGGGATCAGACCAAAGGGCGTGGCCCCGCCCATGTAACCCAAATTTGACCTATCTTGCACAATTTAGTAGCGATAGTACTGTTATTCTGTTTATATGTATCTGGTGGCAGTCTACGTGATTAGTTCAAAAATGGGCGGGATCAGACTAATGGGCGTGGCCCCGCCCATGTAAGCAACATTTTGAAATTGAGATATCTTGCGCAATTTGTTAGCGAGAGTGCTGTTATTTTATGTATATGTATTTGGTGGCAGGATTCGTCATTGGTTCAATCTGGTGCAACGAAGTGGACCGGGCCCAGCTAGTATAATATATTTAGAGTGTACCCTAAAAATTTGTAAATTTCAAGCAGAATATGTTTGGGACAATATATACTACAGAAGCGATTTTTTTCAGCGTGTATAACTAATTAGCTATTGTAGTTAAACAATTTTGCCCAAAGTGTTTTTAGGTGTTCAACTTTATTTTCATAGATAAACATCTAAAAAAATACAGAACAAGTCACGCGAAAAGTCCCTCAAGGATACTGACCGTTCCCTGGATTGACCCTTTTAAGGTGGCAAATTGACTTTTTTTTAACCTGATACTGATTTGAAAGAACAAGATCTATTTAAACCTGTCACGGAATAATTCCCAATGGAACTTGTCGTAGAATAGACACTGGAAAAAATCGCTTCTGTAGTATATTGTCCCAAACAAATTCGGCTTGAAACTTATATATGTTTAGGGTACACTTTAAACATATAATATTTGGTACACACAAAAATTATATATTTGGGAAGATGTTGTTCTAAACTAATCTTTCTTTACATCCCAATATGTGTTTATTTGCGACTATTATTTCCGATACAAATAATTATTTGCATTTAAGTATTTAGAAAATACCTAAATTGTGTTAAATTTTTCATTAATTCAAAAATAATTTTTTAGAAATTTTTCATGTTCGCAAAATTTATAAATAATAATCGTATAATCTTAAATCGAAATAAACTACTTGGAGGATTGACAACTAATGATGGCTTGAAATATTCAGAATTTTAAAAATGATTTATTTAAAACAGAAGTTAATGCTGCATTTGATATCATAACTCGGAGGTTCAATTCGAAACCAAGAAAATTAAAACTGAAACTGGAAAATTCAACAAAAGTTTTGAAAATCTTTTTTAAATAAAGTATATTTAGAGAATTTCCTAAACAATAATTTTATTTGTATTTAAACACATCTTTTATTTGAGATACTTAGTTTGCAAATATTATATGTTGCAACATTTTAGTATACGAGTTCCAAATATATTTTATTGATTTTCAAATAAAATTCATTTGCTCAGAAGTATATAATATTTAAAAATTTATGTTCCAAATATATTTTCTTTCGATTGAAACATATCCAAAAAGGCGATTTTGCCCCGTGTAAGATTTGTGTTTTTAATGAATTTAAAACATTGGCATAAATCTATACGAGGGTTTTCATGACAAGCGAGTGAATTGTAAATGCTTAGCACAGATACAGGGTTTTGCAATAAGAGTGATATGATTTCTTTGGAAAAAAACACACTTATTGTTAAGGAAATTCAAAAGTTTTTTTTTTAATGTGAAGTAGAATCGGTACAAATAAGTTCTAAATAAAACGTCATTCAAATGGCCCACACGACTTCTTCTGCAGGAACGAATTCGATGAACCCAATTTTCGAGCACTTTTTCCACTAAATCAAGTCGTATGTCATGAATGGCACGTTCAATATTGACTTGTAAATCTTGAAGAGAGTCTGGTTTATTTCGAAAGACCAATGACTTCAAATAACCCCACAAGAAATAGTCTAATGGTGTTAAATCACAACTTCTTGGAAGCCATTCAATATCACAATTTCTTTAAATAATCGAATCTCCAAACTTTTATCGCAATAATTCAATTGTTTCATTTGCAGTGTGGCACGTAGCCACAATCGGTCAATGTCAAAAAGATAGCTCTTAATGAGAGCTAAAATATTGCTCATAAGTGTCAAGGTCGTAGGTCGACTGGAAAGTGTTTTTTTTTTATTTAAAAAAATGGACTTAGCATAATTTCAAATGTGAACGGAAAGTTTATTTTTGCTCTAGCTCCTTATCGGTATCGGGAATTGACGAGAAAACGTCATATATATTATATAATATAATTATATATATTATACAATATGGGTGTCAAGGTCGTAGGTCAACTGAAAGTGTTTTTTTTTTTGATTATTTTGATTATTTTGATAATAAAACTGAATAATTTGTAACCGTTGTTCTTGCGTATATCTCTCCATGATGAAATTGTAAACACTTCTGAATACAATGAAAAACAAATGACAGATCACGACATTACAAATGGCCGAAAAACCCGGTAGTAGCATTTAATTAACAAAATGTTTGTGTTTTTGGACTGTTTCTGGGACTTGCCCTTATTTCATATTACATTACTAAGAAGTGAGGGTATTCCATAGTCGGTTTACCCGACTGAGATTTTCTTACTTGTTATTAAATTTGGTTTCTACATTCATAAGTGAACACAGCAAAATTTGAAGAAAATCGGTTCACATTTAGACCTAGAATATACGAGATTGTATTTATTTATATCCCTCAATTTTGCAAATAACATATTCGTTAAAAACAAATTTTCCTACCGGAATTGTTTCAGATTTAGAACAGCAAGAGGAAGGCCTATTCTGCGCTAATACAATGATCTAATTTTCTTCCTTTTCTAGTTGTTTTTACAAACAATCGGTGGCAGTGCTGATGGTTTTGCATAAACTGTCAAGTTGTAAATACCATTTATTATACCGATCGATTCGGCGGTTCCCAACTTAACATTTTGCTAGTTTTTTGTTGACCAGTGATAGGCAAAAATAATCATACTTAGTTACACCCATTCAATAAGCAACTGTCATAAATATATTTCATTCGGTACTTATTTTTCCTTCGAGCGTAAAATAATACAATAAAGTCCTTTAAATGACCTTTGTTTTGGTTTTCATGCGAAAGGACCGCAATAGACACTCCTGCAAATGGCCAAAAAACTGCACAAACGGCCAGAGGAAAGCAACATCAGCATCATCAACCTAAAAATAACCTAAAATATCAGTGCCGGATTAGAAATGAGACAATGAATGCCACTGCCGAATCCACTCTCACTCGCCCCGACTCGACCACATTGACGTTGTCGCCTACACTCACGTACTTCCACGTCGTTTGAGACTGTGCCAAGGAAACTATAAAATTTTAACATTGCAGTTACATAGCTGAAGATGTTGTTGACCGGCCCCGTAGTGGATATAAATGGTCCATGTTCCATGTCCCCGCTGCAACCCGCCAGCAGCAACGAAACACAGCCTTCGTCGCATAGCAAAAACTAAGTGCTGAGCACGCCAGAAAATGCATCATGAACTCATGCCTTCATCCAATGTCCTTCGTTCTTTGGTTTGGGACACAAATGGGATATTGTGTGCCGGAGAGGAGTATCCCGGCCATCCCTGCACACCCGTTGCTTATTAAAAATGCGGTAAAATATTTAAGTTGGTTGCTGATTCTACTCCCTCATCCGTGTATGTCCTCTCGATGTGCTGATGGGGCCGTTGTATGATGCACCACAACGCACGCAAGGACATTTGAAGGATACATTCGCGTGAGAACCGT
Source organism: Eudasyphora cyanicolor (assembly GCA_963930755.1). NCBI lineage: Eukaryota > Metazoa > Arthropoda > Insecta > Diptera > Muscidae > Eudasyphora > Eudasyphora cyanicolor. The sequence goes on from OZ005736.1 coordinate 213,993,757, forward strand.
TCATTGAATAGGAAAAATAAAAGCGGAGAAAAACTCTAAGAGATATAGTGTTGAGTATACGTATCCGTACTGGTACCATCCGCAGAGAAATGGCGTAAAAATTTTAAATTTTAATGATAGATGAGGGTACTCGTATATTGGGGTAGTTGAATGCAATGGAAGGATATTAGCGTCCGAAAACAAGTAGTAATTTTAATTGGAAATTAATGTAATTCCTGTCATAAGTACGTGTACGTTTCCGGTTGGAAAAATGTTGTAGTAGAAACTTCGAGGTGATGTTTTACATTTAAAAATATAATTAATTAATTATTTGCATTTGACTTTGGCAATTCACCATAAATCTTCACTGAACTAAACTAAATTTGGAGGTTATTAAAAAAATCACCATATTTTTCCACAACTTTTAGACCGATGTACCCCGTTTCCAATAGGGAACGTCCCTAGTCGCTTGCTATAAATTAGGAACGTAACGAAAGTGACTTTCGCGAAAGCGAATATTGAAATATATTTCTTACGAATGCGAAAGCGAATAGTGAAATATGGATTTTTGCGAAAGCGAATAATAGTTTGACCCGTTACTACCAACAAAATATGGAACTTAATTGATACTTTTCCCGGATATTCAAGTATTTAGAATGTTTTCCATATTTTTACCTCCTGGTACCACAAGGACAAGCATATTTTTCAACTGTTTTGAAGAGAATTGGAAGAGGTTTTCATTGGTATTAATATCTTCAAAATGTGTTCGTTACATCCCTACAATAAATCGACCCAAAAAGCGATTCTATGCCGATCGGCACATTAAACTATGGGTCTATCTCTTTATTTCTTAGACGTTACAAACAAATGCGCAAAGTCATAATACCCTGTATTTGAAAGCAAAATTTTTAAATAATATATATTTTGGTACAAAGACATATTTTTTTTAAAAATCAATAAAATGTATTTGGGTAACATATATTTTAATATATTACAACAAATTAATATGTTTGCAAACAATTTTGCTAAATAAAGTACGCACACAAAATTATTTTTTGAAATATATCCAAATATATTAAAAAAACATAACCTTTCTGAAGTACTAATTATAGACTTGATCTAATATTTAGGATTCAGATCCTATTAGATTAGATTTAAGACAAAGCCTTAAACTTTGCCACAAATCATTATAACCGTTCTAATCGATTGGAGCCCCAAAGTCGGACATATTAAACGATCTTAACGAATTATCAATTCTCGGAATAAGCAATCAATTGCAACGAGTGGAATGTGTGAGCGCAAATGACTGCGCCCGAAACGATGGGCACCGACGGAGCGTGAGATTAACACGGGCAACTACAACAACAACAACACCTAAGCACTTCATGATTGTCACAATTTCTACAGACACGTCATTGTACTTGAACCTCAAGTCTACAGATCTTGCAGAAAGCAACATTACTATTGTCTTTGTCGGATTAATGCATAGATTGCTAGAAGTTATCCATCGGCTAAGAGTACTCAGAACATAGTCAACCTTAGACTGCGTGACATCCACAAAGTAATATTCGCCCTTAAATAGAAGCCACCACCCTCCCAAGGCTCCAAAACAATCATTTAGAAATAATGTAAATAAAACCGGTCCCAGGACCGACACCTGCTGTACGCCGCTTCTTACAAGCAACACAAATAAAGACATTTCAGCAACAGATACATACTGCTTACGATCAGCAAGGTACGAAACCATTAATCGACAAGCACTATCCTGCAATTCAAACAATGACCTCAGTTTTTCTATCAAAATCCCATAGTTCACTTCTTTATGTCATCGCACTCTCAAACATTTTTAACGATCTTTCAGTGTCAAAACGTTAGTCGAAGTCAACATTTTCATCATGGTAAAGTTCACTTACGTGCAACGTTTGGAAATCATTAAAAATTACGGTGGTCGCAACTTTAAGAGCGCATAGTCCAATTTTCGGCAGTAATAATCGTCCCACCCGAAAGGCTGTGCGTGTTATAGTGGATAAATTTGAATCCAAACTTTCACACAAAGAGACGCCGTACCGCTCTAAGCGACGAAAATATCGCAGCCGTAAGTGTACCCGTTCAAAATGAGCCAAATCAGACGATTCCACACGTTTTTCATATGTTTGAATAGAAAGAAAATATATTTGGAACAGAGATTTTTAAATATTATATATTTCTGAATAAATAAATTTTATTTGAAAATCATTAAAATTTATATGGAGCGCATATGTTAATATATTACAACAAAATATATTTGTGAACTATCTTTCTCAAATAAAATATGTGCTATGTAAATACAAATAAAATTATTGTTTTGAAATTTCTTCAAGTATATTTTATTTAAAGTTATTCAAAACTCTGCTGAATTTTTCGAATTTCGGTTTGAAGTTTTCTTGATTTCGAGTTATGTCTTTCAGTCAAAAATTGCATTAACTTTTTAATGCACTAATTTTTTATTTTTAAATATTCAAAGACATCATTTGTTGAAAATCCATATTATCATCTCATCATTTATAGTTATATTTCAATTATAATGGAATTTTACGGACATTAAAAATTTCTAAAAAATTAACTTTTTGTTACTTAAAAACTTAAAACTTGCATTAAGTTTAAGATATCGATATATCTTCTGAATGCTTAAATGAACCTAATTCTGTATGTAAGAAGTAATAGTCTCAAATAAAAAAATATTAGTTGGAAACAAGAACAACATATTTCCAAATATATAATATTTGCGTGAATCAAATATTGTATATTTAGAGTGTACCCTAAACATATAAAGGGTCCGCCAAATAACTTTTTTTTTGAAAACATCGCGCAAAACATCGAGTGTTGCTTCGGCTGTGTGGCACGTAGCGCCGTCCTGTTGAAACCAAATGTTGCCAATATCCTCCTCTTCAATTTTTGTGAACACAAATTCGTTCAACATGGCCCTATAACGATCGCCATTGACTGTAACGGCCACTTGCTCATTTTCGAAGAAAAAATGCCTCTGGACCAAAATCCGCACCAAACAGTGACTCGTTTTGGGTGTATCGGCTTTTCAATGTAGCGTTGTTCAAAGGTACACACAACCATATTCGTTCAGCGGAAGGATAAAACTAATTATCTGTCAAATCAGACATGAGCTAAGTGTTACCATTCACGAAATAAGCACTAGTTGAAAAAAAACGTTAGATGGCGGACCCTTTATATGTTTGAAGCCGAATATGCTTAGGCCAATATACTACAGAAGCGATTTTTTTTTCAGCGTTCACGTCGTTCTCAGGAATTGGGCATCGCTCAAACAACAATGTGGCGTATTTTGCGACAAGATCTTGGCCTTCATCCTTATAAGATCAAACTGACTCAAGAACTAAAGCCATTTGATCATTTGAAACGCCGAAACTTCTCCGATTGGACTCTGGCAAAGTTAATGTTATGTTCTTAACAGAAATGGACATTATATACATATATTTGTAAACTAATTTCAAATAAAGTATGTGTTTACGAACACACAAAATTATTGTTGCGGAATATCACATATCATCAAAGAATTTGCTTAAACATTTTACTAGCACGCTATTGTAATTTCTAAGAACTCGAAATCAGTTATTATGAAAAATTATACATCAGACGACCATCAAATAATAGATAAGCCACACAATCTTACAATTATTTATCTCTCGGTAACTTGAATTATTTTTTATTTGGAAAATTAGATTATTGTTAGATCGTCGATTGAGTCGATTTAGCTATGTCCGTCTGTCTGTCTGTCCGTCTGTCTGTCCGTCTGTCTGTAGATTTATTCTTGTAATCAAAGTACAGGTCGCAATTATGGTCCGATCTAGACGAATCTTTATACATATCTTTTTATTGGCCCAGGGACGATCCCTATTGAATTTGGTTCAGATTTAGATATAGCCCCCATATATATGTTAGCCCCGATTTGACATGTAAGCGCTGTAAAAACGTTATTTTATATCCGATCAGTATGAAATTCGGCAGAAAGAGGTTTCTTATTATATGCATGAACACTGTTAAATTTGAAAGAAATCGGTTCAGATTTAGATATAGCCCCTATATATACGTTACATCCGATTTGACATGTAAGCGCTGTAGAAACTGTGTTTTATATCCGATAAGTGCGAAATTCGGCAGAAAGAGGTTTCTTATTATATGAAGGAATATTGCTAAATTCGGAGAAAATCGGTTCGGATTTATATTTAGCCCCCATGTATATATCACATCCGATTTGACATGTAAGCGCTGTAGAAACTGTGTTTTATATCCGATAAGTGCGAAATTCGGCAGAAAGAGGTTTCTTATTACATGAAGGAATATTGCTACATTCGGAGAAAATCGGTTCAGATTTATCTATAGCCCCCATATATATGTTACAACCGATTTGACATGTAAGCGCTGTAGAAACTGTACTTTGTATCCGATCAGTACGAAATTCGGCAGAAAGAGATTTCTTATTACACCAATGAATACTACCAAATTCTGAGAAAATCCGTTCAGATTTAGATATAGCCGCCGTATATATGTTACCCCCGATTTGTCATGTAAGCGATGTAGAGACTGTATTTTATATCCGATCAGTACGAAATTCGACAGAAAGAGGTCTTTTTACATGAATGGGTATTCAGATCATTAAAGATGTTTCTCAATTTAGGAACGAATTTTTATTTAACATCACACATTTTACTTAATTTCTTAGCTGTTATATTTCAATGATATGGTGCTGTACTACATTTCGCTTAGAAGACTGACATAAAATTTAAAAATAACTATTCGTATGCAATTAGGTTGCACTTATGAACATTTACACTTGCATCGCAGTAGTAAACGTCACATATTTGTGTAATCCCCATAGATTCAATAACAAAAATCAATTAATTTCCATTAACAACTAAATTTCACGACTTAGTGTTTCCTAGAACTTTGGTGCGATCAAACTATACTGTAAACACATACTCGTACCACACATAATTCGTCAGAATTTCACATTTGAAATGTAGATTCTGACATTCATTAGAAAATCAACAACTCTGACAAAGACATATAAAACATCTGTACACTTTTGCCATAAGTTACAAACCAATTAAATCGAAATTGTTATGAAACTCCGACAGATTTTGCAATTCTTGTAGGAAATCTATGTTTGAGGTTTGGTTGCTCTTCACTTGGAAGTGCCGACGTTTGCGAGAAACAAGTGCAGCTGATCTGCTCAAAAAGAAAACAAATGCAACCGGCAGTGACAACATAATTATTGTGCCAACATCAAAATCAAATGCATCAGAATCATGGTTACACCGGAAAAAAATTTTAACTAATATTAAATAGTTTAACTTTGTTGAAAACACAAATAAAAAAATATTATTGTTTTTAGAGGGGGAGATAATTAAATTGAATAATCGGTGAAAAATGTTTTTCATTTCATGGACATACGCATTTTTCTGTATTTTTGGCATTATAATAAAGATAACACTATGGAATTTTTTTTGTGTCTGGGACCTAGACATTTTTTTATATAGATTGAGGCATACTATTTTATGAAACCGAAACTAAATATTTTATGGTAACATGTTTTTTGAATTCCACTTTTCATGGAGTGTAACTTTTGTAAAGGGTAGTTAAATTGTAAGGGCCGATGTTGAATGTGAACCACACCTAACGTCAAGTTTTTTCTGCATTTCATTTGACATTTCTCAATTTCAGACTAACTCAATTTGAACCATGGAAAGATACACAATCGAGCAACGCGTTAAAGATTTTTAAGCCTTTTACGAAAATGGGCATTCAAATCAAAATGCATTTCGTGCACTTCGTGATGTTTTTTGATCAGCACAATGGACTAAATGTGTCCACAATCGGGAGAATTGTGCGAAAATTTCAGCAAACCGGGTCTATAGGAGATGTGAAAACTCCTGTGCATGCTCGCCCAGGTCGTTTGGTGCGGCTTATGGGCTGGCGAAGTCATCGGGCCATACATCTTCGAAATGATGCCGGGCAGGTAGTTACTGTGAATGGTGTTCGCTATCGTGGGATGATAAGCAACTTTTTATGTCCCGAATTGGAAGATATGGATGTGGACAATATGTGGTTTCAACAGGACGGCGCCACTTGCCACACAGCTAACGAAACAATGGCTCCTTTGCGCAACAAAGCGATGTCAATTGGCCGCCAAGATCATGTGATTTGACACCGTTGGACTTCTTCCTTTGGGGTTATTTGAAAGAAAAGGTGTACGTAGGCATAGAACATCAATTATGCCTCAGCGTCATCGAATATTTCGACCATCGGATGGAGGTGTGCCGCCGAGGTCGCGGCGGCCATTTGGCCGATAGTTTGTTCCATACATAATTGAACCATACCAATATTATCATAATAAAAAGAAATGACAATAATTTCCTAAATAATTTGCGTTTTATTCAAAATTAACATCAGCCCTTAAAATTTAACCACCCTTTTATTTGATCCATGTTTTTTAAATAATGCCGAGATACCATTTAAATTAAAGGAAATTATGCGAGCTAAAATGCTGAAAACATCCCTTTCATGTAGAAACTTAAGTTTAGTAACTGTCTATAAAACAATTAGAAAAAATCGATTTTTTCAAAAACATCGTTTTTTGCTGGCAAGAAAAAAAATCGTAAAAAATAGAACAAAAAAATTGCAAAATATTTGTTTGGTCCATTTTTTGAAAGCTAGCATACTATGAAAAGAAATCTATGGATAAATGTATAAATTATGAACCATTTGTAAAAATAGGCAAATTAAAAAAAATAATTTTTCATATTTTTCATTTTGGCAATTTTGTTTGAGAGATACCAAAAGGGGTGTGGCAATAACACCCATTTTTTAATAAACTATGGGCACTATAAAAACATTACACTGTACAAAATGTTAAGTATTTGTATGGACTGGAATCAAAGTTATACGCCGTTAACTTTTTGTGCAAAATGATACATTTGCATGGGAGGTAACAAAAGGGGCGTTGTAATTTCGCCCTTTTTGTACGGGACTGTAGGTACTATAAAATCATTACACTCCACAAAATTCCAAGTGTTTGCATTGCCAGCAATCCATGTTAAAAGCCGTTAACTTATTGTGCAAAATGGTACATTTGTATGGGAGGTACCAAAAGGGGCGTGGCAATAACGGTCATTTTTCAAGGGACTATGGGTACTATAAAAGCATTACACTTCACAGAATTTGAAGAATTTCCATTCATCTTTATCCTTAGTCTGAGATACAAAAAAATATTGACACATACCAAATTTTAAGTCAAACCGTCAATCCTTCGAAAGTTATCGTGTGCACCAACTAGACAGACGGATATTGCTAAAATGAAATGGGGTCGCTTTCTCAGGTCACTCCATCGATGTGCTACACTTTTGTTTGGCAGCATCTGATATATACGTTACCCCCCCCCCTTGTGACAATAGGGGGGTATAAAAAACGAATTCTGTTGAAATTCTCATATTTCTATCAAAAGTGCTATAATTTCTACGTTTATCCATAGATTTTCTTCAAATGGAACGAACGTTTTTTGGCGATTTTTTTCTTTTTTTGTGTTTTTTTTTCATGCCAGCAAAAATAATGTGTTTACCAACTTTAGTAGTCCTCGTAATTTCCTTTAATTTAAGTGTATGCCGGCATTATCGAGCATATACTTCAAAGTAGGGTCCAAATATTAAAAGCACCTACCAAAAAAATTGGAAGTTTAAAGAAAAATTTGTTAAAAAAAAATTGACCATACAATTTTTTTTTAAATTTTTGTTCGTGTTTAGGTCTGCATATTACACCAGAAAATCTTGTGCGCAGCCCTTTGACAAAATTTTTGTTGCATAGTGTAATTTTATGGCATAATTTTTTTTGGAATATGAGTTGGAGAATTTGAGCTACATAAATTGGCTTCTGGATTATCATCTAAATGCGGCAATCCTGCTCATTTACATAATCATTTCTGAAAAAAAAAATCGTTTCTGTAGTATATTGTCCCAAAAATATTCTGCTTGATACAAAACATATGTTTAGGCTGCACTGCAATATATATATGTATGTATGTTATTTGACACACACAAGAATGTTGTTCTAATCAAAAGTATGTTTTTATCCGAACATTTTCTTATTTCAAGTGTCAATGCTTAATTTAAAGTTTTTTGTTGTTCAGAAGTTCACAGTGAATTTTTTTTTTGAAATTTAATGTGTTTGTAAAATTCGAAAATTTTGTGACTATACATTCAATTGACAAACAGTGATGAATTAGAATATTTATAAATTAAAAATTAGTGGTGTAAAACAAAATGCTGCCTGTGACATTTTTACTACACAAAATCTAGGAATATTTTCAAATAAAATTCCAAAAAGTCAGCAATGTTTTAAAAATCTTTTTTAATTAAAATATATTTGGAAAATTTCTTAAACAATTACTTTGTTTGTGTGAAGTCAGTTCGCAAATAGATTTTGTTCTCATACATTAATATATGCGTTCCAAACAAAATATTATGGTTATCAAATAAAATTTATTTGTTCACAAATATATAATACATATTTACAAATTTTGGTTCCGCATTTTCCTCCTATCAGAAAATGCTATAAATTTTGCGATTGGCCCCTAATGCCTAATGTTGACATTTGTGTAGTAAACACATGCGAAATACACGTTAATAAACAATGTTACGCTACACTGCTCCAGAACGCGGAATATTGCTGACTATTTATTTGACCAATAATCGGTCGGTGACTTTGGCACAAAAAACATCGAAAGGTTACTTTTGCGCCACCAGTTAGTTTCTTTATTTCCTTTCTTTATTATTATCAAATAAAATTGATTTGTTCACAAAAAAATATAATATACACAAATTTTGGTTCCAAATATTTTCATTCAATTAAAATGTATCAAAAACGTGGATTTTCCTCCGTGTACTCTCGCTTACAGAAATTTAAGATTTACTTTAGTTTTAAATTTGTGTTGTATTTTGTTTTTTTCGGTGTACATACATAGATCTATGCCATGGTTGGACTTTAGTAATATGCCATGCATGGTCTTTAAGGAGAAGACTAACAAGAAGCGAAACTTGCTAAAATAAAAATGAACAACGGAACATCAACGTCACCCAACAAAATCGAATGATTTACAAAAGTAGAGCACCGAATAGGGTAAAGCATTGGCGTTACGGATTTACAAATATTTACAAATTGAAAAATTATGAAAATTTCTGCACACTAAATGAGGAACATATGAAAGTGTACTATTTCTTATAAGACGAGCTGACTTTTTATACCCTGCACCACACTGTGGTACAGGGTAACTTTGTGCATTTGTTTGTAACACCCAAAAGGAGAAGAAATAGACCCATCGTTTATTAAACCGATCGACTTAGAATCACTTTCTGAGTTGATTTAGCTATGTCCGTCTGTATTCTTGTAATCAAAGTACAGGTCGCAATTATGGTCCGATCTCGACGAAACTTTGCACATATCCTTTTTTGGCCCAAGGACGATCCCTATTGAATTTGGTTAAAATCGGTTCAGATTTAGATATAGCCCCCTTATATATCTGTGGTCACAAGGCATAACTCGAGTTATGCTCAAACTGAGTTATTAATGCAATAATGTTCCCCATCTTTGATTACATTTTATGACACATTTTGGTGATAATCCCTCGTTTAGTTAAATATATAAGGCAGCATATCCAACTGTTCCACTATATTACAAATGGATTATTATACCACAGATATGTTAGCCCCGATTTGACATGTAAGCGCTGTAAAAACTTTATTTTATATCCGATCAGTATGAAATTCGGCAGAAAGAGGTTTCTTATTATATGAATGAACACTGTGAAATTTGGAAGAAATCGGTTCAGATTTAGATATAGCCCCCATATATACGTTACCCCCGATTTGACATGTAAACGCTGTAAAAATGTTATTTTATATCCGATCAGTGCGAAATTCGGCAAAGAGAGGTTTCTTTCTACATGAAGGAATACTGCCAAATTCGGAAAAACTCGGTTTAGATTTTGACATAACACCCATATATATGTTACCCCCGATTTGACCTGTAAGCGGTGAAAAAACTTTATTTTATATCCGATCAGTGCGAAATTCGGCAGAAAGAGGTTTCTTATTACATGAAGGAATACTGCCAAATTCGGAGAAAGTCGGTTCAGATTTAGATATAGCTCCCATATATATGTTACCCCCGATTTGACATGTAAGCGCTGTAGAGACTGTATTTTATATCCGATCAGTACGAAATTCGACAGAAGGAGGTCTTTTTACATGAATGAGTATTCAGGGAAGATCGGTTCAGATTTATATTAAAGCTCCATATATATGTTCCACCTGATTTGGTATCAAACCGCTATAGATGTTGTATGTTACTTCCGATCTTAAAAATTTTCCAGAAAGAAGTTTCTCAATTTAGGAACGAATATTGCTTAATTTAGCGATTATCGTTTCAGAATTAGATAATATGTTTCTACCCATTTACCAATTATTCCATTATTATGGCAATGATGGCAATGACCCTTATCGCATTGTTAGGGAGGTGTAGGGTATTATATAGTCGGCCCCGCCCGACTTTTTGCCTTTCCTTACTGGTTATATGTATAGAAGATACGATAAGATAGATGATAGATAGATTATTGCCATTTCTTTTTATTATGATAGTATTGGTATGGTTCTATGAATGGAACAAAATATCGGCCGCGACCTACGCTGCACACCTCCATCCGATGGTCCAAATTTTCGATGACGCTGAGGCATAATTGAGGTTCTATGCCGTTAATGCGCCGAATTTCCCATCCTTTAGCTCTTGAATTGTTGCTGGCTTATCGACGTACACATTTTCTTTCAAATAACCCCAAGGAAAGAACTCCAACGGTGTCAAATCACATGATCTTGGCGGCCAATTGACATCGCCACGACGTGAGATAACAAGGCCATTGAATTTGTTGCGCAAAAGAGCCATTGTTTCGTTAGCTGTGGGGCAAATGGCACCGTCCAGTTGAAACCACATATTTTCCACATCTATATCTTCCAATTCGGGCCATAAAAAGTTCGTTATCACCTCACGATACCGAACACCATTCACAGTAACTGCCTGACCGGCGTCATTTCGAAGAAGTATGGCCCGATGACGTCGCCAGCCCATAAGCCGCACCAAACGAACTGGGCGAGCATGCACAGGTGTTTTCACATCTCCTACAGACCCGGTTTGCTGAAATTTGCGCACAATTCTCCCGATTGTGGACACATTTGGTCGATTATGCTGATCAAAAAACATCACGAAGTGCACGAAATGCATTTTAATTTAAACGCCCATCTTCGTAAAAGGCTTAAAAAACGTTAACGGGTTGCGCGACTGGTTCAAATTGAGTTAGTCTGAAATTGAGATATATCAAATTAAATGCAGAAAAAACTTGACGTTTAAGTGTGGTTCACATTCAACATCGGCCCTTACATTTTAACCACCCTTTAGTTGGCGAGAAAAAAAAACAATTTTTTTTTCAGATGTTATAAGCATCTGAAATCTGAAATATTGGGGAAAATATCAGAAAATGTGTATATTGTGTATTATGCAAACGCGTGGACGTACTTTTACAAATGAAGGCTCATTTGCATGGTTGTTACTTGTACTTTCAAGTACACATATTAATGCCGGTTACTTTAAAGATTTAAAATGCATTATTTGCATATGCAACTTTATTTTTCATCATACATATCAATGACAACGACTTAAATTCTGAGAAAACGAGTAAATAGTTCAGTTGGGTAAACCGACATATGAATTCCCTCACCTTGAGTCTCAAGAGTCTCAAAAAAATAACGGGTCCGCAATCTAACGTTTTTTTTTCAACTAGTGCTTATTTCGTGAATGGTAACAGTTACCTCATGTCTGATTTGACAGATAATTAGTTTTATCCTTCCGCTGAACGAATATGGTTGTGTATACTCTTGAACAACGCTGGGAAACATTGCGACATTACTATTGCAGATTTTGCCAAAAAAATCATCTTTTCAGATGAAGCACATATTGATCTTGCCGGGTATGTAAACAAGCAAAATTGTCGCATTTGGGGCACAGAAAACCCGCACGCATACATTGAAAAGCCGATACACCCAAAACGAGTCACTGTTTGGTGCGGATTTTGGTCCAGAGGCATAATTGGGCCATTTTTCTTCGAAAATGAGCAAGGAGTGGCCGTTACAGTCAATGGCGATCGTTATCGGGCCATGTTGAATTTTTGTTCACAAAAATTGAAGAGGAGGATATTGGCAACATTTGGTTTCAACAGGACGGCGCTACGTGCCACACAGCCGAAGCTACACTCGATGTTTTGCGCCCTGTTTTTGAAGATCGCATTATCAGCCGCAGAGCTGATGTCGTTTGGGCACCTCGGAGCTGCGATTTGACACCGTTGGACTATTATTTGTGGGGTGCCCTCAACGATAAGTGTTACGCCGACAAGCCAGAGACAATTGACGCTTTAAAGGACAATATTCGTGAATCCATTGGTGAAATACAGCTGCACACAATCGATAATGTGCTTAAAAATTGGACCGATCGTGTAGGCTACTGCATGGCCAGCCGAGGCAGCAATTTGAATGAAATTATTTTCCATTATTAACCGGAAGGATTGTACTTTTAAATAAAAAAAGAAATTTGAGAAAATATACAGTAGTTTTTTTTATAGCATTTTCAAAAAAAAAGTTATTTGGCGGACCCTTTATTTGTAAATTTATGTTTTTTTTGTTTTAATTAAATTATTATCAATTTAAATCGCATTTAATAACTTTAACGTATACAAGTTAAAAGCTGTTTACTTTGGGTGTAAAATGGTCATTTGTTTGGGAGGTACCAAAAGGGGGGTGCCAATAACGCCCATTTTTCTCTGGACTCTAGGTACTATAAAAGCATTACACTGTACGAAATTTCAAGTATTTGTATGTACCATTTGTGTGGGAGGTACCAAAAGGGGCGTGCCAATAACGACTATTTTTCTCTGGACTCTAGGTAATATAAAAGCATTATACGTACTGTACAAAGTTTCAAGACTTTGTATGGGCTAGTAATAAAGTTATAAGCTTTTAACTTTTGGTTCAAAATGGTCCATTTGTGTGGGAGGTACCAAAAGGGGCATGGCAACTTCGCCTATTTTTCTCGAGGTAATAGTGACTAATAAACTAATACTATGTGTAGAATTTCAGAGGATTCAAATAAGTAGTATAGAGTTATTAAATAATCAATATTTCACTAAATGTTAACCCTTTGTGGGGGATGTACTAGAAGGAGTAAACCAATATGGCCCATCTTCGAACTTAGCCGGAGATTGAAGAAAATATTACCACATACCAAATTTGAAGTTAATCGGTTACTCCTTTCGAGAGTTATCGGGCGCACCATCCAGCAGACAGACAGACAGGCGGACGGACATTGCTCATTCGACCTAAAATGACCCAAAACGGATATTCGCCGAACATACTTAAGGTCTTAGGTCACTCCTGCGATGTGTTACACTTTTGGCTCGCAACAAATGATATATAGTCATGTAGCCCCATTTGTCCTAAAATGCAGGATCAGTTCAGAATAAATATGACTACATTCCTACTGATATTTCATATATCTATATTAGTGTTTTTGTAGTTCAGTATGCAAATCAAAATTTAAGAGAACAAATGCATAACGTTATATGCGCAAATTGGCGAATTTTGGCATATATCTAGAGTGTCCTAGTTAAGTCCTATAGGAAGAGCTTCAATTTGTATACATCAGAGAAAGCATTTTTAAAATATGTCATATGCAATATTCACATCTCAGGATTTATTTAATAAATATTTATTAAAAAAGAACGCAGTGGAACACTATCTTAAGATTTTCTGGGTTCGCTTAGAATATATGAGGCTACATAACAATTTTTTTCAGACAATTTTAAGTTGGTGTCACTGATGTGTAAAATGCAAATGTTAAAGATCAAATTACGACAATTAAAATGATTATTTGTAAAAATCCGTCAACCCGATCCGAAAATACGTAACTTAAAACGTATGGCTTTTGCGAATATTTTCCTATTTTCTCAGATTTCATATGCTCATTAAATCTAGAAAAATATTTTGTATTTTTTCGCTAACTATAAAATGTTTGAGCAGAGAATCGATATGCAAATTTATTTTGAAATCTGGATTGGTGACCCAAAAAAGGTGTTCGGTTTGACATGAAATGGACGATATGTGTATATGAAATTTTAAATGTGTTAACGATACACTGGAGATTTAATTAAAAATTGAAGTACATAATTTTTTACTGGTCTAAGATTTTAAGATTTTCTAATGATTTATAGGCTAATCACGCTCTATTTGGACTAACAATCACACCAAACTAAAAAAACAGTCTCTTCACAATAAGAACGCACACTTGAAATCATAATAAACATCTCAAAGGCTTTCACTGGTATAAAATGATGTTATATGGCGATAGATTTTCTCATTTGCCCATCTAATGTAAAATGAAGAGGGAGGGAGGAAAGTTACTAGCGGTATGGTTTGGTTTAAATTACAATTGCACGTGCTGAGAATAACATTACCACCAACTGATTGCAGCTTTGGCTGGTGGTTACTGGCGTTTACTGCTATCACTGCAGCGATGCTTGCTCCTATTGATGCTACCCCCAAATCTACTCATGACCCCACCATATAAAGGAGCGACTGTAGAAACAAAGATAAATATGATTGTCTGTGATATTAACCCTACACGATTATTATGTGATACAGAATTTTGAAAATAGGTCAACCAACAGAACATGATTTTGGGGCTCAATTCATAGAATTGGATGTGAAAGTAGCCCCAAAAAATAAGAACTTCTGCATCTTTCGTTTAGTCAAGATGGCTCAATTAATAATTTAATGGCCATACGAATTTTTTTGGTTATATCTCGGTATATCGTATGGAATATCTGAATAGGAAAAAAATACGAAACAAGTAAAAGCGTTAAGTTCGGCCATGCCGAAATATATATAGCCTCCACCATGGATAGCATGTGACCTCACAAAATAACTCAAACCTAAAGAAAATAACACCGAAAAACACAATAACATATAGTAGATGAGAACAGTAGGAACAACAAGTTGGTTGCTATATATGCGAGCTATAACTAAATATTGACCGATATCGCCCATTTTCAATCCCAAGCAGCTATAAGAAGTATCTATCAAGTATTATAGATTGTAGCGTGATTACAATAGACGGACGGACAGACGGATATGGCTAAATCGTCTTAGAATTTTACGGCGATTAAGAATATATATACTTTATGGGGTCTCAGATCAATATTTAGAGGTGTTACAAACGGAGTGACAAAATGAATATACCCCCATCCTATGGTGGAAGGTATAAAAATAAAAAACATTGCCAAATTTTTTTCATAATTTGTTTATACCCACCACCATAGGATGGAGGGTATATTCTGTCCGTCCGTCCGTCTGTTGATCAAATTTGGTATAAATATTTCTTATAGTTGCATGTTGTTACGGATTGCAAATGGGCCATATCGGTCGATAGTTTGATATAGCTCCCCTATAGAGGTCGCTCCAAAATACGGTTTTTAAACCATAGATACCACATTTTTAAAGCAATTTAGCAGAAATTTTGCAGTTTGTACTCTATTTTGACAAGAATACATTACAGCAAAAAAAAAAAATTCAAATCGGTTCATATTTTGTTGTGGTCACCCTATATAGGTCGCTCCAAAATATATGTATTTAAGCCATAAATACCATATTTTCTAAGCATTTTGACTGAATCTTTGCAGTTTGTATTTACTTAAGACAATAATTTATCGCAGTAAATAAATATTTTTTGAATCAGTTTATATTTTGTTATAGTCCACCTATAGATGTCGCTCCCAAAAATGCTTATGTGAGCCATAAACACTACATTTTCTAAGAAATTTAGCAGAAACTTTGCACTTTGTATTCTATTTTGGCAAGAATTCATCTCAATAAAATTTATACAAATCAGATTTTATACCCTCCACCATAGGATGGGGAGGGTCCCGTCTGTCCGTCTAATCACGTTACAATCTATAATACTTGAGCTAGGTGGCTGAAATTTGGTACATATACTTCTTATATCTGCAGGTATGTTGGGATTTTAAATGGGCAATATCGTCCATTTTGGATATATCCCCATATATAGCATCTCCCCGATTGGACTTTTTAACGTCATAGAGATCACAAATGTCAACTGATCGGGCTGAAAATTGGTAACTGGGGTTTATTTCTACCCGGTATCCTTCACACGACAACGGTAGGTCCCTGTGTTGATATAGCCCCCCTTCGTAACGCCACAAAAACCTCAAATTTGAACGAATTGGGCTGAAATTTAGTTAATGAGTTTATTGGCACCCGTAATCATTCGCGTGCGACTTATGGTGGAGGGTATATAAGATTCGGCGTCGCCGCACTTAAAGTTTTTACTTGTTTATTATTTATTGTATTATTAAATTACTTTCTATCTGTAAAACATGTTTGAGCTCGTTTTACTTCTAAAACTTGGATTTTGTAGTATAATGCAATCATACATATCTTTAACAAATTGTCCGATAGTATCGATACTATCGATAGTGTTAAAAAAAATATCGAAACTATCGAATGGGGCGACTATCGATATTTTGACAGCTCTGGCTCATAGTCGTCTTAGTGAAAATGGTGAAAATTTCTCAATTGATATGTCTGAAAGACATCGTTGCTGATCAGTCGTAGTGAACGGACGTGTTTAGCACAGAGCAGATAGTTAAAATCTATTACGCAGTACCTATTACGCAATCGCAAAAACAAAACAAAAATCTGTACAAAGTCTGGAAGGCCTACATCGTAGCACCTATTACGGGCTAATACAGAAAAAAAATTCATTGGCGGGGATGCCTTCGCGTTCCGATGGAGCGGGGTTCCCCAATCGTCCTACTGTCCGTCCGTTGGTCTTGGCCAAAGCCGACCACACCAAACATGGTGAAAATTTCCCCCCAGTACTCACAACAGGTGGCACGGTGAGGGGAAAACGTCATGTCCGACCGTCAAAACGGAAACACAATGAGCACCGGATAGCGTTCAGAGTTCTGACGAAGTTGGAGGCTGTTGAGGTTTCGGCTCTTACCGAAAAACAAAAAGAGTCACTTACCTGGGCTAAAGGCGTCTTAGATGCTTCTAAGGCCAATCAGCCGGCTGAAAGAGCCACAAATTCAGCTGTGTTAACGACTAATAAAGTCAAAAGAATCAGATCACCTGATGAACCCCTGCCCTCGAAAAAGGCAAGAGGCCTAAATGTCACTATCAACAGGACACTCACCAAGCCCTTCAATGAAGTGGCGAAGGAGAGTCTAGTGATGGCCGTTATAGACAGAAGTAGTGAGGATGGATCCATCCTCAAGGACAAATGGAGCCATGTGCAATCAGCCATTATGGCTCATTACCTCGATGTCCGTAGAGAGATGCCGGGCACACCACCAATCTGCAACGATGCAGGATGGCATCAGGGGAGAGTAAAGCTCTTACATTTCGGTGATGCCAGATCAGTAGACCTGTATAAGGCTGCTCTGAGTCGAGCGGGTGAGGTGTGGCCGGGTGCCCAGTTGGATATTGTCGAAAAAAACAACATCCCTAGTCACCCTAGAGCCATCACCTGGGTTACAGAAGAGCCCTCCAACCCGGCTGACATATTAGAAATAATAAAAGATTCCAATCCTGGTCTGCCCGCCCATAAGTGGAGAATCAGCAAGGTGGGATAGGCGGATGTTAAAAAGCGGCAGGTCAATTTGATCCTTAACGCTGAATCCACCTCCCATATACAACGTGCAAGTGCAACCCTACAGTATGGCTTTGAGACTATAGTCTTGAAGGTATACAAGCAGGATATAGTTCCCACTGCGGAAGGTGAGTCGTTCACCGCGGTTGATACACAGCTTTCTGGAAGTGCGGAGGTATCCACGCCCATTATTTCGGGTGACTCCAACTCTAACAGAAGATCTGTAACGTCCTACTCTGAGGACGTAAGCTCTACTTCTGACACAGAGGGGCTGAGGGGAGTCTCCGGACTCTTTGACGCATCTGGCGGGGACACGCTTCTCGATGATACGGACGAAGAGTTCGATAAGACCCTTGTCGGGGTGGAAGTTAATCTGTCAATTACCAATGATGGTAAGAATTTTACAGATTAACCTCCATCACGCTAAAGCAGCCTCAGCGGCTCTATTGCTGCGCCTGTCCACAGGTGCAGTAGACATCGTCCTGATACAGGAGCCCTACGCAGTGGGAGGTAGGGTGTGCGGTATCAGGACACCCAACTTTAAACTGCTTGTGGCCAACTGTGAAGGCACTCCAAGAACCTGCATTTTGGCCAGGAAAGATCTAAGTATCTTTCTCCTGGCTAATTTAATTGGTAAAGACCAAACATCTGCTAGTCTGGAGATCGGTAATCGCATTTATTTGTGTGGTCTCCAGTTACTTGCCTTATGAAGCTGTAGTACCGACTGCTCTATTCAGGGAAGTAGTAGAAGAAGCAACATCTGACGAGGTCGAGCTGATTGTTGGCGCAGACACGAACGCTCATCATACTATCTGGGGCAGTACGGATATAAACAATAGGGGTGATTCGCTTCTTGACTTTATTCTAACTACCAACCTAAGTATTTGTAACTTAGGTAATAAACCGACCTTTACAATTAAAGACAGACAAGAAGTACTCGACGTAACGTTTGCTACTGACCGGCTGTCGGACAAAATTATTGGGTGGAATGTACTGGACCACTCATTCTCAGATCACCATTATATTGAGTTCAAACTCGCTGAAAAAGCGCCTGAACCTGCCGTCCACAGAAATGTGAGAAAGACAAAGTGGCACCTGTATGAAAAGAATTTCAAGAAAGTCCTCAACTCCAAACTTCTGTACGAACCGAATGACAAAGCCGGTCTGGATCATCTGGTCGAGCATATCACCACATCATTCAATAGTTCCCTTGAAGAAGCCTGTCCAAAAACAAGGTACAAGGGTAAAACTAAACCCCAATGGTGGACTTCTGAGCTAACGGCTATGAAAAAGACCTGCAACAAGCTATTCAACATGTTTGGGATGCCTATAAAGAGCAACTCAAGATCTATAAGAAGGAGCTTAGAAAGGCGCAAAGACGCTCTTGGTATACCTTCTGTGGCGAAGTGGAAAAGGTCTCCGACGCCGCAAGGCTGAGGAAAATATTATCAGCTTCACCCTGTACAGTGGGTTACTTGCAGGATGAGGCAAATAATTGGACCAAAAACAGCGAGCAGTCGCTCAATGTACTGCTCGACACACATTTCCCGGGGAACTCTCTAACAGAACCAGAGGATCAGCAGGACCAACAAGAGTGCGAGCGTCGCTAGCTTGTTGACTGAGAGATCCAGAATAAGCTGGGCTATTAATAGCTTTGAGCCCTTCAAGTCACCTGGACCAGACGGCATCACTCCAGCAGAAATGCAGAAAATGTTGAAATACATTGTCCCCTGGCTGGAGAAAATTTATGTAGGCTGTATCAAGCTTTCATACATCCCGAATCGATGGAGGGATACCAAAGTGGTATTCATACCAAAAGCGGGGAAGATATCACACACTAGGCCAAAAGACTTCAGACCAATTAGCCTATCCTCCTTCCTATTGAAAGGTCTGGAAAGACTTTTAGATTATTTCATTAGGGAAAACCTGGATACAAAACTCCTGTCAGTGAACCAACATGCTTACAATAAGGGGAAGTCTACAGAATCAGCCCTGCACGAACTTGTGAGCACTATCGAATCGTCCCTGCATTTCAAGGAATTCACCATGGTGGCATTTCTTGACATAGAAGGGGATTTTAACAACATTCACTCAGATGCAGTAATTGCGGCACTGTCACATCTTAATGTCAACTCTAGTTTGATTAAACTACTTCAAAGTCTGCTCAACAGAAGACGTATAACAGCATGTCTTGGGTCCACAACTCTAACAAGGTTTGTAAACAGAGGGACCCCACAAGGAGGAGTACTGTCTCCACTAATTTGGAACCTAGCGGTGAATGAAATCCTGCTAGATCTAGAACGTTGTGGCTGCAAGGTCGTGGCATATGCGGACGACGCAATCGCAGTGAGTGGCAAATTCGTAAACGTCCTCAGAGACATCCTAGATAGAAAACTGTTATTTAGACTTAATGTATTGGAACGTGTAAGGAAGGCTAACGTCGCCTTATATTCCTGCAAAAAGGCTGTAGGATCGCGGTGGGGCCTCTCTCCTAAAATCGTCCACTGGATATATATAGCAGTAGTTCGTCCTATACTGCTATACGGCATTGTGGTATGGTGGACGGCAACTGACAAACTAACCATCACCAACCTACTAACAAAGGTTCAGAGAACTGCCTGCCTGAGCATAAGCGGAGCCTTAAGGACTACAGCGACCGAGTCTCTACAAGCCCTACTCCATATACTGCCGATTAATATTGTGGCGAGAGAAGTTGCACCCAAAGCGGCAATAAGATTAAACTGCCTATCAATGAGGAGGTACAAAAACTACGGTCACATGAGAATATCAAAGTGTAGTGCTATGGTAACCGACCGAGTGGACTATATACCAACGGTGTACACCTTCGAGAGAAATTACATCACTATGATTCCCGCCAGAGATGAATGGGTTGGAAGAAAACCAGGTAATAGAAACTATCTCCACTTTTACACGGATGGTTCGAAGCTTGATGCAAAGGTTGGCTTCGGAGTACACTGTGCAGAGCGCAGAGATCTATAGTTATATCTATAGTCAAATTTATAGCACTTAGAAATTTTAACATTTTGAGTTGTTACGTTCTTTTTCTAAATGAGCGATATGTACTTACCGCTCAATCGTATTGCAGCTGGGATCCGTTATGATCTCAATTGCGTTTAGTCTCTCACTGTGTTTGTAGGTTGCATCAGCGCTGCCAGTTTAGGGGATTTATCCCCAATTCGGGGATTTTTCTTTGTAAATGGGGATATATTTTTTGGTTTGGGGATCCGGGGAATTGGTGGGGATTGCAATTTCTTATTATTACATGTCTTCATTTATGTTAAAATTTGTATTTTCTGTTAAAAATTGTGTCAAAAGTTCGTACAAAAAGAATCTTTGGCTAACGCCCTCGCAGTGTATTAGAGTACGACTTAAATAGACTACCTGAATTAATTGCAATACGTATTTCTATAGATATTTATAAATCTCAATGGAAACAAAATGTGGTTTATAAAATGGAAAGAATTCTTCGGAGACGACATTACGAACAATTGAAGCACTTTTTCTATTAAAGTTTACTTGTATCAGGATTATGATGGTCCAACTCAATTTTTAAGAACTGGCATCGCTAGTGTTAACCTTTTTGCCAATTATTTAGTCCATTGGCAGAAATTATAAAACTTTTAATACCAGACCGTCTCATGGTCATGGCTTAAGTGTATGTCCATGGACATGAGACGTTTAATCGTCACCTCTCTTCAACCTAACCTACCTAATACCAGAAAGATGTACAAAAATTTAGATGCTGTAGGTGAGATGGAAGACTTTGAATCAGATATATTTGATATAATGAATATTTAAAACATTCGTTTTCTACAAACAAAATGAATTATAGTACAAAATACCTTGAATTTTAAAATACTCCATTCACATGAGTTAAAATAGTATCTGGGGATATTTTTGGGGATGAGAAATCTTTTTTTGGGGATTTAGGGGATAAAAAATAAAAATTTGGGGATTCGGTACTAAAAAAAACTGGCAAGCCTGGGTTGCATTTCGTATTACAATCGAAAATTGCACGTTTTGTGCGAAAGTGTGCCTCACAGTATGAGATTTTTTGTATGCCGCTGCTTTTTGTATCTCGCTCTCTCTTCTTTCCTTCTAATAATGAATTTTGTGTTTTGTCAGACTGAGACGCGCTTTTGGGCGAAGAAGAATTATCAACTACCAAATGTTACAGCAGCTGCGTTCGAAAGTATCTACGCTGGGTACAGCGATTTCGACTCTGCCGCCTACACGCTCAGCATTCACACAAGATCAGATTGCAGAAATGCCGAAACATAAGTATGAAAAATGTGTTTATTTTCCTCGCCTCTGGTTGGCTCCGCAAACTCCCGCCGCCGCCTGGTGGTGTTGCTTTTCAGGAAACGTGCGTAGCATTTGAACAGACAGATGCTGATGGTGGCGAAGAAACTGCTTTGCGAAATGGAATGAAGTGGAGTGGAGGCGTCATGTTACGGTTTTCCAAGTGATGTCATTTTTTTGCGCATTTTCTTTGCAACTAAATATAGCTTCGTTAGCCTAAGACCTATTGGCGACGAGTCGGTATGTTTCTTGGCTACATACTTTTTCATGGACCGTTTTTTATGCAATGTTGTAAATTAAGTTCATTCAAAGCAGTGCAGTTTTAGTTTTAGATTTTGAAGATATGAAAATAATTAAAAATACTGAATTTATTATATGAAGGAAATCCTGCAATTGTCTATACTATACTATCATTTTGTTCTTGCGCCTGATAAATTTTATCAATTTATTTTATTATATCACAGATAAACCACGCTGAATGATCGGAGTAGCATCCGTGAAATAGCTATACGGAGAGCTGAGCTGTCAACTTTGCATTCAATAATTCATAATAAAAAAGTGCCTATTTGAAAAAATATGCGGATAAATGTAATGAAAATCATGTCACATATTGTAAAAGTAAGGGAAATTCAAAAATATAATTTTTCATATTTTTAATTTTGGCCATATAGTTTTGGAGGTACCAAAAGGGGTGTGGCAATAACGCATTACACTGTACACAATTTCAAGTGTTTGTATGTACAGGCCCACACCCCTTCCATACGCCCCAAATTAATACTATGTGTGGCATTGTGAAAGGTTAAAAATCGGAAAATGCCCACAAAGTCATAACATATCAGTCAATAAATATTGAAAAATACGTATACGTATAGAACAGAACATTATAAAACAGAACAGAACATTTTTGTGATCTTTAAGGCACTGGATGCACTTTTTTCGGGTAGGTTTGTTCCGCATTTTTTTCTCCTATTCAATTAAATTACTCTGTCCAACAAATTAAGACTTTTTGATTGGAACAGAATAGCGACCCTATAATTCTGAAAGGGCATGTTAGGTAGATCATTTTTGTAGAATAAACTTATGGTCCAGCTGGTCTGAGTTTTTTTTACAGTGGGTCAAAGTTTTCATTTTTTGGTCGAAGGTAGCATTATACTAAATGAAAAAAGCCCGTTCAAAAAGGACATTAAAGGATTAAAATATTCTACGAAAAATTTTTCCGGAAAATTTCAGTAGGGGTTGCCAAGGACACCAAAGTTGTAATTATAGCTTTTTAGGTTTAACTAGCAAAATTACATGCCAACTTATACAAAAAAATTCTATAATGTAAATTTAAAGCCGTGATATCTGTGGAATTATTGGAGCAGAAGAGCGACCCTATAATTCTGAAAGGGCGTTTTGAGTAGATCATTTTCTTAGAATAAACTTATGGTCCAGCTGGTCTGAGTTTTTTTTTACAGTGGGTCAAAGATTTCATTTTTTGGTCGAAGCTAGCTTTATACTAAATGCAAATAATGATGTAAGTTAATGTCTGAGATATTTCTCATTATCAGAGTTACATAGTGGAATTGTATAAGGATAATTTTTGTGGAAGATCTTAACCCTCTACCACCCCTCTTAACGGGTCAATTTGGCCCTTTTTCCAAAAAATTTAAAAAGTCGTTTTAAAAAGGACTTTTAAGGATTAAAATATTCTACGAAAATGTTTAACGGAAAATTTCAGTGATGGTCGCCAAAGACACAAAAGTTGTAAATATAGCTATTTACGCTTAATTAGTAAAATGATAGGCCATCTTATACAAATAAGTAATATAATGTAAATTTAAAGTCGTAACAAATTAAAATATGTTTAACAAAGTCTAGTTGCTAAAACATTTATTTAGAAATGGCGAGAAATATTTGGTAAAATCTTCCTAATTTTTTAATAGTATTTATTTTTTTTTGCTTCAAAGATTTCGAGTAAAAAGGAATTGGTAAAGGCTAAAATGAGGAAACATAGCAGTATGGTATCCATGGATAAATATATAAGTTATTACCCATATTATAAAAAAGGGAAATTAAAAAACATTTGGGTGATTCCAACGGAACGGGTGTGACATTGTTACTGAGTAATATCCAGATTTTGGTCTATATAATTTATAACGACTATCCGCAAAGGGTGGTTTATGTTGATGAACTTAAGTATTACCTACTGACATGCAAGAAAATTAAATAATATTTTTAATAAAAAAAATATGGTTGATATATCACCGTATCGGGTGTGACCTTAGGTTTTGATAAAATCTTGATCAGCCACATTCTTTATTGCATACTGTAAAATTTTTATATATAATTCCAAAAAAAAAAATTTGTTGGTATCTCGAGATATAGCACTGAACTGATAAAAACCCTTGAGGGTTTTGTTAGGGATAATGTCAACATTCATTTGCAATTGGTTTCATCCCATTCCCATTTTGGTTGTTGCACTTTGTTATTATACAATTTGTATTAAATATATTGGGTGTGACATGCCAATGTAACGGGTGTGACATAGTCTCAATCTGGAGGAGTAATAAGTAGAACGAAATATTGTCCAGGATTTATTAGCCAACATGCATCTATTAAACTTGTTTTTTTTTTCTGCGAAAGACAAAATCGAAGTCGTTTTATTCACTAAATCTATTCATATTGCCGACTTTCTTTATCATATAGAGTAAAAACTTACAAATACAAAATTCGTTGCCAAAAACAAGTTTTGGCATCTAAAAAGGTATTTTTCTTTTGTATCAATGTTTATGACAATGCTATTTTTTCATTTTCTACAAAGAATTAATTTCAAACTTAGAATACACTGTGCGTTCTGCTAGAATATTATTAGCAGAACTCTTTTGAAAAAATGGTTTAGGTCGGTTATTCTTGATTTTTTTTAATTTTCCGACTATTTTCTAAAAGAGATTAA
This sequence comes from Eudasyphora cyanicolor, assembly GCA_963930755.1. Classification (NCBI taxonomy): domain Eukaryota; kingdom Metazoa; phylum Arthropoda; class Insecta; order Diptera; family Muscidae; genus Eudasyphora; species Eudasyphora cyanicolor. The sequence continues at coordinate 214,018,820 of OZ005736.1, forward strand.
TATTCTTTAACTCCATTTGAGAAATATACTTATGCCTTTTATTCCAGAACCAATCAAAACCTTGAAACAAAACCTTTAACATTACCTCATGGGCCTTCACTGCCGCACACATCGTTCTCTTAATGATTGCCCCCATACCACCTATTTATTTTTTCAATTTACACCGAAATTTCTGCTTTCTATTATTTAAATTCATACTAGAAACAAAATTAATAAATACACAATATTTTTAAATTGATTAAAAGTTATTTGTTGTCTTTGCGTAACGGGTGTGACAAATCTTCGACTGATAATTCTAGCGTAAATATTGTAATGATACTGAAACATTTTGATTTACTTTATACTATATAACCTTGACCTAACTTACACAAAAGATAATATATGCATATCTACTTAAAATATATTAAATTTATCTTTATGTATATTTTCCGTATCGGGTGTGACAAACAAAATACTCCAAGATACAAAACCGTTTGCAGTCAAATATTTTCCAAAAGTTACGAGTTTTACACTAGACTACACTTAGGGATGTGTACTTTCTAATAGTCAAAAGACAAATTGCTGAAAATAAAAAATATATTGAAAAATAGTTCATGTCAGTTCAACAGTAAAAGTAGTGCATCCAACAATTTTATAATACCCTTTAGACACTCATTAGTAGGAAAAAAACTATTCCTAAATTTCATCATCTATTCATGAATTTCTAAAATTCAATTGTTAGTGATGTCCCTTATAGTATTTTTTTTTTTGCAAAAATCTGATTTATTTTTTTATATGTGACGGGGTCGGTTTACGTGGATTCACCCATTTTTCGTATTTTTTATTTTGGCCATATTATTTAAGGGGTACCAGGTATGGCAATAACGCCAATGTTTCAATAGACTATGTTTCAATAGACTATGTTTCAATAGACACTTCAATTTGTAAGTGTTTGTATTTTAATTTATCGCGACTTTAAATTTACATTATATTATTTATTTATAAGTTGGCGTGTAATTTTGCTAATTAAACGTAAAAAACTTAAACTAGTACTTTGGTGTCCTTGACGATCCCTACTAAAATTTTCCGGCAAACATGTTCGTAGAATATTTTAATCCATAAATGTCCTTTTTGAAAGGACTTTTTTAATTTTTTCGAAAAAAGGGCCAAATTGACCCATTGAGAGGGGAGCTAGAGGGTTAAGGTCTTCCACAAAAATGATCCTCATAAAATTCCACTGTGTAACTCTGACAAGGAGAAATCTCTCAGACATTAACTTACATAATTTTTTTCATTTAGGGCCTGTTTCTGTAACTTTAATTCGTTCGTCTACTGCGAACGATCAAAAATCAGTCAATTATTCCGAGAAATCTATAAGTCACAGAAGTTTATAATTCGTTGTGTCTGTAGAAAATCATGTAAAAAGCTTGTTCCTAAAATATTTCTAACCTGCGTTTTAGAGAATTCAAGTAATAGCTGAGAGAATTTTGATCGTTCGCCGTAGACGAACGAAAATAAGTTACAGAAACAGGCTCTTAGTATAATGCTACCTTCGACCAAAAAATGAAAACTTAAACCCACTGTAAAAAAGACTCAGACCAGCTGGACCATAAGTTTATTCTACAAAAATGATCTACTCAACATGCCCTTTCAGAATTATTATTAAGAATTACTATTCTTTTCCAAAAATGCTGTTGGACAGTGTTATCAATTGTATTTGAGCGCCACAACGGGCTTTTGCCTGCTCCGTAAAATTAAAATATATATTTACTTTGTATTATAATTTATATAAATGAATAAATAAATAATTATATTCCATATAATAACTCTAATGTATGTACTGGTATTAAAGTTTAAGCTGTTAATTTTTGTTGCAAAATATACTACAAAAAACTTACACTGTAAAAAATTTCAAGTATTTGTATGCACTAGTATTAAACTTCTAAGCTTTAAACTTAAGGTGCAAAATGGCCCATTTCTGTGGTCAGGTACCAAAAGGGGCGTTCCAATAACGCCCACATTTCTCTGGGCTATAGGTACTATAAAAGCATTACACTGTACAAAGTTGCAAGTATTTTTATGAACTGATATTAAAGCTATAAGCAGTTAACTTTTGGTGCAAAATGGTCCATTTGTGTGAGAGGTACCATAAATGGCGTGGCAACTTCGCCCTTTTTCTCGAGGTGATAGGGACTAATAAACTAATACTATGTGTGGAATTTCAGAAAATTCGAGTAAGTAGTATAGAAATTATTAATGATTCAATATTTCACTTAGTATTAACCCTTTGTGAGAGAAGTACTACAACGGGTGGACCAATATGGCCCCTTTTCGACGGCATACCTAATTTGAAGTCAATCGGTTAATCTTTTACAGAGTTATCGTGCACATCAGCCAGCAGACACACAGACAGACGGACATTGCTCAAATGACTTAAAATTACCTAAGTATAATTTCTGCCGAACATACTTGGGGTCGTAGATCATTCCTTCGACGTGTTTCAATTCTGGCTCGTTGCAAATGATATAAACCCTCCTCCCTATAAGGTGAGGGTATATAAATCACGTTGACAAACTAGAAGTAGCAGTAACCAGGGCGAGGTAGGAATCAGTTCAAAATTGCAAGGTAGCTCGATCACTTTGGCCAGTCACTGACGTGACGCACACAAAAGGGCTGCTTTCCCTCGATAAGAGTGCACTCAGCATTCTCACAGGTGTAATAACTTGACACTGCGTGATAGGCCACATGGCTGTGCGCATGTGTAAAAGCTGTTTAGATGAAGAAGACTAGGAATCAGTGAAGCACTTTCTATCTTCTTGTTAAGTACTGCAAGAGTATCGTCGCGATGCCTTAGAGTGCAGGATCTTCAACGTCCTTAAGGACTTTGCAGATACTCCTGATTGGGTTGACGTATAAACACCAAATTTTAACTGAACATAATTTGACATTTTAAGAAATTAAAAATGCTAAGTCGACTTAACATGTTTCAAAATGGAGGTATCGACATATATCAGAGACGATTCTCTGTTTTATGTTTATGATTTTATGGCACAGTTTTTATCCATTATTTTATGCCAAAATTAAAAACTTTTAATTTTTTTTTGGGTTGGATTTTAATTTTAATAGAAAGGATATTTGCAGCGACATTTTTATTTTCCTCTAAAAACTCTTAGGGTTTGAAATTGTCGTAAACCCGTTTTGGTTACAGCCTTATGTATATGCACTAGGCTGGCGCACACACATCAATTGAACAACTTTCTTAACAAATGTTTTAATTTTTTAACGATTACAAAATATCAAAATACGTTTGGCGCTTATATATATTTTTTTTTTCAATCTCATGCTGTTGCCACACTTTGGTACAATGTGGCTAAAAACAATTGCCAAAAATCCCAATAGGTGGTAAATTGAAACTTTCAACTCCATTATTGGCTTCTATAACATAAAAACAAGATAAGAAAAAAGACAGTAAACTGGACAAAAGTAGACTCGATGTGCATAAATGCACACAAAGTCATGTGGAACTTTGCTATAGACATTTCAACGAGGCCTGGTGTGGGAAATGTTTCTTCAGATTGTAAATTGGAAAATTTCAAAATGATAAATATAGCCCTAAGAATATTTGTTTGCACAAACAATTAAAGATCGTTTCAGGACGGTTGTAGGAGTGTTCCATGTTATTATTTTTAAAAAAATTTTGGCAATTTGTTTTTTCTAATCTAAAGCAATCCACATTCAAAGCAGTCCTGTCGATCTATTATGTGAAATTAGATTTATGTATATGATATATGGACCGAATTTAATACATAACTTAACCCAACGTTGCATAGCTACACGCTTATTATTTATCGCAAAATAATAAAATTCAACAGTTTTTTTTGATTTTCTGAAAATTTGATTTTTAGCCACTTTTGGATATAAGCCATCGATATACTTTATGGGGTCTCAATATTTAGAGGTGTTACAAACGAAGTAACGAAATGAATATACCCCCCATCATATGGTGGAGGGTATAAACAACTATACTACAAGGTGGCGCAAAAGTAGCCTTTCGATGTTTTTTGGCTGTAATTTAAAAAAAAAAATGAAAAACTTTGATTCTTCTTGTGGATTATTTTTATTTGGTCTTTTAATTTTTTTTACATCAAGTCGAGAATATGATGTCATGTAAATGGCCGCCGCCACAGTTGATTGTCATTTGAGCCCTTTTTATGGCATTTTCCATCACTTTGGCCAAAACTTCCGGCGATAGGTCCTCACATTCTTGATGGATATTGTCTTTAAGAGCTGCAAGAGTCTGAGGCTTGTTGACATAAACCCGCGACTTCAAAAAGCCCCACAAAAAGAAGTCTGGAGCGGTCAAATCAGGCGATCTTGCTGGCCAGTGCAAATCGCCAAAACGGGAGATCAGGCGCCCGGGAAATGCATCCTTCAGCATATCGGTTCAAATCTTGTACCAAAATTCGCTGTAGAGACCGTCGACTGATACCCATTTGCGTGGCACGTCGTCTGGTCGATGTCGACGGCGCTTCCATGACATCCTCGGCTACAGCAGCAATATTCTCTGCAGAACGGCTACTCCGGAGTCTGCCACGCCTGGCAGCATCTCGTGTTGTGCCAGTCTCTTCGAGGCGAGCTGCTAAACGTCGAAGTGTTTCACCAGTAGGCGTTGGACGGCCAGGAAATCTGTGCCAAAGTCACCGACCGATTATTGGTCAAATAAATAGTCAGCAATATTCCGCGTTCTGGAGCAGTGTAGCGTAACATTGTTTATTAACGTGTATTTCGCATGTGTTTACTACACAAATGTCAAAACAGAACTGACATTAGGGGCCAATCGCAAAATTTATAGCATTTTCTGATAGGAGGATTACTTTTGCGCCACCTGTTATAAACAAATTTTTTGTTTTGATGTTATAAAATTATATCTCTCAATTTTCACAGAAAAAAGTGTTTAGGCCTTGGAGGAAAAAACAAAATTGTGTTGCATAGTGTAATTTACATAAAAGTATAAAGATTCTCACAATTCTCAAATAAGCACCAATCTATTTAGTCATTAATATTATGTTTAGAGATTTTTTTGAGATATAACTGAAGATATTTTTCGTAAATTTGTTGATATTACATGCAATAATTTAAAAACCACAGTGAATTTTTCTCCAGTTTTTATTATTATTACTAAGACATATTTATATTTGATTAACAAAATACGAACGTGGTCTACTTACAAAGTTTATCCATTCATCTCTAATAGTATACCCGCACTTCAGTGGAGGAGGGTATATAAAGGGTTATAAACGTCAAAACCACCGGTCTGCAGCTGCTAAATATCTGTCATCAAAAGTGTAAGTCGTTTAACAACCGAAGAGCGTGTTACTGTTTCAATGATGATTTTTTCGAAAAAAATCTTTTTCAGATGAAGTAAATTTCATACTCGGTGGTTATGCAACAAGCAAAATTGTCGCATATGGGACTTGGAGAAAACAGAAGAAGTGATTCTGCAACAGTCATTGCACCCGGAAAAGTGCGCATTGTGTTCTGAAGGAGCCATTGGGTCGAATTATTTCGAAAATGATTGTACATTCAGATCGTTATGGTCATACGATAGCAGACTTTTTTGGACCGCAATTGAAGTTTATGATCTGGGCGATATAGAGTTTCAACCAGACATTGCAACGTGACCCACAATACAAGCTATTTTGCCTTTATTGCGTGAGCATCATTCTAAGACAACATTCCCATAACTTATGCAGCAATCATCTAACTGTATTCGTATTTTGACCTACATTTCCAATGACCACAGACCGACAAAGAAAGAAAAATTTTCAAGTTCTGGCATCTCTCACTCAGATACCACATAACATTTCTCGTTACTGGTCTTAGACCACTCCCCGATGTGCTACACTTTTGTGACGTAGTTAATGATATATTCCGTCCTCCACTAAAGTGATGGTATAAAAAATACAAAATAAAAATGCCAAATGATTTCTAAATTTTGTTATTACGCCGTGTAATTATGGGTACTGTTGCATCCTTGTATACCTCAGTAGTCAGCCCGCAAAAGTTATATGGCATTGTCGTCTGGTGGACAGCTCTGCAGAAATCCGAATGGCTGCTATGTACATCCAGAGACTGATCTAGGGGGTCTGGCGCCCCGGGGCGGCTCCACGTAGTGATACTCGTACATGTACAAATTTTATAATAACAAATCAAAAACCAAAGAAAACTCAGTTTTAAACAACAACACATTTTGGGGGAGAGTAATTCCTTTTCCAAATGATACCCTTCGATGAGCACATCGTAAAGACTAATGGCAACAATGACCATGCGTTTTTGATTTTTCCTCCGAATTTTTGTAAAAAATTTCAAAAATAAAACATTTATGTTTATCTGAGAACAATTTGTCCGCAGATGACTGGAGTAAAATTATATGACGAATAGTTTTGTAGAACAGATCGATCCCCGCATTTCTTATGCACACACTGAGCCAAAAATTAACCTTATATAAGGTTAACTTAACCATAAATAAACATGATTTGGAGTCTACGTTATATAAGGTTAATTTGAACATTTTCTTGTTGACTGGTATTTAACAATAATAATATTTAATTTAACTATTCCATGGTTGAATTTTTTAACCATGAAAATTGTTAATATTATAATAATAATTGTTACTTTAACAATGCATTTTTGAATTTTTTAACCATGAAAATTGTTAATATTAACATTTCATAGTTAATTTATTGAAACAATGCATGTTCAATTTAGCAATGAAATTGTTAATATTATTAACTATGAAGATTGTTATTGAAACCTTTTTTATTGTTAATTTAACTATTTAGTGGTTACTTCATGTAACCAGAAGCATAGTTGTTTCAATAATTTTTAATATTTATATCAAATAAAACAAGAAAAATTTAACTTTCGCATTTTTATTTTTTATTTTATTTACAAAATATATCTTATACATACATATGTATAAGAAACACCTGAAAAGAAAAAAAAACAAAAAGGTGAGAAAATATAAGTATAAATGTAAAAAAGGGTGCAATTCTAAGAAGATCTTTTGACTTTTTACCTAAATTCTATAGTTCAAAGAGCATAAGCATTTACCGATGGGCTGATCTGATGGAAAAATCTGCTCTGTGACTATAAGTTAAGTGCCTACGTTTCTGTGCTTGACCAACATGTGATCAGTCCCCGCTCAAAAGGTGCCGTCCACGTAAACTCCCTGAATCTTTCGATTATTAAGGGCCCAGGACGGTTAGGCACTTAGTTTGGGGTACTGAGCTTAGTCCGATCTTACGGCAAACTTATAGGAGAGAGGAGATTAATAACACAGGCAATCTGATAGAAAGCCGATGTCCCACCAAAATCATAATCGGAATAGATATAAAAATCATGGATTGGGTAAGTCAATGGATGATACTTCAAGGAAGTGCACTGAATTGTCTATTAAAAACAAGTAAGAAAGTTTCAGTCGGGTAAACCGACCAAGGTATAGTTGTTATTAAAGAATCAATATTTCACTAAATGTTAACCCTTTGTGTGGGAGGTACCAGAAGGAATGGACCAATATGGCCCATCTTTGAACTTAACCGGAGATAGAAAAAAATATTACCGTATACCAAATTTGAAGTGAATCGGTTACTCTTTTCGAGAGTTATCGTGCGCACCAGCCAGCAGACAGACGGACGGACATATCTCATTCGACTTAAAATGACCCAAAACTAATATGCGCAGAACATACTTAGGGTCTTAGATCACTCCTTCAATGTGTTACACTTTTGGCCCGTTGCAAATGATATATACCCTCGTATTACTAAAGTGAGGGTATAAAAAAACAAATGTATGCATGCATACCACTTTTCCTGTAATTACTGATACAGCTTATCAACAGTTTCTATTATTGGCACAACTTACCAACAGATTCAAGGCCGGACTCCCAGCACAAGCAGCCGCAAGCCACAGAAAAAGAAACAACTGAAAAGAAAAAAACAAAAACATCGTTTATATGTATGTATGTATTACGAAAGCACTTCTAACAACAACGAAAAGACAAGATGAACACATACCCACACGTACACATCACTTCTCTCCGTATGTTTGCTTGCTGCTGCATATACTTACGTACATACATTGTTGTTTTTTCATGCTCAGTTAATGCGACAGCGTGTACATATTTTTTCCACTCAACCACTGAATTTCACAATTGTAATCGCATAATCACAAAAAATAATATTAATATTACATTCGCCTTTACTATAATTAAACAGGCACAAAACACTATTAACATTTTTAACACACATATTTTATTATTTCACTTTTTAAATACACATATGTACATACATACTTATGAATGTAGTTCTTTACAAAATGTTTTACTACTTACCTCTATACCAACAGCTTCCGACAACAGCACTAGTCCCATCGACTATTCAACACCAACTGAACTCCCGCACTCGATCAAGCACCGAAGCTGGCATTTGGTGGTGTTTTCAATGAGCGAGATAAATTCTCTTATGACGACAGTCGCATTCGTTTCAACTTCGTTTAACTTAATACTCAACTTCGTCTAACACAAAGCAGTTGAAAAACGTCGACCACAACAGAGCCGAATTGTTGTTTATCTCTCACATTTTTCTGCCTCTCTTTCAAAAAAACCAACCATATATAATGTTAACTTAACCATTTTTCATGTACATTTGAACTTATATAAGGTTATTTTTGTCTTCGTAATCAAACATTTACCATGAAAAATTTAACCAGACACATGGTTAAAAAAATCATTGTATTTTCGGCTCTGTGTAGGGGTACTTTTCGTCATTTTTTGGAAACATTAAAAAAAATCCAAGAAACCAGCAAGTGCGATCTCCAAGATATTCAACAAATATGTCCCCCAGCTCATTTCACAAGGTGTTGTGTATGTAAAAACACGTTACGAGGTCAATGTGGTTCCTTTTGAAGAATTTCAATAAACCAACGCTCAAATCAATGTTCTTATGCGAGGGTCATGAAGTCTCATGCTTCATTTGAGAATGTCTGTACTGACCATAATACACAGATAATAAATTTAATGTCTAGTTACAGTTTTTCAGATTTTTTATTATAGACTGAACATAAAAGAATTGGTCTAGTATACCTTATTTGTAATCCTTTCAGAATATTGAAAACAATTACAGATGTCGTCAAAGTGTAAGAAAAATCTGTAATGCGTCCTAGCCAGCACCTCATTTGTTGAAATATATAGTATTTTATATCATAACATACCTTTGAAATATCAAAGAGAATGAAAACATGTAGACCCCAACTACTCTGACAATTGGTCAAATTCCGCGAATCTAAGTAGTCTCAGTAAGCGGTCTTAGTGGTTAAGTTGTCGTAGAACTCGTGGCGGAGAATTAAATGCGCTATTGTATTTTTCTCAAAATATGTCATCTATGTTTCAATGAAATAACTTCAGCCGTTTAGTAGTGATAGTAGGAATTATAATTTGTAGAAAATATAAATTTTTAAGTTCATAGCTCCGAAGGTACTTTTAAAGTACTGAAGGAATGGAAATTGTTTTGGGCAATTCAAAGAAGTTTTTCGCGTGTATATTTAGTTTTCTGGAATAACTGACTATGCCACAAATATTAGATTTGGGGATTTTAGCATAAACGTATTCAGCTAATCATTATCTATTTTCGACAATGATTAGCTGAGTTTCTAATTGGCTAATCTAATTATTAGCCAGTTTCCAAAAACAAACAGAGTATTTAGATAGCCCAAAATGTGCCCTTTAGTTTGACCCCCTAATCGTATTATTAGGACATTAAAAAAAAATTACAAAAATTTTTTTCAAAATTATGTCCTTAAAAAATGATATGTCCTTTTAAACGCGAACTAGGCCAGAAAATGAAAAAAACTGAGTATACAGTTTTGCTTTGTTTCTAATCAGCTTCAGAATTATATAGTCATTGCACGGTGTTATAATAGGAATGTTTGCTTTGCATTTCCTATTTCTGTAAATAGCAATACAGACATCTACCAGATTTTTTTGTTTTGCGAAATATATATTCAAATTCTATTATAGGTATTCCAAGAAATTTTGCTCACTTCATATGCCTTGCGCCCCGAGGCTTCAGACCAGTTAGCCCATATGGTAGATCAGGTGCTGTGTACATCACTGGTGCGTTGAGAACGATACCAACTGAGGCAATATATTTTATACCACTGTTAACGACGCTATATAGACGGTTTTAAACTCAACAACCAAGTGTGTTTCGGTGTCTTTTCTGAGGAACTTGAGCTATCTATTGCAAAAAATGCCTGATCACGGAGTGTGTACCAATAACAAATATTAGCTATTAGAGAGGTAGTCGAATGGTTGCTTAAAGTCACAGAAAACGGTGTTGAATTCGAAAACTGGCCTCGAATTGCCCATGTCTCCTAACGAGATCGCCGAACATTTCAATATTCACCTAATATGTGCGCGGGACCACTGGGACATAACAGAGAAGTGGCGCGACCAGGATCTACATTAAATGCAGTAGAGGAACTGGAATATGTGGGCATTCTTCTAGTGGCTTACAAGTTCTTCTTGAGATATAGTGGCCCTTAGGGTAATAAATGACAGGTGGTTCCAAGCCGCATCAACAACAACAGGGCTTTATCTCACTTATCTTGTCTGTCATGATGAGCCACTGCCTTATTGGACGGCACTCAGATAGGATAGGAGCTGTGGAGACAAAGAGGAGGAGGGATCAATAGAACATCTTCTGTGTCCGTACCCGCTCTCGTTAAAAATCGGCAGGATACCTTAGGCTCTCTTTTTTGGGGAATTAGCAGACCTGGCAGATGAAAAATCCGGCACCTTTTGAGTTTTCTAAAGCAATCCAATTGCTTCAACGGGATGGGCTAAGGAAAACCCTAAATTTTTCCTTAGATCCCTGTGGTAGAACAATGATCTAAGTGATGATCAAATTTGCCAGTTACGAATTTATTATAATATAAATTACCTGCCAGAATAATGTATTTTTCCAGTATTCCCAATCTTTCATTTCCCAAATCTATTCCCCTACCTCGCTCATGATGTTTTTCGTGTAGAGGCCTTCTACGGCGACTATTTTGACAGGGTCCCTAATGGGGTTCTTCACATACTGCGAAAGTCTGCTGGCCATCGGCCACCAATCCATGGAGTGAATAGCATCAGATCTCAACTCTAAACATGGTTTGTGTCTTGAAATAGGCATAAATGGCACGCAAACGCCTGTGGTGACCAAAACTACAGGAATTCCAAATCAAACAACCGACACCAAATAACATTTATCCAAGCAAACGAAAAGAAAAACGTAGAAATTCACAATAAAAACAGTAATTAATATTTATGAGAATTTAAGCAAACAAAAAAAAACAACAAAATCCATATGAAAAAATTCCGAATGCAATTTCGAGCGAATAAAGTTATTTAAGCCACATTTTAAAATCGAAATTATTCATTTATTGCAGCAGTAGTAAACCAGATTTGACAATTTGTAAGAGATTTTTCAGTTAATACGGCGCAGTGACTAACAATGGGGTGCGTCTTGTGGTGACAAATGCTAACGAGCCTTCACAGCAAATTTGTGACTACGAATGACATTTTCTTGTTCACACCTCGCGGCATTCGGTTGGAAGAAGCACTTATTATTGGTGGCATTGGAAGCTCTGTGCGCCAGCATCAAGTTTTGTGTTTGCTAAAATTGAATTTTAGCTGTAACTCGGTGGCAAATTCTTGGATTTCTTTACATTACATAAATGTCAGCCGATTTACAATGAAACTATACATACATATATCGTCCCCTCAATAAAAGAATAGTGTATAATTTTTTTGTAGTTTCGAGAAAATTACATTTGAAGTTTTTGTGAAATTAGACTTCTTGGAAGAGAAATACATATCGTCGGTGCGCCGACAAAAACTCCTATGTGTAATTTTTCGAATTTTTTTATTGTCGAATTAGAACGTCCTAGCGGTCAAACCACTACCCACCAAAGCATTTTGCGCTATCTTCACCGGTTCCGAAGTTACCAAAAACTCCTATGTGTATCCCTCTATAGAAATGCTCCGACAAAAACTCCTATGAGTTGTATGCGCAGCCTGTCCCAAGGGATAGAAGGTTGGCTTAGATTTACGCCAAAAACGGCTAATGAGGTTCAGAATCATCCCATCTATTCGACAATGAATAGATCAAAATTGGATCTGCTTCCATTCGCGAGTTATCGCGAAAACAGTACTTTTACTCAAAACAATCTGAATAGCTTTGATTTGTCAAGAAAAACGCGGAAATTAAGAACTGTAACACAATTTCCTTTAAATATGATTATTTGTAAGACGCTTTGTAACGTCCGCGACATTTGCCATGTTTTTATATTGCGAATTTTGTGTAATCAATAAAATCGGCTTACGCCGCCAAATTTGTCCAAAAATATTATACCGAATTTAATAACATTAATATATTTGCATTCTATAATCTCTGAGGAATAGATTAAAATCAGCATTTTCGCGAAAAATATCCCACGACGAATAAATTTTGTACAAAAAAAATTAGTTCGGAATTATTTTACAATATAATGCTATTATATCGCGAATGAACAGTTCTAGGGAAAAGTAGTCAAAGGAAGTTTGGGAGATAAGCGAAAGGTTTACAACTCTTTCTTTAACAAACAAAATTTATAGTAATTTGGTAAGGATTTACAGTGTGTTATAACTTTTGTATGCTTTTCCCTTTATATGAGGCATATTTTGATTTTACACATTGTAAATCCCTACGAAATTATTATAATTTTGTTAAAGAAAGACTTGTATTCGTTTTTAATATCTCCCAAACTTTATTTGACCACTTTTTCCTAGGACTGACCGTTCGCGTAATAATAGCATTATATAGTTAAATAATGCTGAACTTAAATGTTGTTTGTTTGACGCAAGGTGCGCCGACGATATGTGAAATCGCAAGGTGTTAAATCACAAGATCTCGGTGGCAATTTGTGATCACCTCTTCGAGAGATAACACGGTCCGGAAACTTTTCCCGTAACAGACCTATGGTTTCGTTGCTTGTGTGACACGTAGCGCCGTCTTGTTGAAAGTAAACGTTGTCCAGATCAATACCATCCAACTCCGACCATAAAAATCATTAATCATCTCTCGATAGCGCAATCCATTCACCGTAACTGTTGATCCAACCTCATTTTCGAAAAAGTACGGTCCAATGACCCCGCCGGACCACAAACCGCATAATAAAAGTTTCAAGAGTGACAGCTACCGAAATACCGGGTGATTCAAAATAACACCTCTTTTTGGAAAACCCTGTATATACGCTATTTTTTATACCCTACACCACACTGTGGTACAGGGTATTATAAGTTTGTTTCACGGCAGATGTTTGTAACACCTTAAAATAACACAGCTAGACCCACCTTAAAGTATACCGATCGACTCAGAATCACTAGCTGAGTCGATTTAATGATGTCCGTCCGTCCGTCCGTCCGTCCATGTAAAGTTGTTCGTCGACTACAGGTCGCAATTTCACTCTGATCGTTCTGAAATTTTGCAGTTTAGAGTATTTCGCGGCTGTTAAGATCGCTATTGAATTTGGTTGAAATCGGTTCAGATTTAGATATAGCTCCCATATATATCTTTCGTCCGATTTGGCCCTTTAGTCCTATAGAAGCTGTATTTTACATCCGATCGTTTTGAAATTTAGAATGGTAGAGTTTATTGATCCATGAACCAACATTGCCAAATTTGAAGAAAATCGGTTCAGATTTAGATATAGCTCCCATATATATCTTTCGTCCGATTTGGTCCTTTAGTCCTATAGAAGCTGTATTTTACATCCGATCGTTTTGAAATTTAGAATTGTAGAGTTTCTTGATCCGTGAACCAACATTGCCGAATTTGAAGAAAATCGGTTTAGATTTAGATATAGCTCCCATATATATCTTTCGTCCGATTTGGTCCTTTAGTCCTATAGAAGCTGTATTTTACATCCGATCGTTTTGAAATTTAGAATGGTAGAGTTTCTTGATCCATGAACCAACATTGCCGAATTTGAAGAAAATCGGTTAAGATTTAGCTATAGCTCCCATATATATGTTTCGTCCGATTTGGCCCTTTAGTCCTATAGAAGCTGTATTTTACATCCGATCGTTTTGAAATTTAGAATGGTAGAGTTTCTTGATCCATGAACCAACATTGCCGAATTTGAAGAAAATCGGTGCAGATTTAGATATAGCTCCCATATATATCTTTCGTCCGATTTGGTCCTTTAGTCCTATTGAAGCTGTATTTTACATCCGATCGTTTTGAAATGTAGAATGGTAGAGTTTCTTGATCCATGAACCAACATTGCCAAATTTGAAGAAAATCGGTTAAGATTTAGCTATAGCTCCCATATATATGTTTCGTCCGATTTGGCCCTTTAGTCCTATAGAAGCTGTATTTTACATCCGATCGTTTTGAAGTTTAGAATGGTAGAGTTTCTTGATCCATGAACCAACATTGCCGAATTTGAAGAAAATCGGTTAGGATTTAGCTATAGCTCCCATATATATGTTTCATCCGATTTGGCTCTTTAGATCCAATCGTTTTTATACCCTACACCACTCTGTGGTACAGGGTATTATTTAAGTATAAATTGTCCCAAAAGTAAATTTATGTAAACAATTTACACATGAATTACAAAATTTATATATCAGAGTTATTCAATATTACGAGAGTGGTGTAGGGTATTATATAGTCGGCACCGCCCGACTTTAGCCTTTCCTTACTGGTTTAATTTAACATTTGACCCACTTTGTAGAAGTAGAATTCCACCAAATTTTTAGCAGCTATAGAATCGATTACGTAGATTCTTATAATGCAACAAGTAAGAAAGTTTCAGTCGGGTAAACCGACTAAGATATACCCTCACTTTGTGAGTAATGTAATATGGAATATTAAACGAATTATTCTGTCAATTTGTATGGGAGGTACCAGAATGTTTTTAACAAATACACCTATTTTTCTCTGAATAGTAGATTCTTTAAATACATTGCACTGCGCCGAATTATAAGCGTTTTTTGCACTGGTATATTAACGTTATGAGATATTAATTTTGGTATGATTTGGCCATTTTGTGTGGGAGGTATATATAGCCCATTTTTTACAGGGCTATAGGGACTTCAAAAGCGTTACACTCTACAAAATGTTGTTGCATTTTCGTGCATTGGTACTCATGCTGTGAGCTCTTAACTTTTTGTGCAAAATGGTACCTTTGTGTGGGAGGTACAAAAAGGGGCGTGGCAATAGCGCCCATTTTTCACAGTGCAAAAGACACTATAAAAGCATTACACTGTACAAAATTTCAAGTGCTTTTATACACTGGTATTAATGTTATAAGCTGTTATCTTTTGGTGCAAAATGGTACCTTTGTGTAAGAGGTACCAAAAGGGGCGTGAATATGACACCCATTTTTCACTGGACTGTATGCACTATGAAAGCGTTACACTGTACAAAATTTCAAGTATTTTTATGCACTGGTATTAATGTTATAAGCTGTTAACTCTTGGTGCAAAATGGTGCATTTGTGTGGGAGGTACCAAAAGGGGCGTAGCAACATGGCCCATTTTTCTCGAGTTGATAGCGACTAATAAACTAATGCTATGTGTGGAATTTCAGAAGATTCGAATAAGTAGTATAGCAGTTATTAAAGATTCAATATTTCACAACATTTTAACACTTTGTGGGGGAGGTACCAGAAGGAGTGCACCAATATGGCCCATCTTCGAACTTAGCCGGAGATAGAAAAAAATATTACCACGTACCAAATTTGAAGTCAATCGGTTACTCCTTTCGAGAGTTATCGTGCGCACCAGCCAGCAGACACACAGACAGACAGACAGACAGATAGACAGACAGACAGACAGACAGACAGACGGACGGACATTGCTCATTCGACTTAAAATGACCCAAAACGAATATCCGCCGAACATACTTAGGGTCTTAGATCACTCCTTCGATGTGTTACACTTTTTTTCGTAGCAAATGATATATACCCTCGTCACACTAAAGTGAGGGTATAATAAAAAAATAATGGTGTGTATGCGTATATGCTATTTTTTATTGAGGGGACGATATTGGCACTGTTGATTAAACGTTTATGGCCCTTATTCATAAAAATTGAATGAAGGTTTGAAGAAGGCTTTAACACTTCTAAACCGTTCCTCAAACCTTCTTTAACTTTTTATGAATAAGGCCCTATATGTTTACGAGTATATTATTAGGACTGCATTAAATGAATTGCACATTATCTAATTTCAACCCAGGAATTTGTGGCTTTTTTGAATCCAAGAAGCCAGGTTTAGATTTAGGTTTAGGTTCAGATTGTAGTCCATTTTGATACTGCAGGGACGTAAGGACAAATATACATTTATCCTAGTTTCTCCCATTGAACCAAAATGATTGCTTTAGAAAGCTCAAGAGTTTGTTGATTTTAACATTTATCAAGGTTTCTAATTCCCAAAAGAAAATCCCGGGGTAGCCTGCCATCTTCTAGATAAAGTGGGTCACAGACACGGATGGTTTACAGCATCGTCATTCTAGTCTCCGCAGTATTTGCAAAACCTGCAATCTCACTGTCTTTCATTAATTATCTGCAGATCCGTCAAGACGGACACGATAAGTGAGTCGTCTGGTCTTTGTCAAAACTTCAGGGCGTTGGTGCGTTTTTAGTTTAGACAGGGCCACATCAGCCTGGAATGTATACAGTACCTGACTAGTCATCGCTTGCAGGTCGGTAGAGGTATACCCAAACATCAGGCACTCCTTTTGCAAAGGATAGTTCCAGACCCTTAGAAAAGACACCAAATCTCACTTGGTTGTTGGATTTGGAACGCTATGGAATGATATGTCAAGTGATTATAACATTCTATTATCATACACCTCCATCTTCGGAAGGACGGACATCGCTCAAATGTCTTAAAATTCACGTAACGGATGTGATACAAAGATATATGGGGTCCACAGTTGTTCCTTCGATGCGTTATACTTTCTTTCGTATCAAATGACATATGCTTTCCTACCCTGCAGGGTGAGAGTATCATTATATGATCATGTCATTCTTACTTACTATCATATTATGGGTGCTTCGAACACAAATCGTCGAGACCTGTAAATATGATTCAAATTAACCAAATTTTGGTATACTCTCTTCTTTTGATACACGTAACAAAAATAAGTTTGTGGACATAGAAAAATAATACACTTATAATTTTCCATAAAACGGTAAACCACACTAATGTCCAGACGTCACTTCTTCCTCATCTAGACAGCTTCTGCAGAAGTCAAAGGAGTCATTACCCAAACTTCAGGCAGTGTCCCATCAGAACTGATACTAACGTAGTCAATATTTTTCTCTCTAGTGCGAGGTGATATTTTGACCTTCTCAGGGCATATCTGGGCCAGATTTGCCGAGCTACCCTAAATGTGCCGATTTCGGTACATCTTTCGTTGGATTGCCTGATTGTCTATTGCCTAAACCAAAGGTTGCAAGTGGATATTAGCGTACCAATATATTAAAATTGAGAATTTGTAATGGCGTCCCTTTTCGGCTTTGCAGTTCCCAGGGATATACCTATGCCCTGGCACCCATATGAGGTGTATGTTAAACTGATCAGACATTTGGTTAAGAAATCTGCGGCAGTCGAGGGTTATTTGTGAATTTAGGGATGTGGCCTCCAGATAATTGCGGCCTGGTTGTCCGAATAAATGACAACGACAGTGTTGGTCACTCACATAACATCTACACCATGAAATAAACAGGCGAATATAATTTTACAACCGTGCAACATTGAGCAGTTGAAAACCACTAAAGGTTCAAGCGATAATCCGATATATGCAGGATGGATTATCAACTCAGCGTCTCCAAGCTGCTACAACAGGAATTATGTTGCGACACAGCAATTTGGCGACTTCCCATATTGCCATTATTACGGCTTGATGTAAACTGCAGGTATCTGGCAGTCTGTGAGCTATATTCAGACTAAGTAACTAGTAATCTAGTACTTCTCGAAGCACTTGATATCCTCATGTAACCTAGTTCTTGCACGTCCACATTGATAGGCAGTTTAATCTTAATGTCGCTCTGATTGCAATTTCTCTCGCCACAATATTAATCGGCATTATATGGAATAGGGCTTGTAGAGACTCAGTCGCTGTAATCCTTAAAGCTCCGCTTATGCACAAGCAGGCAGTTCTCTGAACCTTTGATAGCAGGTTGGAGATGGTTAGCTTTTCAGTTGCCGTCCACCATACTTCAATGCCGTATAACAGAATTGGACGAACTCCTGCCATATATTTATATCCAATGTTCGATTTTAGGAGAAAGTCCCCACCGCGACTCTACAGCCTTCCTGCAGGAACATAAGTCGACGTTGGCCTTCCTTACTGGTTCCAGTACGTTAAGTCTAAACAACAGCTTCCTACTGGAATTTTTCCTAAAAAATTTGGCACTTTCAGAACAGACTAGATGTGTTCCATTTATCCGAGGAGGGTCCATATGTGGGACATTGTTCTAAAGAAGAAACCCAGTTCTGTCTTGTTTGGGTTTGATCCAATTTGTTGTGAGTTTTAAACATAAATCTGATTGTATATTTTTCGCATATGTACGATATTTGCAAATATTCAGTTTGCATAAAATATGCAAAAATAAATATTTAATTTTTTGTTGACGAAAATTTGTGTGTTATCGTTTTAAAATATGAAATTGCATATATATTCCGCTGTCTAATCAATAGGTACGAGCCTGATATGTAAATGGAGTGACCTAGGAGGGTAAGTATGTTGGGAGGACATCCGTTATAGGACAATTTAAGTCATTTATGCAATGTCTGTCTGGTACGTAAAACTTTTGTCTGTCTCAGGTGGTAATATTTTTGACTGTCTCAGGATAATTTTGAAGATGGGTCATATTGGTTCAAACCTTCTGGTAGCGCCCCCACAAAAACTTAAAATTTAGTGAAAAATGCAATCTCTTGTAGCTTGTATACTACTAATCCTAATATTATGTAATTCCATGCATAGTAATAATTTCTTTGTCGCTATCACCTCAAGAAAAACAGGAAAAGTTACAATTTTGTACTCGTACAAAAAGTTAACAGCTTTAATACCAGTACATAAAAATACTTGAAATTTTTGTTCATTGTAATGCTTTAGCAAGGCTTGTCCAACTTGAGACACATATGGAGAAATAAATATAATTTGGAAATACTTGTTATAAACGATATGTGATGGAGTGGGACTGGGGAGTTTACATCAACGATTGGCAGCATGGTATTGTACAGCAGAAATGCATGTAGTAGATGTGAAAGTGGAGTAGGCATAGTTATTGCCAAAAATTGTAAAAATACTCTTCAAAATTGGGAGACCATAAATGTCATCGTGGCGCGATTCTACAGTAAAATAAAAAAGTACATTACCATCATACAATGCTATGTCCCGACGGAGTAGGCTGATGAAATCACCAAGGATACATTTTATGAGCAACTGTCAGCAACGCTAAGCAATTTTCCTTCGAGAGACATAATACTACTGTCTGGACATTTTAACGCAAAAATCGGCTCTGTTAACAACAAAACATCTTCCATAAAGGGAAAACATAGAATGGGCACCCTAAATGACAATGGCGACCGTTTTACTGGTTTCTGCCAAGCCTACTACCTAGTAATTGGAGGATCGATATTCCCCCATAAAACCGTACAAATATACATGCTCATCGCCTGATGGACACACAAGGAAATAGATAGACCATCTGCATTAATAAACAATGGAGAAGTTCGCTTATGAATGTACGTTTTAAACGAGGAGCAGATATAGATTCGGACCACGAACTAATAGTTGCTTCCTTAAAACTTAAATTGAGTAAAAAATACAGGACACTATGAATACAAAGGCGCGTTGAACTAAATAAATTGGCCGATGAAGAAAGCGAATTGAAGTGGCAATAGCGATGAGAGAACGGCTGATCACAAATAACCACAATGCATGGGAGATAACATGCTCAGAACTCAACAATATAACAGAATAAATAATTGGTTACACAAACAACAAGAACAGAAAACCGTGGATCTCAGACGGTACATGGGATCCCACCAAGGAAAGGAATGAATTGAAACAACAACTACTTATAAACCCCGACCGTAAAGATCGATATAAAAACTGGGGCAAGGCAGTTAAAATATCCTCTCGAGTAGACAAACGAAGGTACTACGAAACACTCGCTGCAGAATCTGAGAATGCTGCCGGAGCAAACAACATAGGAGAACTACACAAAAAAATGGGTCGTGCCAAACAAACGTTCAGTAACAGGCAGGCTATAAAGAATTCTAATGGACACCTGCGGATAAACAAATCAGAAGACGGAATCATTTACGCTATAAACGCGTTGTAGAAAAACAATACACCAGGTGAAAGCTGTATTTCAGCAGAATTACTTCACACGAACGCTACAGTATCAGCTGTAATTATACATCCATTTATCAGAACTGGAGCAGCTCCCGAATGACTGGACAAAGGGAACTATTATAAAGCTACCAAAGAAATGCGACCTTACCGACTGCGACAATTGGAGAGGTATAACACTCCAAACCACAATATATAGGGCGATCCAAGTAGAGTTACTTTTTTCAATAGCCTTTTTTTGACAGATCACGTGTGAGTCGTGTCATGTTATTTTTGTTAATTATTGTTTGGCATTTCATCATGGAAAGACTTACGCCTGAACAACGTTTACAACGTTTTGACAACAAATTGAGAGATTAATTAGTGTAATGTCAAGTAGAGATCCTTTTTTTGACAGTTCACGTGTGAGTCGTGTCATGCTGTCATGTAATTTTTGTTAAGTATTGTTTGGCATTTCATCATGGAAAGACTTACGCGTGTCATTCGCCAGTTACCAGACGAAATGCTCGAACGAGTCATCGAAAATTGGACTCAACGGATGCACCATCTGAGGCGTAGCAGCGGCCAACATTTGATAAATGCCAAAGAACGTTCTTTCAAATGATAATACACATTCCCCATTCAATTTTCTGTGTTTTTATACCCTACACCTCACTGTGGGACAGGGTAGTATGACTTTGTGCATTTGTTTGTAACACCCAAAAGGATAAGAGATAGACCCATTGTTTATTATACTGATTGACTTGTAATCAGTTTCTGAGTCGATTTAGCTATGTCCGTCTGTCTGTCTGTAGATGTATTCTTGTAATTAAAGTACAGGTCGCAATTATGGTCCGATTTCAACGAAACTTTGCGCATATGTTTCTTTAGGCCCAAGGACGATCCTTATTGAATTTGGTTAAAATCGGTTCAGATTGATATATAGCTCCCATATATATGTACATCCGATTTGGCATATATGCACTGTATAAGAAAATTTTTGAACCGATTTGTACATATATTGACAGAGAGTAGTCTTATGATACACTTAGAGACAATACAAAATTTGGGGAAAATCGGTGCAGATTTAGATATAGCCCCCATATATATGTTACCCCCGATTTGACATGTCAGCGCTGTGGAAATTGTATTTTATATCCCATCAGTACGAAATTCGGCAGAAAGAGGTTTCTAATTACATAAATTAAGACTGGGGAATATCGGTTCAGATTTAGATATAGAACCCATTTGTATGTTACTACCGATTTGGTATCAAAGCTCTATAGAAGTTGTACTTTACCTCTAATCATTACAAAATTTGACAGAAAGAAGTTTTTTAATTTAGGAACCAATACTGCTTAATTTGGGAATAATCGGTTTAGATATAGCCACATATAAATGTTCCTGCCTATTTAGTATTTAAGTGCTAATAAAACTGTATTTTACGTCCGATCTATATATAATTTGGCAGAAATTAAGTTTTTTGGGAGGTGTAGGGTCTTAGTCTTTCCTTACTGGTTTTCTTTAAAAAAAGTAGGGAACCTCGAAATGGATCACCCTATATAAGTATAAGGTAATGGCATCGATCATAAATACAAAACTCCAATGTGTAGAACAAAAATTACATGACGAACAGGCGGGCTTCATAGCTGCATAGATCAGGCTAATACGCTCCGCATAGAACAGTGCGCTGAGTGGAGATCCCCCCTTTATCGGACATTCACAGATTTTAAGAAGGTATATGACTCTATCAGGTGAAGTGCGATATCGATATCTGAGATCCAAAGGAGTCCCCAGCATAATAATAAACATTTCGTTATAGTGGCATGAATAGTGAATCCTTTACAACTAATGCAGGCTTTAAACAGGGATGTCCATTGTCACCATTGCTATTTGCTGTTACACTAGATCGCATGATGGTCGAAATATGCGGGAAAAAGAGAGGAATTGTATCATTGTGCAGATGATATATGCCTCATGTCACATAGAAACAGCGATATGCAAAGCAAAATTAATGAGATTGTCAACCTCTCCAAAAAGGTTGGTCTCGAAATCAATATAATAAAAGACCAAAGCAATGCGCATGAACATAACCAATAACAACAACATCGTTGCCTTCGGTAGATCAGTGGTAAGTGCATTAGACTTGTATCCCGAAGGTGCATGGTTCAATTCCCAGTGCAAAAATTTAACATCAACATTTTATGTTTTCAGCATTCGAGTTTCTGCAGCTAAAAATAACTCACCGGGCGCACTACCACCACTACAAAAACAGCTGATCACCCAAGTCAACAGGGAAGCTAAAAATGCACATAACACCATTACGACTATTAATAGAAAATGCATCGCTTCTAGTGGAGAATAGAAAACCGTAATACTCAAATAACATCCATTCCCTGAAATTAACACACGAATGTTAATTTACAACCGGACGGCATTGAGTAGATGAAAACAACATAAGGTTCCCGCGATAATCAGATATATGCCGGAGCGAAGTTTGTAATAGAAATAGACTTAAGGATTATCAAGCGTCTCCAAGCTGCCACAACAACTACAACTTTCATATTATTATATTACCCACAAAGTAAGGGTAAACTTTTGACTCGACTGAAATTTTCGTACTTGTTTTCTACATATTTAAATACTGAAGTTCTTCTCAACGTGTAACTGTTTGTTGTCCAATATCTGTTTATGAACTATTACTTCTTATTGTGACATATGATTATATGGATTTCAAAATAAAGTAAGAAACATATCGCATCTTATATCATATAGCTGCTTACCTTCAAATCAAATGGACCATTCTGAGGAAACTACATAAAAAGTGTACCATTGAAACCAAACCTAATTAGCCATCAAAATAAATTCGTTGAATGATATTTGTCTTGATAAAACACAATTTTCGTGGTAATTTCGTTAAAAAAAAAACTTATTAAAAAGGCAGTATTTATTTTTCTGGCACTAAGTCTGTTTTGAGTATTTGAGTTGGTTGAATTTATCGACCTTGAAGTTTATTACATAAGACAAACTGTAGCGATGCGTGGCACAAAGTGATTTATGTACGACAGACAGAGAGACAAACTGACTGTCTGTATGTCTATAGTTGACTTAAAGTGCACACAACCGGTACGTACGTGTGTAAGTAATGACGTTCGCAGTATGTAAGTGCCCGACCCGTAACGGTTAGGTACCAACGTGTAATGTTTACGCAAGCCAAAACGATTAACTCCATACACAATAAAATTCTCTCTATCTTTTGATTTTCAAGAAATGTTGTATTTTTTTGAGGTGCATATTAGTTTTCTTTTTTGATGCATGAATTTAAAACTCAGCTAAGAGTTTTTTAAAAATAAATACAAACCTTTCAAAAACCTGCACTTGGGACAAACCACTACAAAAATGTTTAAGACAGATTGGGTAAAAAAGACCCGAGTTGCTTACCATTTCAAAATTGCGTTACAATATAGGTCTTTGAAGAAGCAGTAAATTAGTCTACTCTGAATACCAAATTACAAATATTACACTATATCATTCATATTACACTATATCATTCACGTTATAAGAAAACTCTCTCTGCCGAATTTCGAAAAGATCGGGTGTAAAATACGGTTTCTGCAGCGCTTACATGTCAAATCGGGTGTAACATATATATGGGGACCATAACTAAATCTGAACCGATTTTCGCCGAAAATGGCAGTGTTCATTCATGTAATAAGAGAAGAGATCTGATATAAAATACAGTTTCTACAGCGCTTACGTTCCTATCGCAATGCACAT
Source organism: Eudasyphora cyanicolor (assembly GCA_963930755.1). Taxonomy (NCBI): domain Eukaryota; kingdom Metazoa; phylum Arthropoda; class Insecta; order Diptera; family Muscidae; genus Eudasyphora; species Eudasyphora cyanicolor. The sequence continues at coordinate 214,043,011 of OZ005736.1, forward strand.
TTTCGCATTGTTACGGAGGTGTAGGGTATTATATAGTCGGCCCCGCCCGACTTTCTGTCTTTCCTTACTTGGTTTTATTTGGGACTATTATTTACGAAACAAATATTATTTGCATTTTAGTATTCAGAAAATATATGTTTATGTTTTTCTGTAATCTAACGGTAATTTTTTCCGAAATTGTAAAAGTTTGTAAATCAAAATCAGTGCATCAAGAAATTAAAAATGAAATTGGAAAAATCTGCAACGTTTTGAAAATCTTTCTTAAACAAAATATATTTGAAGAAATTCCTAAATATTGATATTATTTGCATATGAACACACATTTTGTTGTAATATAATAATATATGCGTTCCAAAAAAATGTTAGTGATTATACCCTACACCACACTGTGGTACAGGGTATTATAAGTTTGTTTCACGGCAGATGTTTGTAACACCTGAAAATAACACAGCTAGACCCACCTTAAAGTATACCGATCGACTCAGAATCACTAGCTGAGTCGATTTAACGATGTCCGTCCATCCGTCCGTCCGTCTGTCCATGTAAAGTTGTTCGTCGACTACAGGTCGCAATTTCACTCCGATCGTTCTGAAATTTTGCAGTTTAGAGTATTTCGCGGCTGTTAAGATCGCTATTGAATTTGGTTGAAATCTGTTAAGATTTAGCTATAGCTCCCATATATATGTTTCGTCCGATTTGGCCATTTAGTCCTATAAAAGCTGTATTTTACATCCAATCGTTTTGAAATTTAGAATGGTAGAGTTTCTTGATCCATGAACCAACACTACCGAATTTGAAGAAAATCGGTTAAGATTTAGCTATAGCTCCCATATATGTATATATTTCGTCCGATTTTGCTCTTTAGTCCTGTAGAAGCTGTATTTTACATCCAATCCGCCCGACTTTAGCCTTTCCTTACTGGTTTTCAAATAAAATTTATTTGCTCAGAAATATATACGAGGAATAAAATTTGTGTTCCAAATATATTTTCTTTCGATTCAAAAATATCAAAAAAAAAAGTGGATTTTACTCCGTGTGAGGTATCATATTATCGGCTCCATCCGACTTTAGCCCTTCCTTACTGGGGTTTCGTAATACGCAAAAACAACAACAACTAGTTTTAACTACGAAATGTAGTTAGTCAATTGAAAATTGTATATGAATTTTAACTTGTAAACAAAATAGTACTATGTACATATTAGCGAAGTTTTTAATCAGATTTATTCAGTCTACAGATCTTAAAATACGATCAATAGATGGAAAAAACAATTAATTAAAACATTCAACAATTTTATATTAGTTAAAAATTAGTATAACGTGGATAAGATTTTTAATTTGGAGTTGTATAGAGATTATATCAAAGTAGGTTTATAGCTTTTCCATTGATAGAAAAAAATGTAGTCACAATTTTAAAACGTAAGAAACTTCCAGTTGTGTAGACTGATTGAAATATGTAAACTATTGCTTGGTGAGCCGAAAAAAAATTACGGATGAACAATACGATAATTTATGATTAGAGCGCAAATCAAAGGTTTTGTAAATTGATTGAAATATGTATTCTAAATTAAAATATTTAAAATGAAATGAATTTGCACCAGCAAATTGCTCTGCGAAAGCCAGCGCCTGTAAAAGTGACCTCACCATTCGGTTGCATTGCACAGGACTTTAAGATAAATACACAAATCTATAATGAAAGGCTTTAAATCAATGATTTTTAGTGTTGAGAAATTTTCACACTATTACAAGATTGTGCATTATTTTGTCATTCACATTTATTACGCTACTATTTGGAGGCTGGTTCTTTCATTAAATACACACTAAATAATATTATTTCAACTTTTTCTGAAATGTATTAACCACAAATCCACAAAACTACTTTCGAAGCATTCGTTAGTACAGCAAAATACTCCAAAACAAGTAAAAGCGTTAAGTTCGGCCATGCCGAGTCTAATATACCCTCCACCATGGATTGCATTCAATTTTATTACTGAAAAAATCTTTGGATATGGAGCAATTTGTAGGCCGCAAATTCTTTAGCCAAACTCTTCACCTGAATATTGTGGTATTTTTGGCTTAAAATAACCTTTTTGAGAGCTACATCCACCCGGGGACTACAACAAAATACAATTTTATTTGTATAGATTTTATTGAGATGAATTTTTGCCAAAAAAGAATATAAACTGCACAGTTTCAGCTAAATTTCTTAGAAAACGTGGTGTTTATGTCTTAAATAAGCCTTTTTGGGAGCGACATCTATAGGCGGACTAAAACAAAATATGAACTGATTTAAAAAATTTTTACTGCGATGAATTCTTTTCTTAATTAAATACAAACTGCAAAGATTCAGTTAGAAAATATGGTATTTATGGGTTAAATACGTATATTTTGGAGCGACCTCTGTAGGTTGACTATAGCAAAATATGAACCGATTTGTAAAATTATGCTGGGATGAATTCTTGTTAAAATAGCATACAAACTGCAAAGTTTCTGCTAAATTGCTTTAAAAAGTGGTATCTATGGTTTAAAACCCGTATTTTGGAACGACATTTATGGGGGAGCTATATCAAAACATTGAACGATATGACCCATTTACAATCCCAAACAATATGCAACTATAAGAAATATTTCTAGCAAATTTGATGAACCTAGCTCTATTATTACGCACTGTAGCGTGATTACAACAGACGGACGGACAGACAGATGGACATGGCTAAATTGTCTTAGAATTCTACGACGATTAAAAATATATATACTTTATGGGGTCTCAGATGGATATTTAGAGGTGTTACAAACGGAGTGACAAAATGAATATACCCCGCATCCTATAATGAGTTTCATTATAAGTTTGTTCAAAAAATTGTCTATGGCTGATTAATAACTCAGATGCGCAAAGTGGAGCCGTATTTGAATACGCTAAAATGTCTAAGTTATTTTATTTTGTCATCTACATTTATTACGCTACTATTTGGAGGCTGGTTCTTTCATTAAATACACACTTAATAATATTATTTCAACTTTTGCTGAAACGTATTAACCAAAAATCCACTAAACTACTTTCGAAGCATTCGTTAATACGTACAACAAAATACTCAAACAAAATAACAATATCAACTCGAAAAGTCAAACAAGTTTGAAAATTGAAATTCGTATTAAGCCTAGACTGAATGTGTGAAAATTGGACACTTAACCGGTGGATTAATGACAATTATTTGAATTTTAAAAATGCACAAGTATTTGTTTCACGCAGACTGCCGGTTACTTGATGGGTATTTCACATGATCTGCTATTTTGGGTAAACCAGTAGATTAATATGAGCTACAGTCGGTCATTAGTGATTTGTAATCAAATCACGAAATTGTAAGAGGAGAAGAAAATTAGAAAGTGAATGTTGGAAAGGAATAGGACAGCCCTTACAAATCATGAAGTTAAAAAAGGTTTGGTGAGAATTACAGATAAATTGCTTCAATTCATTTAATTGACCAGTTATTTTACTTTTATTAGAGTTTGCTATTTACCCTTGTAAAACGACGTACTCACTCTCCCTAAATATAATGGTAAATCCTATGTTAGGTTTTGGGACTTTCTGTACGTACATGTAAAGTTTGACTTGGGCAAAATGCAGACAGGTTGCCCAATGAGAAATGGACAGAAAGTTATACCTGTAGGTTAGCTAGACAAATCTAACCACAACCCGCAACCAGTTCTGACTTCATTCGTGCGATTCCAATCGGTAGTGTACCCAGCAAAAAAGTGGAAGTTTGAAGAACTTCCAAAGAAGCAGTTAGTGAATTTTTTCCCTTACAAATATGTTATTTTGCAGTAGTTATGCAAATATTTATATTTTATGAAAAATATAAAAATCTAAAATGTTGTTATGGAAAATAAAAATGACAAATTTTCCTCTGCGGGATTTGAACCCGGACACCCCGATTTAATAATACTAAGTTAAAGAGAGCATTCAAAGCAATGAATTAGATCCGATTTTTCACAACTTTACTACAAAGTACTGATGACCTAAAGGGTTCTTATATTTATATCTCAGGAGGTTTAGGTTTAACGTTACGCTGATGCGGCACCAGGGAACCCCGATTTCAATCACGGAAAGAGCAGCAATTTGCACTTTTTTATAATTAAATAAAAAATATTCAAATATAAAATTAAAAAAAAAATAATTTGAAAAATAAGTAAAAAGTTTTTTTTTACTTTTTTAAAACAGATATGTTTACATCCTATGAGCGTTCAAAAATCATCATTTGGATTACTTTTCAATCATTGGTGCAAATGCACAGCTAAATAATTGCACTATGACGCGACATGCGCTTGTTAAATTTAAAGGTGATGATCCGGTTTTGAACAACTTCCAGATCATAAGTTTAGGATTTTTATCATTTCTCTCAATGCTCCTTTTTTTGGGTAGTAATGACGATGGGGCATCCATGGTATCTCCAGGATGACAGTAATCCCCGATTTGTATCGATTTCCGCCGGACATATGTACGTAGGGTCTTAGGTCACTCCTGTCGATGTGTTACACTTTTGGCCCCTAGCAAATGATATATGCACACGGAGAAAAAAACAGGAATCAAAATATGTTTGGGAACAAAATTTAAATAAAATATACTTTAGTGCAAATATTTTATATTTACATATCGGAAAAAAAGTTTGAATATCTCTCTTATCAATGTTATTTTTTTCGGAGTTTTGGTGCAAATTATCTTTAAAAACTGGGAAATATTTAAATGGGCTACAGAATTTGTTTTCCTACCTATAGGAAAAAAGTAATTTTTCCCAAATATAATATGTTTCCAGAAAATATACTACAGAAGCGATTTTTTTCTTAGGGCAGGGTTGGTTCTGGTTCACACTGCCTCTTGTCTAGTCACAAGGAACACGTAGCTGGATTAAAGAAACTGTCTACTAGAAAACTCGCAAGTGTTCGATTAATTAGGTTTAAAGATTACACTTTAAAAACCTGGAGGCAAAGAACACTTTACAAACAATTTATATTTCAGCCTTTCATAAAAATCAGTATTATTAATGGTGTTTTCTTTTGTGCCTTTCGCCCCAAAAATGACTTTTTGTTTTCGTTTGTACAAAAATGCTGCAATGTGAAAAGGTTTCGTTTTCTTTTGAAAAAAAATTTCGCATTTGCATGGAGCATAAATGCAACATTTCCGTATTCTTTGTTTTTAAGTATTTTTAGTGAGGCTTTTTTTGAAAGGCTAGGGCCCTTATTCATAAAAATTTAATGAAGGTTTGAAGAACGCTTTAACACTGCTAAAGCGTTCCTTCTTTAATTTTTTATGAATAAGGCCCTAGATTTTCGCATCTGATTCTGAACATAAAATATACAGCAGTACAAGTGGATGTAGGCGACATTATTAAAATGAAATATCTTTTTTTCTGGAAAAGAAAACACCATACGATAAAATTCAACATGTACATTTTTATCTCCTCAAATTACAGGGAGGAGGGTATATTCGTATATAATTTGCTACCAGCCATAAGTATAACACATTAGTAGTGACCTAGGACCCTAAGTATGTTTGGCGGACATCCGTTTAAGGACATTTTAAGTAATTTAAGCAATGTCCGTCCGTCTGGCTAGCTGGATCACACGATAACTCTCGCAAGGAGTAGCTGATTGACCTCTTATTTGGTGAGTAATGATATTTTTTTCTTTCTCAGCCTAAGTTCGAAGATGGGCCATACTGGGCCACTCCTTATAATACCTCCCCCACAAGGGGTTAAAATTTTGTGATATATTGATTCTCTAATAACTTATATACTACTTATCCGAATCATCTGTAATTCCTCACATAGTAATAGTTTATCCGTTGCTATAGCCTTTGGAAAACTGTGCAAAGTGTCGCCACCCTTTTTGGTAACGAGCTCACAAAGTAACCATTTTTTTTAAAAAAAATTTACTGCTCATATATTTAATACCAGAGCATATATTTAGTATAGTACCTAGAGTTCAGTGAAAAGTGAACATTATTAGCACTCCCCTTTTGGTACTTCCAACACAAATACACTATTTCGTCCCATAAATAACTGATTAGAATTTTAATAACAGTGCACACAAATACTTAAAATTTTGTTCAGTGTAATGCTTCTGTAGGGCCAACATTCCAATGAAAAATGGGCGCCATTGGCCCTCCCCTTTTGGTACCTCCTGAACATAGGGACTATATTACACCATAAGTTAACAGTAACTATTTTTTTTTATTTTATTCGCCTTGGCACCAGATATCGAGTTTAATACTAACATTATCAATATTTGTAAAGGTAAATCCTGCAATTTCCAAAATAAATTCGAAAACCCCCAAAAAATATACTTAGCTTAAAAAAGCTTTTGCCCAAAATTATAACACTATTATACTAAAAGCCTAGCTCGAAATTCCTTTTGCAGTTTAGCGTGTAAAACATTAATACATTAAACAAGTAAGAAAGTTCATTCGTGTAAAGCTACTTACCAAGCCCCTCACATTCAATCCAAAAAAATATTTGTAAATTTATTTATTTTTATACCCTACACCACACAGTGGTATTGTAACTTTGTGCACTTGTTTGTAACATCCAAAAGGAAAAGAAATACCTATCGTTTATTATACCGATCGAATCAGAATCATTTTCTGAGCTGATTTTTGAAATCAAAATATGTACATGTCGCATTTATGGTCCGATCTCAACGAAACTTTGCATATACCTTTCTTTTGGACCACGGACGATCCCAACTAAATTTGGTTGAAACAGGTTCAAATTTATATACAGCCCCCATATATGTATATTAGGCCGGGTCGATTTGTGGGGAGGCAAAAAAAGTCCCCATTGCTCAGTGAAAATCGTATTCTAGGGATCAAAATAAGAAACTTTGCCGATGGAACCATACATCTAAAACGAATTCTGATGTCCCGGAATTTGGGTCGAACTTTTGGGTAGGGGCAAATTTTGAAAAATCCCACTTTGACCCATTTAGAGTGCTCCAATCGAGTCCAAATGTATGACCGACCCCCACTAACTTTGGAGGCCCGACCCACACATGCCAGTGGCACACCCCCTGGAACCCCCTGGGGGTTCCATGCATTTGGACTCGATTGGAGCACTCTAAATGGGTCAAAGTGGGATTTTTCCGGGACATCAGAATTCGTTTTAGAGGTATGGTTCCTTGGGCAAAGTTTCTTAATTTGATCCCTATATTAGGCCGGGTCGATTTGTGGGGAGGCAAAAAAAGTCCCCATTGCTCAGTGAAAATCGTATTCTAGGGATCAAAATAAGAAACTTTGCCGATGGAACCATACCTCTAAAACGAATTCTGATGTCCCGGAATTTGGGTCGAACTTTTAAGTAGGGGCAAATTTTGAAAAATCCCACTTTGACCCATTTAGAGTGCTCCAATCGAGTCCAAATGTATGACCGACCCCCACTAACTTTGGAGGCCCGACCCACACATGCCAGTGGCACACCCCCTGGGGGTTCCATGCATTTGGACTCGATTGGAGCACTCTAAATGGGTCAAAGTGGGATTTTTCCGGGACATCAGAATTCGTTTTAGAGGTATGGTTCCTTGGGCAAAGTTTCTTAATTTGATCCCTAGAATACGATTTTCACTGAGCAATGGGCGATTTTTAAATCGACCCGCCCTAATGTATATGTAAACCCCGATTTGATATGTAAGCGCTGTAGAAACTGTATTTTATATCCGTTCTGTACAAATTTCGTCAGAAAGAGGTTTCTTGTTTCATGAATGAACACTGCCAAGTTTGCGGAAAATCAGTTCAGATTTATATACAGTCCCCATATATATCTTAACCCTGACTTGCTATGTAAGTGCTGTATAAACTGTATTTTATATCCGGTCAGTACGAAATTTGACAGAAAGAGGTTTCTTATTACATGAATGAACACTGCCAAATGTGGGGAAACCCGGTTTAGATTTAGATATAGCATATGTATGTACTCGTATATTACCCCCGATTTGGCATCAAAGCGCTATAGAAGTTGTATTTTATTTCCAATCATTACAAAATGTGGCAGATAGAAGATGCTTAATTTAGGAACGAATACTACTAAATTTGCGGATAATCGGTTCAAAATTAGATATAGCTAAATATACATGTTCCTACCTATTTAGTATTCCTGCCTATTTGCTGCATTTTACGTCGGATTTTTATATAATATTCAGAAATGCGATTTTTGATCCAAGTTGATGGAAATCTGTTTAGTCATTTTTCATTCTGATTCTTGATCTATGAAAGAATACTGGGCAGTTTATCGTTTCAGATATACATAGTTTCTTGTGATCAACATCTTCAACTCCTTGCTGAGGGAGTGGAGCTATGTACATTGCTAACTGAAACGAAAACAATTATTCCAAATTTAATAAATAATTAATTTAATTTAATTGATTAAATTATTATCAATCTATATTGCTTTAAAATATTTTGCCAATAACGCCCACTTTTCTCTGGACTCTAGGTACTATAAAAGCATTACACTGTACAAAATTTCAAGTATTTTTATTCACTGATATTATGGCTATAAGCAGTTTACTTTTGGTGCATAATGGATCATTTGTGTCGGAGGTACCAAAAGTGGTGTGGCAACATCGCCCATTTTTCTCGAGGTGATAGCGACTAATAAACGAATACTATTTCAGAAGATTCAAGTGATTAGTGTAGAAGTTATTAAAGAATCCATATATCACTAAATGGTAACGCTTTGTAGGGGAGGTACTAGAAGTAGTGAATTAAAATGGCTCATATTCGAACTCAGCCGGAGATAGAGAAAAATATTATCGCATACCAAATTTGCAGGCAATCAGTTAATCTTTTCAAGAGTTATCGTGCACTCCAGCCAGCTGACAGACACACAGACGGACGGACATTGCTCAAATGACTTAAAATGGCCCAAATCGAATGTCCACCAAACATACTTGAGGTCTTAGTATTAGGAATCAATATTTCACTAAATGTTAAAGCTTTGTGGGGGAGGTACTAGAAGGAGTGGCCTAAAATGACGCATCTTCGAACTCAGCGGGAGATAGAGCAAAATATTATCGCATACCAAACTTGAAGGCAATCGGTTGATCCTTTCGAGAGTTATCGTGCATATAGACCCTCCTCTCTATGGTGAGGGGATACAAATCTTTAAGGGTTCCACATTCCAGCTTTCCGATTGTCGAAAATATAGCCAAGTTTTGAAATTTTTGCAAAAATTGTCTTATTTGGAGTAACGTGGCAACACTATTAGTAACAACTTTTTTATACACTTTTATTTGTTAATTTATTTTGCATAGTACACAGAAAGAAAAATTTCATACTAAATTCAAGACAAAATTCTAAATTAAATTCGGCGTAAATTCTTAATTTACGCCGAAATTCTTAATTTACGCCGAAATCGTACTTAAAAATGTAAGTACAATCGTACTAAATTTTTCGTCAATCAAGTATAAATCCGATTACATTGAAAAAATCAAGCGCTGAAAGGCTTACAATAAGTATATAATAATTAATGTTTACTTGAGTTCAATTATAATTGAACTCAAGTAATTTTGGTTAAAGCAACATCATACACAATCGCGTATAAATCGACGAGGTGTACGATGTGCGTAATAATATCTAATTGGTTTCTCGTTCAAGTGGCAAAAATGGTATAATTAATATAAATGGTATATAGGTATAAAAAGAACAAAAGAACAATCAATAAAGTATGGTCATGCTTAAATCAATAACTGATCAGACTTAAATCAAGTATTATCAGGCTTAAATCAAGTAATCAAGTGTATTGGTTAGGCTTAATTCAAACGAGCATTGAAGCTCGTTTCGCACTCAAATAAATCCCATAAAATTCTTAAATCAATCGCTTTACGCTTGAAATAAGAATATTTCGGCTTAAAATCAAGCCTAATCGGGGTTGAGGAGCGCTAAGATGAAGAATTCAGCGCTTAAAATTCCGTATTTGATTCAAGAATTATTTACTTGGTTTAAGAAAAACAGTGCTTACCGTACTTTTGATACCGCTACAGCTTGATTCAAGTACGGATTACTTAATTGTTTGTTTCTGGGTACTCAGAAATCGAAAAAATTCAAATGTCTCATTCATCCTAATTTCGTATCTCAAGAAGTTGAAGAGACATCATCATGATAATTTCTAGAGGTATTAATGACAGCATAATCTGCTATGCAAAAAAATCCAAAAAAAAAAGGGTGTATTTTTTCTTAAAATTTAATTTAATTTTAACATTTTGTTAAGAACACGATCTGCCAGTTATCCAGTAAAAGACAAAAAAAAATTTACTCAGTGAAAAGTTTGCGCCAAACTCTTTTTTTCCAAATTTTTTAAAATAATACCCAGTTTCTTGTTCGGCACCTCGACAATTTAATCCAAATCGGAGAGCAGTACCAAATTAGTGTGATCGCTTCACATGGAATTACTTTATATACGAGTATGTATATGTTTTGCGGAAAAATTCAAACTTAACTTGACATGTGTTGAACTCGTTCAAGGAACTCGAACATTATGATGACCAGGTAAGACCTTCACGAACTGTTTGACATTCGGAATGTTATGATTATGTTTATGGTAGATTGTCTGGTCACCCTAATGGAACGAGTTCGAGAACTAGTGAACGAGTTCCAGACCAAGTAAACGAGTTCGACCCAAGTCTAGTTAAGAAACTGCAGAATTATTTTCTTTTTGTGACAACTGTGCAACGCTTGCAAATTTTGGAAATTTCATGAATAATAATATTATTTCCATTAGAGACATAGAATTATCTAACCAATAAAGCCAATTTAATTTTATATATTTACTTTATTTAAATTTTTCTGTAACTCTAAAAAACAACTATTTTTTATATAAATACCGTCGTGATTTGAATATGACTTTGATTTGCGGACAAAGAACATTTTGAGGGTATAAATATCAATATTTGCAAATTTGTAAAATATTATTATATTTGCAAATCCTTACTCCACGCGTATTATAATCTAATAAGTAAGTAATACCTAATTTGAGAATAAGGAAAAGCTGTTTGCTTATAATTAGAGTTAATACCATTTTTTTAGCTTCTCATAACTTGTCTTCAAAAAAACGTACAACTCTGACAAGCAAACGACAAACTCTGACAAGCAAATATGTATATTCAAGATGATTAAAAGCAAACATTATGAGTTAATTATATTTAATAATTTGCCGACAATTTATCCATTATGTTTTGTTTGCCTCTTAATACATTCAGACTCCTGTCGTATTATTTTTAAATCATATTAGATGGTTTTGTGACTTTCCGGCAGCTTTGAATGTCATTGGATTTATTCAAATAGCTTTAGGCATTTGGTAGGGCATTTGGACAAACGTGTTTGCGCTGTTTCATCTGTATTTTTTCCTCAAATGAACGAATATTTCTTATTTTGTTATTTGCCAAAATGTCTGCGATACATTTAATGCGTATTAGCTGTTTTGCAGCAATAATGAAAAACAAAAATCACTATAAAAACTTGTCTTATTCGATGGGTGCCGAGTGGTGCACAATTGTGCATTTGAACAGCGGAAAGAAAACATTCAGGTATAAATCACGCACCCATTTTTGACAAATAACTTGAAACGAATTCAGAGGAAAACTTGCCAGAGGTGTTTTTTAGTTTTTGTTATTTATAATTGCTCCAGCCGGAATACTATATGGGATATACGAAATTATAAATCGAATTATGTTTATTCTCAGTAGTTCATTAGGAAAAGTTGGCTGTGAATATTCCATGTATATGATCAACTCAACTCATATGTAACCTGCATTTATCAGAAAAGTCATTCCGAAAGACTTATCGCGTTTTATTATACCCTCACTTTAGTGTGACGAGGGTATATATCATTTGCTACGAAAAAAAATTTAACACATCGAAGGAGTGATCCAAGACTAGGGTGATCAAAAAACCGGTTATTTTGAAAATACGGTTTTCGGTTTCTTCGAAAATTAAGTTAACTCTAAAACCGGTTTTCGGTTTAACCGAAAATAAAAAACCGGTGAACCGGTTGTTTTCGGTTTTTCTTTTTTAATAAAAATGCATAAATAATGCTCAACATTTTGTTAGATGACGTAAAATAAGCGTAGTGCAAATTCAATATGTAACCATATTCCAATTAAATTAAGATTTATTTGAAAATTTTATTTTAAACACTTCATATTTTTATTTATAATAGGTAATTGTTCCAATTTCATTTATGATATAATATTATAATCTCTGCAATATTTGTAATATTTATGTTCAATTTTTAAAGAGATTTCTTTCAAAAAAATTGATTGTGATTTTTATAAAACTTGACTAATAGTGAAGATCGGCAAAATCTTAGCTTTTAGCATCATATAAATGGCAAACGAATTATATACATATATTATCAGAAGTAGCGGATTCTGCCTTGAGCATACTATAGAGATTGAAACTTGTCGAAATGTGAAACTGAACATGTGTATTTTATTTATACCTACATTTCAATTAGAAAGGATTGTTAATTAATTTCTATACCGCAATAATACCCTTGATAAAATATGCAGACGAAGTCAATAGAGAAGTTAGCAATGTAAATAGTATAAATACATATAAAACTGAATTTTGAAATCGATGGATATGCACAAATGATGTCAACGGTTTTTTTATTGATGTTTTCAAAATTTTAGGTAGGTGCCTGTTTCAAAAATAATATTTTCTTTATAATTTTATAATAGTTTCAAAAAACCGAAAAGTCGAATAAACCGAGTTGAAAAAACCGACGGTTCGAGTTATTCGAAAAAGCAGAAAAACCGGAAACCGATAGGCGGGTTTTAAAGAGAAACCGATTAACCGGTTAACCGGTGCGGTTTTTGATTACCCTATCCAAGACCCTAAGTATGTTCGGCGGATATTCGTTTTGGGTCATTTTAAGACGAATGAGCAATGTCCGTCCGTCTGTCTGTCTGTCTGTCTATCTGTCTGTCTGTGTGTGTATCTGTCTGTCTGCTGGCTGGTGCGCACGATAACTCTCGAAAGGAGTAACCGATTGACTTCAAATTTGGTACGTGGTAATATTTTTTTCTATCTCCGGCTAAGTTCGAATATGGGCCATATTGGTCCACTCCTTCTAGTACCTCCCCCACAAAGTGTTAAAATGTTGTGAAATATTGAATCTTTAATAACTGCTATACTACTTATTCGAATCTTCTGAAATTCCACACATACCATTAGTTTATTAGTCGCTATCAACTCGAGAAAAATGGGCCATGTTGCTACGTCCCTTTTGGTACCTCCCACACAAATGCACCATTTTGCACCAAAAGTTAACAGCTTATAACATTAATACCAGTGCATAAAAATACTTGAAATTTTGTACAGTGTAATGCTTTCGTAGTGCCTACAGTCCAGTGAAAAATGGGTGTCATATTCACGCCCCTTTTGGTACCTCTTACACAAAGGTACCATTTTGCACCAAAAGATAACAGCTTATAACATTAATACCAGTGTATAAAAATACTTGAAATTTTGTACAGTGTAATGCTTTTATAGTGTCTTTTGCACTGTGAAAAATGGACGCTATTTCCACGTCCGTTTTTGTACCTCCAACACAAAGGTACCATTTTGCACAAAAAGTTAAGAGCTCACAGCATGAGTACCAATGCACGAAAATGCAACAACATTTTGCACAGTGTAACGCTTTTGAAGTCCCTATAGCCCTGTAAAAAATGGCCGTTTTCACCACGCCTCTTTTTGTACCTCCCACACAAAATGGCCAAATCATACCAAAATTTAATATTTTATAACGTTAATATACCAGTGCAAAAAACGTTTATAATTCGGCGCAGTGCAATATATTTAAAGAATCTACTATTCAGCGAAAAATAGGTCTATTTGTTAAAAACATTCTGGTACCTCCCATACAAATTGACAGAATAATTCGTTTAATACTTCATATTACATTACTCACAAAGTGAGGCTATACCTTAGTCGGTTTACCCGACTGAAACTTTCTTACTTGTTTTAATACAAATTATTATAAATCTATCCCAGCAAAATCTTGGTAGTACCAGTCATTATTCCCTGCATTACCAAATAATGACATCTCGTTATTCGCTGCATTACTTTCGGCTTATTAATAATGACTTACCAATAACAACAGAAATAAGTGATTTTTTGCTATCAAAATCATTTTGCCAATTTTTGATATAATGCAATTTTGGCTATATTGTACATATAATTATTGTACAAGATTTATTTATTTTTCAACATGTTTTCAGATTTTAAAGAAAATACCATAAATATTTACGTATATCGTATAATGTTAGACCGTTGAAGAATTGTTCACGTGGGGGTTTGGGTTCAGAAATTCGAATCTGGCATGATGAAATTATTTGTTTCAAGAAAAATGCGCGACAATATGCCAAAAAACACTTTAAATGGCCATTTCTTCATATCTACTACTTATTTTATGACTTATTGCCTTATTCATGTACTTAAAATCGTGAATATATATAAGCACATATTTATGTGGTATGCCTATACTACAAATATGTACTTATTATGCTACTTTATTGTATGCTTTTAGGAAGTACTTTCCTCCAATGACATCCCCATGTTAAAATAATGAGAAAAGTGGCTAAATAATAACTACTTACCATTATTGAACTTTACTTACTCGTCGGATTATTTGGTAATGAGACATTTTGCTGGGATATTATTTGAAGTCTTTTGGTATGTCGCATCTGGTGCATATAGGATACATTGAGGAATCATGTATTTTGATATGTTTGAATTGGATAAAAAAATTGAATATTTTATATTTTTAAGTAAATACATTTTATTTGATTTTATTTTTAACGCATATGTTAATATATTCGACAAAATATACTTGCGAACTTTTTTCTCAAATAAAATTTGTGTTTAAAAAAAAATAAAATTTTCTTTAAGAAGTTCTTCAAATATATTTTATTTAAAAAAAATTTAAAACTTTGCCGATTGGAGTTCGAAACAACTCCAGTTTATTTATACCCTATTACTTTGTTTTGGGCGGCCATATGTTTGTAACGCCCGAAAATACTGGAGCTAGAGCCACCTTAATGTATTCCGATCGACTCTGAATCACTGGACATAACCATGTCCCGATGCTGCGATATGCTGCGTTATTTTCGTCGCTTCGAGCGGTACGGCGTCTTTTTGGCGCCGGAACATCCAAAAGTGAAAATTTGGATTCAAATTTATCCACAATAGCACGCACAGCCTGTCGGGTGGAAGGATTATTACGGCCGAAAATTGGAGTAAGCGCTCTTAAAAATGCGACCACGGACTCAGAATTTAATTTTTAATGATTTCCAAATGTTGCAATTGTCATGTCCCTATTAGAAAACCCTATTTATGGGGGCTTTATATAAATCTGGACACTTCGATCTGCAGGACAGTCGTTTGCGCCGATTTTAAACATTTCCAATTTTTTGATAAATCGGTTTAGATTTTGCATAAACTTTATACAATTTTGCAATTAACATTTTCTTGAACAAATAACAATACTTCACAAATTTTAACAATATCGAATCAGATTTAGATATAACCGCTGTATATACCTATATCCCGATTCTGCAAATAACAGTTTCTTGAACAAAGGACGATACTTGACAAATTTTAATAATATCGAATCAGATTTAGATATATCTTCTAGATATACCTATGTCCTGATTTTGCATTTAAGGGCTATAAATGTGCATTTTTGAACAGATCTTTACAAAATTAATAAGATAACAGTTTTTTGAACCAAAAAAGAACGTTGCCAAATTTGAAATCGGTTCAGATTTATATGTGTAAGTGTATATCACTGAAAAAAAATTTGTCATAAAATTAAAGAAATGCTCCAAAGACGTCCTTAGTCTTCAAAATAAGTACATTTTTTACTTAAAATTAAGAAAATTTACTTAAAATTAAGTAAATTACTTAATATTATTGTAATTATCTATATTTTAAGTACAAAATTTACTTATTTTAAAAACTAATGACGTCTTTGGAGCATTTCTTTAATTTTATGACAATTTGTTTTTCATTGTAGCTTCGGAATTTACTTATAACCAAATTACCAAATTCGTGAGTAATGTGATATGGAATATTACACGAATTAATCAGACAATTTGAGTAGGAGGTACCAGAAGGGGTTTAACAAATACATATTTTTGTCGCTGAGCAGTAGATACATCAAATGCACTGTACCGAATTGTAGTGTCCACTGGTATTCTATTAACGTTATGCGTTATTAAATGTTGGTATATCTTGGCCATTTTGTGTTGGTGGTACCAAAAGGGGTGCGGTGATAACGCCAATTATTCACAGGGCTCTAAGTACTCTAAAGACATTACATTGTGCAAAAGTTTAAGTAACTTTGTGTACAAAATAGTACCTTTGTGTGGGAGATACCAAAAAGGGGCGTACTCATTTTTCAAGTATTTGTAGGTTAG
The DNA here is from genome assembly GCA_963930755.1 of Eudasyphora cyanicolor. Lineage (NCBI taxonomy): Eukaryota > Metazoa > Arthropoda > Insecta > Diptera > Muscidae > Eudasyphora > Eudasyphora cyanicolor. The sequence goes on from OZ005736.1 coordinate 214,059,475, forward strand.
GTTAGGTTGAATAGAGGATACGTTTAAACGACTCATGTCCATGGACATACACTTAAGCTGTTGTGCGCTCCTTTTTTATGATTTTTATACCCCACGGGTTACAGAAAATCGGTACTGGACACGTATTTTCTCAGTATCTTCCAGTCATATCCTCTGAGATGAGTACAGTCTGGCAATATGTCGGAACCGAAATATCGAGATCTTGCATGTGTGAAAGCTGGGCAGTGACACAGAAAATGTTCCATCGTTGCGATGTTTTCCCTGCATGCCCTGCTCTCGTCGTTTTCGGCTAGTCCTATGCGATGAAGATGTGCCTGTAAGCTTGAGTGTCCCGTTAGAACACTCATAATCTTACTAATCTTGATCTTGTTTAGTTTCAGAAAACTACTCGTTTTCTTCTCATTTGCTTCTACAGTTGCTGTATTTCACACAATTTTATGAGCCATCACTGCCCAGTGCTTCAACTCATCCTTCGTGGCTTCGAAAGGTTTCCAATTTTCCAAGTTTATTACTCTGCCCTTTGAAGCCAAGCTGTTTGCTCGTTCATTTCCAATCACTCCGTTGTGTCCCGGTACCCAGAAAATACGCAGTTGACCATGGACTGAGTAATTATTTATCATTTTTTTGCAGTCTAAAACTCTTCTGGATTTGACCTTTTCCGATGTTATTGCTTTGATCGCCATTTGGCTATCTGTGAATATGTTGGCATATTTAGGCTTTGTGGTATTACTGAGCCAGTTAACACACTCCGTGATTGCTCGAACTTCTACTTGAAATACTGGGTTATGGTCTGGGAGGCGGAAGTAAAGTTCGACTTCTGGTTCATCAATAAAAAGTCCCAGACCCGTCTTTCCTCCTAGCCTGGACCCATCAGTGTAGCAGCTAGTTCCCACTGGCGCATGAGCTAGTGTAGTGTTTTCCCAGGAGCGTCTGTCTGGCACGAACGAATCACAGGTAGCTGTAAGCCGCATTTCAGGAATGCGGTCGGAGATTTCCGTTGTTTGAATATGACCGACCAGTGATTGTAATATCCTCTGTAATATCACTTGTAGACGTCTTGCTGTGAGGGCTGCCTCATACTTTATATGGATATCTATTGGTTGGATGTGCAGTATAGTCTCCAACGCTTTTGTTGGCACAGTTCTAAATGCCCCGCTTATGCCTAGACATCACATTCGTTGCACTTTTTGCAATGGTATTACGTTATACTGTTTGTCCATTGATGTCCACCACACTACAGAGGCGTAGGATATTATTGGTCTAATCACGCTCATGTAAAGCCAGTGTGTCATGTTTGGACGTAGTCCCAATTTTGAACCTATAGCTCCTCTGCACAACGACCAACACGTGTGGGCCTTTGTAACTCTTTCTTAAATATGATCTTTCCAGTAAAGTTTCTGATCCAAGATTACTCCCAAGTATTTTACCTTTTTAGATACGGCAATATTCTTATCCAAGAATCGAGGCACGGTAAAAGGGTGAATCTTCCTTTTCCTTGTAAATAAACATATTTCTGTTTTGTCTGGGTTGACATTTAATCCCCTTGGTTGTGCCCAGTTATGAGCTATGTTAAGTGCCTCCTCATCTCTTCTACATAGTTGGTTTGGATATGTGCCCCTTAGAAGTATTATAACGTCGTCTGCATAACAGCCAGGTTTAAGTCCTTCATTGTTGAGGGCTTTAAGGAGACTGTGTATCGTCGTAACCCATAGGAGAGCCGATAAAATGCCCCCCTGAGGTATACCACGATTTACTTTGTCTCTGATTTTTACGTCATATGAGCCACAAATAATCCACCTATTCCTTAGCATATTGTTGATCCAGTTTATCAACGCCTGGTCAACCTGAAACTCGTCTAAGGACTGGATAAGTGTATTGGTCTGAACGTTGTTAAAAGCGGCCTCATTGTCTATACAAACGGCAAGTGTGTACATTTCTTCACTGAAGGACTGTTCTATGTGGTGTACTACCTCATGTAGAGCTGTTTCCACTGACCTTCCTTTAACATATGTGTGTTGCTTGAATTTTAGCTTGTCATCGCCTATCTTACTTTTTCAATTATTCGCTCCATTGTTTTTAACAGGAAAGAAGTTAGGATGAAAGGTCGATAAGCCTTTTGGTATTTGTAAGCACTGGTATTAAGTTATAAGCTGTAAACTTGTTGTTCCTTTGTGTGCATGTACCAAAATGGTCTATTTGTGAGGGAGGTACCAAAAGGGCGTGGCAACTTCATCCATTCATTCTCAATGTGATAGCAACTCCAGAAGTAGTGGGCCAATATCCCTATTGAATTTGGTTAAAATCGGTTCAGATTTAGATATAGCTCACGATTTTGCTCTTTAGTCCTGTAGAAGCTGTATTTTACATCCAATCGTTTTGAAATTTAGAATGGTAGAGTTTCTTGAGCCATAGACTAACATTGCCGAATTTGAAAATCGGTTAAGATTTAGCTATAGCTCCCATATATATGTTTCATCCGATTTGGCTCTTTAGTCCTATAGAAGCTGTATCGTTTTTATACCCTACACCACACTGTGGTACAAGGTATTATAAGTTTGGTTCATTGCATATGTTTGTAACACCTGAAAATACTATAGCTAGACCCACCTTAAAGTATACCGATCGACTCAGAATCACTAGCTGAGTCGATTTAACCATGTCTGTCCGTCCGTCCGCCTGTCCATCTTAAGTTGTTCGTCGACTACAGGTCGCAATTTCACTCCGATCGTTTTGAAATTTTGCAGTTTACAGTCTTTTGTTCCAACTTAATACGACACTTTTATTATACCCTATACCACACTGTGGTACAGGGTATTATTTAAGTATAAAATGTCCCAAAAGTAAATTTATGTAAACAATTTATACATGAATTACAAAATTTATATTTCAGAGTTATTCAATATTACGAGAGAGGTGTAGGGTATTATATAGTCGCCCCCGCCCGACTTTAGGTTCCTTACTGGTTAAATATATATTATTGTTAGTAGAATGTGATAGCATGCATAACTCAAATGTTTCTTAAGTCGACATAGGCGTTCATCGATTGTTACCATGTTTTGGTATTGCCAATTTCCGTTGTGCAGAGTTCAAGTACATTCGGAATAAAAACTGCAAAATTTCAGGTTAATCGTCAGAAAAATATTGTATTTATGGATTAAATAAGCATATTTATTAGAGACCTCTTTAGGGGAGCTATACCAAAACATTACCCGAAACGTCCCATTATCAATCCCAAACAACCTGCAGCTACTTTATAAGAAGTATTTCTGCCAAGTTTCATCAACCTAGCTCTATTATTACGAAGTGTAGCGTGATTTCAAAACGCAGGCGGTCATGGCTATATCGCCTTAGAATTTAACGACGAACAAGAATATACTTGTATATGGGGGATGTCTTCTGATCGGGATGATACTTGAACCATGTTTAGTACTATTGGATAGTAGTTTTGAAACAAACATAGGTTAAGGACTGTCCGAGTTGGAGTGTATTGAATATTGACATTTTGGTCAAACGGTCCTTTTTTCCCATCCATATAACTAATTAGCTATTGTTTTCTATAGCTTTTTCCTCAATCTTTTTAATAAAATAAAAAAAATGCAATTCAATTTCGTGATTAAAATGTATATTAGAAAAAATGAATAAATGAACTCAATTACGAAATTTGTGTTATTAGTTAAAAATACAGGGTTTTCAATGGGGACATAACAATTTCGTAACATTATGTCAACGCACCCTCAAACATTTTTAATGATCTTTCAGTGTCAAAACGTTAATCGAAGTCAACATTTTCATTATGGTAAAGTTCACTTACGTGCAACGTTTGGAAATCATTAAAAATTACTACCGAAATTCTGAGTCGGAAACGAAAATCGCGAATTTCATCGAAAAATCATCTTCAGCGATGAAGCTTATTACTGGCTGAGTGGTTTTGGCAATAAACAAAATATGCGTTATTGGACAGCAACAAACCCACACGTGGTTCAAGAGACACCATTGCATCCACAAAAAATTACTGTGTGCTTTCATGCCGGAGGTGTGATTGGGCCGTATTTTTTCGTCGATGAAAATAATCGTCATGTTACCGTCAATGGAGAACGTTATCGTACCTTGTTAGAAAATTATTTTTGGCAGGATTGAATGAGCTTGACATCGCCGATATGTGGTTTCAACAAGACGGTGCCACTAGCCACACAGTACGCGTTACAATCGATTCACTGAAACGCAAATTCGGTGAACGTGTTATCTCGAGGAATGTTCCGGTCGAATGGCCACCTCGTTAATGCGATTGGATTTTTTTATGGGGCCACTTCAAGCCATTGGTCTATGCCAACAACTGTAGACAAGCTCAAAGACAACATCCATCGCGAAATTGTCAACGTTCCGGTCGAAATGTGTGCAATAGTGGTGGAAAATTATGTCCAAAGAATAGATCGCTGTAGACGGGCTCGTCGTGACCGAAATCGAATTTCATTCTTAAAAAATAACATTTGCACAACACCTGGAATAAATATGAACCCTATACATATTTTAAATATTCTGTGTTTTATTAATATATAAAATGATTATGTCCTTAATGGAAAATTCTTTATGTATGATTTACAAACTGTAAACAAAATTGTATTATTTATTAATGAAATTGTTGAGCAGACATATTCATTCGAATTAATTCAATTATTAAGTCAATAAAAAATTCATTCATTTAATTTATATTTAATCGGACATGACTCAATTGATATAAATCACCTCAACACGACTTTCGTTCGAAAGTCCATAACGTCCATCGATATATTAGGGAGATAGGGAGGATATACAAGTAGGGGTACGGTAAAAACCCAACGACATATTTACTAAAATCATAAATGTTAGACGCTTCGCATGACCGGTTTAATTCGAATGGTAATGTCAGGCGGAAACTTTAACTGCAATGTTAAGGTTAATTTGGTGAACGGACAAATAATTGACATACTTAGCCATTCGTCATTCGAACAAAACATTCTAGCTAAACGGTGCTATTATAAATTCAAGGAAGTCACCAGAAAACTAAACAAAGTCAAGTGACTAATTTGCATTATAATTACAGAATACACAATGAAATGTCTGAAATGTGGTCTACATAGTTTCATTATAAACACAATCCGTATTTGTCTGGTGGGTTGAGGGGTATTGGAATGGTCCTTCGTTGTTTGTTATTTTATGACTCGTATTAAAAGACTTTTTATTGTCGATTTGACAATTTGATATTGATTTGATGATATTTAAACTATTCATTATTTCGCTCACATTTAACAATGGCTCACTGTGATCTGTGTGTGTGAACGTCCATCCACACCCAACTGAATATTAAATACATTCATTGCTATTTTTATTCAGATCACACCATTTTCAATATTTTAAACATTTCGTTTTGTATTTTTTTAAGATTTTCCTATGAAGAGCGGTATTTTTCAGTACAACGTATTTTCTGAGCAAAGGCTGTGAGCAAACTTTTTCAATTAACTGTTGCTATATCGACTTTGTATGTAAAACAGATTTTTATTAAAGCCTTTGTTTTGAGTTCCGCTTGCAACGAACGATCACTCGTTGTACTAGTTTCGAGCACGTATCCATGTTTTCAGAGGTTAAAATGTGTATCGCTGCACACGCTTTAATGCGGCTGCGCAACGCCGTTAACCCTTTACCGTACGCCATTTACATTTTGTTACCGATTACTCACCAAATAGTAATTCAACGACCAAAGCAATTAAGTCAAGAGCACGAAATGCAGTTGAATGCCGCCATTAATTTTTAATAATTAAATTAAACAATCGCCGGGTTGGGGAAAAGATGGGCAATTAAAAATATATTAAATCGTCGCTATGAATGGGAAGGCATCCCTTGCGACAATATCGAATTCACCGTACCACAAAATAGTTTTGGGAATGGTAATAGTTCATCTTTCTGGCATAGTTTGTGGGTCCCCGTAAATAAACATAAATCAATTTAAAACCAAGGGGAAAGCCTAAAGTCGGTCGGGGCCGACTGTATAATACCCTCCACCAATGTTTGCCAACAAATACACCGAGTACGATTATTACTACGAACAGTTGAGGTCAAATTTCTAAATTCGAGACACATAGGTTAAAAACCATGACCTTCATAAGGGGCTTATAAAGCGTGTCCCAAGAAGAGCGCAATTTTTTAATTTTAAATAAAACACAGATATTTAAGAAAAAATCGTGAAACTTTATTATATCGTAAAGTAGACAGAATGAGGTTATGTATGGAACAATATATCGTGCAGATGGCCGCCGCGGCTTTGCTGGCATGCACGCGATCTTTTAATGAAATTTTCAATGACCGTTTTGCATGAATGCTGCGGTATTTCATTAATGCAGCGTCCAATTTCGTCTTTTAAGGCTTGAGTCGTCGTCGGCTTATTCGCGTAAACCATCGACTTCAAAAAACCCCAAAGAAAAAAATCTAATGGTGTTAAATCGCACGATCTAGGCGGCCAATTCTGATCTCCAAAACGCGAAATAACACGACCGGGAAATGACTGATGCAGCAATTGAATTGTTTCTCTGGCTGTATGTGGCACCGTCTTGTTGGAACCACATGCCCTCCACATTCATTTCTTCAATTCTAGGCAAGAAAAAACTGGTTATCATTTCACGATACCGAACACCATTGACTGTTTGCGCTTGACCTGCCTCATTTTCATAAAAAAAAGGTCCAATGATTCCTCCAGCCCAAAAACCACCCAAAAACCGGTCGATCGACCTGGTCGATGGCGCGTTGTTGTCTTTACATCACTAACAGACCCAGTTTCGGCAAATTTATCCATTAATCTCTTTACAGTTGACTCTTTTGGAGCATTATTGTGACCCCAAATTGATCGCAATTTGCGAACTGTAGCCGCAAAACTTTCACCATTTTGGTAAAACAATTACACAATGAGAATGCGTTGCTCATTCGTGTAGCGCTCCATTTTTACTAACCTCGTACCTTCTACTAACAAACAATTATTCAAATGTCAAACAATGACACTTCGAATGTTGCGAGATTTAAAAATTGCGCTCTTCTTGGGACACCCTTTACTTACCAAAACATGGAACGATGAACTCCGTTTTCACTAGAGACGATTTACTGCAATATTAAGTACAAATTCTTCATTTTCCGCATGGGAGGTTAAAAAATGCGTCTCCTATAATGCCAATAAATGTAATCGGAAGAGACCAGTATATACATTGGCACCCCCCTATTTGTACTTCCCACACAAATAGATTATATTAATGTTTGATAATAATAATAATAGTTGATATATAATAGTTTAGTTGATTGATAATAGTTTAATTAAAACAAAAAATAAATAAATTTGATTTTTTTTGTGGATTGAAGGTGAGGTGATTCGTAAGTTGGTTTATCCGACTAGTTCAGTCAGATAAACCGACTGAACTAGTCTTACTTGTTTAATATACCATGGATACTATAAAAATTTACACTGTACAAAATTTCCAGTGTTTGTATGCGTAGAATTCATAGTTATAAGCCGTTTACTTTTTGTGCAAAATGGTCCATTTAAATGGGAGGTACCAAAAGGGCCGTGGTAATAACGTCCATTACACTTCACAAAATTTTAAGTAGTTGTATGTATTTGTCCATTTGTATAGGAGGTACCAAAAGGGGCGTGGCAACTTCGCCCTTTTTTCTCAAGATGATAGCGACTAAGAAACTAATACTATGTGTGGAATTGTGAAAGATTCTGAGTAGTAGTATAGAAGTTATGAGATAATCAATATTTCAGTAAATTTTACCCATAATGAGGGAGGTACTCGAAGGCTTGGACCAACATAATCCATCTTTGAACATAGGCTGGAATATCGGTTACTCCTGTCGAATGTTATCGTGCGCACCAACCAGACAGACAGACGGACAGGCTGGCGCACATTGCCAGGGTTACCATAAACTATTTTCGAAAAGGAGGACTTTTGTACCAGAAAAGGAGGACATTTGTGACATTTACAAAGATAGCTTAGAACTTTCGGAGGACATTTAGCAGTAATTGGAATGTATGATCATGTAACTATGATGAACAATTAAACTCTGAACCCGTAAGGAAGGTCTAAAGTCGGGCACAGCCGTCTATGTGATACAGTACACCACGCTATCGGAGCAGATTAAGAAGAACTATTGTCAAATTTTATAAATGTTATTTTTCTATTGATAATGAATTGTCCAACAATATGCATTTTTGTGATTCCTTGATCCGAAAACTCCACCCTGCTTTATTTCAAAGTGATTGTTTATAAAAAAAAAAGCTTCTGTAGCACTAAAAGATCAATTAGGAAGCAATATTTATGTATGTATGTATATTAGGTCTATATCTACATATTCTCAGGTGTAAAAGTGTCCTTATTACCAAATTTCAGCAAAAGCGGAGGGAAAATCCGACCTGTACTAAACGAACAACGGAACCCACCGACGCTGTACCTGAACTGATAAAACAAGACGTGTAATATACCGTGAGATTGAGGCATCCTTTTTTATTACAGGCATTAATTAGATATTGCATGTTTATTTGACGTGAAAAATATTTGTTCTCGTTGGATCCCACACAGTTCACGATCTATGTATATGAAACCGAGACAAAATAGCACTCGTCCGAGATTATATCCTTCCCTATCAAGACGAAGACATCGCTACCTAGCTGATTACACGATACAAAATCTGGAATCTTTATCATCCCACGATGTTGATAGTATTATGGGATTCATAGGATGCTTGAGATTTGACAACAACCCATGCATCTGCATCAATAGGCAAGGTTTTGGTACTCCACCTTCCCCTCCCTTGTCGCTCTTCTCTATACTCATAACCTCCTTCATTTTCTTCGTCCTACTTCCTTTTCTTTGATGTATCTTCAACTTCTCAGGACATATACAATGCACCAAATGGTTTCCGAGTGAAGTGGTGCACACCAGCAATGGTTGTGTGCCGCGCGTCCTTAACCTTACCTAAACTATTCCCTCACATCAAGAAAAACTGCAGCTGTTGAAGTGTTCAAAAACCATGTTTTTGAGGTGACTCAATCGGAGTGAAAAAAGTGCTTCGAAAATTGGTTTTAGCGCATGCAAAAATGTATTGATCTTCACGAAGAAAATTTTGAAAAACAATAAAACCATTTTCAATTATGAGTTATTGTTTTTTTTATTCCTAGATCCGAAATATAAATAGCAAGCCTCGTACATTATTAAATACAGATTTCGATTTCAGTCGCTGAATTGCTCTAAGGTAATTTGTTAGTATAGATGATGTGGCTCCTGACGATTCGCTTCAGACGTACTCTTATCTGGGGGAAAAAATTGATAGAAATTTCCAGATTTTATACTTTCGAACAATTTTTTTTGTAAACTCACTCATAATATTCATATAATTATATTTGTTGTTTTGACATAAAGATGAATGGATTGTCACAAATATTTCAAAAAATAAACAATAGCATGTTTTCAGATTATGACAAGATGATATTTCGTCACATCGCTGGAGCTACCACTACTGATCCAGTGGTCAACAATGCACAGCTGGATGGGCAATAATACAATATATCTAATGGACTGAAATAAATAAGAATGCAAATAAATTAAAATGCCACTTATGTCAGTGAATACATATTGTACAATAAATTTGTTTGTCTCCTCTGACACGGTACACATAGTGGCATATTTCATCACTATTTGTCTGACATTGATGGGCCAGAAGCCGCCCCTCCGTTCCTCGCCCCCAGTCAGCCCTAAAGTGAAAAAGTCAACAATAGCACAATAATCCACGGCATTGTTTCGGCTTGGGAAATACCTTTGTTTGAGCGTGTACTTTTGTACTAAGCGTGTGTTGCCAAAAAAGCGAAGCCTCCAGCGTAATAGACAAAAAGACCTGAATGTTAGCCGGCCCGGCCATGTAGTAGCAGAGGGTTAAAAGTCTTTGTTTTAAGCATTTGAATGAACGTTAGTTTTTCAGATATTATTTTACTACGACGCGAAACGACGTGTAGTTGTGGATGGCGGAGTTATAATTAGTTAGTCATTCAAGTATTGCCCGTACCTACGTACCCATCTACCTACCGCTGGTTGCGCAGCGGCTGCGGCTGTGGCTGCCGTACAATGGATGGATGTATGGATGGATGACTAATAACGAATAAAATTCTATAAAACGCCGACGGACAGACGGATGGACCGGCCGACCGACCGAACACATTATGGAAACAATAACAACCAATAACCAGTACAACATTAAGACCTTTTTGCCGTGAGAATTATGACCAGTCACTGATGATATTCAGTACACCCTATAAAAATAGGGAGCATTTGATCAATACCATTCAAATGGTGTACCTCGATATGGCCGGCCGAAAGCTTGTTTAAGTTTTTGAATGTTCTCAAAATATTTTGGCTATATTTTTTAGTATTACTATTTTTAATGAGTTCCTCGGGCTTAGAGGACCACAGTTCCCAAAAAAATGGGAATTGGGATCCTCTGAAAATTGCCTACATCTGCTACGCTAATAAACGTTGTTGTATAAAATCGGGAATGCATAGAATATTCTACTGTATTTTTTACATGTTCACAACATTGAGTCGTAACACTATTTGATCTAACAACCAATTTATAAGATTATAGTAGTTTTTTCTTGAGTTTAGTTTGCCATTTCATCATGGATAGACTTAAATTTGGTGATCCAAATAATGGTTATGTTAAATTTTTTAATTACATTTGTTTCGAAAATGTCTTCATTATAATATATTGTCTAAAGATCATCCAAATTATTTATTGGTCCTGTGTCTTCACAAACGATGATGACAGAAGGTCCCTACCAAACAATAGCATCGAAAGATTTGAAAAAAGTTATAATCTTATGATTCGGAAGTTGTTAAAAACTGGACCATAACCAATGATGCTATTCTTTTGGATTTTTCGGGATCCCAAAATTGTTCGATATCACGGGATTTTCGGGACAAATCGGGATTTTCGGAATCCCGAAATTGTTTGATATCCCGGTATTTTCGGGGTTTTCGGGATAAATCGGAATGTTTTCCTTTCTTAATAATGTGATATTTCGAAATGGAATAAAAACATTTTAGTTTAGTTTTAATTTAATTTTAATTAATTTAAATAAGTATAAAAACAGCTAACGCATACAATAACATTTGTTAAAAAATACTAATTTCGCTAAAATATTTCACAACATCTTAGCTATGAAATAATTTTGGTCCATTTCAGTTCGCCGTCTGAATTATTATTAATGTTATATCTTTCTTTCATAAAAGCACGAAAAATATTTTTTTCAACTTGAGAAATCAGTTTGACTAATTCCGTTTTTATGGGACCAAATCAATTTGTCGATCCATATCAGATTTTATATTAGGATTTTTTTCATAAATTTGAAAGAATAGAATACAATGATCTTCGTTTGTGCGAAACAAACTCTATTTGTGTTCTTGTTTTATGTTTACATATTTATAATTACATTTATGATATATTTTGTAATTCTTCGCCAAATTTCAAATTTTTTCACCGGATTATGTCAATGTTTTTGATGTTAACTATTTGCTTCTTTAGTTTACATTTTCGACAGAGATTATCTATCTATCACTGAATATTTTATACGAGACAGCTTCATATATTATTATTAAAATATCCCGGGATTCATTTTAAAAAATCCCGGGATACGGGATTTTTCGGGATCGGGATTTCCCGTTTAACGCGAGGATCAACAGGATCCAACAAGAGAGCGAGTGGAATGCTAGCGTCGCACTATGGGCAGAAATGGGAAATTGTGCCAAAATGCTGTAAAATCTACAAAAATGCTTGGATTTTGATGAAATTTGGAATAAAGGCAAATAAAGTACCTTTTCTTCATATAGCGAAATATGTTTTAATTTTTACGTTTAAAATTTTTATAATATTTCAATAAAAGCGACGATCAATAAAAACACTGGATAAAGCACAATCGGTAATTTTTTTACTAATTTGTCGTAAAGTCTGATAGGTCATGAATAAAATAAGACCATTCCTAACAAATCGATGCATAATTTTAAATGTTGTAACTAATTTATCAAGTCAACTCATATAAATTTGAAAATACGATAAAGCGCACAAAGGAGCATGTGAAATCTTTACAGAATATCACAGGACACCTCAACGAAGGCTCCAAAAAATTTTCGTAGCGACGCCACAACTTTTACAAGTTATAATAAACTTAATTAAAAAATAAAAATGTTCCTAACTTTGGGCGGTCATTTGATCATCTAAATATTAAGATATTTTGTTCATATTTTGGATACAATATGCTGAATATGTGCTCAACTGATTGGCATAAAATTTTTTGCAATATTACATATGTCATAAAATTTGAGTTTTAGCCGCATTTTTCAATTTCCGTCCACAGCTCGTCGCTAGCTTGTTGACTGAGAAATACAGAATAAGCTAGCCGATTAACAGTTTTGAGTCCTTCAAATCACCTGGACAAGAAAGCAGAAAATATTGAAGTACATTATCCCCTAGAGAGGAAATTATTATTATGTACGTTAGTATCAGTATCGGGACACTACCTGAGCGGCGAACACGTCAGTAGGTTGGGTATTGACTGGGGAGACCTTCCAAGGAAGTACATATATCAAACAAATTGATTTCGATCAGTGGCATTTCAGCTCGTGGTAACACTAGGGAACTAACCTGGTCTATGTGAGCTAGTAAAAATGGCTGCCACCCTAACCTAAACCTTAACCATCTGGTATCCCTGCATCACACTGACCCACAAACGGTCAATTCATTCGCAAGGTTTGTCTGTTTTCCACAATTCTGAGTTCACTTTTCTCATTGGAACGTAACTGAAAAATATTGAACTTCAAACCAAACATTCTGGAAAGAGCAAATAAGGATGTGGCAGTGTTATATATCTGTAAAATGACAATATGAAAACGCTGATGTCTGAACCCGCGTAGAGTTTATTGGTTGAATACTGCAGTGGTCGGACCGATAATGCTGTATGGCATTGTCGTCTGGTGGACGGCTGTGCAGAAATCCACCTTCTGCGCGGTACTAAACAAAGTTCAGCGAATGACTAATATACTAGTATGGGTCACATGTGCGCTGAGAACGACACCAATGAGGCACTAAATGTTAATTATATATATTTAGGACAGTGGAATATGCCGCATGTACTGCGATTATACTTAGGAAACTGTGACTATGATCAGGAAATGGCTGCGGACATAGAGTCATTCAGGGAACAATGACTGAACTTCCGGGCACTGTTGATTACACTATGACTGAACCTTTGTTTGACAAAAAATATCTCATTCTTAAAATTGTTATTTAGACATAGGAGATTTGTTGCATTCTATACGGGTTCCAAACTCAACAACCAAGTGGACTGGGTGTCTTTTCTGAGGAATCCGAGCTATCAATTGCAAAAAAAACTGTATGATCGCTGTAGTGTTTACCAGGCAGAAATCTTAGCGTAATAGCCGAATCCCGGGATTTTGTAAGCACTCAATATTGCTAAAGAAATTTTGTTTTCTAACAGAAATAATACTTGTCTTAAATCCTATAAAAGTAGCAGATGCTGCGCAGTCATTTATGTTGAATGAGATATCTGTTATTATCCCCTCTACAGAGGAGGGTGTATATCATTTGCTACGAGCCAAACGTGAAACACATCGAAGGAGTGACCTAAGAGCCCATGTATAATTGGCGGAAATTCGATTTGGGACATTTTAAGTAATTTGAGCAATGTCCGTCCGACCGTCTGTCTGGCTGCTGGCTTGACTCTGACTCTCGAAAGGATCAGCCGATTGACTTAAAATTTGGTAAGCTCTACCTCGGGCTAAGTTCGACGATGGGCCATATTGGTCCACTCCTTCTAGTATCTCCCCCACAAAGCGTTAACTTTTAGTGATATATTGATTCTTTAATATCTGTTAATATCTTTTATAAATAAATTTACGAATATCGTTTTGGGACTCAAGTTGAGGGGATTCATTCATAAATCAGTTTACCCGACTGAACTTTTGTACTTTTTAAATCCATATTAACTGATGGAATAAATATGTCTCTTCGTAAAAGAATGCATGCACAACAATATACTCGAGTCATCTAAATTACAATCAAAATTTAAAATCTGGCTTTGATAATGATGTAGATATGCGCCTTATTAAACGCTAACTATACATATACTTTAATCTACCGTTTTAATACTAATATTGAATCTAATGTTTCATATTGAGTCTTCTGAGCTGAGGAATTAGAAACTTGCGGAAATATATCCATAGCAAAAAAGCTAAACGATACTATAGATAAGTACAAAAGACCCTGGACCCTATATATTTATGAATTTATAAACTGCCCTCGACTGTCGCAGATTCCTTAACTGTTTGTTCAATATTCACCTGATATGGGTGCCGAGCCACAGGGACCTACCTGGGAACTGTAAAGCAGATGAACTTAGGAACAACCTTACACGCTCCGATTAGTTAACGATAACCTATGTTTTCACTTGCGTCTCTGTGGTAACACAATGGAGTCCAAGTGAATCTGTCATATGGGTTTTTTAAGAGCTTGAGAACTTAAAATGATAATAGAAGACAGATAATGTTGGAATGATGTTTTATTGCAATCTGGTAGATAATTTCATGGCATTTATTTTTTTAATATGATTCCCGGCGTATGTCCGCGGGGACTACAATTTACGTGCTCCAATGGTGGCTTATATATTGGCTTTTCCAATTGCAAGTTTGTCATATAAAAGAAATCTAGACGCGTAAACTTTTGTTTTTGGATTTTTTTGTTTTAACTTTTGATTGGCGAACCGTTAAAAAATACTGTGTGCATATTTGAGATGATTAGGAGCACAACTAACGAAGATACAGCAGTCTAAGTAACCGCGCCTCATACATCAGAAAAACATTGAAACATTGACTCAGTACATCAGAAAAACATTGAAGCGTTTTTCCCACAACACACGGTTTCAAAGTCGGTGCCCATCATATCCATCGTTTTGAAATTTTGAACACTATTTCTGTACATAATTTACTAGGTTACGCTGCAGATCTTTTTTTTAAATTTGTTAATTTTTTTTTTATAATAACAAATTGCCGATTTTGTTTTTAAAAAATCGCTTTCTTTTTTTTAAAGTGTTCCCAAAAATTTAGAAATAAAAATATTGAAAAACCCTCCCAGCGTAACTTGTGGAAAACGATTAGTTAACGAAATCATTTTGGTTTTTATACCCTCCACCATAGGATGGGGGGTACTATGGATGTCTATCTGAGACCTTATAAAACATATATATTATTAATCGTAGTAAAATTCTAAGACGAATTAGCCATGTCCGTCTGCCCATCCGTCCGTCTGTCCGTCTGTTGTACGGGGGTGGCTATTTATATTTCGGTCCTGGCAATGCTGGTGTTGCCAGATGAAAACTGGAACTTCCATTGGAAATTATGACATTTTTTTACCATAACTTCACTCAGACCTTTTTGTCATTTAACCGCGAATTGTTTTGGTTACAGTGTGTTGAAAATTCACCTCCAAAACATGGTTTATGAACGCTTGATGTGAGTGAATAAGAAGAAGACATTGGGTGTCAAATCAGGGCTGTACGGCGGATGAGCCATGAATTCCACGTTTTGGCCGGTCAAAAAGGCGCTGGTTTGAGCCGATGTGTGAGAGCTCGCATTGTCATGGTGCACAATGATTCGTCTTCTCTTGTTCGTTTTTCGAATTTCTCCGAAGACTTCAGGCAAACAAATTGTGGTGTACCACTCAGAATTGACCGTCCTACGTTGCTCCAGCGGAACAGTCGCTACATGACCAGTTTTGCCGACGAAACAGGCGACCATTTGCTTCGAAGTGCTTCTTCCACTAACAACTTTCGTTGGATTTGGCTCGTCTTCTAAGAGCCACACGGTCGATTGCTGTTTTGTTTCGGGCTCATGCGCATAGATCCAAGATTCATCACCTGTGACGATCTTATAAATGTCTTTTGAAGCACCGCGATCGTACTTTTTCAAAATTTCTTTGCACCAATCGACACGAGCCTTTTTTTGAGCGATTGTCAAATTGTGCGGGATCCAACGAGAACAAACCTTTTTTTACGGCCAGGTGTTCATGCAATATCGAATGTATGCCTTGTGGAAGAAATGCCCAAGGATGCCTCTATCTCACGATATGTCACATGACGATCTTGCTTTATCAGTTCACGCACGGCATCAATGTTCTCTGGCACAAAGGCCATTTTTGGACGACCTTCACGACCTTCGTCTTTGAGCGAGCGTCGGCCACGATTGAATTCATTAAACCAGTTTTTCACAGTGATATAGGATGGTGCTTCATCGCCATACAAAGATTTAAGTTCATCGATGCACTCTTGTCGTGATAATCTATGTCGAAAGTTGTAAAAAACTATCACACGAAAATGTTAATGATCGCACGAGTTAATTCCGTTTTTTTGCCAAACGGATTTTTCAAGTCACTGTAAACAACACAAATGATGGTCGTACGTCAAAACGTTCTGAGTACGTTTATGCTAAAAATGTCAAACTTTCCAATGGAAATGTCAGATGGCGCCTGGCAACGCTTAGTGTTGCCTCGGCCAGATAAATATATAGCAACCCTAGTAATCACGCTACAATGTATAATACTTGAGCTAGGTGGCAGAAAATTGGTACATGTACTTCGTATATCTGCAGGTACATTGGGATGGGCAATATCCATTTTCCCATTTGTTGATATAGCCCCCATATAGAGCATCTCTCCGATTTGACTTGTTAACGCCACAGAGAAAACAAATTTAGACTGATTGGGCTGAAAATTAGTAGCTGGGGTTTATTTATACCTGGAATCCTTCACACGAACAACTGTAGTCATAGGTCCATGTTTTGATATATCCACACAAATGTACTTCTCGATATGAATTCGTAACGCCACAAAAACCTCAAATTTCAACGAATTGGTCTGAAATTTTTATAATTAGGCAATTGTTATCCGAAACCATTCACATGCGATCCATGGTGGTGGGTATATAAGATTTGGCATGGCCGAATCTGATGATGATTTCTGATGATGCATCACCGACTAAGGATGGACACCGCAATTCAACTTTTTTCGGAGATGCTTCCGCATAATCGCTGGCATTGCTATATTTTTTAATATTTCTTCATGAAATTATTACACAGTATATTTCTAAAGTTATGCTATAGTATACCAATGGTAGTAATCAAAAGATTTTACCTGTGTCGTCACAGAAAAATCTCAAAAAATTGCCTTTTTTGCACGAATTAACGTTACCAGAATTTTCTTCGCTCCATGTACGGCAATTTTACTTATTAACTATTCATTTAACCAGAACTGAGCTTCATCACTAAACACAAATCTTTGATTTGAACTTCTGGAACAGATTTATTTTTTTTTCGCAATTTGCAGGCGTTGTCTTAAATGATCCATGATGACTTGTCAAACCTTACTAAACAGAAATGTCATAGCTATCGATATGGACAAATTCTGGGTTGCGGACGTTACATTCGTACGCATTTTGTTTTACTAATGTTTTTACATAATGTTATAATTTATATATGACAAAACACGCTGAACGTGTCACTTCAATGTTGAGATCATCAGAATGTACTGCAAAATAATGATTTCATTACACACCCGGCATTTTTTATACCCTCACTTTAATGTGACGACGGTATATATCATTTGCTACGGAAAAAAGTGCAACACATCGAAGGAGTGACCAAAGACCCCAAGTATGTTCGGCGGAAATCCATTTTGGGCCATTTTAAGTCGAATGAGCAATGTTCGTCCGTCTGTCTGTCTATCTGTCTGCTGGCTGGTGCGCACGATAACTCTCGAAAGGAGTAACAGATTGACCTCAAATTTGGTACGTGGTAATATTTTTTTTCTATCTCCGGCTAAGTTCGAAGATGGGCCATATTGGGCCACTCCTTATAGTACCTCCCCCAGAAAGGGTTAAAATGTTGTGAAATATTGATTCCTTAATAACCGCTATACTACTTTTTCGAATCTTGTGAAATGGGAGAAGTTGCCACGCCCCTTTTGGCATGTCCCACACAAAGGAACCATTTTGTACCAAAAGTAAACAGCTTATAACATTAATCCCAGTGTATAAAAATACTTGACATTTTGTACAGTGTCATGTTTTTATAGTGTCTATAGCCCTGTGAAAAATGGACGTTATTGCCACGCCCCTTTTTGTACCTCCCGCACAAAGGTAGCTTTTTGCACAAAAAGATAAGAGCTTACAGCATGAGTACCAATGCACGGAAACACAACAAAATTTTTCACAATGTAACGCTTTTGAACTACCTATAGCCCTGTGAAAAGTGGACGTTATTGCCACGCCCCTTTTTGTACCTCCCACACAAAATGGCCAAGTCATACCCAAATTTAATATCTCATAACAATAATAAACCAGTGCACATAAAAGCTTATAATTCGGCACAGTGCAATGTATTTAAAGTATCTACTGTTCGTGGAAAAATGGGTGTCTTTGTTAAACCCCTTCTGGTATCTCCCACACAAATTGACAGAATAATTGGTGTAATATTCCATATAACATTACTCACAAAGTGGGGGTATTGCTTAGTCGGTTTACCCGACTGAAACTTTCTTACTTGTTTTCATTTTTGGTATACAGTTTCTCGGATTTCCTCATATCAAAAGTTCACCTGTTCGAATCACTGCATTTCTACGTTATAATATTTGGAAACAGGCTCCATATATATGTACCTCTGATTTGTCCTCTTCGGGAAAGTAGAGTTTCTTAGCCCAAGGACGGACTCTAATCAATTAGAAGAAAATAGGTTCAGATTTAGATATAGCCCCATATATAAACAGTTATTAGTACCGGGTTTTTCAATAAGAGAGCTACAAAAGTTTTTTTAAGTAAAACAAAAACGGTTTTCCTGTGAAAGTACGTTCGATGCCATTATGTATGGAACTCGATTTCTTTTGCATGGCCACCACGGGCATACTGCTTCAATTTCACGTTCGATATTCGTACGAAGTTCATCAATCGTCGCTAGCTTGTTGGCATAGACCATAGACTTGACGTAGCCCCACAGGAAATAGTCTAACGTCGTCAAATCGCACGACCGAGGCGGCCAATCGACTGGACCATTTCGTGAGATAACACGTCCTCCAAAGTTGGTTTCCAATAAATTGATTGTGGCATTCGCATGTCCTCCAAGTCCATATCATCCAATTAGGGCCAAAAATATTCGGTTATCATTGAACGGTAGCGATTCCCATTCACAGTAACGTGCCGGTCTTGATCATCACGGAAGAAGAACGGCCCAATGACGCCGCCGGCCCATAAACCGCACATGATGCAATGATGACTCATGGAGTACGTGTGGATTGCTGTCTGACCAATAACGCATATTTTGTTTATTGACGAAGCCATTCAGCCAGAAATGAGCCTCATCGCTCATCGACCATTAATTGGACGTAGCGCTCTTAACGTTGGGGCCACTGACTCCGAATTTCGGTAGTAAATTTTAATAATTTCGACTCGTTGTTGGCTCTTATATCTTTTCATCATGAAATGGCAAACCTTACTGAAGAGAAATGTCAAAAGAGCGGCAAAACATATGGCGTCGTTTGCTGTCCCTGTTGGTCTACTTTTGTAGCGTCCCTGTTGAAAAACCCGTTATATCCCGATTTAGAGCTTCACTGCTGAAGAATTCACATTCTCATCAGATCTGCCTAAAACTTGGTAACTTACTTCAATCAAGAAAGAATACGGCAAATTAACAAAATATTTCGGATGTTGATATAGCCGCTATATATACAAATATCGCGATTTTGCATTTTAGCGCTATGAAATTCGCATTTCAACAGATCTTTACAACATTTAACTGGTATCAGTTTAGTGAGCCAAAAACAAACGTTGTATAATTTCATGAAATTGTCCAGATTTGTATATACTCATAGACCCCATAATATACCTACAATGATAAAACTTGAAAATATTTCTCTGAAATGGTGGTACAGGGTATCACATAGTCGGCCCGACTTTAGCCCTTTCTTACTGTCCTAAATAAAATTCAATATGATAAAAATAGATTACGTCAGTATTAAACCTTCGCATAAGTGAAGGAGGATATATAACTTTTGCCACGGTACAAAAGTGTAACACACCGAAGATCAAGGGAGAGACCTAAGTTAGCCTGAAATCAATTTAGAATATTTTAAGTTATTTGAGCAGCGTCCGTCTGCCTGGTGCGCACGATAACTCTCGAAAGGAGTAACCTATTCATTTCAAATTTTGTATGTGGTAATATTTTTTCTATCTCAACGGATTTCCTCCGAACATACATATGATCTTAGGTCACTCCTGCGATGTTTTAATAACATCAATCTATAAAGCCGTTAAGTAGTTACAGGAGACAGGGGATAACTGCTTATATTGATTTAATAAATTTGCTATATTTATTGAGTTAATATTATGAAGACAGTAATTAGAGTCTTTTTCATGGTCAATGCATAATAGTACTGCACACCATACAGTAGTTATTTTGGGAATGCAACAATTAATATAAACTAATTAAAAGCACATTAAGTACACTGATAGAAAAAGCTTCGTCAAAAGTCAGCTAACGTACGGATAATCCTATCTATGAATTTGTTCGTCGCCATGACGAATCTCTGTTTAAGTATACTAGAACAAAAACTATTTAGTGGAATTAAAAAAAACCCCACAGGGTGATTACATATCATCCCTACGATGAATCGTGCTCATAAATAAAAAAAATGATATATACCCTCCTCTCTAAGGTGAGGGGATAAATATGGGGATTTATTTGATTTATTATACAAATATCAATAAGTGTATATATAACATATAGAAAAAGGGTAACGCATCAAAGGAGTGGCCTAAGGCCCTAAGTTTATGCGGAGGAAATCCGTTTTAGAACACATTAAGTCATTTTACTTATGTCCGTCCATCCGTAAGCCTGACCGGAGCGAACGATAACCCTCGAAACTATAGTTTCCAGAGATTAAACAGAGATTCGTCAGGGCGACGAACAAATTCATCAATAGGATTATCCGTACGTTAGCTGACTTTTGACGAATGACGAAGCTTTTTCTATCAGTGTATGAATATATACGAAACAAATATTAAATATCTGAAAATCTTTGAACACCTCTCCAAAAATCGTCCGTTTGCAAGATCTGTATTTCATTAGGATTAAGATCTGTATTCGTCGTAGTTTGAACGAAGTGAAGAATAAGAAAAATTTGCAATGCTTTTGAACATTTACGTATTTGAGTGCAGATGATCGATGATCTCAAAAGTGATTTTCATATCAATTAACAACTTTAACAATTTCCTATTTCGTTATTAACTTCCACATAACTACGTATGAGTTCAAATCATTTCATTTCGTAGACCTCTCACAAACAAAGCCATAGAAAAATAGCTACTTTTGCAACAAACAATATACCAAACCAACAATGCCCAGTGGGAAAAGTGCGAAATGGTGTACACAAAAGCGATCCATTCATCCATCCATCCATCCGAAAAGAGTACGGTTTGTGTCATTCCATTATAATTGATTAACTAATAATTGTCATGGCTTTTTGTAAAGTTTGGATCGCATGGAAGCCGATGTTTCTCGCTCTCCGTGTAGTCAGTCGCAGACGCATTGTGAGGTTTTCAAACTCTCCCACAAACCCTACACTTGGTTTTTGAAAAATTAAATCGATGTCTCCTTAGAAATTTATCAATTGCCACCCGTATGAATAAGAAAATTTGCCTGCTGCAGTGACCAATTTGGCAAAAAAGTAGCTAGAATCAACTGTACTTTGCTACAATTTTTAAGTATAGGGTAATTCCAAAGAAAATCGACCCACTCTGAATTATTATGAACTTCGACATTGCTGATAGTGTTGTAACTTTTTGTACCAGTTGGTCCCTTTGTGTGGGACATACCAAAAGGGTCGTGACATTTTCGGCATTTTTGTTCAGCTTATAGATGCGGTGAAATAATTACTTTGTATGAAATCATCATTGGTTTCCCGTGAGTAGTATAGAAGTTATACGAGTTTTAACATGTCACAAAATTGTAACCCTTTGTGGGGGAGGTACTACAAGGAGGGGTCCGACATGGGCCACTTTAAAACGTTAAGTAGATTTGAGGAAAATAATACCACATACGAAGTTGTAAGTCATTCGGTCACTCCTTTTCAGAGATATCGTTCGCATAATCCAGTCAAACGAACAGACAGACGGACATTAATTAAGTCATATCTCATTGAACACCCATTCTGAAAAATTTGTATTTGACAGGTAAATAATATTCAGAAGTAAAATAAAAAAATTTAAAATACTTTTTTCAGGATAATCAAGGATTAAGGAAATGTTCGTCCTTTTCGTATCCTTAATACACATTTATTGATCCTTTTGCTTATAATACTTAGAGAGAACGTTAATATCTTTAAAATGGTGCTAATTTGATTTAAATCTGACCTTCCGTTCTAAAGTTATGTCGACTTGAACATAGCTTAATTTTCAAAAAAAAAATAGATGCCCCACTTTGGCACCCTATAAAATCTAAACCGCTATAAATATTGACAAACGGTAAACTGTCACAATTTCCTATCATCTTGCAGTATGCGCTTGCAGTTCAGCAATATCGAAGTTCATAAAAATTCAGAGTGGGTCGATTTTCTTTGGAATTACCCTATATATAAGTAGTCTGATATTTTAAAAACGCAATAATTTTTAATTTGCAAAAAGGATAACATTTTTCAAAACTTTAAAAAAAAATTCTTCCAACAAAATAATAGTTAAAGGAAAAATTGCTAAAAAATTATTTTTTTTTCAATTGTTATATTTCCGAAACTGTCAAACCGACAAATGCCATCCTACTCTCAAAATATTAAGTAACATTTGACTTTTCATCATACATTATTACAGGCCTGCCAAACTATGAATACACTGTGCTAGTCCAAAAATGTAACAGAAAGAAGAACCGATGGATAGACCTATTTCGACCATGCTGAATCCCGTAGTATTACACGGGGGAAAATCGTCATTTTTGATATGTTTGAATTGGAAGAAAATATATTTGGAACCAAAATTTTTAAATATTATATTTTTTTGAACAAATACATTTTATTTGAAAATAAATCTGTTTTGTTTAGGACGCATATATATTAATATATTACAATAAAATATGTTCGCGCACTGACTTTTACAAATAAAATATTTCTTTACACACAAACCAAGCTTTTGTTAATTTTTTTCCAAATATATTGTATTTATAAAAGATTTTTAAAACATTATTGACATTGTCGAATTTTAGTTTTAATTTTTCATAGATCTCGTGTTATACTTTATAGTTAAAAATGTCATAAGCAGCATTTACTTTTGTTTTTACAGCACTAATTTTTATTTATTAAAAAGTTTTTGTTATTAACAAAAAATATTTTATTTTATATATTCCAAAATTATCACATATTGTCAATGTTAATTTTAAGCAAATTCTACAATTTCTAAAAAATGTTCTTTGCATTTCTGAAAAATAGCATTTCTTAAAAACTTCAATAGTAATTTTCTTTGTGTATTAGTTCTTTGTGTATTAGTTCCAAATAAAAAGATCTTAGGAGGGAAACATAGTTTTGTTTAGAACAACATATTCCCAAACATATAATATTTGTTTGTGTCAAATATTATATATTTGGAGTTTACCCTAAACATATATATATTTCAAGCAGAATATGTTTGAGACAATATACTACAGAAGCTATTTTTTCCAGCGTGTATCGGTTTCTCTAAATTAGCTCTTGTTTTCGCGATATTAGTTATCTCGGTGGTGATTTTGAAGTGGAATTCACGCTGTAGTCCAAAGAACGAAATAATGGGAACACTTAGGGAATTATTTTTCAAAACAGTAGCCCCGCTTCTCACCCCATTATCCATAAAAATTGCGTTGTTGAGAAAAATATTCCTCGAAAAAAATTCAATGAGTCGTTTCTCAAAGTTTTTAGGGAATCAAGCAGATTTCGAGTTTATACATAATTTGTATATTTTTTACTAATAGCAGAAAATATTTATTGATATTAGTTGTTGACTTACATTTTTTTAATTACTTTCGCCTAGTCTTTATGGAAATTATAAAGCTTACCAACAAAACCTTCTAAATTATGAAACCTGTTGATTTATCATAAATATATTGAAAGGAGATCCATAGTAATTTTTCGCGACGAATATTTTTCTCAAAGACACAAACTAAAAATATCGACGATTTGTTTGCCGTTGAACATATGGTAAGATTTGATTGCAATTTTTCATGGGTAAGGGGATGAGCTGCGTAGACGACTGTTATGAGAGAATGAATAATTCTCCAAAGGTTCCCTTTATTTCGGTCTTTGGACTGAAGATTGTATTGCGAAGTCTTCCACTTCAAAATCGCCGCCTAGATAACTAACCTCTCAGATTTCCCAACAAACTTTGTGCTCGAATAATGCGAAAATAAAAGTTAACCTCGAAAAATGGCTAATACCACTGGCTTCAGAATGGTCGAAATATGTTCAGAATGGTCGAAAGTTAGTAAATATTCTTTAAGTTTACATTTTTTGGGGATTTTCGAAAACAGTTGTGAAAATTGAAATTTTTCATACTCTATCGCTTGATATATTTTTTTATACGTAAAAATTAATACTTTTAGTGTGGAATTTTTAACTGCAGATATTTTAGCCAAATTCTAAATAAAAATGTTGCCAAAAGCGTTGTAGAAATATTTTTATACATTTTTTTGAAAATGTTTCTAAATTTTTAATTTTTTCATTGTGCATGTGGATTTTTATACCCTCACTTTAGGATATATATCACTAAATGGGAATCGGGTAAAATTTGGTAAATATTTATATTTTGTATTAAACTGCAGTATATATGCGTCCAGATTCCGAAAAAAATGTTGTTGTTATTTTTTTTTAATTCCGATTTGCTTGGAATCGTTCTTTAGTATTTTGACCATAGTTTAGGTGCAACAATGGATGTGTGTGGGTGTGGATATGTGTGTGTGTGTATTACATATGGATTCCAGAATTGGTGGATCGATTTTGATGACATTTTCAGGGAATATTCAGATTAGCCTAGCTTGTGAAATATGCTAAATAAATTCTAAATTCCCATACAAATGGAACATTTCGCAAATTTATTTTCTAAGAAAAAAATTTTCCACTAACATGTAACCACATTTTGTTGTATTTTACTTATTTAAATACTGTAGGAGTTCCAGAAAGATTCTATCGGGTCATGTTGCCTTAAATGGTGAGAAGCTATAAGTATTTACGGCTTCTCTGACCATAAGGTTTGTAATGATAAGTTCACATCCGTCTACTGAATAACATCTCAGAGATGTCATATATTTCATATATTTTTATCCCCTCACCCTATATATCATTTGCTACGAACCAAAAGTGTAACACATCGAAGGAGTGACCTAAGACCCTAAGTATGTTCGGCGGATATTCGTTTTGGGTCATTTTAAGTCAAATGAGCAATGTCCGTCCGTCTGTCTGTCTGCTGGCTGGTGCGCACGATAACTCTCGAAAGGAGTAACCGATTGACTTCAAATTTGGTATGTGATAATATTTTCTTCTGTCTCCGGCTAAGTTCGAAGATGGGTCATATTGGTCCACTCCTTCTAGTTCCTCTCCCACAAAGGGTTAACATTCAATGAAATATTGATTATTTAATAACTTCTATACTACTTATTTGAATCCTCTGAAATTCTACACATAGTATTAGTTTATTAGTCACTATTGCCTCCAGAAAAATAGGCGAAGTTGGCACGGCCCTTTTGGTACCTCCCACACAAATGGACACTTTTGAACCAAAAGTAAAAAGCTTATAACTTTATTACCAGTACATACAAAGACTTGAAATTCTGTACAGTGTAAAGGTTTAATAGTACCTAAAATAGAGTGAACAATGGGCATTATTGCCACGCTCCTTTTGGTACCTCCCACACAAATGGACCATTTTGTACCGAAAGTTACAAGCTTATAAATTTAATACTTTGAACAAATTTGAAATTTTGAACAGTGTCATATTTTTTTAGTACCTAGAACTGAACTTTCTTACTTGTTTTATTTGAAATTAATACTAAAAACGATTAACAACAGAGGTGGGTATACGTCAGACTCGACGTTACTCAGTGAATTGGCTCCAGTTTTGGCAAGTTTATATAAATATTACTCTTAGTGAATTGTACCAGTTCCGTTTTTGTTGACTTAGGCCACAACCAATTGCCCAGGAGGATATTCTCGATTCTCTGCCAGGAGGTAATCATCCTCCAGGATGTCGGAGAGCGACGACAAGAATTTTCCTGTAGAGAGTATTAGTATATCGTAAGCGTATGACGACATGTGTCGGTGGTGTCATAACCCTGATGTGGTAGAAGATTCCTTTCATTTCCTTTACCAATGTTCGAAGATGGGCCATATTGGTCCACTCCTTCTATTTTGAATCTTTAATAACTGCTATACTACTTATTCGAATCTTCTGAAATTCCACACATAGCATTGGTTTATTAGTCGCTATCAACTCGAGAAAAATGGGCCATGTTGCTACGCCCCTTTTGGTACCTCCCACACAAATGCACCATTTTGCACCAAAAGTTAACAGCTTATAACATTAATACCAGTGCATAAAAATACTTGAAATTTTGTACAGTGTAATGCTTTCATAGTGCCTACAGTCCAGTGAAAAATGGGTGTCATATTCACGCCCCTTTTGGTACCTCTTACACAAAGGTACCATTTTGCACCAAAAGATAACAGCTTATAACATTAATACCAGTGTATAAAAACACTTGAAATTTTGTACAGTGTAATGCTTTTGCACTGTGAAAAATGGGCGCTATTGCCACGCCCCTTTTTGTACCTCCCACACAAAGGTACCATTTTGCACATAAAGTTAAGAGCTCACAGCATGAGTATCAATGCACGAAAATGCAACAACATTTTGCACAGTGTAACGCTTTTGAAGTCCCTATAGCCCTGTAAAAAATTGCCGTTATCACCACGCCCCTTTTTGTACTTACCACACAAAATGGCCAAATCATACCAAGTTTAATATCACATAACGTTAATATACCAGTGCAAAAAACGCTTATAATTCGGTGCAGTGCAATGTATTTAAAGAATCTACTATTCAGAGAAAAATAGGTGTATTTGTTAAAAACATTCTGGTACCTCCCATACAAATTGACAAAATAATTCGTTCAATATTCCATATTACATTACTCACAAAGTGAGGGTATACCTTAGTCGGTTTACCCGACTGAAACTTTCTTATTTGTTTCATCCGAGATCTTTACAAAAATATTCTTTACTAGATTGACGGTGTAGGAAAAGTCATCCGAAGTAATCATATTCTTAGGGCGAGAAGTGGTCGTCTCTTAAGCGAACGACAACTCGTCGGCTCAATGCTATTTTGTCAATACGCAATTTTGTATGATCAGAGAAAAACTCTATTTATTGTTTGAGAGAAAACGGGACTAAAGCGTTACACACTTTTTATTCCATAGGGTTCCCAATAGCGTTTGTATGATTCTCATGCATTTCTATGACATTACATTCAAAAATAAGCAAGTTTTAAAAATTTTTGTACATTTTGGTCCATATCCACTTTTGTTTTAATATTTTTTCGTACTTGTATTACATGAACCACAAAGAGGGTCGGTGTGGAAGGATTGAAAAAAACTTAAAATAGTGAGCAATAAATATAGGGCGTAAATCAAAGTTATATCGATTTACCCTACCAATATCTCGAAAACTAGACGAGATAGGGAAAAAATTATTGCAGATTCAGAAAGAGCATGCCTGAAACCCATATTATAACCCCCTAACTCAAAATACACAAAAATGGCGTATGGACCAAAATAGCATTAAGCGGACGATCTAGCGAGGTTGTAAGTGAGGTTGTTTTTTTTAAGAAAAGCAAAATCTCTTCGGAAAAAACCTTTGGTGAGCAAAACCGTTTTTCTCTTTGAGCATAACTCTTGTGAAGTCGTCACCTTACAGGAAGACTTCTAGTGAGGTCGGCTCCTTAGAGGGAGACTTCTATTAAGATATTCCTCCAACACTTATATTTAAATTTAAAAAAAAATTAAAAAAATAGAGGTATGCCTCGCATTTGTATCACCCTCGTCAGAACTTCAACGCCTGGTGAGCAAGCCAAATAAACAGGTAACGAAGTACTAGGTTGTGATGCTAACTCTGAACCCGTTCTGGGGGGTAGTACTAATATTAATAAACGGGGTCAAGCCCTAGTAAAATTCCTGAATACTAAGGAACTAATAACTCTTAACCTGAGCAACACAGCACAAAGTAAGGTAATAAGTTTTAGATATAACAATACGTTCAGAAAATCTATTAGACGAAATACGGGAATGGAGAAGCTTTAAAATAGCACGGCCATCGCCGAACCCAATATACTTCTGGAATAATGCTAGAACCAAAACAAATTCAGGAAGCAGGAAAATTTTGAGTGCCAAATTGTTGAAGATCGAAGATAGTTGTCCGCTTTGAGTAAGGAAATCAACCCAAGAAAATCCCTGGACGACCGATGAGATTCCCAATATAGCGAAAGAGGTTTGTAGATTTTACAATAGGGCACGACGTAAACAATCTGCAGTGTACTGGGACGGCTATCATAGGAGACTCAAAGAATTCAACTAAATCACAAGAACAGCAAAACTCCTGGAAGCTATTCTGCGAACAGGTCATTGTTTCTAGATAAAAAAGATCTTTTCAAAAACCAATACCCAAACCGAAACAATGATTGTTGGGCACAAGAGTTAAGTTAGGTCAGATTACCTGAGGATGTCGCCCGGTTCAATAAAAGTCAAGCGTCCACAGAGACCATATTTGATCCATTGTGATTCCTCATAAATTATTCTTCTTCATACTCATACTTCTTCTTCTGGACCCAAGTTTGTTTTCGAAGAAATACTTTCTGAAGTGTCTCCTTTATTTTGTTCTTTGACGTGGAACATCTATTCCGAAGCCTTCAAACCACAAGCACAGTGGCTACCAGTGATTATTTTTTTAAATTTTAAAAAATTTTAAAAAAATATGAATGATTTAAGGCCCACTTCCATCCAAAGCTTATACATATGTTAGAGAATTAAACATTTGAATTTTAAAACTTAAAAATCGCACACAAAAAACTTTAATATTGTTTTTAATTTTTTTTTCTGAAAAGTACGAACAATCGGACCATAACATAAGAAGTTATGACCAACAACCCGAAAGAAAAAATTGTGAATTTACGAAAGTGGAAACCAGCACAGGGGCGGTTAATAGCTTATTCGTTACCTTGAGAAAAATAAATGAAGTTGTCCCGCCCGTTTTGGTACATCCCACACAAATGGTAGATTTTATACTGAAAGTTAACTGCTTATAACTTTAATACCAGTGCACTCATACTTTACCAGTGCACGTAATACTTTTTTTCTGAAAAGTATCGAAAAATACCAGCATTTCAGAAAAGAGATATTTCAAATCGGACCAAACTTAAGAAGTTATGACGAGGTTTTAAATGTCGATAACTTCTGAACGAGTTATGGGAAAATCCAAAAAAAAATCTATGGTGTACTAAAAAATATAAACAAAATGCGTAAAATCCAAACCGGATTTTTTTTCAACCGTCGATTTGTCGTGGAATTCCCCATATATAAGTATGTTTTTAAATGGCTTAAAACGTCCTGAAACGATTAGGGCATTTGTTGGCCCTATTCGATGTCTTACACCTTTGGTCCGTAGGAAATGAGGATTAAGTGAAGACCCAAGAATCTCTGGCTGATTCGAATAGGCTATTTTTATTTAGTTTTCGAATTAATAAGATTTTTGTAGAAAATTTCGAATTTTGTAGCTTCACAAGGACTTTGATCGGATCGGTGATAATTTGTACATAGGTATGCAGTGATCTCTCCAAGATTAACGATTACCTCAAATTTACATATCTTCATATGCATCTTTGGGTTGGGGTGTGGGTGAGGGTATACGCATGTCGTTATATATCGCCCGCACTGACGCGTTCACTGATTCAACATTTACAGTGGCGTAACCATTTGTTTAAACAAAAACAAACAACGCGACGAAACAGCCAACCAACTAAGCAACAACACCACCACAACAACAACTTAACTTGTCTTTTTGGAAAGTTGACGTTTGGGCCGCACATATAAATACGGGTGTTTGAACAATTTTGAAATTTAATTCAGTGCTCACTTTCGCTTGCAACGGTTCGTGAGTTGGTTTTTTGTAAACAAATTTCTGGAGAAACAATCACACTAAAAACACACGATAACAACAACAACAATAAATCAGATCCAAACAAACATATCTGCCAAATCCGTCTAGAGTCTTAAAGCGTGTATCTGTAATTCAAAAATCCAATCCTAAAATCAAATCAAAACAAATCAACAAAAAAACCTATTAATTAACTAAATTCAAAGCTTTTTATATACTCTACATTAATAAACAAAATAAAAAACAAACAAACATGAAATTCTTCATCAACACTTTGGCTGTATTCCTGTTGGTAGCCTGCGTCCATGGAGCCGCAACAGAAAGTAAAGACGCCAAGGAGGCCGCTCCTGTCGATGCATCCATCAAAATCTACAAACGTCTGATACCAGCTGATGTGCTCAGAGGTAGGTAGTATTAGTGATGATGAACCGCAATGCCGGAACTCTAACTGCCACCATAACGGAATGGGGGAATCACCCCTTCTTCGGTGTGACGAAACTTGTTTTACGAAATACGATACTTTACGAAACTATTGATAACTAATGATGACTAAAAAGTGATTTGATGCAATGTTGTGAAAATTAATTAGCAAACATATGTATGTGCCGCTATTGAACCAAAACCAACTAAGTCAATTTGAAACATTCGAGAAACATCAAGATACGCATATGACAATTACAAGGACTAATTCCAGCTAAAGAAATTAAAAATGAGTAAAATGTTTGTATTAGAAAAATTTTCGAAACTGGACTTGGTATAATCTCGTAATTAGTGGTACATGTGTAACATATGTATTTGGAACGTGTGAAGGGGCCACACCTCTTACAAAGCCAAAAAAAAGTTGTAGGTCCACTAGCCGGCCGGTTACTATGTACGAGTATTTCAAAATGTTATAATTTTTTTCTTGAGGTTTTCTTGTTTGCGTTTTCAATCATCGTGATCCGGTTACGAGCCTTTGTTGGGCACTCCTTGCTTGGAATTTTTGTTTTACAAAAAAAAAACTTTGCTGAACTTTAATCTTTTTGTTGTGTTTTGTTCGAGAAACAAATGGAATTAGCCGAAACAATGGCAATAATGAAAAGATATGACTTCATTGCAGATACAGAAACCCATACCCAGAATAGGTTGTGCTTAGGCGAGACCGGTTCTGATCATGTCTATGAACCACTTTAGCTCGAATGGTTGGGTGGCTGACTGCGAAAATGTGAAAAATTAAATATGTATTGTATATGTACATAACTTATTACACAGCGGTGAAACACACTTCCCATTTTGGTATAAAAAACTATGCCAGCAAACATTTTCCCCCAAAGCTGTGACCATTTTTTTAATATATTTTGTGTTACTTGACTCAAAAAATAAATTTTTTTCCAATTGTGTAGATGTCTCTCCGTATCCTAGAAACATTTTCCTTTATGCAAAAAATATACTCTCAGTTTCAATTGTACCCATGTAATAACTATGTTCAGGTCATTTGAGGACGATCTTGAAATCAACCTCGATCGCATGTTCTTGTCACTCAAAACAGTCACAACTTTTACTCTTAAAGAAAGTCAAGGAACAAATTATAGTTTTTACCTCAAGCCTCAAGCCAAACAATATAGTTATTTTTTTGCACTTAATTACTTCTTCAATACTCCAATACACTGAAAGAAAAAGTATTCCTATATGCACATAATTTTATTAGTTAAAAATTTTTTTTCGAAGGTATTCTGGTGTACGGACATTTAAAAAAAAATTCTTTAAAATTCCTACACGCTGAAAAAATCGCTTCTGTAGTACATTATCTCAAACATATTCGGCTTTAAACATATAAATGTTTAGGGTACACTCTAAACATATAAAATTTGGTAAATACAAAAATTATGTCTTTAGCAAGATGTTGTTCTAAACAAATCTTTGTTTACATCCTAAATTTTTTTATGGTACCATTATTTCCGAAACAAAGTTTTATTTGCATTTAAGTATTCAGAAGAAATTTTTTTTAAGAAATTTTCAATGTTTGTAAGAATACGGATGTAAGGATTGACAACAGATGATGACTTGGAATACAAAGAAATTTAAAATTAATGCTTTAAGACAGAAGTTAATGCCGCATCTGGCATCAAGAAAAAATTAAAACAAAAGTTCTAAAATTCAGCAAAGTTTTTTAAATTTTTTTAAATAAAATATATTTGGAGAAATTCATAAAAAAATAATTTTATTTGTATTTAAACACACATTTTATTTAAGAAAATTAGTTTGCAAATATAATTTGTGGTAATATACTAATATATGCGTTCCAAATAACTTTTATTGATTTTTAAATAAAATTTATTTGCTCAGAAATATAAAGGGTGTTTAAATTTTAAGGGCCGATGTTGATTTTGAATAAACACAAATTATTTAGGTAATTAATGTCATTTCTTTTTATTATGATAATATTGGTATGGTTCAATTATGTATGGAACAAAATATCGGACAAATGGCCGCCGCGACCTCTGCGGCCACCTCCATCCGATGGTCCAAATTTTCGATGACGCTGACACATAATTGAGGTTCTATGCCGTTAATGTCTCAAAAGAAAGAAGTCCAGCGGTGTCAAATCACATGATCTTGGCGGCCAATTGACATCGCCACGACGTGAGATAACACAGCCATTGAATTTTCTGCGCAAAAGAGCCATTGTTTCGTTAGCTGTGTGGTAAGTGGCACCGTCCTGTTGAAACCACTATTGTCCACATCCATATATTCCAATTCGGGCCATAAAAAGATCGTTATCATCTCACGATAGCGAATACCATTCATAGTAACTGCCTGACGGCCTCATTTCGAAGAAGTATGGCGAGCATGCACAAGTGTTTTCGCATCTCCTACAGACATCGGTTTGCTGAAATTTGCGCACAATTCTCCCGATTGTGGACACATTTGGTCAATTATGCTATTCAAAAAAACATCACGAAGTGCACGAAATGCATTTTGATTTGAACGCCCATTTTCGTAAAAGGCTTAAAAACTTTAACACGTTGCTCGATTGTGTAGCATTCCATGGGTTAGTCTGAAATTGAGAAATGTCAAATGAAACGCAGAAAAGAACTTGATATTTAGTTGTGGTTCGCATTCAACATCGGCCCTTACAACTTAACCACCCATTATAATATTTAAAAATTTGTGTTCCTAAAATATTTTCTTTCGATTCAAACACATCAAAAAAGAAGAATTTGCCCCGTTTATTTTATTTGAAAGCGTCTTCAGTATTTGGATCATATTATTTGTAGTCAAAGATCGATAAAAATCATTTCAATCAGAAAATTGCTATAAACTTAAGAAAAGTGGGCGAAGCTTCCACGCCCTTTTAGGTACCTTCCACAAATATGAAAAATTTTATATATAGAAAATATATAGTGCATAAATATTGTAGCAGTATGTAACAATTTAGATGTTATACAGTCCTTTGCCATTACAGTTCCTACACTGAAAATAAAGATTGAGTAATCCGTCCAGCCAAAGCGATGTCAAAAGTACGATAAGTATAGATTTTTTTTTAAATTAAGTACAAAATATTTGAATCGATTCAGGAATAGAGCAATTGATTTAAGAATTTAATCGGATGAATTTAAGTGCGAAACGAGCTTAACCACGATCTCTGCTTGATTTAAGTCTGATCAATACTTGATTTATTTGTGTGCTTTCGATCGTTTCATTTTGGCCTTTAAATCATGTTCATATATATTGCTATATAATGAACATTATTTTCCAAAATTCAATTTATTTGTGATAAAAGAAAATTTTAGCTGTAATTATTTGTTTTGAAACTCAGCCCTTTCAGAAATAGCTTCTTCGGGACGAACAAGAAGTAGTACTCACTTCTCTCATCAGATTTCATTAAATTCAGCATTTACTTGCGGATTTTTAATATTCCAGCATATCGATAACTCCATAAATGCAATTCAATTTACAACACAAAGAAATTTCATGCAAATTAAAAAAAAAACTTTCCAGTCACCCCCTGAAAAGTTATGGTTTTTTACTACCCTGAATTACGTGCTCACTAGATTGGAGCCGTAGTTTGCAATCGATGCGGCCGAAAATTTTCGATTTCTTGGGTCACTTAAAAAATTACACCATCTGGATGAAATACGGCCTTGAAGCAATCGCAGCAAAAACGATAAATACGAGTATAGGGCAACATTGGATATAGCCTCCTCCTGAATTCAGTTCTAGACGATGGAGAACAGTTTTCAGGATCTGTCTTACATTTTGTCATTTCAATTTTTGTTTCAATTTATATTACTTTTTTTATTTCAAAAATACACTAATGGCGATTTCGTTTCTGCAAAAAAGTGTAACATCTTCATTGCCCTTTTCTCGAAAACTGGACATTTACACCATATTTACGAATTTTGAAATAGAAGCTAAGTTTAATTCGAGGGACTACATAAGTTCCACCTAAAAAGGGCAAATATTTGTCAGAACATTGCGTTGACGGGGCGGCATATTTTTCAGAATCGAAAATTGAAGGACCAAATGTACCCTTGTATTCCATTTGATGTAATATAAGTACTCAGAATAAATCATATAAATCGTATCTTTGTCGAAAATTGAATATATGAATGCTATAATTTCGCCATATGCACTACTGCACATTAGTAACGGGGGCAGTTCAACGATATCAGTTACAACTGAAACGAATACTGGGGTGAATCGTATATAAAACATTCTACCAAGGACTAGGACTATATCGTACTCATTCTCATCTGTCTCTCTTCATTGTCCATTCGAAATGATGATGGGAATTCAATAATCTGTTTGATACAGAATAAGAAATTAGATTAAAGTATGTATTGTACTTCTAAGCTAATGAATGTTTTTCAGTACTGCAGAACGGAACCAATTCAAATTCCCATTATACACTAATTGTACTCGTACTTATACATCTTAGTATCACTGATATGCAGTATATATTTAATTAAAACATATTTGTGTTAACTATTTATGCCATTCCAAAAGTCCATAACATAGATTTCTGTTTGAAAACATTTAATCTGGCAAATTGCCATAAAATTGTGTTGTGTAAATTATACAAAAATAATTACAACTGTTGCAATTAGTAATTAAATCGTTTAGTTTAGTGATAGTTTAGTTGAACCAGTTAGTTAATTTGGCCAATATGCTTCATCCATTTGTGGCAATTCGCGGCAATGCTGCGAAAGCATATATATGGAATTGATGCAAGTTGCTCCAATAAGCGATTATAGCAATCAAATGTGCTTTTTACAGAAGTAATAATAAATTTCCATTGACATAATTGGATCACATGTGAGTGTGTGTGTGTCTGTGTATATGTATTTTGCAACAGATTTTGTCAAATCTACTTTAGTTTAACAGAAATTTTGAAATTGTAACAAATACTTCAGACATTGCTTAATTTGGTCCAAGGCCAAAAATTCACTGCGATTAAAAAAGTTCATACGAATAAAAAAGCTTAGTGGAATTTTAATAAGCAGATAAAAAAATGCAATTTCAGGAAATTGTATTATAACATTTTAAACCACCTTTTGTTTATGAACTGTTGCGAGAGGTGTAAACTACTCTGTTAGGATTGAAAAAGTTAATCTAATTTAATCAAACCACTGTATTTTCGTTTGTTGTATAAAACATAGTAGACTTAAACCAATTTCCACAGGGATTGTCCTTGGATTAAAAACTTAACATGATCGTACCTTGTATCTGTGGTTTGCTGGAATAACAGCACATCTCAAAAATCTAAATGTTCAGAAGAGCCAAAATACTTTTTTCTCTCGCGGTATTCTTAGGAGTGTTATATATCATTCGATCATAGAGCGATCATTGGTTGTTATACCAGAAAACCACAGATATATGCACTTTTGCTGCAAGGGTACATTGATAAACGGACGGACAGGAACTAATTCCAAGTCGTCCAGTATAATAAATGCTATTTATTATATTTACTTAAGTCTGAAACTTTTAAAAGATTGAGGTTTCCGACTGCAACTTTCCACCTTATATCACATTTCTGTACTCAGTCTGCTATACTTTCAAAAAGGCCAGCTGTAGCTAAACTTTATTCACCAACTGTAACTTTAACCGCTGAAAATCAAGTTCAACGCAGACATATTCGATTAACATTGTTATATTTTTTTCGTTTGTTGCTTTCTCTGTTTGTGTTATGAATTCGACCGGAAAATGATGGCAAAGTGTAGATCAACTGATATACATACCACAAATATATATGCATATGTACATATATATACGGGTGAAGAGTGGGACTCACATTGAAAGTGAAAGTATTTATGTATATGAAACGATTTGCATTCAGCTCCAGTGATGTGAGCTTGATTTACAATATGACCAGTTTGTGTTTTAATTAAAAACAATCTCCAAAACGACACTCTAATTTAAAAAATATCAACTTATTTTGAATATCTCAATGGACGAACGGACAAAGTTGCATTGAACATGCGCATGCGCATGTGCTCGTTTTAAAACCGTTATGTGCATGTAATAAAACCGGGACTGGTTAACTGGTCTCTTGTAAATATTAATGAACTTATTTGGATGATTTTGACACTTTTTGTGGGGTTCATGAATATTTCAGTAGATTTTGTTTATTATTTGCTATAAATTATAGCTCTTAAGGCAAAATTATCAGGCACGTAACAGAGTGCATTTTTGTACGATTTTGAAAATGATAACGTTTTTAGTTTCTCCATAAACCAAAATAAATATTGTACATTTTTGAACACAAAAACGTTTTTAGCCTGTCCAGATAACGTAAAACGAAAAAATTTCGGTTTGAAAGCGGACACAAAGTCTGAAGTGAAATTGATATTTTTAACTATTTAAACTCCAAAATAGTGGAAGACTCTACTCAAAATGAGGTTTGAATATAGTTTTTTATTAATTTCACTTCAAAAAATCAAATTTGTATTCGTATGCAAATTTTTATATTTTTGTAAATCGTATACAATATTTGTCAAAAACGGAGAAAGGTCAGCTAAGTAACCGCAAAACAAAAAAACTGGAACGAAACGACCATAAACCAACAAAAAAAATTTAAACAAGGAAATTATTGTTTTAATCTTTAATTAAATAATAATAGCGTTAATATACTTAAAGGGGCAAATACAAAAACATCAGTTAAGCTAACAGTTTGGTAAATCTTATGGAATAACACCATGTCTAACCGATATTGTCGACAGCGTTGGCTGAATCAGCTGTTTCTGATCTCAATGTTACATTATTTTTAATAGTGTTTTTCGTTTTCCATTTTCTTTTACAATATTGGTCATAATTTATACATTTATCCACATATTTGTCCAAATAGGCATTTCCTTCTTCGTTATGAACAAGATTTTATTTTAATTGTTTTATGTTTTTTTATGCCAGCAACAATTGATTTTTATACCCTCCACCATGGGATGGGGGTGTATTCATTTTGTCACTCCGTTTGTAACTTTGTAAATATTGATCTGGGACTCCATAAAGTATATATATTCTTAATCGTCGTAAAATTCTAAGACGATTTAGCCATGCCCGTCTGTCCGTCCGTCCGTCCGTCTGTTGCAATCACGCTACAGTTTTTTATGGTCACCCTATAGAGGTCACTCCAAAATATACGTATTTAAGCCATAAATACCTTATTTTCTAAGCATTTTAACTGACTCTTTGCAGTTTGTATTTAATTAAAAAATTAAAAGAGACTTTTGGTTTCATAAAATTGTAAGACTCAATCTACATAAAAAAGTTTAGGTCTCGACAAAAAAAATTGTTGCATATTGTTATTCTCTTTCAAAGCTAAATCTACTAATTTTAAAATTTTCCATTTTTGCAATTTTTCCATTGCAGATTTCCCTGGCATGTGCTTTGCCTCCACCCGCTGTGCTACCGTTGAAACTGGCAAATCCTGGGAATTGACTCCCTTCTGTGGACGTTCGACTTGCGTTCAAAACGAGGAAGATCCTACCAAGTAAGATACAAAAATCCAATAATTTAAAACACATTTTTAACCTTTTTCCTTCCCCCCTCCCTCTCTCGCAGATTGTTGGAATTAGTCGAAGATTGTGGTCCATTGCCATTGGCCAATGACAAGTGTAAATTGGACACCGAAAAGACAAACAAAACTGCTCCCTTCCCCTACTGCTGTCCCATCTTCACCTGTGAACCCGGTGTAAAATTGGAATATCCCGAGGCCGTCAAGGAGACCACAACTAAAAAGGAATAATTTCTCTTAGGCTAGAATCGTGTGTATATATTCTATAAACAAACTTAAACAAAAAAACTCTAAACAAATAAATCTCAAACAAATCCCAAAAACCTTAACCCATGCATCCATCCATCCCAGTTAGTTGAAGATATTGTAATTTCGATTTTACAGTATTGAAAACAGTGATAACATCAGACTTTTCGTGTTAGTGTCAAAGTTAGAGTAACCACTCTATGTAAATACATATCTACATATTCTGTAAATGTAAAATTTTATATTCTAACATTCATTCTTAGCAATCGGCCAGAAATTGTATTTAGTATTTAGACAGAAAATGATTCCAACGCATGCTCATCGCCCACTTAGATCTATAAAAATTAAGATAGTAAAAAAAACATTGAAATTATATGACTAAATCTTGATCTATATAT
Organism: Eudasyphora cyanicolor; assembly: GCA_963930755.1. Classification (NCBI taxonomy): domain Eukaryota; kingdom Metazoa; phylum Arthropoda; class Insecta; order Diptera; family Muscidae; genus Eudasyphora; species Eudasyphora cyanicolor. The sequence continues at coordinate 214,098,442 of OZ005736.1, forward strand.
GTAAATCTGAATTGTAACATAAAATTTGATTGGACAATAAAAACAAGGATTGCAAATTCAAACTAAATCAAGAAAACGTTGATAAAATCATTGTAATTACGAAATTTGCTAATATGAATATTAGAGCGGAGTAAATTGTACCGTGCATATTTTTTTGAAAAAAGAACAGAAATAAACAGAATCAGACCCATTTGGTCCAAAATAGTCAAAATGAGGGATTTACAAAAATAGTCAGAGACAATTAATATATATTTATTAATATATAACATAAATTAATAATATTATTTGTAACAGCTTTAAATATTTCTCTGAGACTCCATAAAGTATATATATTCTTAATCGTCTTAATATTCTAAGACGATTTAGCCATGTCCGTCTGTCCGTCCGCCTGTTGTAATCACGCTACAATCTATAAAACTTGAGCTAGATGGTTGAAATTTGGCACATATACTTCTTATACATCTAGCTATGTTGGGATTGAGAATGGACAATATCGACCCATTTTTTGATATAGCCCCCATATATAGCATCTCCGCGATTTGACTTCTTAACCTCATAGAGACCACAAATGTCAACTGATCGGGCTGAAAATTCACACGAACAACGGTAGCCATAGATCCATTTATAGATATAGCCCCCATACAAACTTCCCTCAAGATTTTACTTCTTAACGCAACAAAAACCCCAAATTTCAACGAATCGAGCTGAAAATTGGTAATATGACTTTATTTGTACCCTAAACCATTCAAATGCTATCCATAGTGGATGGTTTATAAGATTCAGCATGGCCAAACTTGTCGCTTTTACTTGTTATATTTACTGTCCGACATTACCTAAAAAGTAATGTTGGGCCATGCCGAAATTTTTCAACTCAGCTCAATTCGTTGAAATTTGTGAGGAAATCAAATCTAATATGACCTTTGTATGGAGGCTATATCAAAACATGGACATATGACTGTCGTTGTTCGTGTTAATTTTGTCACTCCGTTTATAACACCACTAAATATTGATCTGAGACCCTATCATCGTCGAACAATTCTAAGACGATTTATCCATGTCCGTCCGTCTGTTGTAATCACGCTACAATCTATAATACTTGAGTTGGGTGGCTGAAATTTGGTACATATACTTCTTATATCTGCAGGTATGTTGCGATTGAAAATGGGCAATATCGGTCCAATTTTGGATACAGCCCCCATGTATGGCATTTCCCCGATTTGACTTCTTAACGTCATAGAAACCACAAATGTCAACTGATCGGACTGAAAGTTGGTAACTGGGGTTTATTTATACTCGATATTCTTCACACGAGCAAGGGTTGTCATAGGTTCATGTAACGCCACAAAAACACTCGATATTCTTCACACGAGCAAGGGTTGTCATAGGTTCATGTAACGCCACAAAAACCTAAAATTTCAACGACATGGGCTGAAATTTGGTATAATGACTTTATTACTTATGGGTAATTCCAAAGGAAACCAGTCCACTCCGAATATTTATGGATATAGATTTCAATGAATGATTACACACATATAATAGAAGACCATGCAGACTTACAACTTTTTACCGATTGTCCAAATTTATAACAGTTTAGATTTTATTGGGTGCCCAATTTGTCACCTATAGCATTTTTTAACAAATTTTGCCTTTTTAAAGTCTACATAACTTTTGAACGGAATAGCAGATTTGAATGACATAAGTACCATTTGAGAGGATTTAACATCCTCTCAAAGAATTGTGGATTGTTCACAGATTATAACATAAATACCAGCGCATACAAATTCTTGGATTTTTGTAAAATGTAATATTTTTATAGTACCTACAGTCCAGTACAAAGTGGGCGTTACTGCCACGCGCCCTTCTAGTACCTCTCACACAAATGGTAACAATTTTTTGAAATGTAAAAAATGAGAAACTCATTAAAGTAAATATATAAATAAATAGTTTTAACATTTCACAAAATTGTTACCATTAGGCATATAAAATCAGAACCGTTATGAATTTGGACAATCGGTAAAAAGTTGTAGGTCTGCATAGTATACGTGTGTAAAATTTCATTGAAACCGAAAGCGTCAACTATTTAAATTGTAATTTTTGGGTCGTTTTATTATGGATCCATGGTGGAATAAGATTCGGCATGGCCGAACTTAACGCTTTTACTTGTTCTTAATTATACCCTCCGCCATAGGATGGGGGTATTTTCATTTTGTCACTCCGTTTGTAACAGTTCTACATATTTATCTGAGACCCCATAAAGTATATACATTGTTAATCGTAGTAAAAGAGGTCGCTCCAAAATATACGTATTGAAGCCATAACTACCATATTTTCCAAGCATTTTAACTGAATCTTTGCAGTTTGTATTTAATTAAGACACGAATTAATGGCATTTTTTTAAATCAGTTCATATTTTGTTAATGTCCACCTATAGATGACGCTCCCAAGAAGGCTTATTTCAGCCATAAACACCACATTTTCCACGAAATTTAGCTGAAACATTTGCAGTTTATATTGTATTTTGGCAAGAATTCATCTCAATAGAATTTATACAAATCAAATTTTTTATTTTTGCTGCAGCCCCGTGTAGATGTAGCTCTCAAAAAAAGTTATTTTAAGCCATAAATACCACATTTTTCAGGTGAAGACATTGGCTAAAGAATTTGTGGCTTAAAAATTACGGCGTTCGTTTTTTTTAATAATTTACTTAAACGAAAAGTATCGTATATATATCCAAAGATTTTTCTAGTAATAAAATTGAATGCAATCCATGGCGGAGGGTATATAAGATTCGGCATGGCCGAACTTAACGCTTTTACTTGTTGTGTTTATTGAGGCATACTATTCCATAATATCAAAACCAAAATATGCTATGGTAACGTTTTTTTCTTAATGTTTGTTTACATTCCAATATTCATGTAACGTACCTTTAGCATTTGGAACATATTTTTTGAAGTTTAGGTGCAATGGAGGCGGGAAACCCGTTAAAAGTAAAGAAACTATAACTATTGGAAATATTCCTTTCACAAGTCGTTAAAAAATTAGAAAATGTTGTATTAAAAAATTTTTTTTGTTGGCACGAACAAATTGAAAGAGAAACCTCGAAATCATTTTTTATTCCACTTATGCAAAGCCAGCATCCTAACGAAGAAAACAATGCTAACTTGAAGAAAATAAAGAGACACTGATAGAAATAGCTTCGTCATCATCACTATTATTTTTTCGTCAAAAGTCAGCTAACGTACGGAATAATCCTCTTGATGAATTTGTTCGTCACCATAACGAATCTCTGTTTCCAAAAACTTTCGCCCTCCGGATGATCATATTTCATTCCTACGATGAATCGAGTTCATTAACCCGACGAATCCCATTCATCACCACGATGAACACCATTCATCCCTACACGGTGGGGAATCGCCATTTTTGATATGTTTGAATCGAAAGAAAATATACTTGGAAACAAATTCTTTAAATCTATGTATATAACCAGTAAGGAAAGGCTAAAGTCGGGCGGGGCTGACTATATAATACCCTACACCACTCTCGTAATATTGAATAACTCTGATATATAAATTTTGTAATTCATGTATAAATTGTTTGCATAAATGTACTTTTGGGACATTTTATACTTAAATAATACCCTGTACCACAGTGTGGTGTAGGGTATAAAAACGATTGGATCTAAAGAGCAAAATCGGACGAAACATATATATGGGAGCTATAGCTAAATCTTAACCGATTTTCTTCAAATTCGGCAATGTTGGTTCATGGATCAAGAAACGCTACCATTCTAAATTTCAAAACGATTGGATGTAAAATACAGCTTCTGTAGGACTAAAGGGCCAAATCGGACGAAAGATATATATGGGAGCTATAGCTAAATCTTAACCGATTTTTTTTCAAATTCGGTAGTGTTGGTTCATGGATCAAGAAACTCTACCATTCTAAATTTCAAAATGATTGGATGTAAAATACAGCTTCTACAGGACTAAAGAGCAAAATCGAACGAAACATATATATGGGAGCTATAGCTAAATCTTAACCGATTTTCTTCAAATTCGGCAATGTTGGTTCATGGATCAATAAACTCTACCATTCTAAATTTCAAAACGATTGGATGTAAAATACAGCTTCTATAGGACTAAAGGGCCAAATCGGACGAAAGATATATATGGGAGCTATATCTAAATCTGAACCGATTTCAACCAAATTCAATAGCGATCTTAACAGCTGCGAAATACTCTAAACTGCAAAATTTCAGAACGATCGGAGTGAAATTGCTACCTGTAGTCGACGAACAACTTTACATGGAATGACGGACGGACGGACAGACATGGTTAAATCGACTCAGCTAGTGATTCTGAGTCGATCGGTATACTTTAAGGTGGGTCTAGCTGTGTTATTTTCAGGTGTTACAAACATTTGCCGTGAAACAAACTTATAATACCCTGTACCACAGTGTGGTGTAGGGTATAATGAAACATGGTTTGTTCGACTGCTTAAAACTTGAAAACTACTGGACCAAATTGGATACTTCCTTCTGCGAATTTATTCGTAATCGCTCCGCGAAGGTTTAGGAAAAATAAAAGTCACTAAATTCTTAACAGGTGGCGCTGACCACCGGACCGCTGAGCCTCCTGTAAGAGTCAGAAAGCGAAAATTTTGCACAACCATAGACCAGAGTGTTGTATAAACAACTGACTTCTCATATAGCCATTTTTTGACCGGTGGTCAGTTCTAGCGCTATCAATAAATTGAGTATTGTGTTTGTTCTTTCAGAAACACCTTATAAGATCAAAAGATTTTGTACATATGTAGTAATATAAACGACAAATATAAACGCGAAAAATAATTTTGAATTCTCTATCTGTGGTCAGTGTAGCAGTAACCAAATTTTCTCATTATTTCAGTGTTTTTAAAAGTTATTTAAGAGCTAAGAATCTAAAAATGTAGATGTACATACATACATATCTCAAAGTTTTAAAAACAACTATTCATTGTCCAGCCTAATGTCAAACTGAAGTGACCAAAGTAATTGTCACTCTTTCAAGTCTTTTAAGAGCTATGAGTCCAAAAACTAATGTGTATATATACAGATCTCCAACGGAAGTGCTTTTACGCCGAGTAATATTTGACCACTTGGCAGCTGAGTCTCCTGTATGACCTATAAAGCTGAAATTTAGCATATGGATAGGCTAGAGTGTTTTAGTTTCGCATTGTGGTCAGGTTTCGCACAATTTTTTGTTAGTATTATTTTTATGCTTTCAGAAAAGTCTTATAAGAAACCAACCTAAATATTTGTAAATATGTAGTACTAAGTATACATCGAAAATTTACCCTCTTGACCACAAGTAATATGCTGAAAGTTTGCACACATATCGTTTTTTTTGGTTACTACTGCACTGACCACAGATAGAGAATTCAAAATTATTTTTCGCGTTTATATTTGTCGTGTACACGGGGGAAAATCGTCATTTTTGATATGTTTGAATTGAAAGAAAATATATTTGGAAGCGATTTTTTCAAATACTATATATTTGTTAACAAATAAATTTTATTTGAAAATCAAGAAATCTTATTTGGAACGCATATATTAATATATTAGAACATAATATATTTGCTAACTGACTTTCACAAATAAAATATGTGTGTACCCACAAACAAAGTTATTGTTTAAGAAGTTTTCCAAACATATTTTATTTAAGAAAATTTTTAAAACTTTGCTAATTTTTTCGAATTTTAGTTAGTTTTTCCTAGTTTTCGTTTTAAACTTTATAGCTAAAAATGTCTTTTAATTTATAAATATTCCAATTCATCACTTTTTGTCAATCCATCAATGCAATTTATATTCACGAAAGATTGTACGATTTAAGTTTTAATTAAATTTTAAAAACATTTAAAATTTATAAAAAAATTATCTTTGAGCACCTGAAAAACAGAAAACTTGTCTTTAAATCAAGGCATTGATACATTGCCAAAATAATTAAATACAAATTAATCTTTATTTCGGAAATACTAGTTCCAAATAAAAAAATATTAGAATGGGAACATATTTTTGTTTAGAACAATATTCTCCCAAACATATAATATTTATGTGTGTCAAATATTATATATTTGGAGTGTACTCTAAACATATGTATATTTCAAGCCGAATATGTTTGGGACAATATACTACAGAAGCGATTTTTTTCAGCGTGTAGTACTCCATATGTACAAAATTGTATCTTTTAATCTTATAAGGTGTTTCTGAAAGAACAAACACAATACTCAATTTATTGATAGCGCTAGAACTGACCACAGGGCAAAAAATGGTCAGTGTAGCAGTAACCACCTTTTTCCATTATTTTAGTGTTTTTAAAAGTTATTAAAGAGCACTGTTGGAAGGTGGAAGAACGGCACATTTAGCACTGAAGCTTCCGTTAAACCTTCAGATTGATGAAAATCCAGTTTGCAACATTTCGAAGCAATCAGCCATGGCAAAAGTGTTGAGAAATTGTAAATTGATCGTATGGGATGAATGTACGATGGCGCACAAACGATCATTAGAAGCACTCACTAGAACATTGAAAGATTTGCGCAACAATAATCGTCACTTTGGTGGCGTCATAATATTGCTGGCGGGCGACTTCCGACAAACACTTCCCGTGATTCCGAAATAAACAGCGGCAGATGAGTTAAACGCATGTCTGAAGTCATCGTATTTGTGGCGATACGTAAAAACAATTCAATTAGGTATGAATATGAGAGTATTCCTGAAACAGGATAAAACCGCAAACGTTTTTTCTAAAGAACTAATGAGAAAATGGACAAATAGCGGTAAATACTTTTAGTGGTTTAATACCAATTCCACCCACCATTTGCCAATTCACTCAAACAAAAGATGAACTCATCACATATGTGTATGCAAATATTAAACAAAATTATCGTAACTACGATAGGCTAAGGCCTCGAGCAATTATAGCTGCAAAAAAATGCTGATGTGAATGTGTTGAATTGGATGATTCAAAATCAAATTCCGGGAGAATTGCGTTCATACAAATCAATCGTTGAAAATGAAGACGATGTCGTAAATTATCACGTTGAATTCCTAAACTCTTTGGATTTGCCAGGCATGCCGCCCCATAAGTTACATCTTAAAGTTGGATCTGTAATTATTATGTTATTAAATCATCATGCACCGAAACTGTGCAATGGAACCCGACTGATAGTGGAAAAACTAATGAACAATGTGATGGTGGCAAAGATTTTGAAAGGACCATTACAGGGAGAAGAATGCCTAATTCCGGGAATTCCCTTGACTTCAACAGATTTACTATTCAAGTTCAAACGTCTTCAGTTCCCAGTGAAACTTGCTTTTGCGATGACCATAAACAGTCACAAGGACAGTCGCTGGAAGTGTGTGGGATAAATCTGGAAATGTCATGCTTTTTACACGGCCAGCTGTATGTGGCATGTTCCCGAGTAGGGATACCATTCTCACTATTCATTTTCGCTCCGGAGCATAAAACTAAAAATGTTGTGTATCGATCGGCATTAAATTGAATAAAATAATTAATCATTACTTTTGTAAGACTTCACTAAAAATAATATTCAGTGAAACTAATACTTGATTTTATACTATTTAAAAAAAATGTGAACGGTACGAATTTTGCCGAACTAGCTTTCTTATAAATATCTATTAACAATAGCTAATTTTCGATCCAAAAAAAAGGTAATGCAACCCAAAAATATATTATGTGCAAAACGAAGTTTGCCGGGTCAGCTTGTATTATATATTTGTGAGGAAATAAATTATTTTTGGAAATCAAGAAATTTTATTTGGAACGCATATATATATATATTAAAACAAAATATATTTTGCAAACTAACTTTCACAATTAAAATATGTGTTTACACACAAACAAAGTTGTTGTTTAAGAAGTTTCCCAAATATATTTTATTTAAAAAAGGTTTTAAAACTTTGCTGAATTTTTCGAACTTTAGTTAGTTTTTCCTAGAATTAGTGTTATACTTTATATTTAAAAATGTCATAAGCAGCATTCGCTTTATTTTACAGAGCTAATTTTTAATTAATAAATATTACAATTCATCACTTTTTGTCCATCCATCAATGTAATTTATAGTTACGAAAGATTATAGAATCTAAGTTTTAATTGAATTTTACAAACATATAAAATTTCTAAAAATGTACGCTTTGAACTTCTGAATACTGAAAACTTCCTTTAAATTAATGCATGGATACAATGCCAAAATACTTAAACACAAATTGATCTTTGTTTCGGAAATAATAGATCCAAATAAAAACATATTAGGGTGGGCACATAGTTTTGTTTAGAACAACATCCTCCCAAACATATAATATTTGTATGTGTCAAATATAATATATTTGGAGTATACCCTAAACATTAGGGCGGGTCGATTTAAAAATCGCCCATTGCTCAGTGAAAATCGTATTCTAGGCATCAAAATAAGAAACTTTGCCGAAGGAGCCATACCTCTAAAACGAATTCTGATGTCCCGGAAAAAATCCCACTTTGACCCATTTAGAGTGCTCCAATCGAGTCCAAATGTATGGAACCCCCAGGGGGTTCCAGGGGCTGTGCATGAGTGGGTCGGGTCTCCAAAGTTAGTGGGGGTCGGTCATACATTTGGACTCGATTGGAGCACTCTAAATGGGTCAAAGTGGGATTTTTCAAAATTTGCCCCTACCCAAAAGTTCGACCCAAATTCCGGGACATCAGAATTCGTTTTAGATGTATGGTTCCTTCGGCAAAGTTTCTTATTTTAATCCCTAGAATACGATTTTCACTGAGCAATGGCGACTTTTTTGCCTCCCCACAAATCGACCCGGCCTACTTAACATATATATATTTCAAGCTGAATATGTTTGGGACAATATACTACAGAAGCGATTTTTTTCAGCGTGTACGATGAATACCATTCATCTCCACGACGAATTCATGCCCCCGACCACTTGTACAAAATTTCAAGATTTTATATGCACTGGTATTAAAGTATAAGCTGTTAACTTTTGGTGTAAGATGGTCCATTTGTGTGCTAAGTACCAAATGGGGCGTGCCAATTACAGCCACTTTTCTCTAGACTCTAGGTTCTATAAAAGCATTGCCCTGTACGAAATTTCAAGTATAGTGTTATTAAAGTGTGTGTGGGAGGTACCAAAAGGGGCGGGCCAATAACGCCCATTTTTTCTGGACTCTAGGTACTATAAAAGCATTACATTGTCTTAGGTCACTCCTTCGGTGTGTTACACTTTTGGGTCGTAGCAAATGATATATATCCTCCTCTCTAAGGTGAGGGGATAATAATCTCATCATGTAATGTATTTGCCAACAGATGAATCCCATTCATCACCCCGACGAATACCATTCATGACCACGACTAATTCCATTCATCACCACGGCGAATCCCATTCATCATCCCGACGATTATCACAACGAGTTTGGCCAATGGTTAGATCACGAGTTCAGTCCCTCCTCCCGGCAAATGAAATTTTTCGGCATATGACAACGGTAATCGATAATTACTCTCCTCCCAATTGTACGCTCTTCTAGTTTCTCACCACATCCCACCACTGATGATGGTGAACAAGCAATAGCAACTCGGAAATATCCACTACCACACAAACGCACTCATTATTACTTAAGTCCACGCTTATTTTAGAATAATTGTAAGCGTGGGGTTAATTGGTTAATTTTCAGCATCTTGTATGCTTTAGTGAAAGCACTTTCCTCCAATGATTTGTACGTGTATAAGGAGGCCAAATTATAAGTATAATTCTCTTTTAAACTTGTGTTAGCGTTGTACTTTTTTTCTGCAATACTATTTCATTGCTGCTTCTTCTGTCATTCTAACATTCACCCACATTCAGCCACTTTAAAAGTATGAATTTAGTTGTGAAATTATGACTGTTTTTATTTTGTCAATAAATATTTTATAGAAATAAAAAATATGTCATTTTGCAAATTTTTCAACCGACAAATCTCAAAAACCAGATGATATATTTTAGATCAAAAGGAAGATTGTGATCAGCATATAAAAAAATAGGAACCGCGATTTGCTAGACTACCTATGATTTTTCTGTCAAATGCCGTAATTGCGTTCGGTGCTGAAGGTTTTTGGTGGCATAAGTATTTGTTCAAAAAAATAAATGACCCTAATGTGTCATTTTGGTATAAAAATAACCACACCAAAGACATACTGTTCATTGTGAATCACCCTAATATTCAAACATTGTACAATGTACATATGTATGTATTTGTTTTCTGTCAGAGACGTTTTGTTTAATTTTTATCAATTCAATTCAAACTGAAATAAAGAATCGAATATTGTGGATAAACTAGCCGATTTTAATGATGATTGTGCACGGCGAAAAAATCAGAACAGGTGAGATAACAATACGGACACTAAGTTTGTGATGAATGCATTAGCTTATTCTAGAAATTTGGATGTAAACCGAAATGTACCACATGTCAAAGGCAAACTCAGCGAATGCAAGGCTTTAAAACAGTGAGTGTTAAAATGAGAATTACCATTTGGCATATAGGACAAATTTTATTTAGATCTAACTGCTAGGCGTTACTCTTCGCAACCCTATTCTTACACCCTCAACATACAGGGATGAGGATATAAAAATCGTGGGATGGCTTCATACATTGTTGTGCAAAAAAATATGGAGTGGTCGTAGATCATTGAAAGTTGGCAACGAGCACTGTATTGACTAAATTAAGATAAAAAGGATTTTTCCAAACAATCCAAATCGATTTTTATACCCTCCACCAAAGGATGGGGCTATACTAAATTTGTCATTCCGTTTGCAACACCTTGAAATATTGATCTGCGACCCCATAAATTATATATATTCTTGATCGTCGTGAAATTCTTAGACGATTTAGCCGAGTCCGTCTCTCTGTTGAAATCACGCTACAGTCCGTAATAATAGAGCTAGGTTGATCAAATTTGGTAGAAATACTTCTTATAGTTGCAGGTTATTTGGGATTGCAAATGGGCCATTAATCGCAGTAAAATTTTTCTAATCAGTTCACATTTTGTTATAGTCCACCTATACATGTCGCTCCCAAACAGTTTTGTTTAAGCCATAAACACCACATTTTCTAAGCAATTTAGCTAAAACTTTGGCGTTTGTATTCTATTTTGGCAAAAATTCATCTTAATAAAATTTATTCAAGTCAGTTTATATGTTATTTGTAGTCCCCGTATAGTATAGCCCTCAAATATGCTAATTTAAGCCAAAAATACCACATTTTTCAGATGAAGAGTTTGGCTAAAGAATTTGAGGTCTAACTTTTGCTAAAAATTGCAGCGTTCGTTTTCGAAGTTTCAGCAAAATCGTCCACGACTCGTGGCCAGAAAATTTACAATCGATTTTTTTTTTCATAATAAGTATAATATTGTTAAGCGAACGGATAAACTTTTCCTGTAAATATAAAGCGTCCTTCATTTCGTTGCAGTCAGAAGACAGAGGTCGACCGAACTAACTTCTTTCTATTACAAGGAAAACTTCACACGCTGAATTAAATAAAGCTATGGGTTTTTCTTAGTAAAACCCTTTTCTATAGAACTGCATCATTTGATTTTTTAAAAGTAACTTTCGATGAATTGCTTTTTGCCACCAAAATAGGGTTGAGCGGCGCGGCACCGCATTGTACGCCGGTGCCACATGCAATTATTTGTAAAGTGTCAACTTTTTGTTTGCAAATTTTTATAAACAAACTAAAGCTAAGTATACACGATTGCCAGATCGGAAACGTTATCAACCCTGTTAAGTGCTGCAAATATACGGACAGTGACAGATTGTTAGGCAAAGGTGAATTGACAGTTCAGACGATTGCAAGAAAACCTTACAATTACATATATTTACAATATATTTTGTAAATATATATATGCAGGATTGCCAATAAAAATATTTTAAGACAGTGTTGCCAATAAACTGTTTTTCTGACAACGGCGTCCATGACACATGCATAAACGTCGCACATCTACCAATCTACAAATTATCTCGCAATGACTTTTCTGCTAACGTTGCAAAACAAAAATTGTATATTCACACGGTTGCATTTTTCCGCCATATTTGTGGCAATATTGTCCGATCTGCAAATCGTGTGTACTTAGCTTAAGTGTTTTTAAACATAATTTTCTGTAAATAATCACCGGAATCGTTCATTCTAAGAAATCTTCTGTTATTCATTAACCGAACTTTCTGCAATTTCAGTTGTAGAGTCCTACAATGACTATCCGTTCTGGATTTTAATTGCCATATACTATTACTCTGAAATCGGAGAAAAAACCTCCCACTCCCAAAATGTCTCCTTTGTTTTGTTTCAAAATTAAACAGTGTTGTTTTTATTATCGTAAAATAGACAATTTTACCCCTAAACCATAGTTAAATTGACTTGAATTTTAAGAAATAATCCTGTACGAGTTTTCTAATTTTGTTAATTTTTTTCAATTATTATTTCATATGTTAAGAGTACGCCATCTAGTTCGAGTTCCGACACAAGCGGACAAAATTGCAGTCTCGATACACTATCCACAACAGAAACTACTCCGAATGAGAGTTTTTCTAGTCATAGCTTTAGTTACTATGACAGATACTACGATGAGTGGGCTGAAGAAAACGGTGTTGTGATTTTGAAGGAGGAAGATGAGGAGGCATACGATAACTATTTGCAATAAATTAACCATACTTTCGTCCTTTCAAATAAATGTTAAATATCCAAAAATAATAGTAATAAAACAACACAAAAAATATATAAAACATAGTGTAATGTAGCATGGCTTCCCAAATTCTGAACATATGACACCGTGCGACACTAATTTTTGTTATGAAAATATCTATACAATTCTGAGGGCTAACAAAAAACAAAACTGTGTACTCAGTTTTCATTTTCCTGGTTGAGTTCACGTTTAAAAGTACATGACCTTTTTTAAGGCCGAAAATACAATGATTTTTATACCCTACACCACACTGTGGTACAGGGTATTATAAGTTTGTTTCACGGCAGATGTTTGTAACACCTGAAAATAACACAGCTAGACCCACCTTAAAGTATACCGATCGACTCAGAATCACTAGCTGAGTCGATTTAACGATGTCTGTCCGTCCGTCCGTCCGTCTGTCCATGTAAAGTTGTTCGTCGACTACAGGTCGCAATTTCACTCCGATCGTTCTGAAATTTTGCAGTTTAGAGTATTTCGCGGCTGTTAAGATCGCTATTGAATTTGGTTGAAATCGGTTCATATTTAGAAATAGCTCCCATATATATCTTTCGTCCGATTTGGCCCTTTAGTCCTATAGAAGCTGTATTTTACATCCGATCGTTTTGAAATTTAGAATGGTAGAGTTTCTTGATCCATGAACCAACATTGCCGAATTTGAAGAAAATCGGTTAAGACTTAGCTATAGCTCCCATATATATGTTTCGTCCGATTTTGCTCTTTAGTCCTGTAGAAGCTGTATTTTACATCCAATCATTTTGAAATTTAGAATGGTAGAGTTTCTTGATCCATGAACCAACACTACCGAATTTGAAGAAAATCGGTTAAGATTTAGCTATAGCTCCCATATACATGTTTCGTCCGATTTGGCCCTTTAGTCCTGTAGAAGGTGTATTTTACATCCAATCATTTTGAAATTTAGAATGGTAGAGTTTCTTGATCCATGAACCAACACTGCCGAACTTGAAGAAAATCGGTTGAAATTTAGCTATAGCTCCCATATACATGTTTCGTCCGATTTTGCCCTTTAGTCCTATAAAAGCTGTATTTTACATCCAATAGTTTTGAAATTTAGAATGGTAGAGTTTCTTGATTCATGAACCAACATTGTCGAATTTGAAGAAAATCGGTAAAGAGTTAGCTATAGCTCCCATATATATATGTTTCATCCGATTTGGCTCTTTAGATCCAATCGTTTTTATACCCTACACCACACTGTGGTACAGGGTATTATTTAAGTATAAAATGTCCCAAAAGTAAATTTATGTAAACAATTTATACATGAATTACATAATTTATATATCAGAGTTATTCAATATTACGAGAGTGGTGTAGGGTATTATATAGTCGGCACCGCCCGACTTTAGCCTTTCCTTACTGGTTTTAATCATGTGTCTGGTTAATGTTTGCTTACGAAGACAAAATAACCTTATTAAGGTCAAATGTACAAGAAAAATGGTTGAGTTAACATTATATAAGGTTGGTTTTTTTGGGAGAGAGGCAGAAAAATGTGCGAGATAAACAATAATTCAAAGATCATTCGGTTCTATTGTGGTCGACGTTTTTCAACTGTTTTGTGTTAGACGAAGTTCAGTATTAAGCTACACGAAGTTGAAACGATTGCGACTGTCGTTATAAGAGAATTTATCTCGCTCATTCCAAACACCACCAATAGTCGATGGCACTAGTGCTGGTGTCGGAAGCTTCGGAAGCTATTGTTATAAAGGTAAGTAATAAAACAATTTTTAAAGAACTGCATACATAAGTAATTACGTATGTACATACTTAAAAATTGAAATAATAAAATATGTGTGTTAAAAATGTTAATAGTGTTTTGTGCCTGTGTAATTACAGTAAAAGCGAATAGTAATATTACTATTATTTTTTGTGATTGTGCCATTAAGTTGTGAAATTCGGCGGTTAAAAGTGGAAAAAGTATGTACACGCTGTCGCATTAACGGTGCATGAAAAAAACAACAACGTATGTACAGGGTTTTCCAATAACAGTGATATGATTTCTTTGAAAAAAAACGCTTATTGTTATATAGTCTAATGGTGTTAAATCACATCTTCTTAGAGGCCATTCAATACCACAATTTCTTGAAATAATCGAATTTCCAGAAGCCAGAATCGGTCAATGGCAAAAAGATAGCTTTTAACGAGAGTTACAATTTTGATCATGGATATCAAGGTCGTAGGTCGACTGGAAAGTGTAGTTTTTTTGATTTAAAAAAAATTTACTTAGCGCACGAAAAGTTGCAATTGGAGAATGAATATTTTGATAATAAAACTGAATATTTTGTAAACGTTGTTTTTGCGTATATCTCTCCATGATGAACTAGTAAACACTACTGAATACAATGAAAAACAAAGCACAGATCATGATATATTGCAAATGGCCACTTCAAAATCATATCATCCCTATTGGAAACCCCGTTACTACTACCTATTTCAAATAAACCATAAAATAAAATCTCTGATTAACGAATTTATTATCTCTTTTAATATATTAAATTTTACTTCTAATGAATTGTTATTTGTTTTATAAGAAAATTTCAATGAAAATTTAAAAGCTTTTCTATTTTACTTAAAAAACGAAGAAATCTTCCTTTGACTTGCCTAATCCTTGATTGTTATATCTATTCCGATTATGATTTTGGTGGGACATCGGCTCTCTATCCTGCGCCCTTAATAATCAAAAGATTCAGGGAGTTTACGTGGACGGCACCTTTTTAGCGGGGACTGATCACAAGTTGGTCAAGCACAGAAACGTAGGCATTTAACTTATAGTCACAGAGCAGATTTTTCCCATCGGTAAATGGTTATGCCCTTTGAACCAAAGATTTTAGGTAAAAAGTCAAAAGATCTTCTTAGAAGTGCACCGTTTTAACATTTATATTTTCTAATCTTTTTGTTTTTTTTTTCTTTTCAGGTGTTTCTTATACATACTAATATATGTACAGATATACTCGTAAATAAAATAAAAAATAAACTTGCAAATTTTGAGCTTATGGGAGAAGGTAGTGATGTGAAACATTAGACTCGTGCACGTCGCTCAAGAACAACTGGGTATATTGCTGTTGTAGCCCATAGTGTTGAGGAAATCCCAGATATGTAAATTTCTCGTCGATCTTTGGAATTTGGCTTTACGCGAACGACTTGATTTGACTGATATTGCTTTCCATTACAATAAAATACACGTTCGCTAATTTTCCTTTAAAAATTTTATACCCTACACCACACTGAGATACATGGTATTATAAATTTGTGCATTTGTTTGTAACACCAAATAGAAGAAGTACATTACTTTTTAGGGACGTTGGTGCCGGATGAAAGATTTTAATCTCTGCTTATCGCCAAAAAAATATAATTTGGTTTCGACGCCATGGACCAAATAATAGCATGTTTTTCTTACATACTTTAAAATGTTTAATTTCAACATTGCAGGAAAAATAGAAGGCCATGTCGTATTACCCTAAAACGTATTTACCATGTACTCTAATGCAGTATTAGCATCAATTACAAAATCCAATTTCCATATTTAGCAAGTCTTTAAAGCAAAGCTATGAAAAAAGTAAAATATTTCTACTTTTTGCAAAGATCGTTCTTGCGCGACCATAAAGAAATTTTTAAGTTTTTTTCCTTTTTGTACAGAACTGTTGGCGTCATGTCAAAACTTTTGTGTGCTACTCAAAAGTGATTAATGACAATTTTTTGCGTTTCAATCCGGACTATTGAGCATTTTGGAAAATACTGTAATTAATCAAGATTTAATTATTTCTCGAGAAAGACAAAAAAGGCCATCGTGGAACTTGTCTATATTGTAGAGGACAATTTGGCCTTAAATACAAAAATAAAAAGGAGGTTTTCTTTTAAAAAATTATTTTTAATAATTTAAAAAAAAAAAAATAAAAAATCTTTTTATTTTTTTTATCTATTTTTCATTAAGAGTGAATGAAGATAGCTTTTAGTGATAAAAAATATAATTATTTTAATAAACCCAGTATTCCTCAAAATTCACGGTTTCGAGAATATTAAAATCCTAATAGTAGGCGTGTTTTTTATTTTTTACAAAATAATTTCCAAGGGTTGTTGACAACACTTATTACAACCATTATACCAAGTTTCATCAAAATCCGTGACATGAGCCAAAAATACTGTGATCACTTAACATGGAAATGCTCAGTTGCTAAACATCCGTTTCGACGTGAAACTGTTGTTTTCAGCATTTCTAGCCCTTATAATTTCCTTTAATTTAAATGGTATCCCGGCTTTATCGAGCTAATACTTCAAAAATATGGTCCAAATACTAAAGGTAACTTCGTGAAAATTGGAATTTTAGAAAAAAAAATTTAAAAAAACAACTTTACAATAAAAAAATTTTATTTGTATGTATTTAATTTAATTTTATATTTAAATATAATTTCGTGTGGATAATAATGTGTGGAATGGAATCAGAATATAATGGGGTAATTCCAACGGCAGTCGACCCACTTTTTAACACGACCCCCTCCGATTTCGATGAAATTTGGTACACGCTATCTCATAGTGTGTACAATTTTTATGATGTCTATATTAAGTCCAAATTCGTTATGGTTCTTGTTTTACAGCGTCCGAAAGTTGGTCGAATCTCTACTTTTTTCCTAAAGGATACTGAATTCAACAGAGTATAACTTAAGAGCGCGTTATCCGATTTCAACGATTTTAGTGTCATTGTAACTGGCCACACTCGTACTTCAAAATTAGTAATTTAAAAAAATATTGTCCTTGTCGAAGGACATTAAAAATCGAAAAATTATTTTAATCCTTCAATATCTCGAAATGCACCTAATTTTTTTCTTCATATTTTTTGTAGTTCAACCGCTAAATGTCCTTTACACGTGACATAAGTTTCACGATGGAGGTCATTTTGGTTTAAAAGATACAGATTTTTTACTGTTTTCTCCCACATATATTTCAGGATTTTTATATAAAACACAATATAAATTCTATCTATGTGAGCGGAATCAATTATTATTTGTTATGAGAACGTATATCGTACCGTGGTAATAATAAAATCTGATTTAAATTTTTGAAAATCTTAAGTCAGGATTACTTTTAAGCCTCAAAAGCAAACCTGGCTCAAAAAATATATTGGTTAGAAGGAATTACAAAGGAGTAACTCCGTGGAATATCCATAATAAGGGCACTTTTTTATCAGATTTTTTTTGGCAGGTTTGCATTTCATATGATTTAATCCCAAGGGATTACAACATTGTATAGTTTTAGATAGATATATATTTTTAATAGATACTTTTACATCAATCTCTACAAAGGGTTTTTCACACGAATACTTCTGAATTTTATTTGTATAGATTGTCAAGCACAGTGTCATTATCTACATATAGTGACAAATAAATAGATATTTTCATATAGAGATATTCACGTCAAATGATAAATATGTAAGTGACCTTATTATGGATATTCCACGGAGTTACTCCTTTGCTTTTGAGGCTTAAAAGTAATCCTGACTTAAGACTTTCAAAAATATATATCAGATTTGATTATTACCACGATACGATATACGCTCTCATAACAAATAATAATTTGATTCCGCTCACATAGAAAGATTTTACATTGTGTATTATATAAAAATCCTGAAATATATGTGGGAGAAAACAGTAAAAAATCTGTATCTTTTAAACCAAAATGACCTCCATCGTGAAACTTATGTCACGTGTAAAGGACATTTAGCGGTTTAACTATAAAAAATATGAAGAAAAAAAATTAGGTGCATTTCGAGATATTGAAGGATTAAAATAATTTTTCGATTTTTAATGTCCTTCGACAAGGACAATATTTTTTTTAAATTACTTACGAGTGTAGCCAGTTACAATGACACTAAAATCGTTGAAATCGGATAACGCGTTCTTAAGTTATACTCTGTTGAATTCAGTATCCTTTAGGAAAAAAGTAGAGATTCGACCAACTTTCGGACGCTGTAAAACAAGAACCATAACGAATTTGGACTTAATATAGACATCATAAAAATTGTACACACTAGGAGATAGCGTGTACCAAATTTCATCGAAATCGGAGGGGGTCGTGTTAAAAAGTGGGTCGACTGCCGTTGGAATTACCCAATGTGCAAAATGTTTTACATAAATAAAAAATAAAAGCAACCATCATGAAATTTAAAGCACAAGGTTAAGCGATATTTGCATACAAGTTTTGTTATGCATTGTACTCTCCTGTACTAAAATTTGTGTCAAATATTTCCACATCTCATAATAATGGTGAATTTGTAATATGGGATTTTTAATTTTATTATAAATTGTTTCGTTTTTGTGTTCAATAAATAAAATAAAAATTAATGGAAATTGTTTTTAATTAATTGCCGGTAGTATTGACAGTAGTATTGACTAACAAATTGTCAGAATAAACTATTTTGGTTGTGTCAACATACAAAAGCTAATCTTAGCTACCATTATCGTAGTTGGCGCAACTAAATATGATTGTTGTCCTGATGGAATCGGATGATAGTAGACAGAACTACCACATTCCGGTTGGTAAATAATTCGGTTGAGGCAACCAAACTGTTTTCTGTGTGCAGTACTTTACCCAAATATATTGTCAGTTTCCGGATTATTTTCGCTTAACTGAAAAATATTCACATCTTCTTAACTCTTTTGTAACATAATTTCAAAGTAATTCTTTCCATCGCTAATCGTGTGTTACACATTAGAGTTTAATTGAATTTTTCCTATGGTTATCCTATCTCTTAGCAACGCCCATCCTACTTATCCCCAGAAAAAAGAAAACATTCAAATATTTTATTTCATCACAGTTCAAGTTGAATTCTAATTGCCTCTAAACTTTCTCGATTGTATGCCGCGCCTAGCTACGTTGCACGGCTACTCAAATGGCTGTCGTAACCAAACCGTAACTTAATTTACCATAACTCAAATGAGTTTTATGTGAATTCATGGATTTTTGACCATTTCGATACAAGTCATCCCAAAAGACAACTGCAGCAACTGAGATCCCCCCCGAATGCCAAAATGCCAGCGCAAACTTCAGAGCGACAATGTGTGCAGCAAATGTCAACACACGAAATAGTGCACACGCGCAGACGCAACAACCTCTTTCTGAACAAATGCTATTGTAGACCATCTCTCTACTCGTTTGGTGAACTTGTAAGTGAATGTAGCCGTCGTCTGATGGCCAAAGGTAATGGAACGTTATGTTCCTTCCACAAGCTGCCGAAGAAATGTACGAAAATTTTTTTGAAAAGTTCGCCTGGGAAGCTGTAAAACTAGACAGGGAAAATTCGTGGCTATGAAATTTTTGGTATCCTACATGTGTTTGAGGGAGGGCGGTAAGGAAATGACGGTCAGTCATTTTTCATTTGGAAAACATAGTGTTTACAAGAGCCGTTGACTGAAACATCAGATACAAGTTTACTCGTAGATAAAAATTACAAATCCTACAGAAATAACAATATTTTTTCATCTAAAAAAGTGTCCTTAAAAACGAAACAATGCTAAATCAAAAAGTATGCTACTTTCTTTTCCAAGCCCTCATTTTCCATACCAACCTCTTTGTGTCCATTCTGTCCGTCCGTCTGTCTGTCAGGCATTGTCCGTCCGTCTGTCCATCTGTTTGTTACGAGTTTATTCGATATGAAAGATTTAGCGTAGCATGAAACATAAAAATGTCACGTTTTTCATGGTCGCCAGTTTTTGTTTAACATCCAATGTTGTATAAAATTGTGTTGCTCCTGCCGATGCCACTGCTGCGGCTGCAGTTGTTAGGGACCACAAACAAGTCGTCCTCATCATCTTTTGTTGGAATTCTTGATGTATACACGTTATGTATGGAATGCATTTTATTCCTCATTGGTTGCCGGTGCGCATGCGCACAGTTGGCTACAGTTTGAATCGCTTCATCGTCTTATATCTGCATATGAAAGGATATACCAATATACGCTCATATGTATAAACATAGATACATGCATACATACTTACTTTCATTCTACTATTAGGTCCACACTGTGTCTGTGAACCGTATGAAGCTATGATTTCAATTTCCACAGGCCTACTAAATATACACACTAATACAAATATGTCTATCTAGGTCTGCGCCTGTGTTACAATTCGTTTATACTTTAAATGTTTCATTTTTGAGACCATAAACTGCGTTCCGCATATCTGTCCAATATAGTGCACTGTGGAGCAACACTGGAGGAGTCAGAACACCAGTAGAGGAAAGTGTACTAATCGGCTACTGCTATTGAAAGGTTTATTATGTAGAAGTACAATGTGTACAAGTGATATACCATTCTTGAAATAAAAACGGATTCTCATCTTCAATTGTTCCTCATCTTCACCGAAATCATTGGACTCAATACCTAACCTTCTGGCGTGTTCGCCGAGCAGGCACTGTCCCGTAAGAACCGACACTAGCAAAGACAGTTGTTTACCTATCAAGTGCGTTCGTACGAGGGTTGCTATTTATATTTCGGTCCTGGCAATGCTGGTGTTGCCAGATGAAAACTGGAACTTCCATTGGAAACTATGACTTCACTCAGACCTTTTTGTCGTTTGAGCGCGAATTGTTTTGGTTACAGTGTGTTGAAAATTCACCCCCAAAACATGGTTTTTGAACGCTTCTACAGCTGCTTCAGGCGTTGAAAAACGTTGGCCAAGCAGTTTTTTCTTGATGTGAGTGAATAAGAATAAGTCATTGGGTGTCAAATCAGGGCTGTACGGCGGATGACCCATCAATTCGACGTTTTGGCCGGTCAAAAAGGCGCTGGTTTGAGCCGATGTGTGAGAGCTCGCATTGTCATGGTGCACAATGATTCGTCTTCTCTTGTTCGTTGTTCGAATTTCTCCGAAGACTTGTGGTGTACCACTCAGAATTGACCGTCCTACGTTGCTCAAGCGGAACAGTCGCCACATGACCAGTTTTGCGGAAGAAGCAGGCGACCATTTGCTTCGAAGTGCTTCTTCCACGAAGAAGACCCGCACGGTCGATTGCTGTTTTGTTTCGGGCTCATACGACTAGATCCAAGATTCGTCACTGTGACGATCTTATAAACGTCTTCTGAAGCACCGCGATCGTATTTTTTCAAAATTTCGTTGCACAAATCGACACGAGCCTTTTTTTGAGCGATTGCCAAATTGTGCGGGATCCAACGAGAACAAGCCTTTTTGACGGCCAGGTGTTCTTGCAATATCGAATGTATGCTGGTGGAAGAAATGCCCAAGGATGCCTCTATCTCACGGTATGTCACATGACGGTCTTGCATTATCAGTTCACGCACGACACCAATGTTCTCTGGCACAACGGCCATTTTTGGACGACCTTTACGACCTTCGTCTTCGAGCGACCGTCGGCCACGATTGAATTCATTAAACCAGTTTTTCACAGTGCTATAGGATTGTGTTTCATCGCCATACAAAGATTTAAGTCGTGATAATCCACGTCGAAAATTGTGAAAAATGATCGCACGAAAATGTTCAAGAGTTAATTCAATTTTTTTGCTAAATTGATTTTTTCAAGTCACTGTAAACAACACAAATGATGGGCGTACGTCAAAACGTTCTGAGTATGTTTATGCTAAATAATGTCAAACTTTCCAATGGAAATGTCAGATGGCGCAAGGCAACACTTAGTGTTGCCTAGGCCAGGAATATATATAGCAACCCAGATTTGTCTAGCCGATTTCTGACCATCTTTCATTAGACTGCCTGATTGTTTTTTCGACAACATCCAACTGGTCACCCGGTCAGACCCCACCACTTGACTCAGAGCAGCCTTATACAGGTCTACTGATCTGTTATCACCGAAAGTCAAGTGCTTTAGGAAGGTGCTTGAGGAATGTGTCATTCTCACTTTTTCTGTCCATAACAGCCATCACTAGACTTTCTTTCGGCACTTCATTGAGTGTCCTACTGATAGCGACCTTATTACCTCTTGCCTTTTTCGAAGGAGAGGTTTATCAGGTGATCTGATTATTTTTGCTTTATTTCGAGCCGTTAACATAGCTGAAGTTGCTTTCAGCCGACTTATTGGCTTTGGAAGTATGTACGACGTCCTTAGCCCACGTAAGTTATCCCTTTTTTTTCGGTAAAAGTCGAAAACTTAACAGGTCCCAACCTTGTCAAAACTGTTAGCGCTATCCGGTGCTCATGTCACTTCCGTTTTGACGGTCGGACATGCTTTCCCCTCACCGTACCATCTATTGTGAATACTGGGGGAACTTTTTCACCATTTTTGATGTGGTCGGCTTTAGGCAAGACGGACGATGGAGGAAACCCGTTTCATTGGAACTGCGAACGCCTTCTCCATTCGAACATCTCCTGCGTTCGGTAAGATTCAAATGCAAGACCGCGTTTGTTTTTAATTTAAATTGTTAGTATCCCTATAATTCCCACGAGTTTAAGGGAGATATATGTCTACCACAGAATATCCACCACTCACTTCAAAATTCACCGACGGACTCCTAACTGCTAGCAGATTCTATCTATCCATGTCTGCCCGTCTGTCTGTCTATCCATCTTATGTTGTCCACAAACTGAAGGTCTCACTTTTACCCCGATATTAATGAAACGTGTTGCTCATCACTTCCTTGAATCACGACGAATCCTATTGAAATTGGTTCAGATTTTGGTATTACCCCAATATACTTACATATATTCCGATTTAGAGTCTAAACGCTATAGAATCGGAATTTATCACCAGATCTTCATAAAATTTGGCAGAAAGCGTTTCGTTCAATCAATAATGAACACGGCTACATTTGATAAAATTCGCTTCCTATTTTTGAAATATTTCCTTAAGCTAAGTACACATTATTGCCAGATCGGACAACGTTATCAACCCTGTTAAAGAGCTGCAAATGTACGGATAATGACAGATTGTTAGGCAAAGGTGAATTGACAGTTCAGACGATTGCAAGAAAACCTTACTATTTCAAATATTTACAATAGGTGTGTTTTCGTTACACCATAAGTGCTTAATTTGTATGGGGAGCTAAGCACTATTAGTTCCCGATGAAGTTTGGTGCTTGTGTTCCTGTCTTAATCGAGTATGATGTTGCCAGATTGGGCACCCTATATTTAGCAATATGGCATCCCATTTTTTTGAGAGACTGTTATCAATTACTGTGAATTAACGGGAAGAAGAAGAACAAAAATGGGAAATTATTTTAATATTTGCAAAAAGAGTGTAAACAATTGAACATAGAATAGTAAATATATGTTTTATAAATACTTTTCACGAATTTTTTGTCTGTTTCGCACTGTTCTTTCTTCGCAACTCATGACACCATTGCTACCAGATAGTGAAAATCCGCCACTTATTGCTTATGTGCCAGTTAGTGGAAGTCAGTTGTTTTCGTTGCAAAGTGCTAAACTAAAAGTGCTAGCTTGTAACGAAAACATGCCTAATATATTTTGTAAATGTTTATATGCAGTATTGTCAATAAAAATATTAAATAGACAGTGTTACCGATAAAATGTTTTTCTGGCAATGGCACCGTTGTCACATGCATAAACTTCGCACATCTAACAATCTGCAAATTATTTCGCAATTGTATGTTCACACGGTTGCACGTGCACAGGGTTGCATTTTCTCCCCATTTTATGGCAATATTGCCTGATCTGGCAATCGTGTGTACATAGCTTTATAATTGCATAAATATAAATATTTACAGCGAATATTTTACAATCATTCAACTTTCTCTGCAAATAGTCCACTGTGCTCACCCGTTTGGGCTTGCCTGGCGGAACAGCGAGAAATGCTGGAGTGGACCAATACCACAGCAAAGCAAATCAAGGCAAGGCTAACATCGCCTCAACGCCACAACAATCGCTGAGTGTCGTGACATCTCCCGTTGTCTTATTAATTTGTGCATTGTAATGATGGAAAAATTGGATTGAAATACGAACACTGAACATTTCAAATGAATTGAAAATATCGAAAATGAAAAAGAAGACATAAAGCTCACTGCCAAAATTGCAAAGCACCTTCTTTCTCGCAGTTGCTAGAAAAGTTTCCCAAATTTTAATTAAATTTTCTACAACTTTTATATTGTCATACTCGTATACTCTTCTCTTCTTTTGGTCTGCCTCTGCCTGGTACACACTCTATTTCTCTTGCGCTCTCAGTAAAAACGTGATGCGTTCAATGGATGATTAAATGCTAATGATAAATGACAACAGCAACAACAACGATGTCGCGAGACAGCAGCAGGAGCAGCCGCCACCGCAACTTTTTCAAATCGACAAAAGGTTGAAGTCCTTCTCCATAGCCCTCCATTTAACCTATGATAGGTTTTCGGTATTAACGACAAGTTGTGTCACAAATTAAACACGTTTTTCCTCAGAACTAATGAATACTCATGCCAAACGAAAGCCTAGGAAACAAGCGAAGGAGTAGAGAAATAGTAGCACTTTCAATGCAGTGATGGGAAACATTTTGGTTTAATTTGTATGTATGTATGTTTGGAATTGAGGAAAATAATGTCAGATGCAATGGTAAGTCCTGATTCACACTCGGCAATTTTTTTCAAGCAAATGCCAAAGTTTGTAGGAGAAAGAGGCAGGCTAAGTTTGCAAGCAAACTTTGACAGTTGCTAGCAAAAAATAGCCGAGTGTGAATCCGGACTAAGTTTTCTGGAAAATTTGCAAACCATTCAAAAACGTGAAGTTTTCTCAAATAAAGAACATATGGGTTTATGCATATAAAATTAGCTTAGGAATTTCTCAAAATATGTACATTTTGTGTATAAAAGCTTTTCAAAACGTTGCAGATTTTTCGCATTTAATTTTGCATTGATTTCTAGTCATACCTTACAATTTAAAATCACTTACGGGCAAATCCGAAAACTGTATACCAAAAATATAAAAAAATCTGAGGTGTGTAATGAAATCATTATTTTGCGGTACATTCTAATGATCTGACTATTGAAATCACACGTTCAGCGGGTTCTATAAAATATAAATTATGAAATTATACAAAAATTTCTAATAAATTTTCTAATAAGAGCTATTTTAATATCCTTAAAATAGCTTTTATTAGAAAATATATTTCTCTTTCTCTGATGTATTTCGATTTTTCTGATTACTATGCAAACTTAGCTAAAAAACCAGTAAGGAAAGGCTAAAGTCGGTCGGGGCCGACTATATAATACCCTACACCACTCTCGTAATATTGAATAACTTTGATGTATAAATTTTGTAATTCATGTATAAATTGTTTACATAAATTTACTTTTGGGACATTTTATACTTAAATAATACCCTGTACCACAGTGTGGTGTAGGGTATAAAAACGATTGGATCTAAAGAGCCAAATCGGATGAAACATATATATGGGAGCTATAGCTAAATCTTAACCGATTTTCTTCAAATTCGGCAATGTTGGTTCATGGATCAAGAAACTCTACCATTCTAAATTTAGAAACGATTGGATGTAAAATACAGCTTCTATAGAACTAAAGGGCCAAATCGGACGAAACATATATATGGGAGCTATAGCTAAATCTTAACCGATTTCCTTCAAATTCGGTAGTGTTGGCTCATGGATCAAGAAACTCTACCATTCTAAATTTCAAAATGATTGGATGTAAAATACAGCTTCTACAGGACTAAAGAGCAAAATCGGAACGAAACATATATATGGGAGCTATAGCTAAATCTTAGCCGATTTTCTTCAAATTCAGCAATGTTGGTTCATGTCAAGAAACTCTACCATTCTAAATTTCAAAACGATTGGATGTAAAATACAGCTTCTATAGAACTAAAGGGCCAAATCGGACGAAACATATATATGGGAGCTATAGCTAAATCTTAACCGATTTTCTTCAAATTGAGCAGTGTTGGTTCATGGATCAAGAAACTCTACCATTCTAAATTTCAAAATGATTGGATGTAAAATACAGCTTCTACAGGACTAAAGAGCAAAATCGGACGAAACATATATATGAGAGCTATAGCTAAATCTTCACCGATTTTCTTCAAATTCGGTAGTGTTGGCTCATGGATCAAGAAACTCTACCATTCTAAATTTCAAAACGATTGGATGTAAAATACAGCTTCTATAGATATAGAAGATAAGATATATATGGGTGCTATATCTAAATCTGAACCGATTTCAACCAAATTCAATAGGGATCTTTACAGCTGCGAAATACTCTAAACTGCAAAATTTCAGAACGATCGGAGTGAAATTGCGACCCGTAGTCGACGAACAACTTTACATAGACAGACGGACGGACGGACGGACGGACGGACAGACATGGTTAAATTGACTCAGCTAGTGATTCTGAGTCGATCGGTATACTTTAAGGTGGGTCTAGCTGTGTTATTTTCAGGTGTTACAAACATCTGCCGTGAAACAAACTTATAATACCCTGTACCACAGTGTGGTGTAGGGTATAAACATGCAAATTCACGTTAACCTGAAAACCTACTTCCATTTTTTACAACGTCCGCAACGGAACTTTCGACGCGAATATCGCATTCATCAAAAGTATTTAGGTAAATATTGAAATGCCATTTCAAAGAACATTGAAATAATTGTTGTTGCTGAAGCTTATAGGAAAATACTTCATTCAGAACGCCAACGGTATGAACATTAGTAAATCGGTAGCTTAGTGGTTAGTGCATTAGACTTGGATCCCGAAGGTGCTGGGTTCAACTCCCATCCATTGCACCACGGAAAAATTTAACATCAACATTTTATGTTTTCATCATAATTCGAGTTTCAGCAGCAAAAAATAACTCACCGGGTGCACTACGACTACAACAACATCTGATCACACAAGTCAACAAGGAAGCTAAAAATAGACGTAACACCATGACGACTATTAACAGAAATGCAGCGCTTGTAGTGGAGAATAGAAACGGCAGCACTCAAATAACATCCATTCCTTGATATTAACAGACGAATGTTAATTTACAACCGGACAACACTGAGTGGTTGAAAACAACATAAGGTTCCCGCGATAATCGTATATATGCCGGAACGAAGTCTGTAATAGAAATAGACTTAAGGATTATCAACCCAGCGTCTCCAAGCTGCTACAACAACAACAACATTAGTAAATGCCCATATATGTATAGCAATTACTTTGGTTTTAAAACACCAATTATACCCTCACCTTAGTGCGACGAGGGTATACATCATTTGCTACGGAAAAAAGTGTAACACATCGAAGGAGTGTCCTAAGACCAGGCAATGAAGCCGACCAAAATTATCGGCGGCGGCGGCGCATGGAAAATAACGATTGGCGGCGGCGGCTGATCGGCTGAGCCGATAAAATTTCAACAATCGGCTTAGCCGATAAAGTTCCAACAAATGATGGCGGACGAATGTCACTCTCAGGCAAAGATGGCGCTTTAAAATATTTTCAATTAGATGAAGAAACTTAAAATTAACACAAACATTTTAGAAACGTAATGGAAGTTTTGATGTAATGACGAAAATTGTTAGTCTTTGCTGTGAAAGAGAATTTATTGTGAATGACATATTGCCTGTTGTTTATTTATTTTTTTATATATTAAAATTTAATAGTTTATTACTCTAATACCATTGCATTAAAATACTTGAAATTTTGTACAGTGCAATGCTTGTATAGTACCTACAGTCCAGTGCAAAATGGGAGATATTGCCACGCTCCTTTTAGTACCTCCCACACAAATGCACCATTTTATACAAAAAGTTAACAGCTTATAGCATGAGTACCAAAGCACGAAAACACAACAAAATTTTGTACAGTGTAATATTTTTAAAGTGCATATAGCTCTGCGAAAAATGGGCGTTATCAACATGCCCCTTTGGTACCTTCCACACAAATGGCCAAATCATACGAAACATTAATAGATCATAACTTTAATATACCAAATAATATAATTAAACCCATTTCCCGCACAAATTAACAAATTAATTCTTGTAATATTCCATATTACTTTACTCATAAAGTGAGGGTAAAACATAGTCGGTTTAACCGACTGAAACTTTCTTCCTGTTTTTCATATCCTTATAACTAATTACCTATTGTCTTTAGAAAATTTTGCCAAAGTGTATTCCATAGCATTTTCTTCAATCTTTTAAAAAAATCTTTTTGTGATTTTTTTTTGCGAAATTAAAACTTGTTTTGACATTGTTTTTTTTTGCTCAAAAGAAAGCATATTTCAAAGAAAGCGCATTTCCTTTAGGAACTATGTGATCTATTAGCGTGATGGGATTTGTTTTGAAAATTAGGTTCAACCATATATATTACGATAGCATAGCTGGATAACTATTTATCGTAATTGGTAGCCTTCATTAAGTAGCCTTCATATTCTTGTAATACCGACTGGTAGACAGCTCTGCAGAAATCCACCTTCTGCGCTATACCAAACAAGTTCAGCAAGTGGCTGCTAATTGTATGACTGGTGCGCTGAGAACGACACCAACTGAGGAAGTAAATGTTACACATACTACATTTAATGGCGCTATATATTTATAGCAATGCAATATGCCGCGTGCACTACGATTTTACTTAGGAAATGACACTATAGTCAGGAAATGGACACTATAGAAAAAAATTGACATATTGTCATTCTAGACACAATATTGTCATTTTAGACACACTTCCTGACTTCCAGGCACTGTCGATTGCACTATGAATGAACCAATTTTTACAAGAAGTATCTCATTTTTGAAACTGATAGATTAGAATGGAATGGTCATATCCCAGGACATAACTTCTATGCAGACAGTTTCCAAACTCAACAACCATGTTGGCTTTTGTGTCTTTTCTGAGGAACTTGAGCTATCAATTGACTGAAGACTGCCTGTTCACTAAATGAGTTACTTCCAGTTACTTTTTGTCTATTGCAAACATTTTTCTAAATTATTTTTCTTTTAGAGTCTATGGAAATTACAAAGCTAACCGACAAAACCTAAGAAATTATGAAACCTGTTGATTTTTCATAAATATACTCGTATTGAAAGGGGACTCATTCGCGAGGAATATTTTACTCCAAGACAGGGATGTAACGAATATTCGCATCATTTAACATTCGCTTCCTCAAAAACCATCTTTGGATTATTCCCTTTCGCAAAAATATATTTCAGTATTCGCTTCCATTTGTTAAAAGTGTCATATCTTCTTAATCGCTTCACACATTTTGAAGATATTAATACCAATTAAAACCTCTTCCACTTCTCTTCAAAACAGATGAAAAATATGCTTGTCCTTGTAAAAATAAAGAAAACATTCTTAATACTTGAATATCCTGGAAAAAAATCAATTTAGTTCCTTAATTTTGTTGGTACTAAAAGGTCAAACTATTCGCTTTCGCAAAAATGCATATTTCACTATTCGCTTCCGCATTCGCAAGAAATATATTTCAATATTCGCTTTCGCGAATGTCACTTTCGTTACATCCCTACTCCAAGACACCTTCTAAAAATGTTGACGATTTAAATGACGGTTTGATGGTAATTTTTCAGGGGTATGGGGATGAGAAGCATGGACGATTATTACTGTGAGAGTAATAATTCTTCAAAGGGTCCCTTTATTTCGTTCTTTGGACTGAGGCATGTATTCCGAAATATTTCATTTCAAAATCACCACTAAAGCAACTAACTAAAGAAAGAAAAAACATTTCGAACGATGTATATGTTGTCTCTTTAAAAATATAGGAATATATGAGAGATTCTCTGGAAAAAAGTGTTAATTTATTTTTCTAATCGGATTCATTAGATTATGTGTACACAAAATTGTGTAAAAAGGGGCAAATGCGTCAGCCTACCAATTTTCGCGCTATGCGAGGTGGAAGTTTGAGGTGGGTTAAAAAGGCTATACAATGTAAATGCCATAACTTCTGATTGCGTTAAGATATTTGAACATAATAGAAACCATTTCAAAGGCAGCTTTTAATCTTTTTTAATTTAAATTTTTTTTTATTATTGGCCCCTCCGATTTTAAAAATATGTTTCCCGTAAAATTAGCTCTATGTAATTACTATTAAACGAAAAAACAAATTCATGGAACTCAACCCCATAACAAAGATTATCCAATATTTACAAAATTTTAATATCTGCATTTAAAAAAAAAAAAACAGGCAGAAGTCTTATCTACAGGGTTTTACAACAAGAGGTGTTATTTTGAATCACCCGGCATTTCGGTAGCTGTCACTTTTGAAGCTTTTATTCTTTGACATTTGACAAGTAGAAACTACGCCATTACTAAAAATGGAACGATACACGATTCAACAACGCACTGAAATTATTAAAATTTGAAAAATCGAAAAATCATCTTGACTGATGAGGCCCATTTCCACCTCGGTGGCTACGTCAACAAGCAAAATTGTCGCATCTGAGTTATTGTTGAGAAGCCTCTCCATCGTCAACATGTGACTGTTTTGTGCGGTTTATGGTCCGGCGGGGTCATTGGACCTTACTTTTTCGAAAAGGAGGTTAGATCAACAGTTACGGTGAATGGATTGCGCTATCGAGAGATGATTAATGATTTTTTATGGTCGGAGTTGGATGGTATTGATCTGGATAACGTTTACTTTCAACAAGACGGCGCTACGTGCCACAGAAGCAACGAAACCATTGCTCTGTTACGGGAAAAGTTTCCGGACCGTGTTATCTCTCGAAGAGGTGATCACACCGAGATCTTGTGATTTAACACCGTGCGACTTCTTCCTTTGGGGCCACGTGAAAGATAAGGTCTACGCCAACAGCCCAGCGTCGATTCAAGACCTCGAAGATAGAATTCGTGAGGCTATCGAGGACATAGGGCAGCCACTTTGCGATTTGGTTATGGAAAATTTCATGAAAATGATATGGTCCTGTAAGCGTGGTCGTGGTGGCCATTTGGCTGATGTTGTTTTTCATTATTAACGGCATACCTTCCTCCTTATTATGAAATAATCATCCTTTCATTTATCTCAAAAAATACATTTTTCTTTGAATACCAAAATAACACCTCTTGTTGGAAAACCCTTTATTAAATAGATAGCGGAATGACTGAAAATTAAATGTCTGACCATAGTCAGTATCAATATTTTCTCTCAGTCAGGCCGCTATCAAGTTCCTGGAAACTACATATATATTAATGAATTCAAAACTGATCTCGACTGTCGCAGATCTCTTAACGAGATGGCTGTACAGTTCAATATACACCTGATATGAGTGGCGAGCCATAGGGACATACTAGGGAACTGCAAAGCAGATGAACTCGCAAGACTAGGAACTACCTTACACTCTCCAGAGGAACTGGACTATGTGGGCATGCCTCAAGCATCTGCAAGTTGTCGCCACTGCCTTATTGGACAGCACATATAATGATTGAAGGTCTTGCATAATGACTTTTGCAGAAGCGGTGATGACGGAGATGATTAGGAAAAAAAATAGAACGCGTGCTGTGCCTGTGCCCCGCTTTCTCTAGAGGGCGGCATGGAGCCTTAGGCTCTCATTTCTGTGGTACTGGTACAACGGGAGGGGTTAGGAATAACTTATGTTTTCTCTTACGTCTTTGTGGTAACACTATGGACCGTATAGCTTAAGTGGGTCTGTAATATGTACAGGCTGCCACTCTTAACCTAAGTTTCGAAATAGCTCCCATAGAAAGTACCCTTCCAATTTCACTTCTTGATGCTGGCGGATTCCATAATACAAGCACCTGTTACAATAGATCCATCTATGATATAGCCCTCATACAAAGGTCGCACTTATTTTGCTCAAATACAATCAGTACAAAAGATTTCTATTAACTCACGTTTTTAATATAAAGATCTTCCATTGTTTGAATATTTTATATAAATTATATTGGCGTGATAATACTTTACAATGCGATTCATGGTGGAGGATACATAAGATTCGACCTGGCCGATCTTTTGGTTTGTATTTATACTGAATTACATCAAAGGTTTCCCAGCTCTTCTTATAGCCCAACCATGTTTTCTAAGTTGAATTAAAACGATTTCAAGCGAAATTAATACAATTAGCAACTTGTAAATTTTTAATATCTATCATCGCCAAATAGGATTTTCCAAATCTCTGCAGAAACCATGATGCGACACAAAAGAGGAAAAAAGCAAGTCCAGATTGAAAAGCGTAACGTTCAAGGAATATCCGATTAAATTGAAGGCAATACGATGATGATGACGACAACGACGACATCAACAACGCCTTCGCAGAAAATCAAACCGTAAACTGAAAGCCAAAATAGAGTAATTGCTTAACTTCGAACTGAACTGCCAACCCGTTTTCATGGCCAAACTGAACCTTTCGTCGCTTGCGTAAGTGTCATGAATGTTCAATAAACTGTAAATAATATTTGACTAAATAATTGAACTGAATAGAAGAGGTGCCCATGAGTATGTGTTTACAATTTGTAATAATTTCTAGTAATTGGATAATATTTATGAACGATTTTTTAACCAACTTTCAAAGCGTTAAATTTGCACAAGCAACTTGTTTTCCGCACTTCGCGTAAACACACACCTCGGAATGTCCATAATCGTCATTGAAGAACCCAGCAATAGAAGCGGGCTGAATTTCAGCCAGTCGTAGAGATGGAGAGGCTAGTGAATGTACATAGACAAATATGTTTCTTGAATTTTAAAGAAATTCTCCATAACGAAAGGAAATGTACAATGATTTCAAGTCAAAGGCTATAATATAGATCTTTTTGTATACCCTCCACCGTAGGATGGAGCATCTGTCTGATTTGAATTCTTAACGCCATAGAGACCACAAATTTCAGCTGGGCGGTCCGAAAATTGATATTTTGGGTATATTTATAGCCAGAATCCTTCACACGAACAGCGGTCGCTATAGGTCCAATTTTTGATATAGCTCCCATACAAAGGACCCTCCCGATTTCACTTATTAAAGCCATAGAAACAGCAAATTTCAGACATCGTACCTCAAGTTTGGATAGATTGACGCCAAAACGTCTAATGAGGCTTTGTTCAGAACTATCCCCTGTCTTTTTAGAACCAGATATCATCAAATATATGCATATATGCAATTTAGCTTATATCCTCAATAGAAGATATAATTTCTAAAGCGTGTCTTATTTTACCAATTAACATCTGTGTGAATAATATCTTTTCAAATTTAGATATAGCCTTACATACCCAGCAAAAAATAAAATAAGTTATACCAAAAGAATAGCATTATAAGTCCTTCCAAATCATAAGTATGAAAATTTGTTCGGCATTTAATGAACATCTTCTAAATAACTAAACAAAATGTAATTTTGGAGTATAAATTATTAACCCTACAATGCATAATTTCAAAACGATTGGATGTGAAATAAAGCATCTGAAATGATAAAAGCCCAGTTCGGATGGAACATATACTCGTATGGAGGCTATGAAATACATATATGTGCAATACAGCTTCAATAGTGCTAAAGTACAAAATCGAAAAGCACCAAAACGCAAATCTAATAGTGCTTTAAAAGAAGTTGTGCAAAAGTGGAGACAAATAAGTACTTCCCCGGCGCGACAAGTCCTTGTTAAATTCATTGGTGAAAATCCAAATAAGAACAACTTCCGGATCATAAGTTGGGGATTTTTATTGCGTTTTTGGATGCTTTTTTTGCTGGATATATATAGAATATAGGAGTAGATCTCAAGTTTGAAGCTAAAATAGCTGTCAACCACGATTGACGAAAATAATACTGCAAAACAGCAACATGAGAACAATTTCTTAAACAAGACAATTTAAGCTTAAATAGAAGAATACAGTACGTTCTGTTTACTACAATGTGTGTTACGCCTTTTGTGCCTTATTAAAAACGAGCACTTTATGTTACGTCCTTTGAAATCTCTTCAATAAAATCGTGATTTTGGGACGTGGAAGCCTAGGATTTTGTAGAGACATGTAGTTTAGCCAAAAAAGGTATTTTAATTTTTTAGGGTTAAGTCATTGGGCATTTATGGTAACGATATATTAAAAAGAGTGATGTTAGTTACTACGGTTATAACTCAAGTACGTCTGGACCGATTTCGATAATGCGCACCAATTCTGACTGGTCTTCGGCCAGCCAAGAATAATACCCAAGCTCACATAATACCCAATTTAGACCATCGAAACCAACCTGTTTCATATAGTCGTAAAAATTTATCCATGTCGCATAGCAAGTGCTCAATGCTCCCGCTTCTTCCTCATCTCCACAGCCTCTGCAGAGGCAGAACTGATAATAACGTAGACGATCTTTACCTTTTCAGGTCATACCTTGGCAAGATTTGTCTAGCTACTTCACAGGTGCCGATTTCTGTCCATCGTTCGTTGGACCGCCTGATTGCCTAAACCAAAGCTTGCACGTGGATAGTGGCGCACCAATATATGCAATTTTTTAGAGAATTTGTAATGTCGTTCCCCACAATATCCTTATGCCCACGCACCCATATGAGGTGTACATTAAACTGCTCAGCCATCTCGTTAAGAGATCTGCGGCAGCCGAGGCCTCCAGAGAATTGATGGCAGCCTGGCTGTCCGAGTAAATGTTAACGCCAGTGTTGGTTACTATTTTGCGACTCAGCCACTTGGCTACTTCCCATATTGCCATTATTTAGGCTTGATAGACACTGCAGGTATCTGGTAGTCTGTGAGCTATATCCAAACTAAGCTCTAAGCAGTGTATTCCGAAGCCAACCTTTTCATCAAGCTTTGAACCAAGCGTTTTGAAAGTGGAAATGGTTTCTACTACCTGGTATTCTGCCAACCCATTCATAGCTGGCGGGAATCATAGTGATGTAATTTCTCTCGAAGGTGTACACAGTTGGTATATAGTCCACTCGGTCGGTTACCATAGCACTACACTTTGATATCCTCATGTGACCGTAGTTCTTGTACCTCTAAATTGATAGGCAGTTTAATCTTATTGCCGCTTTGGTTGCAACTTCTCTCGCCACTATATTAATCGGCAGTATATGGAGTAGGGCTTGTAGAGACTCGGTCGCAGTAGTCCTTAAGGCTCCGCTTATGCTCAGGCAGGCTGTTCTCTGAACCTTTGTTAGTAGGTTGGTAATGGTTAGTTTGTCAGTTTCCGTCCACCATACCACAATGCCGTATAGAGGATAGGACGAACTACTGTTATATATATATAGCGGACGATTTTAGGAGAGAGGCCCCACCGCGACCCTACAGCCTTCTTGCGGGAATATAAGGCGGCGTTGGCCTTGCTTACACGATCCAATACGTTAACAGTTTTCTATCTAGAATTACTCCTAAAATTTTGCACTTTCATAAAAGACTAGATCTGTTCCATTTATCCGAGGTGGAGGGTCCACATGTGGGACGTTATTCATCCTAGTAAAGAGAACCAAATTTGTCTTGTTTGGGTTTACGCCCAAACCGCTGCTTCTGGCCCATCTAGCCAATTTGTTCAGAGCCACCTGTAGAATGTCTCGGAGGACGTTTTCGAATTTGCCACCCACTGCGATTTCCACGTCGTCCGCATATGCCACGACCTTGCAGCCACAACGTTCTAGATCTAGCAGGATTTCATTCACCGCTCCAAATTAGCGGAGAAAGTACTCCTCCTTGTGGGGTCCCTCAGTTTACCAACCTTGTTAGAGTTGTGGACCCAAGACATGCTGTTATGCGTCTTTTGTTGAGCAGACTTTGAATTAGTCTAATCAAACTAGT
The DNA here is from genome assembly GCA_963930755.1 of Eudasyphora cyanicolor. Classification (NCBI taxonomy): domain Eukaryota; kingdom Metazoa; phylum Arthropoda; class Insecta; order Diptera; family Muscidae; genus Eudasyphora; species Eudasyphora cyanicolor. The sequence continues at coordinate 214,134,850 of OZ005736.1, forward strand.
GTTAACTTTTAGGTGTGACAGTGCCGCAATATCTGAGTGAATGTTGTTAACAGCCACTTCTATGTCAAGAAATGCTACCATGGTGAATTCCTTGAAATGCAGGGACGATACGATAGTGCTCACAAGTTCGTGCAGGGCTGATTCTGTAGACTACCCCTTATTGTAAGCATGTTGGTTCGCCGACAGAAGTTTTGTATCCATGTTTTTCCTAATGAAATAATCTAAAAGTTTTTCCAGACCTTTAAATAGGAAGGAGAATAGGCTAATTGGTCTGAAGTCTTTTGGCCTAGTGCGTGATATCTTCCCCGCTTTAGGTATGAATACCACTTTGGTATCCCTACATCGATTCGGGATGTATGAAAGCCTGATACAGCCTACATAAATTTTCTCCAACCAGAGGTTTTTAACGGATTACTTTGTGCCTTTGAGCAACACTTTATATGCAGCAACTAGTACTGTTTATCCATCTCACTTAGTACATTGTGCAATGTACTATTTTGCAACATTATACTTAAATTACGATGTGCGAACACATTTAAACATCATGTTTTCTCCGACCAGTGGATGAAGTGTATAGGATGCCTGAAAATGTATACACGCCAGCACCAATAACATTTAGTTAGTGGTGCATCAATTCTGAACACGCGTTAAAAACATATATTTCCATGTTTTCAGATCTGCTCAAAATTGAACCACTCAGACGCGATTTACTCAATGTAGATGCACTATCCAATTAAACGAACGAATTTATTAAACACTCCATCCACACCAAATTACGCGTTGTTACGCAAAAAAAATATTATGAGCGGCAGCATCATCAATGTTGAGATACTGAGTCAGTGGGAACAGGTTAACCATCAATAAGGAGTTGTAGTTTTTTTCCAGATTCTACATGACAGGAAGGAATTTTTGTTGTTGACAAACTGCGTTTAAGATTGAGCATTAATTGCGAATTTTGTAAATCTTTTGTAAACAAGTAAAGAAAATCGGGCAGAAACAACAAATGAAGTTTTTATTTAAATCAGATTTTTCGTTGTATCTTGTAAGATATCTTTGAAACCGCTGATGTGATGAACAAATGGTATTAGAATCTTTCCTGAACCAATACGGATAAATGGTTTACGAGTTATGCTAAAATACGTGGTTGAACCTAAATATTTTAGATCTCTATTTTGATAGATAAACAAATCGCATCCCACTACTAGACTCACTGTCTTGAAAAGAGCTAAGCTTTCGTTTGAGCAAAAAGTCCTTTTTAAAAAGATTGAAGACAAATCTGTTAAAACCACTTTGGACAACATTTTCTAAATGTAATAGGTAATTATACCCTACACCACACTGTGGTACAGATATTATAAGTTTATTTTGTTGCAGATTTTTGTAATACATAAAAATACTACAGCTAGACTTAGACCTAGAACCTTAAAGTATCTTACCGTCCGTCCATCTTATGTTGATAGTTAAGTACAGGTCGCAATGTCACTCCGATCATGCTGAAATGTTGTACTCCTTCATACCTGGGTAGAACCCTATTGCTATTGATAGAAATCGATCCAGATTAAGATGGCCCCCATATATATGTTTATTTCGGTTTGGGCTTTTTGCGCAACGGAAGCTGTATTTCACATTCAATAATTATACCCTACACCACAAGTTTGTTTCACGGCAGATGTTTGTAACACCTGAAAATAACTCAGCTAGACCCACCTTAAAGATCGACTCAGAATCACTAGCTGAGTCGATTTAAGCATGTCTGTCCGTCCGTCCGTCTGTCCATGTAAAGTTGTTCGTCGACTACAGGTCGCAATTTCACTCCGATCGTTCTGAAATTTTGCAGTTTAGAGTATTTCGCAGCTGTTAAGATCGCTATTGAATTTGGTTGAAATCGGTTCAGATTTAGATATAGCTCCCATATATATCTTTCGTCCGATTTGGCCCTTTAGTCCTATAGAAGCTGTATTTTACATCCAATCGTTTTGAAATTTGGAATGGTAGAGTTTCTTGATCCATGAACCAACACTACCGAATTTGAAGAAAATCGGTTAAGATTTAGATATAGCTCACATATATATCTTTCGTCCGATTTGGCCCTTTAGTCCTATAGAAGCTGTATTTTACATCCAATCGTTTTGAAATTTAGAATGGTAGAGTTTTTTGATCCATGAACCAACACTACCGAATTTGAAGAAAATCGGTTCAGATTTAGATATAGCTCCCATATATATCTTTCCTCCGATTTGGCCCTTTAATCCTATAGAAGCTGTATTTTACATCCAATCGTTTTGAAATTTAGAATGGTAAATTCTTCTTGACATGAACCAACACTACCGAATTTGAAGAAAATCGTTTAAGATTTAGCTATAGCTCCCATATATATGTTTCGTCCGATTTTGCTCTTTAGTCCTGTAGAAGCTGTATTTTACATCCAATCATTTTGAAATTTAGAATGGTAGAGTTTCTTGATCCATGAACCAACACTACTGAATTTGAAGAAAATCGGTTAAGATTTAGCTATAGCTCCCATATATATGTTTCGTCCGATTTTGCTCTTTAGTCCTGTAGAAGCTGTATTTTACATCCAATCATTTTGAAATTTAGAATGGTAGAGTTTCTTGATCCATGAACCAACACTACCGAATTTGGAGAAAATCGGTTAAGATTTAGCTATAGCTCCCATATATATGTTTCGTCCGATTTTTCTCTTTAGTCCTGTAGAAGCTGTATTTTACATCCAAACGTTTTGAAATTTAGAATGGAAGAGTTTCTTGATCCATGAACCAACACTACCGAATTTGGAGAAAATCGGTTAAGATTTAGCTATAGCTCCCATATATATGTTTCGTCCGATTTTGCTCTTTAGTCCTGTAGAAGCTGTATTTTACATCCAATCATTTTGAAATTTAGAATGGTAGAGTTTCTTGATCCATGAACCAACATTGCCGAATTTGAAGAAAATCGGTTAAGATTTAGCTATAGCTCCCATATATATGTTTCATTAGATTTGGCTCTTTAGATCCAATCGTTTTTATACCCTACACCACACTGTGGTACAGGGTATTATTTAAGAATAAAATGTCCCAAAAGTAAATTTATGTAAACAATTTATACATGAATTACAACATTTATATATCAGAGTTATTCAATATTACGAGAGTGGTGTAGGGCATAATATAGTCGGCACCGCCCGACTTTAGCCTTTCCTTACTGGTTTTGAAATATAGTTAGTTGGAGTTTCTTGATACAGTGATACACAATGCCGAGTTTGATAAAAATCGATGCAGATTTATATACGAGGTTTGCTACTTATATTTCGGGTCCTAACAGTACTAGTTTTGCTGGATGCAAACGGGAACTTTCATCGGAAAGTTTGACATTTTTTAGCATAACTTCACTCAGAATGTTTTGTTATTTGAGCGTGAAATGTTTTGTTTACAGTGTGTTGTGTGGGCGATATTTCGCTTTTTGGGCGATATGACGCTACGCTGGCAAATCGCTGGTACGAAGAGTTCAGTCTTAGTCTCTTCGGCGACGAGGCTACGCAGGTAAACTTTGGTCCGCGTAGTCGCCATTCGATAACTCGAAAGTTGTCTTCACTGATAACTTAATGACTAAATTGTCCACTAAAACCAGTGACGTTTGTGAACATTGTGACAATTTTTAAAGTGTTATACCGTCCATAACATCCATTGGCATTATGACCTTGGACGTTGTGACATGCCACCGCCTCCCCATATATGTTCCTCCCAATTTGGGCGTTTAGCGCTATAGAAGCTATATTTTACATACAATCATTTTGAATTGAAGCAAGATGGAGTTTCTTGATACGGGTATCCACATTGCCGAGTGTGAAGAAAATCGGATTCGATTTAGATATAGCCCCAATATATAAGTATATGTTCCTTCCGATTTGGCCTTTTAGCAGTATAGAGCCTGTATTTCACATTCAATCATTTTGAAATGAAGCAGGGTGGAATTTCTTGATATAGGGAGACCAGATTCAGATATAGCCCTGATATGTACTTATATCGCGGTTGATAAGCTATGCTTATAAAATAACTTTTTTTAAAGTCAGAAAAATATAATTTTTAATCTAGATAATATTTTTTCTTATTTTGCGCCGGTAGGGTGGTGTATGGTATCATACAGTCGTCTCCGCCCGATTTTAGACCTTTCTAAACGGTTAGTTTTCTGGATGGGAAAAAAGGGAAATTTTACCAAAATGACAAACTTCCACTCGTGAGTTCTGAACCGATCTAGTTGGATAGCTAAGTAGGCGGAATGTGCGGGTAGGCGGAATGTGCAGCCTGAACGGCCTTTAAGTGCCGTAACCGGTGCACACGAGTAATATATTGACCAAATTTACGAACAAACCAGTAAGGAAAGGCAGAAAGTCGGGCGGGGCCGACTATATAATACCCTACACCTCTGAACCGATTTTCACTCAATACTCATTCATGTAAAAAGACCTCTTTCTGTCGAATTTTGTACTGATCGGATATAAAATATAGTTTCTACAGCACTTACACACGCAAAGAAAAAATTCGTTACTCCCAAATGAAAAATTAGACAAACGAATTTCGTTTGTGGTGTATGTTTGTCGCAAACGATTTATGTTTATCCCAAAACCCAAAGAAACGTTTATAGCAAACGGTAAGTGTACTTATCGTAAATGATTTACATTTATTACAAACCCTGTGAAACGTTTAGTGCAAACGGTTATTGTGTTTGTCACAAGCAATGCCTGTTTATCCCAAACCCTGTAAAACGTGTGTTGCAAACAATCATTGCGTTTGTCACAAGCAATGTCAGTTTAACAATAAATGAGAAAACGATTGCCACAAAAGAATAATTTGATTGAATTATGATGTTTAATATGTTTTGTAATATTATGTTTATAATCAAAAATGTCACAATTTTTAGTAAAATGTCCCCGGGAGCACCCCGACAAACACCTCTGCTATTATTTGGCTGCTATCTTCTAATTGAGTTGTAGACAAACTGTAAAAAAGAAAGCATATATGTTAGAACATATTAAAAATGTAGCGAGATGTAATCTTACCATTTATCAAACTTTTTAGTCAAAAGTGAGTTTTATATCAGCAGTTTCCAGAAGTATCCAGTTGTATTGTGCCTGAATAAATTTATTTCACAATTACCATTAGCAGCTTCAGTACCTAAACGTGGGATGATTGATTGTTAATGATTTTAATTTGCTTTTTCACAATTTAAGGCGAGTGGAAAAATAACCAGTTAGTCGTTAACAAAAGCAATAGATGGTCTCAGTTTCTGTTAAAATCTATTGTTTTTGTTATTTCGGCTTTCCACAAAGTATTCAATATTTTCATGCAGTGCTCGATCCATTTTTTTGCTATTAACAATTTGGTTATTTTCCCACATGTCTTCACTTCATTTACTCGTACCATTTACCTATAACAATAAATTGGAGTCCGCAGTATATTTGCGAGATATCGCACCTCCGATGATTTATATTCTTTGATTTAATTAATTCTTTGAATAAAATCATTTTAAGTTAACTGATAAAAACATTTTTAACTTTGCCACACACGCGCTCAAATACCGAACACCACAAGTGCCAGTACAAAACTAAAGGCCCACCAGCATACGACTCTACGCATGCTGAGTACGATTGCAAATGTTATGAAATTGTATAACAGTGCGGAGGGAGGGATGCAGATAACTAAATATCCACCACCGTCTGTTAATAAAGCAACGCGGACAAACATGTATGCAACGTTTCTGTTTTTGTGTTTTGTACACACACATCTCCATCTTTTTGCAGAAACACTGCAACGTCGCTTTTTGTGTTGTATACACACACATATGCATCTTTTGAGTTCTGTACACATACATCTACACATATTATTCCGTCATATAAGTAATAAAAAAAGTTATAAAACCGCACTCTCACAAAATGAAAACAAGTTTAGCTCTTTGTTCTCTCAACTCTCTTTAATATATTCAATCATGTTTAAATACAATATGGTTCCGTAAACGTTTTTCGTTTACCATAAAATAAATTACGAAAATTTTGGAATGAAAGAATGTTCGTTTACAGTAAGAGAAACTACGTTTACGATAAACTTTTGCATTCACCGCAAAAATTTCAACCGTTACGGGAAAAGTAGAGCGTTTGAGGCAAACAAAAATGTTTGCCATAAACGACGCCCAAACGTTTTTTTTTCTTTGCGTGCATGTCAAATCGGGGGTAACATATATATAGGGGCTATATCTAAATCTGAACCGATTTTCTCCGAATTTGGCAGTATTGCTTCATGTAGAAAGAAACCTCTTTTTGCCGAATTTCGCACTGATCGGATATAAAACAAAATTTTTACAGGGCTTACATGTCAAATCGGGGGTATCGTATATATGTATTGGGAATATACCTGAATCTGAACCGATTTCTTCCAAATTTAAAAGTGTTCATTCATATAATAGGAAACCACTTTCTGCCGAATTTCATACTGATCGGATATAAAATAAAGTTTTTACAGCGCTTACATGTCAAATCGGGGCTAACATATATATGGGGACTATATCTAAATCTGAACTGATTTTAACCAAATTCATTCATGTAATAAGCAACCTCTTTTAGACGAATTTCGTACCGATCGGATATAAAATACAGTTTTTACAGCACTTACATGTCAAATCGGGGGTAACATATATATGGCGGCTATATCTAAATCTGAACCGATTTTCTCCGAATTTGGCAGTATTCCTTCATGTAGAAAGAAACCTCTTTTTGCCGAATTTCGCACAGATCGGATATAATATAACATTTTTACAGCGCATACATGTCAAATCGGGGGTAACGTATATATGGGGGCCATATCTAAATCTGAACCGATTTCTTCCAAAGTTAACAGTGTTTATTCATATAATAAGAAACCTCTTTCTGCCGAATTTCATACTGATCGGATATAAAATAAAGTTTTTACAGTGCTTACATGTCAAATCGGGGCTAACATATATATGGGGACTATTTCTAAATCTGAACTGATTTTAACCAAATTCAATAGTTCGTACTTGGGCCAAAAAAAAGATATGTGTAAAGTTTCGTCGAGATCGGACCATAATTGCGACCTGTACTTTGATTACAAGATTACATGCACAGACAGACAGACGGACAGACGGACATAGCTAAATCAACTCAGAAAGTGATTCTAAGTTGATCGGTATAATAATCGATGGGTATATTTCTTCTCCTTTTGGGTGTTACAAACAAATGCACAAAGTTATAATACCATGTACCACAGTGTGGTGTAGGGTATAAAAATGTATTTATCAAACTGGTCCACGCCCACTGACCACTGTCTATATAATCCAAATCGATTTCTTCTCATAAAATTGTTCCTATCCAAGCAAAAATCTTCAAATTTCGTACATATATTTCGTTGAATAAGCAAATGATCCCCCGCCTATACACTCCAAATTTAAACTGTCTACGTTTTTGCACATCTGTAAATATTTTTCGCTCCTTAAATTTTTTAATGAGAACAATTATCTGTACAAACGAGTACAACAAATTGCAACCATTAGTGTTCGCTTTAGCGGCATTATTAATTAGTGGCTATTAAAATCGAGTTTCTATTGGATTTTTTTGTTCTTCAGTGTCATCTTAGACTGAAGATCATTCACACGAGCTGGTGTTTTTTGATCAAACACAAAACGTGTTTCGAAATGTATTTCAAACCCATCGTTTATTTGACAAATAACCGACTATTAGAATATAATTGCCGCTATGTTATCGACTTTTTGAATGTGTTCTTCGGTTTATAATTGATTAAATTTCCATATGACATGACATGGCTGAGAATAGGTAAAACTCCATAATCGCAATGTTCATTAAGGCGGGTCGGAAAAGTTCAATTATAAATAAATGATTTGTTGTTTTGTTTTTGAACCGAATAATCACAGCTGAACCTTGCTGAAGATTGCAGTAGCATGCATGAAATCGCGATACAATGAGCTAAGCTGTCAAGTAATTGAATTGTACTTGGGTTGCTATATATATGAATGGCACACAAAGTGTTGCCTGGCGCCATCTGACATTTCCATTGGAAGGTTTGACATTTTTTAGCATAAACGAACGTTTTGACGTACGACCATCATTTGTGTTGTTTACAGTCACTTGAAAAAATCAATTTGACAAAAAAATGGAATTAACTCGTGAACATTTTCGTGCGATAATTTTTCACAATTTTCGACGTGGATTATCACGACAAGTGTGCATCGATGAACTTAAATCTTTGTATGGCGACGAAACACCATCCTATAGCACTGTGAAAAATGAATTCAATCGTGGCCGACGCTCGCTCAATGACGAAGATCGTCCAAAAACGGCCGTTGTGCCAGAGAACATTGATGCCGTACGTGAACTGATAAAGCAAGATCGTCATGTGACATACCATGAGATAGAGGCATCCTTGGGCATTTCTTCCACGAGCATACATTCGATATTGCATGAACACCTGGCCGTAAAAAAGGTTTGTTCTCGTTGGATCCCGCACAATTTAACAATCGCTCAAAAAAAGGCTCGTGTCGATTGGTGCAAAGAAATTTTGGAAAAACACGATCGCGGTGCTTCAAAAGACGTTTATAAGATCGTCACAGGTGACGAATCTTGGATCTATGCGTATGAGCCTGAAACAAAACATTAATCGACCGTGTGGCTCTTCGAAGTCGAGCCAAATCCAACTGAAGTTATTCGTGGAAGAAGCACTTCGAAGCAAATGGTCGCTTCGGAGTCTTCAACGAACAAGAGAAGACGAATCATTGTGCACACTGACATTGCGAGCTCTCACCCATCGGCTCAAACCAGCGAATTTTTGACCGGCCAAAACGTAGAATTGATGGGTCATCCGCCGTACAGCCCCGATTTGACACCCAATGACTTATTCACTCACATCAAGAAAAAACCGTTGGTCAACGTTTTTCGAAGCCTGAAGCAGCTGTCGAAGCGTTCAAAAGCCATGTTTTGGAGGTGAATTTTCTTGAAGGCTCAAGATTAAAAGCAGATAGTATGCTAAGTCCCCAAAGAAATGAGAGCCGAGTGTAGCATGCCGCCTTCTAGAGCTAGCGGGGCAAGACCTTCAATCTCCCTTCGTGTCGTCCAATAATATAGTGACCCGTCTTGATATTTCCCCTGGCGAGTGTAAGGAAGTTCCTACGCGGAGGAAAATCGCCAATTTTGATATGTTTGAATTGGAAAGGGAAAGGCTAAAGTCGGGCGGGCCGACTATATAATACCCTACACCACTCTCGTAATATTGAATAACTCTGATATATAAATTTTGTAATTCATGTATAAATTGTTTACATAAATTTACTTTTGGGACATTTTATACTTAAACAATACCCTTTACCACTGTGTGGTGTAGGGTATATAAACGTTGGATGTAAAATACAGCTTCCACAGGACTAAAGAGCCAAATCGGATGAAACATATATATGGGAGCTATAGCTAAATCTTAACCGATTTTCTTAAAATTCGGCAATGTTGGTTCATGGATCAAGAAACTCTACCATTCTAAATTTCAAAATAATGATTGGATTTAAAATACAGCTTCTACAGGACTAAAGAGCAAAATCGGACGAAACATATATATGGGAGCTTTATTCCAAGTAATCATTTGTTGTCAATGCTTCAAGCAACTTATTGTTTTTTTACAAACATAATTTTTAATGTAAAAATTCGAAAAAATTAACTTCGAATTGCTGGAAAACTGAAACAATTAATTAAGGACATATTTTCTGAATAATTAAATGCAAATAAAATTATATTAGGATAAATACAAAGATTTGTTTACAACAACATCTTCAACATATATATGTTTCAAACAGAATGTGTTTGGGATAATATACTACAGAGGCGATTTTTTTCAGCGTGTAGTTTCGCAAGTTCATCTGCTATGTAGGTCCTAGGTGTGTCCTTGTGACCCGGCACCGAAATCAGTTGAATATTGAACAGTTCAGCCATATCGTTAAAATATCTGCGACAGTCTAGGACTTGACAGTCTCAGGATTACAGTTTCCAGAGACTGTTGAACACTACAACTATTAGGAAGTATTTCTGCAGCGGATGACTCAAGTTCCTTAGAAAAGACACCAAAACCCACTTGTGTGTTGAGTTTGTAACCATGTATATTTCAACACGTCACGAATTCTGATAAGTCATGTATAAGAGTGAGATAAAATCATGACAAAATGTTGTTCCGTTTGCAACCAGTAAACCATTCGCGGGTTCGGACCCCGTCGTTTCACCATTTATCAGCAAAAATAGATGTAAATCCTTACACTGAGTACAAAGGCGTCCTAAACAGTTAAACAAGAATATTTCATACCTAAAATTATTGAATTTGGTACAGATGTGTTTCCTGGTACCTTAGAATAAATTTAGATTTCGGCAATTAATTTTCATGGAATTAGGTCAGAAAACCAATACAAATAAATTTTTATACCCTACACCACACTGTGGTACAGGGTATTATAACTTTGTGCATTTGTTTGTAACACCCAAAAGGAGAAGAAATATACCCATCGATTACACTGTACAACAATTTCAAACTTTTTTCAAAATAACAGGGTTCTGTCAGTGGATTCTGGTAGAGGAGACCAAAAAAATATATACGTGTATCGGCGTTTTGAAAGATCACATCGGAATTTTATTTTAGGGGGGTTAAAGTTTCCCCCCTTGGCTAGTTCGTGCAGAATATCGGTATATAAAACTATGTGTTCTGTTCATCTGAGGTGTAGGGTATCTTCAGCAACTTTGTAGAAAATGTTAAGGCCTATCTTTTTGTGGAATATATTAACCCTCTAGCTTCCCCCCATAACGGTGATTTTTGCCTATATTTTAACAAATCGTAAAAAACTCCCCTAAAAATGTATGGGGCGGGGTTGAAATGTTCTACAAAAATGTCGGCCATAAAAAACTTAACACCAAACTCCAAAAAAAAAACCCAAATTCAAGATTGCCGGTTAAGGGTTAATTTAGATATTATACAGTGTTAGTACCAGAAAGGTCTTTAAAAATTTGATTTTTCGGGGTTGATGTGAGAGATGTAAAAAAAAATAATGATTTTATTTTACAATTAAATAATATTTATTTTATATTAAATTTTACTTCAGGACTATAAAGAAAAAATCTATTAATAACGCATATACAAGGAGAAATACTTATTTAATACACAAGTTCATTCATTTTTAATTCACTTTTCTTTTCACTCTTGGCAATTCGACGCCATTATCAAACAATGTCCAACATAAATCTGTTATGAGAGACAAAATGCTCTTGCCTTTAGAGCGTTTTTCAATAGGAAGACATATCTGATGGAACCGTTCGCCATGCTCATCAGTTTCAGTTGAAAACTGAAAATAAATATATAAATATATATGTATAATCAAATATAAATCAAAACTTGTATTACCTTTAGACCACAGCATCAAACCGATATATCAATTTCGGCATATATGTTTTGGCACCCATGGCTCATCTGGAAAAACTTCCAGTTCAAAATAAATTTAATATATATCCTCTACTTTGCTCGTAAAAAATAAAACCCTATGTTCCATAAGGGTATGCTTGCCACAGACGTAGCAAAACTAGTCAAGTTTTCCCAAACAGTCAGTCATTATTATTCTTACAAATTCCCTTGTAGAATATTGTAAGAAAATAAAAAGATTAACTGGCTGACCCACGATGTCAAACGTTAACGTTCATACGTAACGTGCCACTCAAAAGTTCCGTTATGGTAATTTTGAGTGACAAAAATATAATGACAGAAATAATGAAGAAGAACAAAAGTACTCTTGGTAGTTGTTGAATAACAACCTTCTCTTCAGAGCTGGGAGAACCTACATATGCGAGGAATAACAAATTAACCCTTAACAGGCTATCTTAAATTTGGGCGTTTTATGGAGTTTGTGTTAAGTTTTGGGCTTTGGTGTGTTCTGACACATACAGTAAAATTTTATGGCCGACATTTTTGCAGAACATTTCAACCCCGCCCCACCCATTTTAGGGGAGTTTTTTACGATTTGTTAAAATATAGGCAAAAATCACCGTTATGGGGGGAAGCTAGAGGGTTAATATATTCCACAAAAATATAGGCCTTAACATTTGCTACAAAGTTGCTGAAGATATCCTACACCTCAGATGAACAGAACACATAGTTTTATATACCGATATTCTGCACGAACTAGCAAAGGGGGGGAAACTTTAACCCCCCTAAAATAAAATTCCGATGTGATCTTTCAAAACGCCGATATACGTATATATTTTTTTGGTCTCCTCTACCATAATCCATTGACAGAACCCTGTTATTTTTTTTTTGTGTTGTACTGTGTTATTATACTGATCGAATTAGAATTACCTTTTGAGTTTATTTAGCTATGTCCGTCTGTCTGTCTGTGCATGTATTCTTGTAATCAAAGTACAGGTCGCAATTATGGTCCGATCTCGACGAAACTTTACACATATCTTTTTTTGGCCCAAGGACGAACCCTATTGAATTTGGTTAAGATCGGTTCAAATATAGATATACTCCCCATATATATGTTAACCCCGATTTGATATGTAAGCGCTGTAAAAAACTTTATTTTATATCCGATCAGTATGAAATTCGGCAGAAAGAGGTTTCTTATTATATGAATGAACACTGATAAATTTGGAAGAAATCGGTTCAGATTTAGATATAGCCCCCATATATACGTTACCCCCGATTTGACATGTAAGCGCTGTAAAAATGTTACATTATATCCGATCAGTGCGAAATTCGGCAAAAAGAGGTTTCTTTCTACATGAAGGAATACTGCCAAATTCGGAGAAAATCGGTTCAGATTTAGATATAGCCCCCATATATATGTTATCCCCGATTTGACATGTAAGTGCTGTAAAAACTGTATTTTGGTTTAGAGGTTGCTTATTACATGAAGCAATACTGCCAAATACGGAGAACATCGGTTCAGATTTAGATATAGCCCCCATATATATGTTACCCCCGATTTGACATGTAAGTGCTGTAGAAACTATATTTTATATCCGATCAGTGCGAAATTCGTCAGAAAGATGTTTCTTATTACTCAAAGGAATACTGCCAAATTCGGAAAAATCGGTTCAGATTTAGATATAGCCCCCATATATGTGTTACCACCGATTTGACATGTAAGCGCTGTAGAGACTGTATTTTATATCCGATCAGTACGAAATTCGACAGAAAGAGGTATTTTTACATGAATGAGTATTGAGGGAAAATCGGTTCAGATTTATATATAACCTCCATATATATGTTCCTCCCGATTTGGAATCAAAGCGCTATAGAAGTTGAGAAAAATGTTTCTCAATTTAGGAACGAATATTGCTTAATTTAGCGATTATCGGTTCAGAATTAGATAATATGTTCCTACCTACTTGCCAATTTTTCCAAATAATTATCGCATTGTAGGGGAGGTGTAGGGTATTATATAGTCGGCCCCGCCCGACTTTCTGCCTTTCCTTACTGGTTTTATATATCGTCATCAGAAACGAAAGAGGGCCTATGATCATAATTGAAAATTTTACAGGAGAAGCAAAAAGCCAAATAAAATGAAAAGTACTGTAGTTAGATAAACGGGGTTTTCAGGATAATATCTAAACATATTGAGGCATACATAAACTCACACAAAAATGATTTATAACTGTTTGCGAAAATTGCGTGAAATAGGATTTTTTTAACTATGAAAAAAAAAATAATTTGTTGTTAGGCCCTTTTGAATTTCGTTAATAAATTCGCCATTTTTGATAGTAGGTCGCTAAAAATTTGTAAGGATGTGTATCTTGATGCAGTGTACCGAATTCCATCAAAAACTGAATTTCCATTTTTATTGTTGTTACGCCCTTTTTCGTTTCTGATGACGATATATAAGGTAGTTCATTGTCATGCAATTTCATATGCTTTGGACTTTCCATGTCAGTTGAATATTGCATTGGTCAGCCATCTCGTAAAGAGATCTGAGACAGCCGAGGGCAGTTTTTGAATTCAGGAATATAGCTTCCAGGGACATTAATTTTCAGCCATTCTGTTACCTCTTTAAAGCTAAAATTTCTGCCTTGTCAGTGATCAGGCAGCCTTTTTGGAATGAATAGCCTAAGTTTCCTCAGAACAGACACCAATGCCCGATTGGTTGTTGAGTGTGGAACCGTCTATATTGAAGTTAACGAATCTAGTATGCCCTGGGATACGTCCATTCCATTCTGATCTATCAGGTATGAGATTGCGATACTTCCTGTCAAAAAAATGGTTCACTCACCCTGTAATCAACGATGCCTGGAAGATCAAGCATTGTGTCTAGAATGACACTATATAGGTAGCCATTTCCTAACCATAGTGACAGTCCTGTAAGTCAAGTAGCAGTACATGCGCATATCGCATTGCTATAATGTCTAGCGGCATTAAATGTAGTATAACATTAGGTGCCTCAGTTCGAGTAGTTCGCAGCGCATCAGTGATACATTTAACAGACATTCGCATAACCATGCTTAGTAACGCGCAGAAGGTGGATTTCAGCAGAGCTGTCCACCAGACGACAATGCCGTACAGCATCATCGGTCTGACTACTATCTTATACAACCAATAAACTATACGCTGGTTCAGACCCCAGCGTTTACTGTTACCCTTTTACTGGTAAATAGCGCTAGCCCTCCTTGCTCTTTCCTGAATGTTGTGTCAGAAGTTAAACTTCCCGTCTAGTAAAGTACCAAAATATTTCAGAGAAGGGAATTTCAATACCCCCAAGGAGATAGGTGTAACTGGTGGTAACATATTTCTCCTGGTGAAATGAACTAGTTGGGTTAACACCAAGACCATTATCGTATGCCCATTTTTCGGTCGTATGCAGGGCCTGCTGTAGGATATCTCTAAGAGTTCTCTCAAACTTCCATCGAACAGCTATTGACACGTCTTCTGCATAGGCAACAACCCTGACATCCACCATCTCCAGAGAAAGCTTAATATGGTTCATGGAGGGATTTCATATCAGCCCAGAGGTTTGCTAGGGCCGTAAGCCGATATGCTTACGGCTAGCAGTCGTAAGTTCTATGGTAGCTTTCTATATATCTAAGAAAACTGATCTTGCACGGCAGTTTCGGTGGACTTGATAACTATATATTTATCTCTCCAGAGTTTGAAGGACCAATTACGATAGACGAATTGGCCGGAAATCCTTAGCTCTGGTGTGGAATGTTCTTCCTGCATTTTGGATGAAAACAACTTTGGTTTCTCTCCATTTGGTTGGTATGTAAGACTGATTGATACAACATATATGTATGTGAACCAGGGAACAATTGTATCAGCCACTGCCTGCAGCTCCGCCGGCGATACATTGTCTGGTCCTGGCGACTTAAGGGGTTTAAAGCTTTTGATAGCCCAAAGAATTCTAGATTCGGTTACAACGACCTCTGATGGCTGCACCTAAAAGGAATCCCCAATTGAAGTATTCAATGCCTCTTCAGAATTGTCTGGGAAATGTGTACCCAGGAGCATACCCAGTGATTCCTGCTTCCTTCCTTCCTGGACTCAGTCCAAGAACTATCTTTCTTGATGTACGTAATAGTACTAGGTCGAAACCTCCATTCTAAAACATGCTAAGTCGAGTTAGCATGTTTTTAGGGAGATTGCATTTTTAATTTCTAAATATTCCAAATTATATTTACTAAAAATTTGGTGCTTATCCGTCAACCCAATCAAAAGTTATTCACAAAACAGTACTGCACGGAGGAAAATCGCCATTTTTGATATGTTTGAATTCAAAGAAAATATACTTGGAGACAAAATTTTGAAATATTATATATTTTTGAACAAATATATTTTATTTGAATATCAAGAAATTTAGTTTAGAACGCATATATTAATATATTCCAACAAAATATATTTGCGAACTTACTGCCACAAATAAAATATGTGTTTACAAACAAACAAAGATATTGTTTAAGAATTTATCCAAATACATTATATTTAAAAAAATTTTAAAACTTTGTTGACTTTGGCAATTTATAATTTTATTTTTTCCTAGATTTTGTGTTATACTTTATAGGTAAAAATGTTGCAAGCAGCATTTTCCTTTGTTTTACAGCACTAATTTTTAATTTATAAATAGTCCAATTGTCAATCCATTAATGCTATTTGTCGTAACCCAAAATTATACGATTTAAATTTTTCAAACATATAAAAACTCTAAAAAAATTAAACCTTAACTTTCTACAAAACTGAAAACTTTCCTTTAAATTAAGGCATCAAAACATTGCCAAAATACTTAAATACAAATTAATCATTGTTTTGGAAATATTTTTTCCAATTAAAAAAATATTAGGATGCAAACATAATTTTGTTTAGAACAACATCCTCAAAAACATATAATATTTGTGAGTGTCAAATATTATATATTTGGAGTCTACCGTAAACATATGTATGTTTCCAGCAGAATATGTTTGGAACAATATACTACAGAAGCGATTTTTTTTCAGCGTGTGGTCATTTGATTTGCATTATAAAGGAATTCAATACACATTTAAAAAAATCATCAAACATTAATCGCCTCTCCTGAAAAACTACCTTTTTTGCACTTAGCATAGTTTAGAATGGAGGTGTTGAGTGTATAATTTTCGGTAATACGTACACGGGGCAAAATCGCCTTTTTTGATATGTTTGAATCGAAATAAAATATATTTGGAACACAAATTTTTAAATGTTTTATATTTCTGAGTAAATAAATTTTATTTGAAAATCAATAAAATTTACTTGGAACGCATATATTTATATATTACAACAAAATATATTTGCAAACTAATTTTCTCAAATAAAATATGTATTTATATACCAATAAAATTATTGTTTAGGAATATCTTCAAATATATATAATTTAAGAACGATTTTCAAAACTTTGGTGAATTTTTCTAATTTCATTTTTAATTTTTCCTTCGTTTCGTATTATTTCTCCCAGTCAAAAATACCATTAGCAGCATTGCATTCTGTTTTAAGGGACTCATTTTAAATTTCTGGGTATTTCATGTCAGCATTTTTTTCAATCCTTCGAGTAAATTAATGTTATCAAAAATTGAAATCGTATATTCAATTAAAAAATTCTTAAAAATTATCATTAAATTACTGAAAAACTTAGCACAATTAAGATTCGATATTTTCGGAATACTTAAATATAAATACATTTTTGTTTCGGAATTAAAATCCCAAATAAAATTTATTAGCGTGAAAACATGGATTTGTTTAGAACAACATCTTTCCAAATATATAATTTTTGTTTGTACCAAATATTATATATTTAGAGTGTACCATAAACATATATATGCTTCAAGCCGAATATGTTTGGGACAATATACTACAGAAGAGATTTTTCTTCAGCGTGTAGTAATAGTAAGACATTTTGAGACTTCGCACGAGCTGTCTACGCCACTATAAATATCTATCCAAGATTTATTTTGAGTCTATCTCAACTCTTTTTTGTACTGCCTAAATTCTTCTTATATGTGTCCCAGACTCTGGTGGCCTTTGCCTTATTAAATAGCTTCAGAGCTTATCCTTAAAAGCTTCAGACTCTTAAGGAGTTATTTACAATACCGAACGATCTGCGAGTATAAGATATATGTGTGCCGAATTTGGTAAATTCAGCTTCATTATTAAGTATATTAGCGTGATCTCAACCGAAACACAGACAGCCAGTAAGTTTTGTGTACATCGAACTACTCACCAATAAACTTTGTTCAATTCCTGCTGCTGTGCGCCATATTTCGAAAGTCTCACAGTGTGTGGCATGTCGCCATCGAATGTTCGTACGTCATTATTAGCTACGCTGCACGAACGCAATTTTTTTTATTATTATTGCATATTTTACAAAACGTAGTTGAAAACTTTTTCAAAATATTTAACTGCGTTTAGTCGGATGTAGAGAAATACGCGCAATTTGTTTATGATATTCCCTTGTTGAAAGCCATAAAAATGGTTAATTGGATTTTGGCGCGTAATTATGCGAAGCACTGTGTCCAGACTAAAACCGTAGCATACGAGTATATTAATAGTTCATTATTTCATGCCCACATCCATGGCATTCATCAAACCTGATGAGAACATATCGAAGAATAGATCCACTGATGGGCTTGTGTTCAGCTGTACTTCACATGGAAGTCTGTTATGGAATATGAACCCCATACTCTGTGCAATGTTTCCACTGTTGGTCATCCGAAAAGTCTTCCTTTGATGTAATTAAAGGGCTGAAAAGCTAATGCATGGGAAGCTTGATTAATAAATGTTAAGGCAAGCGTTACTAATCTCATCTGTTGATAACCATCGTGTGCTACATGTCGTTAATCTAAATACAAGTAAATAGGACACACTGATAAAAAACCGAAAGATAATAAATTGCAATAAGAACTTTATTACGAAAATGACATGTAGTTTAAATACGAGTATGAAATACACTTATTCTGCATTTTTTATTATCTTTGGTACGAAATCAATACTCTTACCAATATATTTAGTATTAGTAAACATTTTTTCCGGTGTTTGCTTTGCGATAGTACTTATAGAGCGTCAGTGTATCCTAGATGGTGTGAATAGTTCTAATTTTTATAATCCACTGCACATGAGTGCCTAACATTTTAAATATTTTATACATTAATCTAATGGCTATAAACTATTTATTAGGGTGTGGTAATTCATTAACATTCTTCAGGTTGTTTTCGTGTTATGAACGAATGATGGATTTACTCAATATGTCTTACAAATTAAGAAATTTGTGTTACCGTAACTAATATAACCATTTGAAAGCCTAAACTGTTGTTAATCTAAACTGTCTAAAGTCATCGTGTGCTACCTGCAGTTAATCTAAATACAGTTTGTATACACTGAAAAAATGTTGAAAACAAAGACTCAACATTTAAATTTAAATTAATTTATGTAATATTAGGAAGATTACTGGTAGATTAAGTTGACCCGCGAAATCAATGCAAAATCAACAATATTAGCACAGATTTTCCTACAGCAAGAGCAAATCCACCGAAATCACGCTGCCTGATATAGTCAGCTATATAGAAGAATCTCTCTCTGAAGGAGAGCTTTCTTGGATATGGGGGCAGTCAATAACACAATCAGGCCGCTATAGTTACACAGCAAAAACTTGGTAAGTACATGTCATTACCCCTCGAATTACCAAGAAATGTCATCTCATTACCCTCAGCATTACAGTTAGTCAACCAATAATGACTTACTGATATTGACAAAAAATAAGTATTTATTTGAAGGTATTTAAATTGGGATATTGTAAAATACATACAATACACATACATTGGGATATACGTATGTGGGATATTATTTAATGTGGGATATTCGTAAGCATGGCAGTAAGTTATTTTGTTTTGTTATTTGTTAACTCTTTGTATCGTGCACAGGTAAAAATAATACGAAGGGTAGGTAAATGGTAAGTACTTATTTTTTTTTAATTTGACTTACGCGCCAGGTTACCTGGTAATGAAAGTTGTTTCATTCCAGCTAGCTTAGGATAACTGACCACCATATATTGACCAACAGGGGAACGCCCCATGGACGCGTTTTGTCTGGTCTGCTATGAAATTACTTCATGAACGGTATTATGCTTTCTCAGGATAAGATGCCTGTTAATGTTGTTGTCTAAGCAGATAACGTGCAAATAGCTGTTAGAGGGAAGTTTCCGAGTACTCTCCGATATTCCGATACATAGACAGCTCTGCAGAAATCTACCTTCTGCGCGATACTAAATAAAGTTAACCGAATGGCTGCTAAAAATGACACCAACTGATTCATTAAATGTTATATTACATGTAATGTCGCCAGACTTTATGAGAAGGTAATATGCTTCATCTACTTATACACTAAGCAACAAAAATATTTTTTGTCCGAGATCTAAAAACCTTTTTTATATATTGATTGAGATATTTATGAAACCAAAACAAAGCATTTTTTATTTTTTTTCTCTAAAATTTAAATTTTCATGGAATGAATTTTTAGTATTTGGACCAAATTTTTTGAACTACCGGGTTTTCTAAAAGGGACATAACAATTTCGTATCTTTATATGACCGCACCCTCAAACATTTTTAATGATCTTTCAGTATCAAAACGTTAGTCGAAGTCAACATTTTCATTATGGTAAAGTTCACTTACGTGCAACGATTGGAAATCATTCGCTTACTCCAATTTTTGGCCGTAATAATTATCTCCAGCGATGAAGCTTATTTCTGGCTGAGTGGTTTTGTCAATAAACAAAATATGCGTTATTGGACAGCAATAAACCCACATGCGCTTCAAGAGACACAATTGCATCCGCAAAAATTACAGTGTGGTTTTCATGCCGGAGGTGTGATTGGGCCGTATTTTTTGGTTGATGAAAACAATCGTCATGTTACCAATGGAGAGCGTTATCGTGTCATGTTAGAACATTATTTTTATTTTTTATTTTTTTGGCCAGAATTGGAGGAGCTTGCATCGCCGATATGTGGTTTCATCTAGGGATGTACCGAAAGTGACTTTAGCGAAAGTGAATGTGAATATTGAAATATATTTCTTGCGAATGCGAAAGCGAATAGTAAAATATGCTTTTTTGCGAAAGCGAATGCGAATAATAGTTTGACCCTTTAGTACCAACAAATTTAAGGAATACTTTTCCAGGACATTCAAGTATTAAGAATGTTTTCCATATTTTTACCTCCTGTTACTACAAGGGCAAGAACATATTTTTTCAACGGTTTTGAAGAGAAGTGGCAGAGGTTATCTTTGGTATTAATATCTTCAAATTGTGTGAAGGGAATAAGGAGTTTTAACACTTTTAACAAATGGAAGCGAATACTGAAATATATTTTTACGAAAGAGATTGCGAATAATCCAAAGATGGTTTTTGCGAATGCGAAAGCGAATGTTAAAATGATGCGAATAATTCGCGTTCGCATATGCGAATGCGAATATTCGTTACACCCTGGTTTCAACAAGACGGTACCACTAGCCACACAGCACGCGTTACAGTCGATTTACTGAAAGGCAAATTCGGTGAACATGTTATCTCGAGAAATAGCCCGGTCGAATGGCCACCTCGTTAATGCGATCTACGCCATTGGATTAGTTTTTATGGGACCACATCAAGTCACTGGTCTACGCCAACAAACCAACAAATTTAGACGACCTTAGAGACAACATCCAACGCGAAATTGCCAACGTTCCGGTCAAAATATGTGCAAGAGTGATGGAAATTTGGGTCCAAAGAATAGATCGATGTAGATGAGCTCGTGGTGGTCATATGACCGAAATCGAATTTCACTCTTAAAATATAACATTTGCACTACACCTGAAATGAATATGAACTCTATGTATATCTTAAATATTCTGTGTTTTATTAATATATAAAATTGTTATGTCCTTAATGGAAAACCCTTGTTCACAATAGTGGGGAAATAAAAGATTTTCTTCAAATAGGCATCGTTTTTCTTCAAAAATTGGACCAAACAATTGTTTTAAATTTTTCCTATTTTTTATGGTTTTTTCGTGCCAACAAAAAACTTTTTTTTAATTTATTTTCTAATAGTTTTCAGGACAGTTGCTAAACTGCTGCTACCACGCGAAAGTATCTTTATTAACATTTATAGTCCTCATAATTCTCTTTAATTTAAAGTATATACTGTCCTAATCGAGAATATAATGGGTGTATTTTTAGACGTGTGGTTTTAAAGAAGAAATGAAACGCATATAATTTAACGTTATGGCCAAAACTTACTGAATTTCTAACGAAAGTCTCTGCGAACGACAACCCATCACTCACTTTCGTCAGAAATTTGGTTTCTCTAAGGTTCGTTCGTTCGCCTGGCCTTACGTCAATGATGTTAGCAATTTACCAATTGGAAAATAAAGTATTTGCCAGGTCAATAATTTCACAACTTCCGGTTTAAAAAAGCACACGTTTTTGTATGGTCGACCTTAGAAAATACACATCTGTAGCGGTGGCCAAAAAATCAACCCTGGGTGGGTCAGCTGAGCTGAACCAAGACTCTCATTTCATTCTCCCTCTCACGTCTCTCTCATTGTGCACTGATGATTTTTTCCATCTTAGCGAGCTGCCAATGTTGACTTCTTTATGCTTAAATATATATACATATGTATAAAACTTCATTATTGATTGTTTTTACCGTAATTATATTAATATCTAGTTATTTTTGCTTTTAATATCGTTTTTTGTCATTGTACCTACCAGTCGACAAATAAAATAACTTGACTCGATTTGACATTTGCGTTCGACCAGATGACAACAGGGAGAGAGAAACCAAAATTTACACTGAAATGATTATCGTGCGACTTGTCGTTGTGATGGCAGTTAGTGAAACACAAATCAGCTGTTTGTCGATCTGTCATTTGTGTTCGCCTAGATGACAGCAAAGAGAGATAGAGAAACCAAAATTTACACTGAAATGCTTACGTTTTCGTACGAGTTCATTATTGTACGACTTGTCGTTGTGAAGTTGTTAGCGAAATCCAAATCAGCTGTTGTCGTCTGGCAGGCGAACGAAAGCAAAATTTATGTTACAGAAACAGGCTGTTAGCTTTATTATACTTGTAAAGATAAGGGTTTGCCGTTATGTCTTAAAAATGATTTAGGGCAAGAGGCCGCCGCGGCTGGCTCGAATAAATTCCAGCCTAGAGGCCCAATTTTCGACCACTTTTTGCAGCATTTGGGGCTGTATGTCAGCAATAACACGCCGAATATTCTCTTCAAAGGCGTCAATCGTGACGACTTATCTGCGTAGACAAGCGACTGCACATAACCCCACAAAAAATAGTCCAGCGGTATTAAATCGCACGATCTTGGAGGCCACGCCAAAGGCCCACGACGCGAGATAATGCGCTCACCAAATGTTTCCTTCAATAAATTGATTGTTCCGTTGATGTAGCGCGGTCTTGTTGGAACCAAAGGTCGTCCACATCAACATCCTCCAAATCAGGCCCGAAAAAGTCATTAATCATGGCTCTATAGCGTTCCACATTGATCGTAACATTATGGCCGGCCTCATTTTTGAAGAAATGTGGACCATTGATTCCCTCTGCCCATAGGGCACACCAAACAGTGACTTTTTGTGGTTTGGCCCATTCACCGAACGTGCGACGCGCTATATGGTCGTTCGGCTTCAATTCTTGCTCGAGTTTGATTTTGTAAGCCCGCAAACCAAGATCTTTCCGCAAAATCTTCCATAAAGTGGATTCTTCGATACTCTGCTCCACAGTAGCAATAGCGCCTGCTGTGCGCACTGTACGGCATCTCTGAGGATGGGTATTTTCCACTAGAGTAAACGTCGTGCGAAACCGATCCATGATTTTTGGTAATAAATTTGCACGATTTGCAAACGATGTTCCGGAGTAAGTCTATTCATTATGAAATGGCAAACCAAAATGAGCATAAATCAAGTGGCAGCAGTCAAAAATACCAACCAATATTGCCAGATTGAAAACCACACGTCGACAAAAAACACCCTGTACTTAAAAATATGGTCAAAATACTAGAGGTGCCTCTAGTATCCCTAAAATGGGAAATTAAAAGAAAATTTGTATAAAATTTTTTTTCAATTAGTATTTAGGACACCATTCTCGTATTACACTAGAAAATGTAATGCACAGCCCTTCGAAAAAAATGTTGTTGCATAGCGATATTTGACTTAGGGAACTGTCTCTATGGCCAGAAAACGCAAAGAAAAAATTCGTTTCTGCGAAACGAAATATTAGACAACTACAATTCTCGTTTGCCGGAACTGAAATTTCGTTTGTTGTAACAGAAAGTTATTTCGCGTAAGCGAAATTTCATTCGTCGTAAACGAGAATTGTAGTTGTCTAATATTTCGTTTCGCAGAAACGAATTTTTTCTTTGCGTGAAATGGCTATGGTCACTATGGACACAATACTCAACCTTCCGGGCATTGTTAATTACATTATGACTGAATCGCCTTTGACAAGAAGCATTTCGCATTTATTCCTGATAGATCAGAATGTTTTGGTCGTATTCTAGGGCATAGGAGATTCGTGAATATCTATATAAAGCAATCAAATTGTTTTAACGGGAGGGGCTATGAAAAACGTATGCTTTCTTTTACGTCCCTGCGGTAGCACAATTCGCTATAAAGTCTAAGTGGGGCTGTTATACAGTCTGCCACTCTTAACCTAAACCAAAAACCTCGATATCTCTTAAAAAAAACTAACAATGTGTACAAATTGCACTACTCTGGAAAAATTGTGTTCATTAAATCCCAAAAAAACATTCTTAATGGGCCCTCATTATTTGTACTTATATTTTAGAAAATATTCTACAGCTTCATTTAAAATAAAATAATTTGTGAAGTATCTTCTACGAAAATTTTAAAGACTTTTTAGACGAAAATAACATTCTGCCTCCCCAACAGTATTGTAGGGAATTCAACACCATACATCCCTTTGACAGAATAAAACATATTGCCAAGTGAAATTTCGAGAAACAAAGGCCCATTGACAGGGTTTAACTGCACATAAAAGCTGCATTTTACCATATATGGCACGATGAAATGATTTTTAAATTCATTCAGTTAAATGTTTCTTCGTATATTATAAAAATTTTTCTAAATTTTTTTCACTACAGGTTTTTTAGATATCACATTGGATCTTTTCTTTAAGAGCTATTTAACCTAAATAATATCAGTTTTGTATTTTATGTAGACGACATAAATTCTGTGGAAAATATATGGTGATGATTTTAGTAATACTCGTATTAATATTTCATAAATGCTCCCATCCCGCCAGTGGCACTTATTTATTTATAATTATTATTATTTATATTTTATAATTAGAGTACTTCTAACTGTTCTTTTTCAGAATAACATCATATTGCAGATCTGGTATCAGAGCGAGGGAATGATTTCCTCATTCTTTAACAGTCTCTAGTCATTGCATAACCTGCCTAACATACTTAATCTGAAATCATTTGATAATTGCAACAGATGTTTGTGTAGTGGTACCAGAAGGGACTTAACAAATACCACTATTTTCCCCAGAAAGTCAATAAATTTATTCGGAAGGACCTTTATATGGGCACAATATAAAAACATGGACTGAAGTTCACCATATTCACTAGGGACGATTAAGTTCAATGTAAAGTATAAGTTCTTACAGCCGTATTCATACAAAGTTAAAACAGCTTTACAAACCTTTGTTAAGCAAAATTTGTTAAAACTGTACTCATAAACGATTACACTGCAACAAAATTTTTGTGCAAGGGATGTGGATAACAGTTTCAGGTGCAACTAGGTGTCACAAAAACGAAAAAAATATTAAAAAAATTTGTTATGGTAAATTTTTTTTTAATTTTTTTTTTACAATTCTGCTTTCATGGAAAGTACATTCAGTATTTGGACCATAATTTTTCAAGTATAAGCCTGATTGAGCCGTGTTATACCTCAAACTAAAGGGAATTATGAGAGCTACATATGCTGCAAATATCGCTTTCACGTAGAATCTTTGGCTTAGTAACAGTCGTCAAAAATATGAGAAAAAAAATGATTTTTTTTAAAACACTTTTTTCTGGTACAAAACAAACCATAAAAAATAGAAAAAAAAATCGAAAAATTATTTTATTATTTTTTTTTCAAATATAACGAAGAAGACACTGTCGATTTGAAAAAAATCTAGGGATAGATGTAAAAGTTATGAACCATTTTGTAAATGTTAGGGAAATTCAAAAAAATCTTGTTTCATATTTTTTCGCTTTTAAATGACGTTTTTGCTTATATTGAATTCGCCATATGTGAGAGAGACATATAAGAGACATTGCACTTGCTTTTTTTTGAGTATTAATGTCAGACTTTATAAAATTATAGAGAGGACGAGGTTTTATGACCGGTCGTAACCCTCCATAAAACATGATATGCAATGTGAGAGCTATATTGGAAGAGATCCGCTCAGATACATAGTCATTCAACAATATTTGTGGTTTTTTTTATATATGAGGTTTCCATTCAGTTACGCCTTTTAGGGGCATGGACATCCCAGTCGTATATACAGGTAGTAAAATTATATGTACGCAATACAAAGTAGTACGCGGCAGTCTTGAAAATATTGGGTGTCTACTTTCGAAGCAAACTACATGTCAGCTACAGGTACTGCAACTTATTAACCTTAAACCCGGAATTTATGAATGAAATTTCTTATTAATAGATTAGTGTAATTCAGCGCCTTAAAGATATAAGTCGATTTTCTGAAAAATATTTCAAATTTATATTTCGAAGTATGAATAAAAGGCAAAAAACATTTCAATGTGTAAATGATCCCGACAATTTCTGCTACATCTGCGGAAAATATGTAATTAAAAAAATCGACGTGCGTTTAGTAAAATAATAGAAGAAATATATGTGTAATAATTTGGTATACGAGTTAAAAATATGAACAAACCGTGGACACCTAGTATTTTGTGTAATTCGTGCCATGTAAATCTTACTCGATGAACTAGTGGAAGAATGCGGTAAGTACTTTAAAATTAATGTATTACAATGTCTTGAGGAATAAAACGTTTTAATTTTAGACTTCACGTGCAATTTGGAATGCCAATGATTTGGAGACACAATTCATTCACGATACGGACCAGGCTTTGAAGCCGACGCAGCGCAAATCGGCGGCTCGCCGCAGTCGACAATTTTTTTCCAGCAGTCGCCGCCGCCGATTTTAGCGGCTCACATCGGCTAAAACACAGCCGCCGAAATTTATTTAGTGTGTCAAAACGATTTATTTTATGCAATCATGAAAATTAAGAAAGTGACTACAAGTAACACAATAGGGTCATAATTTTTAATGAAGTTCTTTTTTGCAAAAAAATTTATGGGGTTTAATTGAAACGTAAGTTTTGTTTAAGAAAATTACAATAGCTCTTGAGCGGTCAAACAAATTTTACAAAGTCTACATCGTTTTAAAGAGAACACAACAGGCGCTGTGTCATTCACAATAAATTCTCTTACAGAACAAAGTTTAATAAGTAAAGATTTACTGAACCGTTTTTGGAATTTACGTCAAAACGTCCATAACTTTTCTTAAAAACGTCCGCCGATTAGCCGCCGCCGCCGATCGGTATTTTTCCATGCGCCGCCGCCGATAATTTGGGTCGGCTTCATTGACTGATACGGACTGCTTTTTTTGTCTAAGTTAATAGATTGGAGTAGGAAGTGTCCAAGTATAGTTAACAGCCTAATAACGGAAACATCATCAAGTTCAACTGAGTACTCAACTCAGAAGTCATCGCTTTTAACTCAGTTTCAACTCATTGATCTAGTGAGAGGAACTGACCAAATATAAGACAGAACTACTTGCATCTGGGATGAAACAGTACAATATTTTGGCCCCAGATGTTAACATATCATATTATAGAGTCCGTGATATACCTTAAAAACAATTTTATACAACTATGGATAACATATGCTTTTGCCAGGACATTCCCGGATTGTTCGAGGAACTTAATCAAACATACAATTCAAAGGAATGACGTTTACTTGTTGACATCAGTGAAGAAAGTTTGAAAGCAGTACTTTTACACAACGGAAATCTGAAACCGTCGATTCCCATTGCTCATGCTGTCAACACTAAGGAATCATACCAAACAATGGCTACATTTATAAAATACATAAAATATGAACATGACTGGAAAATTTGTTGCGATTTAAAAGTAGTTGGTATGTTATGCATCTGGGATAGCCGATATTTTGCCACCACTGCATAATAAGCTGGGGCTCTTTAAAAATTTTGTAAAAGCCTTAATGAAAGATGGCAATTCACTCTTTATTTAAAAGTCTTTCTTTTCACAAAATCGAAGAAGGAGTTTTTGATGGGCCTAAAATAAGTAAACTGATGATGTGAATTTCGAATCATATTTGACGTCGGATGAAATTGCAGTATGGAGGTCGTTTAAGCTTTTAGTATATGTACGTATTCTTTCAACTTATTTTTCGCTTTATGTATTCCAACATGTCCGGATGCTGTTTTCTTTTGATACCAGTCTAACTTTAGCAGGGGACCTTGTCTAAGTATAACTGTATCCAGGTATGGTACTTAGACAAGGTCCCCTGCTAAAGTTAGACTGGTATCAAAAGAAAACAGCATCCGGACGATTGATCAATTTTTACTCTAAACACCCCAGACGAATAAAAATAAATACGGCGACCAACTTCATCGACAGGGTACTCAGCATCAGTGACCCCATCTTTCATAAAACTAACGAAGAGAAAATACGACAAATCTTAGAGATGAATGACTTTCCGAAGAAAACTATCGATGGACTCATATGGCATGTAAAGGAACGACAACGAGAGGATAAAAAATAGGATATAGCAAAGATGTACAAACCACTGACGTACATTCCAAACTTTTCAGAAAGATTTTGCCATTCAAACATATACAATAGAGACAATTTCCAATTAGCACAAAGGACGTACAATACTGTGAACAACTTCTTCAGTAACACTAAATCAAAAGTCAAAAAGGAGGACAAATCTAACGTAGTTTATAAGATTAAATGTGAGGGTGACAAGACCAATATATGCCAGAAGGTATATATTGGCACGACAAAATCAAAATTAAAAACTAGGATATCCGGACACAGGTCTGATCAGAAAGCTACTGACAAACCTATAGAACAAAAGACGGCGCTTGCATCACATTGCACTCGGACGGGACGTAAGCCAAATTTGAAAGAAGTTGACATTATGACACAGGAGAAAAATTACAAAAGGAGATATACGTTAGAAATGTTACACATAACAAATGTACCAAACAATGAGAGAATGAACTATAAAACTGACACGGACCATTGTGCACAGATTTACAGAAATTTAGTAGAAAAATACGGACGAAGGAAATAATTTGTTAGTTAATCGTTAACTCTGTTAAGAAGTAGTCGATAGTTTCTGTTCTAAATGTAATTGTGATATTATTTTTGTCTTTTAAACATGTTTGTATAATTTGTAATTTATTTGTATTTTAAAGTGAATTTCCCTGAGGATGACTGTCGAAGACAGTCGAAATATTGGAAACAAATAAAATTGAAACTATTTAAAACAACAAATCCATCTTTTTTTAAATAATACATGACCTCAAGCCAAATCCATCAATAACTTCATAAAATATTTTTTTTTTAGATTTTTTTTTATTTTTTGTTATTTTTGTCCCAAGATTTTTTTTTTTTTTGAAAAAATCTTCTTTTTCTAATTTGTTTAATAGCTGTTACTAAACCACTGTTTCTAGGTCAAAGACACATTTTCAACATTGGTAGCCCACATTAATAGCTTCAATTTAACGTATAAGTCGACCTGATCGGGCATATACTCCAAAAATTATAGTGCAAATACTAAGGGTACCTTCGACGATAATAGCACCTTTAATAAAAATTTTTTTAAAAAAAAATTATCCATTAAAAAATTTTTGTTTTGATTTTATATAACAGTATGCCACAATCTATACAAAAAAATTCTTTTTAGGTCTAGGACACAAAAAAATGTTTTTGTTGCATAGTGTTATTAGCCTAAAACACCTTTTGTAAACCACTATTAAATGTGTGAATTTTATATTGCTTCAAGCCTACATTATGCGTTTGTTAAAGTGACATTTGTTTTTATACCTTCACTTTACTGATACAAGGGTATATATCATTTGCTACGGACCAAAAGTGTCAAACATCGAAGGAGGATCTAAGACCCTAAGTATGTTCGGCGGATATTCGTTTTGGGCCATTTTAAGTCGAATGAGAAATGTCCGTCCGTCCGTCTGTCTGCTGGCTGATGCGTACGACAACTCTCGAAAGGAGTAACCGATAGACTTAAAATTTTGTACACAGTAATATTTTTTTCTATCTCCGGCTAAGTTCGCAGATGGGTCATATTGGTCCACTCCTTCTATTACTTCCCCCACAAAGGGTTAAAATGATGTGAAATATTGATTCTTCAATAAGTACCACACTACATATTCGAATCTTCTAAAATTCCACACATGGTACTATTTTATTACTCGCTATCAACTCAAGACAAATGGGCGACGTTTTCACGCCCCTTTTGGTAACCGCCACACAAATGCACCACTTTGCTCCAAAAGTTAACAGTATAAAAATACTTCACATTTTGTACAGTGTAATACTTTTATTGTGCATACAGTCCAGTGAAAAAAATGACGCTGTTGCCACGCCGCTTTTGGTACCTCCCACACAAAGGTACCATTTCGCTCCAAAAGTTAACAGCTTATAACATTAATACCGGTGTATAAAAGTACTTGGCATTATCACCACGCCCCTTTTTGTGCCTCCCACACAAAATGATCAAATAATACCACAGTTTAACATATCATAACGATAATATACCAGTGCACATAAACGCTTATAATTCGGCACAGTGCTGTGTATTTAAAGTATTACATTACTCACAAAGTGAGAGTTGGTTTACCCGACTGAAACTTTCTTACTTGTTTCAACGACTGTTACCAAACTACTGTTTCTACGTGAAATAGACATTTCACGTGCTTAACGCGAAGTCCGGATTTATCGGGCGTGTACTTCATGATCCAAAAACTAAAGGCACATTCCATAAAAATTGGAAATTAAAAAAAAACTTTACCATAAATTTTTTGGTATTTTTTTCGTGTTTAGGACACCAAATTACACCAGAAAATGTACAGATCTTCGACAAAATTGTTTTTTAAACTATTGTAATCAATAAGTTTTTATTAGATGTTTGTCAGAATGTATATTTTTTGTGATATTAATAAATATTAGTAAATTACAGACTTGAGTCGATAAACGACAATTTTAATATACTTTATGTCCGAATTTTGCAGATAGTTTTCTTTGCCAGTATCCACAAAGTACAAAATGTTAACTGGCGGTTAATCAACAGCCTTCCTTTGATGTTGTTAAAAGGCCGTGTGAGCAGTTAATGCATGGGAAGCTTGATTAATAAATGTTCAGGCAACCGTAACTAATCTCATCTGTTGAAAGCCATCGTGTGCAAACTGTCATTAGTCAAAATATTTCAAGCATACACTGGAAAAAATTTATAAAAGAGAATGGAAACAAATACATAAAAATAAAAGTACTTCATATATGAATATAATATATTTTTTGAAAATTCGTCTCTCTGCGCAGTTATTTTTTTTGTGAATGGTATATATGTTCTTTGAAACCTCTTTCTTGAAATGACAAAAATCTTCAATTAAGTAAATATTTTTCCTGTGTACGCTTAGGTGTGAATAGGCATAATTGTGTTAATCCACTGCACATGAGTGATTAACATTTTGAATATTTTAGATATTAATTAAAACATATATTAAAGTGTGGTAATTAAGTAATTTTCTAGATTTTTCTGTTATGTAGAAAGGTTGGACATGCTCAGTATCTCTTAAATATTGAACAAGGTGTGAAATTGAACTTATAATTACAATCGTTTTCGATCATGCAAAGTTGGACTGAATGCTAAAAATTATAATAATAACAGAACTTCTAAACACTTGATTACATGGTTTTACAATTTACTAGACATCTGTAGAAGAAAAACAACACTAAACGAAATAAATAGGTGAGGCAGAATGCGATGCTTACTCTCAGCATAATCGTAGGGGATCAGCCCTAATAAAATTCTTGTGGAAAACATTACAGAAATTTCATTCAAATGCAGGTAAGGGATAAACAGCAGGGTAGTACTTACGAATCATGGCTTCGCTAAGACATTCCCCTTGAAGAAGCCTGTCCAAAACTAAGGTACAAGTGTAAAACTAAACCACATTGGATGACTTATGAGGACTATTCAACAAGGTCAAATGTGTAAGTTGGAACTTAGTAAAACGGACAGGCGTTTGTGGTACACATTCTGTGAAGAAGTGGAAAAGGTCTCAGACGCCGCAAGGCTTAGGAAGATGCTATCCATAACATCCTGTTCTGTGGGTTACCTACAGGATGAGTATAACAACTGGACAAAAAAAGCGAGCAGGCACTACAGGTACTTCTAGACACACCTTTCCCGGGGAACTCTCTGACAGAACTCGAGGAACAGCAGGGCCAACCACAAAGCGCGTGGACAGCAAACGTCGCTAAAATGTTGACCGTTAAATCCAGACTAAGTTGGGTGAATAACAGCTTTGAGCAGTTCAAATCAGCTGGACCATATGGATTTTCTCCACTAGAAATGCAAAAAATGCCCTGGATGGAGAAGATATATGAGGGCTGCATTACGCTATCGTATATCCCCAATCGATGGAGGGTCACCAAAGTTGTATTCATGCCGAAAGCGGGAAAGATAGCACTCACTCGGCCAAAGGACTTGAGGCCAATTAGTCTGTCCTCGTTCCTAGTACAAGGTCTTGAGGGCTCTTAGACTCTTTCAGTAGAGAAAACTTGGTTACAAAACTCTTGTCGGGAAAACAAAATGCAAACAACAATGGTTAGTCTACAGAATCGGTCCAGCATGAAATGGTGGGCATTAATGAATCTTCCCTACATTTCAAGGAATTTGAAGGGACTTCTAACATCATTCACACAGATGCAGTAATTGCCGCGCTGTCGCATCTAAGAGTTAACTATATCTTGATAAGACTAATTCAGCGTTTGCTTGCCGAAAGACGCATAACAGTAGGTCTCGAGACTACAACTCTAGAGAGATTTGTAAAATGGGTGTTTCCACAGGGAGGTGTACTATCTCCACTAATATGGAATATAGCGGTGACTAGAATCCTGTTAGATGTGGAAGGTTGTGGTTGGAAGGCCAACGTCGCCTTACATTACTGTACGAAAGCTGTAGTTGTTCAGATGGTTCAAAGAACTTAGTCTTGATATAGCCCTCAAGATGAAATATTGACAATAAGGGAAGTCACCAAGTGACTTATGGTGATTTCGTTTCTGAAAAATAATATCACCACATCATGTTGCGACATTTTAAAAGTCCCCCTGCACCCACTGCACTGTTCGCATTTTGCATGCGAACAATCGATCAAAAATTTTACGGTGAGTAGAACCCATACCTACATTAAGGCGCAACCAAATATTGCATTAATGTACGCTTTCAATTAGGTTTGGTTCTGAAGTTAGCTTTTTGACGGGCCAACACTCCACACCGTAGACTGGGCTGAGTGTGGAAAGTGCGATATTTTCGCATTTGCGGACTGTAATAATTTTACAAACGAAATCAAAACCCGTTCATAAGGCTTCGCCATTTTTACAAACGAACCTAAAAATTCGGTTTCAGTGTAAAATGTAGAAAATTTTTTTAATTTTTTTGCACAAACAAAATCTCCATTAGTCGCAACATAGTGACCAACACTGGCGTCATCATCTACTCCGACAGTCAGCCGATTCAAAAATTACGCCTTACGTTAGGTTAGGATGACAAACAACTTTGCCAGCTCGGATAGACCGATGTAGGTCCCCATTGATAACACGGGCTCAGATGTCCCTCATCAAAACCAACATATTCGATAAACAAAGTTATCAATATTTCGAATATCGGTACCGGAATGATCTGTCAGACTTCCTAGAAAGGAGTCGTTTACTTAAAGAGGAACAGTAGCAAAGAAGGTGCTTATTGCTATACACTTCTTCCATATCACCACAGATGCGGCAGAAGTTATTGCACGTTATACCTACCCTTCTGTCGTGTTCGCCGATCATTCGGTGTCCCGTCAGAACTGACATTAATATCGAAAATTTTTTACTCTCTAGTGCGAGGAGACATTTTGACCTTCTCAGTTCGTATCTTGATCATATATATCTATCTACCTACAGGTGCCAGCATTCACAGCCCAGTTTAGTCTCGTGGAGTCTCGTACCTTCTTCAAACCTTGGGCATGAAAATATCGCATTACGTGTTTTCTGTTTACCCATTTTTCTGTATATGGGATCAGTTCGTAGGTCTATGTCCCTTTTGCTGAACTTTCCCCACCTGGTTTGCCACTTTTACATTGTCCTTCGTCTTGTCTTTCTTCGGACGAGGTTTTACTCGGTGTCGTTGTTCACAGACTTTTCTTCGAATATGTCTGCGTATTATGTCGCTGCTATATTTATAGGTATTAATGTCGTGACCATATATGACGCTTCAAGGTACAGAGTGTTTTTTAGACGTGGTTTTCAAGAAGAAATAAAACTCATATAATTTAATGTTATGGCCAAGAATTTAGCTTTATTGTAAAGATGAGGGTTTGCCGTTATGTTTTAAAAATGATTTCGGGCAAGTGGCCGCCGCGTCTAGCTCGAATAAATTCTATCCGCTTTTTGCAGCATTTGGGGCTGAATATTCTCTTCCAAGGCGTCAACCGTGTCGGATTTATCTGCATAGACAAGCGACTTCACCTAACCCCACAAATAATAGTCTAGCGGTGTTAAATCGCACGAGATAACACATCCATGACGCGAGATAATGCCCTCCCCAAAAGTTTCAATAAATTGATTGTTTCGTTGGCTCTATGGCATGTACCGCCGTCTTGTTGGAACCAAAGGTCGTCCACATCAACATCCTCCAATTTATGCACGAAGAAGTCATTAAACATGGCTCTATAGCTTTCCCCATTGACTGCAACATTATGACCGGCTTCATTTCTGAAGAAATATGGACTAATGAATCCCTCTGCCCATAGAGCACACCAAACAGTGACTTTTGGCGGATGTAACGGCGTCAGAAAAATGGCTTGTGGATTATCATTACTCCAAATGCGACAATTTTGTTTATAAACGTACTTATTCATCCAAAAGTGAGCTTCATCGCTGATTCGCATCGCACAAACAGAACCATTATTTTGGTAATAAATTTGCACGATTTACAAACGCTGTTCCAGAGTAAGTCTATTCATTATGAAATGGCAAACCAAAATGAGCATAAATCAAGTGACAGTTGTCAAAAGGACCAACTCTGGAAAAAAGTATTGCCAGATTGAAATCCACACGTCAAAAAAACACCCTCTATATTGTGCGCCATCCACTGCATATGCTGAGACAATTTCTCCAAAAACGTGTCTTTCATTGAGTTACATCTTACGAATTTTTACCATACTGGTGATCCATATATGTATGTAGAATGATAGCATATATTTTGACGTGGTCCTCCCAAAATTTGGCATAATTCTGGAGAGAACTTTTACAACGTTTTTAT
The DNA here is from genome assembly GCA_963930755.1 of Eudasyphora cyanicolor. NCBI lineage: Eukaryota > Metazoa > Arthropoda > Insecta > Diptera > Muscidae > Eudasyphora > Eudasyphora cyanicolor. The sequence goes on from OZ005736.1 coordinate 214,170,049, forward strand.
TTAATTCCTTTCCCAATTAATTTCATATCAAATCCTGATAACTAAAAAACTTATTACAAAACATAAAATGAGAAAATTTTCCCCTGGACACATTAAAGAGAATTAAATGGATAAGTCCATTGCATATGCAGTGACATCAATCAGTCAAGAGGAAACTTGTAATCAGTCCATGGCTTTGACGGATTTCATAACCCATTACCACTGGCAACAGAATTAATAATTAACAATTCCTTTTTGGTGCTGCGATTGGAGCGAAATCTTTTGTTTTAATATTCCATGTTCGAGAAGGATTTAATTTTTTCTGCAAAAATGCAATCTTCTTCCTATTTTTTCGACTTTCAATTTGTGTTGACTTATGTTGGAACAAATAAATCTGTGATTACATTTGGCGAAGCAATTTCGGTGGACAAGCAGGACAACAAGACAACAAAAGTGCTCTGCATAAATCTCCATAATGCAAACAAAGAGTTTTCCCCACCTCCACTCTCCATCTACCCAATATATGAGTACGAATACATGTATAAAGATGAAATGGACCACCAAAAACTAACAACAATAATAAAAAAAACTGGGTGCCTTGTAAGGACCAACACAGATGGAAACTCATACACAAAGTCAATCAAATGTTCCTTTTTTTACAATTTCCCATTCATGCACGTTTGACGAGAGGGCTGGAGGGAGAGGTGTATGTTCTTCCCCGAATATACAATCAATCATGATCAGATATGATGAAAGCAAACAGAATTTCGTTTTTCAACTTAAATACAGTTATAATTACCGCACACATGGACGACGGACCTCAGGAACTACTTCCTGCTGCATATCTGTCTATATAGCGTACGACCAAGACCACACCCATCATGTGCGGAAAAGCCATGTATGTATTTGTGTGGTGCGGAGGAGGAAATGAAATCATGGAAAAAATACGCTGAAATTGGATCAGACGACATAAAAACTCTGAATGTTCATTGGTCACAGGAAACTCTATTGAATCTGCATCATATATATGGCCTGAACTGTACTAGTATGGGGACTGAGTAAGAAGCCAGGAGAACATAGAACCTGCAAAGAATTAAGTGGGCTGATATTGTCGACGAGCGAGCGAGCGAAAAGTGGAAAACGATAAATAATGTTTTACGTTCAGAAAAAAATGCATATGTATATGAAAAAAAATTAGAATGCTTACTAATCAAGAAACCCATGTTAACGAAAAGGAAGAGGAAAATGGCAAAGGGAAGAATTTATGATAAAGACCGACTATTATTAAATACCCTACATCAGATGCTGGCAAAAGGCAAAGGTGATCTTGTTCTAAATTGTCTTTAAATGCCTACTCCGAAGAATAAGGAGAAAGTGACCCATAGTATCGGGAACTCTCAAGAATAATGAGATAGATGTTAATCATATTAATCTCCATCGCAGCAAAAATGGAAGAGAAGTTCAAAATTTTCACCAAAACAGAAGGTATATCAAAATAAAGTCCTTCTTACTGTAGGAGAAGGAAGAGAAATATTGACTTCAGTTCTTGAAAGTGCTTATCGAAAGTAACAAAATGTCATTTGGATTTTTCTGGCTTAGTTCCAATCCGTATTTTATCGTATCTCGATAATTTTGGCTATATATAGAGAATATTTAATTTTTCTAAAGGCTATATTTTCCTCGGCATAATTTGTTGAGAATTTTTGTTTATATCCTCACAGTGATACGAGGGTATATATAATTTGCTACGGCCAAAAGTGTAACCCATCGAAGGAGTGATCTAAGACCCTAAGTGTGTTCGGCGGATATTCGTTTTGGGTAATTTTAAGTCAAATGAGAAATGTCCGTCCGTCTGTCTGCTGGCTGGTGCGCACGATAACTCTCGAAAGGAGTAACCGATTGACTTCAAATTTGGTATACGGTAATATTTTTTTCTATCTCCGGCCAAGTTCGAAGAAATGCCATATAGGTCCACCCCTTCTGGTACCTCCCAAACAAAGGGTTAATATTTAGTGAAATATTGATTCTTTAATAACATCTATACTACTTATTAGAATCTTCTGACATTCCACACATTGTATTATTTTATAAGTCGGTATCACCTCGAGAAAAATGGGCCAAGTTGTCTCGCCCCTTTTGGTACCTCCCACACAAAACGACCATTTTGCATCAAAATTGAACTGCTTATAACTTTAATACAAGTGCATAAAAATACTTGAAACTTTGTACAGTACAGTTTGCAGCGCCTATAGTCCGGTAAAAAATGGGGAGTATTGTACAGCCCTTTATGGTACCTCCCACACAAATGGGCCGTTTTATACCAAAAGTTAACGGCTTATAACTTTAATAACAGTGCATACAAATACTTGACATTTTGTATAGTGTAATGATGTTATAGTGCCTACAGTCCTGTGGAAAGTGGGCGTTATCTCCATGCCCCTTTTTGTACCTCCCACACAAAATGACCAAATCATACCAAAATTGAATAGCTCGTAACGTTAATCTACCAGTGCACATAAAGGCTTATAGTTCGGTACAGTGCAATGTATTTAAAGAAAATGCTGTTTACCGAAAAATAGTTGTATTTGTTAAATCCCTTCTGATACCTAGCACACAAATTGACAGATTAATTAGTGTAATGTTTATATAACATTACTCACAAAGTGAGGGTATACCTTAGTCGGTTTACCCGACTAAAACTTTCTTACTTGTTTTTATTATAAGACATAAGTATACATCCTTACCGAATATTTACAATATCCTACTTTAATTCATTTTAGCTGAAATATATGTTATAATGATTTCATTTTCGAGTATACGAGTATACAAATTGATAGCAACTAATGGCGTTTTCTTTTGTACCAAAAAATGCTAAATTTTTTCTGCCTTAATGCCTAAATGCTGCACTATGAAAGGGGTTTCGTTTTCTTTTGTAAAAAATGTCGCACTTGGGCTGTGCCAAAATGCAACATTTAAGCCCATTTAATCGTAGGGGTGGGAGCTGCCCTACAAAACAGATGTTTTTTCGGCATCGAGGGAATAGCCTAAATACCGGCGGGTGTACGTGAGTGTTTTTTTCTAATGAAGTTTGGACAGATGCTTTATGTATGTGGCGCCGTGGAGTATTCTTTGTTTTTAAATTTTTTTGTGAGTTAAAAGGCTAGCTTTGTGCATTTTTGTTTTTGATTCTGTCCATAAAAAATGCAGCAGTTCAGTTCTCTGACAGGTCAACATGGTCAACAGAAAACACAATAAGCGTTCAAGAGTATGAATATTATCCTTTCTAAAGTAGATTTACTCTCACACAATTATATTAAGTGGTAGTATTTGTTGAAGGTAACACTCAGGCGACAATAGGTATCATTATCCAGTTAAGCATTTTTCAACTCATTGATTGATTATACGACCCCAAAGGCTTATCGACCCATTAGCCTAACTTCTTTCCTGTTAAAAATAATGGAGCGAATAATTGATAACATGGTAAAAAGTAAAATAGCGGATGACAGGCTAAAATTCAAACAACACGCCTACGTCAAAGGAAGATCAGTGGAAACAGCTCTGCATGAGGTAGTGCACCACATAGAAGAGTCCTTCAGTAAAGAAATGTATACATACACTTGCTGTTTGCATAGACATTGAGGGCGCATTTAACAATGTACAGACCGATCCAGCCCTTACACGAGTTTCATGTTGACCGGGCGCTGAAAAACTGGATCAACTATATGCTAAGGAATAGGTGGATTATTTGTGGGTCATATGACGTAAAAATTAGAGACAAGGTAAATCGTGGTATACCTCAGGGGGGCATTTTATCTCCTCTTTTATGGGTTACGACGATACACAGTCTCCTAAAAGCCCTCACCAATGAAGCACTTAAAACAGACTGTTATGCAGACGACGTTGTAATACTTCTAAGGGGCTTTCATCTTTCACTTAACATAGCATATAACTGGGCACAACCAAGGGGATTAAAGTTAACCCAGACAAAACAGAAATATGTCTATTTACAAGGAAAACGAAGATCCCACGTTTTACCCGGCCTCGATTCCTGAATAAGACAATTGCTTTTACTCAAAAGGTAAAATACTTGGGAGTAATCTTGGATCAGAAACTGTACTGGAAAGATCATGTTGAAGAAAGAGTTACAAAGGCCCACAGATGTTGGTCGTTGTGCAGAAGAGCTATAGGTTTAAAATGGGGACTATGTCCAAATATGACTCACTGGCTTTACATGACTGTGATTAGACCAATAATCACCTACGCCTGTGTGGTGGACATCAATGGACAAGAAGTGCAACGTAATACCTTTGCAAAAAATGCAACGTATGTACTGTCTAGGCATTAACAGGGCATTTAGAACGGTACCAACAAAAGCGTTAGAGACTATACTGCACATCCAACTAATAGACATCTGTATAAAGTATGAGGCAGCCCTCACAGCAAGACGTCAATAAGTGATGGGTGAATGGATACATCGAGACCACAAGTCGTACCATCAGAAGATTTTAGAATCTCTAGTTGGTCACATTCAAACGCCAGAAATTTCCGGCCGCATTCCTGAAGTGCGGCTTACAGCTACCTGTGATACGTTTGTGCCAAACAGACGCTCCTGGGAAAATGAAACTTTGGCCCATGTGCCAGTGGGAACCAGCTGCTACACGGGTGGGTCCAAGCGAGGAGGAAGGACGGGTCTGGGACTTTTTATTGATGAACCAGAAGTCGAACTTCCCTTCCGCCTCCCTGACCATAAGACGGTATTTCAAGCAGAAGTTCGAGCAATCACGAAGTGTGTGAACTGGATCAGTAACACGACAAAGCCTAAATATGCCAACATCTTCACAGATAGCCAAATGGCGATTAAAGCAATAACATCGGAAAGGGTCAAATCCAGAACTGTGTTGGACTTTAAAAGAACGATAAATGATTACTCAGCCAATGTCAATTGCGTATTTGCTGGGTACCAGGACACAACGGAGTGATTGAAATAAACGGGCAAACAGCTTGGCTTCAAAGGGCAGATAACTTCGAGTAATAAACTTGGAAAATTGGAAACCTTTCGAAGCCACGAAAAATGAGTTGAAGCACTGGGCAGTGATGGCTCACAAAACTGTGTGGAATAGCGCAACAGTAGGAGCAACTGCAAAAATACTGTGGGGTGACCCAAATTAAAAGAAAACAAGAAGTCTTCTGAAACTAAACAAGATCGATATTAGAAAGATGATGAGTGTTCTAACGGGACACTCAAGCTTACAGGCACATCTTCATCGCATAGGACTAGCAGGAAACGACGAATGCAGGGCATGTAGGGAAAACATCGAAACGATGGAAAATTTTTTGTGTCACTGCCCGGCTTTCACACATGCAAGATCCCAACATTTCGGGTCCGACATATTACCAGACTTGACTCATCTCAGAGACTATGACTGGAAGATCCTGAGAAAATTCCTGTCGGTATAAAAAGATCATAAATAAGGAGCGCACAACAGGCCGAACCACCGGTTTAAGTGTAAGTCCATGGACATGAGTCGTTTAAACGTCTCCTCTCCTCAACCTAACCTAACTCATTGATTTGGGACTCAATTCTGAGAATTGGACCTGAAAGTAGCCCCAAAAATAAGAACTTCTGCATCATTCGTTTAGTCAAGTTGGCTCAATTAATAATTCAATGTCCATACGATTTTTTTGCTCAAGGTGGATGTTTAGCACTTTTTCTATATTTTTTTGTCTGTAACAGACTCTTTTGTGTCTGAAGCAAAGTTGTATATATTGAATAGGAGAAAAAATGCGGGAAAACCTACCTGTATTCGCCATTAGTCTTGCAAGTTAATCTGCCTTGCAGTTTTCTGGTCTATCCCTGTAGCCGGGCACCCATATAGGGTGAATATTGAACTGTTCAGCCAACTCGTTAAGAAATCTGCGACAGTCGAGGACAGTTTTTGAATTCAGGAATATAGTTTCCTGGGACTTGATTTCCAAAATATTGGGTTTGTAGTGCAACTTCCTGTCTAGTAAAATACCCAAGTATTTTGCACTTTCAGAAAAGTGGATTTCAATACCCCCAGGAGAGGGGTGTAACTTGTCGCACCTTATTTCTCCTGGTGAAAAGAACTAGCTCCGTCTTGGTCAGGTTAACACCAAGACCATTACCGGAAGCGATTGTATGAAGGGTTAACACCAAGACCATTACAGGAAGCCCATCTTGCGATTGTATGAACTCTAACACCCACCATCTACAACGAAAGAAAAATATTGTTCATGGAGAGATTCCATAGCAGAGGAGGCAGAACTCCCTCCTGGGGCGTTCCCCTGCAGACAAATATATAAACTGGCTTAAATGCGTCTCATAATTAGAAGGTTATGAATGCACCTACGTATACTGCTGTCAATCCCCAGGGTTTCTAACGCTGTAATTATAGCGGCTGGATTTATATCTAAGAAAGCTACCATAGTGACTATATCGTGCAGGGTGGTTTCGATGGACTTGCCCTTGCTGCAGGCATGTTGTTGAGTGGACAGAAGCCTGTGATCAGTTTTAGTCCTAAGCTAAATTACGATAGACTAACGGCTATCCCGCTTTTGGGATGACAACAACCTTGGTTTCTCTCCATTTTGTTGGTATGTATGCCTGATTGATACAACATGTGTATGTATATTTCTCTGAGACAATTGTAATTAATTGAGACGACCACCATTGCGGTCGTTGTTTGCCCCTTGGCTTCTGTTTGGGACATGCGGCTTGTAACGAGTCGTTAAGAGTTGCTGTGACTAGTTCCAACCGTTTTCTCTATATCCCGGATAGTTTTTTCATTTCAGGACTTTTTGAAAGAGACCTGTTGAATATGTGCTTAATTTTTCCCATTTAGCCTTGCTAATATTGGGTGGGAAGATGGTATCAGGAGGCGTGAAAGATATGGCGGTTTCAAATTGAAAATTTAAAAAATTCTATAAAATGCAATTTTTAGACCATTCCCATTTCTAACAGCATATGTCAACATATTTATGTACAGTGAGTGCCTACATTATTTGCCAAAATATAGCGAAAAACAAAATATTTTTTAATTAAAATTTTATATAATATAACGAATCCCCCGAAATTTAAAAATCGGCAAAATGTATGAAAATTGTCCGCGAATAGAAGAGAGAACTAGCTGTAATCTTCAGAAAGAATGAAGGTAATAACTCTGTTGGTTAAAAAGTTATATTTGTTTCAAAATACGAAGTCCATATCTATTGTGTTTTATTTCAATGCAAAATTTCACTACAAAATTCCTAAGTATTGATGGGAGTTGAATGTTAAGATCTTTATGAGAGTATTTTTTGATGACTACTCTCTTGTAAGACTACATAACAGCATTTAAATAATAAATTAAAACTCTAAAAAATGAGAATTCGCGATCTTTTAGAGATTTAACTATACTTAGTCATTTTAAAATATATTCTTATGAATTTCGCGGATTGTGAAGTCGCCAATGACAGACAGTAATTATGTGCTCATCCAGGCTAACTTATATTCTATGAATTCGCTTAAAACCATAATATATCTTAAGAGGGAAACTACTAATACATAGACCTCGAGCTCATTTTTGGATAAATATCATAAAAATTAAAAGCAGAAGTCGAATATACAAAATTACACACTCAAATCTATGAATGGTTTTATTTTGAGGTTATGTAAATTTGGCAAAGTGCATATTTTGAACAATCATCAAAATAAAATGACGCGCCTCTGATTTCGGAATAGATCGTTAAAAATCCTTTTAATTCATAAGAACTTCCGCCATATCGGGCGTGCTGGGACTATCATCGCGGAGACAAAATCTCGTTCTTCGCGTACTAGGCTTCAATCTTCAAATACTTATCCATGGTTGTTAAGTGCACCACAGCTGTACCCCCAAAGAACATAGAAATGAATTTAAGAACAAGGATGTTGTCAAGGACAAAACTTGCAATTTTTGCAAAATTTGAAGAGAGTAAATAAAATTTCAGTGATTCATTATTTTGTTAGCGCCCCTGATTTTAGGATACGCAATGTAAAAAACATTCTGGGACAATAAATTCAGCTCAATCTATACATATATAACTGTCGATGTGACTTTAGTGATAATGCCTTACGATAACACACCAAATAGAAAGGAAAATGGCAAAAAATCTAACTGCAAAATATTCACGTTTTTGAAGTTTTAGCGCCGATTATCGTAAATAGGTTACGGGATTATTTTCCCGAGTCAACTTCTCCAAAAATCATATATTTTCGGCAAATATACTAAAGAATACACTTTTTTATTTAGAATGCCTGCTATAGGGCAACTTTAGTGATAATGCCTTACGATAACACACCAAATAGAAAGGAAAATGGCAAAATAATTCAAACAGCAAAATATTCACGGTAAAAGCGAATCATTGCAACACCCCTACGGCGCAACACAAAAAACCCATGTTCCGGAGTAATGGCATAGAAGAAAAAATAATGCTTCAAAACAGCCCTCATTCGATTCATCAAAAATATTGTGCGATTTCTCCATTTGCAACGACAACAGGAACAGCAATACATACTGCAATTTCATGGGAAGGGGTTGGAAGTGGAGACTCACAGGGGACTTGGGAAAACCGGGGGCAGACTGACACTTTGGTGGACAAGGTGCCCAATGAGTATTTGTAGTGAAAGAACAACAGCAACACATCGATGCAGCATGCGCGCACTTTCCAACTTTTTTCACCATCCGAATAAGAACGGGAAGAATTGTGCAACCAGGGACCAACCAAAATGTTCAAATCAGAAAATGGGAATCATCTCGGTGGAAAAAAGCCAGCATAAAGACAAATGAAAATTTGCATCATTTGCACATATCCTGCTGCCAGGATGCGATACACCACAGCAACAACAAGGACACACACACACCCATGCACATCCACACTCATCGCAATAACGACCAACTGTAAATCAACGGTGTTGATTTTTTTTCCTTCCATTACACATTTTGATGAATGATGACCACCAGCCAGGCCACACCATCATTTGATCAGGCGCTGCAACGAATCGTCATCACAAGGACCAGAGCAAGTGCAACCCTTTCTCCGGCTATATTTCCACACACACACAAACACATGCCCATAAGAAGTCCTGTTCGAACATTACACTGTGCAACATAAAAATAATAAAATTCCTATGACTGTTTACAACACATTAAAATATTTCTGCAATTGTTTAGAAAGTCTGTAGATTAGACAATTTCAAACTATAACCCTTGTACTATTGGGTACATCAATAAAGATGAAAGTTCTTGGACTACGTTCAGAGAGAAATCGCTATGCGTACTCCTGGATACAGATTTCGCGGCCAACTCTAAAGAGTCACTAAATACTTCAGTTGGAGATTTTGTTAAGGGGCAGCCATCAGAGGGTGCCAGCGAAATTGTAACAGAATCTAGAATTACTCCTTAAATTCCTGTGGAGATTTCTAATCGTAGATAGTAACCTTAGGACAACTAAAATTATCATCAGAAAATATCCAATCAGGGTTGCCTACAGCAAGAGAATATCTACCGAAACCGCACTGTAGCCCAGTCAGCTTTATTATAGAGGGGCTGCTATAATTACGGCTCTAGCAAGAGCAGTATATGAATGTTCTAGCAACGGCAGTATATGCATTGTTAGCAGGGGAACGTCGCCCCAAGGGTCTCTTCTGCCATGGAATCTCTCCATGAATAATGTTTTCTCAGGAGAAGATAAGTGTTAAAGTCATTGCCTATGCAGATTACGTGGCAATAGCTGTTAGAGGCAAGTTTTCGAGTACTCTTATGGTGATTTCCTTTGTGCCAAAAAAATGCTACTTTTTTATGCCTTTCGCCCCAAAAATGCCTTTTTGTCTTCGATTGTAAAATAAATGCTGCACTGTGAAAGGGTTTCGTTTTCTTTTGTGAAAAATGTCGCACTTGCACGGGGCAAAAATGCAACATTTCAGTCCTGTATTTAATCGAAGGGGTGGACGCTGCCCTACAAAACAGATGTTTTTGCGTCGAGCGAATAGCCTAAATACCCGCGTGGAGTATTCTTTGTTTTTAGTTTACTTTTAGTGAGTTAGAAGGCTGGTTTTTCGCATTTTTGTTATCGAATCTGACTATAAAAAATGCAGCAGTACAGGAGGGCGTAGGCGACATTATTACTATGCTGCTCTCTGACAGGGCAACATATTTTTTTAGAAAAGAAAACACCATTAGATACATCTTACAACAGACCCTTCATACAACCGCAAGATGTCCTTCCGATAATGGTCTCGGTGTGCACACAATTAAGACAGAACTAGTTCTTTTCGGCAGGACATATAAGTTACCAACAGTTGCACCTGTCTCCTTAGGGGGTTTTGAAATTCCCTTCTCTGAAGGCGCAATATACTTATGTATTTCACTAGCGGTATATATTTTATTATGTATGTACTTTACTGGTAGCGCTTTACAACTGTAAAAGGGGTAATAGCAAAACGCTGGGGTCTTAACCCACGTATAGTTTATTGGATGAATGCGGCAGTAGTCGCTTTACGGCATTGTTGATTGGTGCACAGTTCTGCAGAAATCCACCTCCTGCGCTATGCTAAACAAAGTTCACCAAATGGCTGCTATATATACGAATAATACTGGTGCGCTGAGAACGACACCAACTGAGACACTAAATGTTATGCCAAATTTAATGCTGCTAGTCTTTATAGAAAAACATTATTCCGCATGTATTGTTATTAGACTTAAACTATGTACACACGATTGTCAGATCTTACAATGTTATAAACTCCGTCAAAGTGATTCCAATGTACTGACAATGACAGATTGTTAGCAATAGTAGAATTGTCAATTCAGACGATTTCTAGAAAACCTTATAATTTCATATATTTAAAAAATATACATATTTTGTAAATATTTATATGCAGGATTGCCAATTATAATATTTTATAGAAAGTGTTAACAATAAAATGTTTCTCTGTTGTTCATAGGGTTGTACTTTTTACATTTTGCTGACAATATTGTAGAATCTGACCACCGTGTGTACATAGCTTTAGAAAACTGTCACTCTGGTCATGAGATGGCTACTGACATAGTGTCATTCTTGACACAATACCGGACATTCCAGCCATTGTTGATTACACCATATCCGAACCACTTTTGACACGAAGAACTCACTATTATACCTGATAGACAGTGTTGCCAGACGAATTTCACCGAAAATCGTCAAAACGGGGGTACAAAAGTCGTCAAATCGTCAAAATAAATTTTCGAAATCGTCAAAAAATCGTCAACACAAAAATCTACCAGCAACTTACAGCTTTTGAGTTTTTTATGACGAAGAGATGTTTCGGAGATAGATATGTATTAGTTGGTACTCCCAAATTTTTCCTCAAAGTGAACTTATAATGAATTTTGTTGGCGGATCTCACATTCTTGAACGACATTAATAATTAAATTTGGCGGAAACATATCTCATACATATGTATTAATTTCTTACGTTTGATAATAGTCTTGCTCATGTATTATTTATTTCTTTACGTCATGAAGGCCAGTAGCTTTAACTTATTGGAACAAAGTTTGACAAAATGCATATAACCATTCACGACAAAAGGGTCCAGAGTAGATCCATTGTTTTATACAGCCCCCATACGAAGGTTCCATTAGATTCAACTTCTTGACGCATTAGAAATCACTAGTACCAACCGATTAGACTGAATTTTGACGAATTAATATTATCTAGAACGACTCAAAGGGAGACTGGGATTTGGTTATTTGTGTTTACTTTTACCCATAATCATTCATACGAGTACTGACCTCATTAGTCAACATTTTGGTATAGCTCCCACGCGATGTGACTTTTCAGCGCGTTAAAAACCACAAAAACCAATCGATTGGGCTAAAATTCGGCAATATGCATTTTTTTAACCAAAAACCATTTCAAGGTGCAAGTGACCATATTTCGGCATAATCCCATACAACTGTCAAAACGATTTGACTTCATAGCCCCAAAGAAAAAATACCTAAAACATTTCACTGTAATTTCCTCTGCCTATTTTACAACTTAACAAAACTTTAGAGATTTTTCTTGTTATGTTATTGAGTGCGGTCCATAATATTTGAGACATTTTCTAAAATTTCTTGAGCTATCCATTGCAAAAAGCAATAACTAATCACTTTAGTTTTTATCAGGCAAAAATCGTAGCTATTAAAACGGTAGTAGAATGGCTGAAAATAAAGGTTCTGACCAAAGTTGGTATGAATTTTACTTGTTGTTACTTTCTTGTTAACACGCCTAAAATACTATATTAGAAAATATTTGTCACATTTTTTTGGTGGATATAATGACTGCAGCACAGTGTTATCATTGCAACAGCAGCATCAACAAGAAATACCAATGACCATAACATCCGTTCTTTGGGGGAGTTGGAGAAAGCTTTTTTTGTATTCCTTTCAAGCATCAGCATCGTCATCAAACCCTGGAAACTGCAATACACCACAGGCTCTTAGAATTTCTTTTTCTAACTTCATGTGCAGAGCAAACAAAGCTCTACATTCATAAAAAAGGCCGAACCATAAAAACGCAGATCCTGTTGGCCAGCATCATTTTTTCAAGCAACTATCCAAGAACAAAAAAAAGGAAATCCATCAAAAAAGGAATCCTGAAACATGGCAACAAAGGCTTTTGGGGGGTTAGAGGCAGGCATTAACCGCCACCCACTCATCATAGGGCCACGGGAAAAATGACGGCATAAAAATAGGAACTACAAAAATTGTCGAAAGAAAGCAAGTAAAATAATCGAATTATTGCCACTAGAAGACCATACAAAGGATTCATGCAAAAAAAGCCTTTTAAAGCATTCATATGGATGATGAGAGACTCAACTCCGATACGTGGACAAGTGTGCCGTTATAACTACACAGCAACGATTTCACATAGACGAGGGACGTGAGAAAATATTGGATAATAAAACTGTGTGGACAACTCCAATGTATCCTAGATTAAAACAACTTACCCCGCATAATTTGGACCCACTTAATCGAATCGCATTAACCAAACTTTTCCTCTGACATCGCGTATTCAAAATATTTGCCCAGAAAGTTTGCTGGGTAAACAAAGAGGTTAGTAAATTCCGACACAATTTTAGAACATAAGGCTTCGGGACAGATGTTCCGTGCCAAGGAAAAATTAAAGCGGACACTTCAGAATGTATTTCTCCCGAAAATCCCGAAGTACTCTCTCACCACCTTATTCATGAAAATCTGCTCCAAAAATTATGATATGTAAAAAGTCATAGAAATCGTTGAATTTTGTGGGTGATGTATTCGACAAAAAGATTCCATGCAAAAAAAATCACTATACGTTCCCCAGAATACACTTAAATGGCAACCCAGTGGCTTTTTATATACACCCCCGATTATCCCCTATAATCTTCATTTTTGATATATTTGAATTATAAGAAAATATAGTTAAAAACGACTTTTTAAATATTATATATTTGTTAACAAATAAATTTTATTCTAAAATCAAGCAATTTTGTTTGGAACGCATATATTAACAAATTAGAACATAATATATTTGCAAACTGACTTTCACAAATAAAATATGTGTTTACACATAAACAAAGTTATTGTTCAAAAAGTTTTGCAAATATATTTTATATAAAAAAGATTTTTAAAACGTTGCTGACTTTTTCGAATTTTAGTTAGCTTTTCTTAGTTTTCGTGTTAAACTTTATAGCTAGAAATGTCTCACTTTGTCAATCCATCAATGCAATTTATATTTACGTTTCAGTCGGTTAAACCGACTAAGGTATACCCACACTTTGTGAGTAATGTAATATGGAATTTTATACGAATTAATGTGTCAATTTGTGTGGGAGTTTTTCAAATAAACTTATTTTTCGCTGAACAGTAGAAACTTTAAATACATTGCACTGTGCCGAATTATAAGCGTTTATGTTCACTAATATTATATTTTGTGTGGGAGGTACAAAAAGAGGCGTGATGGTAACGCCCATTTTTCACTGGACTATGGTTACTTCAAAAGCGTTACACTGTGCAAAATTGTGTAGTTTTTTGATGCATTTGATCACGCTATAAGCTTCTAACTTTTTGAACAAAATGGTACGTTTGTGTGCGAGGTACCAAAAGGGGCGTGGAAATAACGCACATTTTTCACTAAACTGTAGGCGCTATAAAAGCACTACCCTGCGCAAAATTTCAAGTATTTTTATGCACTGGTATTAATGTTATAAGTTGAACAAAATGGTCCCTTTGCGTGGGAGGTACAAAAAGGGGCTGGGCCACTTCACCCATTTTTCTCAAGTTTATAGCGAAAGATGAACTATTACTATGTGTAGAATTTCAGAGGCTTCGGATAAGTAGAATAGAAGTTATTAGAGAATCAATATTTAACTAAATTTTAACCCTTTGTGAGGGAGGTACTAGAAGGAGTGGACCAATATGGCCCATCTTCGAGCTTAGACTGAGATAGAAAAATGTTTATCCCATACCGAATTTGAAGCCAATCCGTTACTCCTTTCGAGAGTTATCGTGCGCTCCAGCCAGACAGACAGACGGACGGACATTGCTCAAATTACTTAAAATGGCTCAAAACGGATTTCCACCGAACATACTTGGAGGTCTTAGGTCACTGCTTCGATGTGTTACACTTTTTGTTTGTAGCAAATAATATATACCATCGTCACACTAAAGTGAGGGAATAAATATTAGAATGGGAACATATTTTTGTTTAGAACAATATCCTCCCAAACATATAATATTTGTGTGTGTCAAATATTATATATTTGTAGTGTACCGTAAACATATGCATATTTCAAGCCGAATATGTACAGGACAATATAATACAGAAGCGATTTATTTTCAGCTTGTACATATATCCTTACGTTATTTATATAAGGCACTGGAACAGATGTCAAGGAAAAAAATAAAAAGGGACTCTTCAGTAAGTATTTCTCACAAAACACCCGCAAAGCCTTCTCAATCCCTTACACCTGAAAATCCCTCTCTAAAAATAATGATATATATAAGGTCATAGAAATCTACGGATTTTTTGGGTGATATATTCGACAAAAAGATTCCTTGTACAAAATCACTACAGGTCCCCACAATACACTTTAATGGCAATCCAGTGATTTCTTCACGGAGGAAAATCGTCATATTTGATATGTTTGAATTCAAAGAAAATATACTTGGAACCAAAATTTTTAAATATTATATATTTTTGAACAAATATATTTTATTTGAAAATCAAGAATATATTTGCGAACTTACTGTCACAAATAAAATATGTGTTTACAAACAAACAAAGATATTGTTTAATAATTTAAAAAAAATGTTAAAACTTTGTTGACTTTGGCAATTTTTAATTTTATTTTTCCTCGATTTTGTGTTAGGTAAAAATGTCGTAAGCAGCAATTTCTTTTGTTTTACAGCTCTAATTTTGAATTTATAAATAGTCCAATTGTTAATCCATCAATGCTATTTGTCGTAACCCAAAATTATACGATTTAAATTTTTCAAACATATAAAATTTCTAAAAAACAGAAAACTTTCCTTTAAATTAAGGCAACGATACATTGCCAAAATACACAAATATAAATTAATCATTGTTTTGGAAATATTATTTCCAAATAAAAAAATATTAGGATGAAAACATAATTTTGTGTATAACAACATCCTCACAAACATATAATATTTTTGAGTGTCAAATTTATATATTTGGAGTGTACCCTAAACATATGTATGTTTACAGCAGAATATGTTTGGAACAATATACTACAGAAGCGATTATTTTTCAGCGTGTTTATATACATACGAGTAAATCGTATGCATCCACAGTGTTTTCTGGGTAAGCAAAGGGTAAGTAATGCCGGCACAATTTGTTCATGTCAAAGAACAAAATGAAGGACTCATCAGGAAGTATTTCTCCCGAAACCAGTGACACCCCTGCTCATTCCCTTACCCAAGAGAGCTAACTCCCCAAAGAAATGGGAGCCTAAGGTTGCATTCAGCCTTCTAGAGACACCGGGGCACAGGCACAGGAGGTGTTCTATTGATTCCACATCCTCTTCTTCTCCACAGCTTCTGCAAAAATCATTTGGCAATACTTTAATCTATCTGGGTGCCGTCCGTAAGGAAGTGACCCGTCATGGCATACACAATAAGTGAGACGTCCGGTCTCGACAACTAAAGCAGTGCGTTCTTGCATTTTGTGTTTAGGGCGGGCCTAGAATGTATGCAGTTCCTGACTACTGACCACTTGTGATTTGTTGCCGTAAGGGCACTATCTCTCCAGAAGAGATTGCAAGTCGCTAGAGGCATGACCAAATATTCCAGTTGCCCTGGAGCGTATATGGTAGTTCCGAATCTTGTAAGTTCATATGACTGGCAGTTCCCTGGTATGTCCCTATTGTCCGGCAACCAAATTAGGTGCATATTGAACTGTTCAGCCATCTCGTTAAGATATTTGCGACAGTCGAGGGCAGCTTTTGAATTCCGGAATATAGATTTCAGGTGCTTGACAGCAGCCTGATAACACTATGCAACAAAATTTTCGTCGCAGGGCTGTGCATAACATTTTCTGGTGTAATAGGGAGTCCTATAAACGAAAAATATTAAAAATACAGTCAGAATTTATTTGGTTCGACACCATATGTTTCATTTACTTTCTGTCTATTGCAAAAAATAATAGAAACAAATGCAAAAATTGGTAGAAAGTTTTAATTGCTTGGTAGAAGTGACTGCAGTTTCGATAGACACCACTCTATCATCTTCAGAATTCAATAGCAATAATGTATGTCTTTAACTTAAATTAGCTGAAATACTCGTACATATGGAAGCAGTAAATTGAATTTAACAAGAACTACTAACAGAAGTTTAAAGACCGTCGTTAAAATAATTAGAAAAAAATACAATTTTTTTAAAAAAAAATCGTTTTTGGCTAGCTCGAAAAATACCATAAAAAATAGAAAAAAATTAGCAAATAACAAGTAAAAGCGTTAAGTTCGGCCATGCCGAATCTTATATACCCTCCACCATGGATAGCATGTGACCTCACAAAATAATTCAAACCCAAAGAAAATAACACCGAAAAACACAAAAAATATAGTAGATGAGGCCCGTATCGCCCATTTGCAATCCCAAACAACCTGCAACTATAAGAAGTATTTGTACCAAATTTGATCAACCTAGCTCTATTATTGCGGACTGTAGCGTGATTACCACAGACGGATGGACGGACGGACGGACAGACGGACATGGCTAAATTGTCTTAGAATTTTACGACGATTAAGAATATATATACTTTATGGGGTCTCAGATCAATATTTAGAGGTGTTACAAACGGAGTGGCCTATGTGGAGGGTATAAAAACGTTTGTTTCAATTTTTGGAAGATAGCATTACAACGAAGAAAAAAATGCCTTTTTGAATAATATCTAAGGATAAATGTAGAAATTATAGCACATTTGGTAGAAATAAAAGAATGTCAACATAATCCGGTTTTTATGCACCCACCATTGTGAACAAGGGTATATATCAGATGCTGCAGGTCAAAAGTCGAACACATCGATGGAGTGACCTAAGCGACCCCAAGAATATTTGGCGGAAATCCATTCTGGGCCATTTTAAGTCATTTTAGCAATGTCCGTCAGCCTGTCCGTCTGGTTGGTGCGTACAATAACTTTCGACAGGATTAACCTATTGACTTCAAATTTGGTATGTGTCAATATTTTTTTCTATCTCCTTCGAGTACCTCCCCCACAAAGGGTCAACATTTAGTGAAATATTGATTATCTCATAACTTCTGTACTACTACTCGTATTTAGAATCTTTGAGCATTCCACACATAGTATAAATTTCTTTCTCGCTATCATCTTGAGAAAAATGGGCGAAGTTGCCACGCCAATTTCGGTAGCATTTGAACCATTTTGCACAAAAACTTAACGACTTATAACTTTGATTCCAGTCCATACAAATACTTAAACTTGTGTGGAGTGCAATGCCTTTACAGTCCCTATAGACCCTGCAAAATGGGAGATACCACGCCCCTTTTGGTACCTCACATACAAAAGGACAATTTTGCACAAAAAGTTAACGGCTTATAACTTGGTTTCCCGCACAAATACCTGACATTTTGTACAGTGTAATGTTTTTATAGTACCCATAGTAACTTACAAAATGGGAATTATTGAAATAAAAAATATGAAACATTGTTTTTTAATTTCCCTATTTTTATAAAATGGGTCATAATTTTTACATTTATACATAGATATTTTGCAAATAGACATTGTTTTCTTCGTTAGGATTATAGCTTTCAATAAATGTAAATTATCGTGCCAGCAAAAAATTATTTTTTTGAAAAAAAAAACTGCTGCTAAACTTCCTTTTCTATGTGAATATGGTGTGAATTTACAACCGTGTGAACACACAATTTTTGTTTTGCAACGTTAGCAGAAAAGTCATTGCGAGATAATTTGCTGATTGTTATATGTTCGAAGTTTATGCATGTGACAAAGGCGCCATTGCCAGAAAATCATTTTATTTGCAACACTGTCTATAATGTATTTTTATTGGCAATCCTGCATATAAATATTTACAAAATATATTGTAAATATATGAAATTGTAATGTTTTCTTGCAATCGTCTGAACTGTCAATTCACCTTTGCCTAACAATCTGAAATTGCCCGTATATTTGCAGCACTTTAACAGGGTTGATAACGTTTGCCGATCTGGCAATCGTCTATACTCAGCTTTAGTCATACGACCTAGTTGTCGAAGCAATGACTGGAATTTGTCCGTTTTTTTGTTTTTGTGTTAAGTTTTGGGCTTTTGTGTGTTATGTGTCAGAGTAAAATTCACTTTGAAGGAATTCTTTGATCTTCAGCTCAACTCCACAGTGAGAAAAACCATAAAATAACATCAATAACAGATCAATCCCGCATAGGGAAACATCAAAGTAAAACTTTATTGCCAACATATTTGTAGAACATTTCATCCCCGCACACGCCATTTTAGGGGTGTTTTTAACGATTTGTTAAAATAGGACCAACAAATTACAGTTATGTGGGGAAACTAGAGGGTAAATATGTTCCACAAAAATATTGGCCTTAATATTTTCTATAAAGTTGCTGAACCCTACACTAACAAATATTTTTGTTACAAAATAATTAAATATTTACTAACATTTTTGAGGTACAATGTGGACATTTTGAGCTATTTAGGGTGTCTAGACACGTTCAGATTGTATTGATATGTCTACAAAAGATGTTCAGATTCACCTAGCCTAAAATTTTTCAAACTATTGCTAGTGAAAAAAATATTTACCTACACTTTTTCAAAACAAAAGTGCGTGAAATGTTTTCCTATATAAAGTTAACAAACTTTGTTCGGCATATTCTTAGCTACATTATTGCCAAATATAGTTTAGCGGTATCACCAAGTCTGAATTAGTCGTTGGACAAATGCAGATGACACATTTTCGAGCGGCCCACTGAAGCTTTTGAGGCGCATATAAAAAATTGGTCACCAATTTCGCTGAACCAAGTATAGGGTTAAACTACCCTTTGGTATTAGAATCGAACCTACATTGTTAATTCCGAGTGTTTTTCAAAAAGTGTTCAAAAGTGTGTTGTTGCATAGTGTAATCAAAGTGCCGCATCGGATAAATTTTTATTCGACACTTTATAAAACTGAATATTTCTATTTAATAAAACGTGACTTTCAAATATAAATTTATTATTAGAAATAATTTGCACCTTACTTTTCCCTTACTTATCACACTATCCTCCTAATTGTCATGCAAGGATCTTTACTTGATAACGTGAAATAGTGTGAGTGTCTCTGTACATCCTAGATGTCCTATGGACATAGGAGTGTACTCGAATATACGTTATATGAAGCATCCATCCGTAGCATTTTGCTTCAAATGAATCTCTATCACATTTTTGTATCGCTCATTCGCTTCGTTTCAAGTTATTTGAAAATTTATGCAATTTTTTCATTCGTTCAGCTTTCATTTGCAAAATAATTGAACATACGCTTCATATGGTGGCGATGAAAATACACGG
This sequence comes from Eudasyphora cyanicolor, assembly GCA_963930755.1. Taxonomy (NCBI): domain Eukaryota; kingdom Metazoa; phylum Arthropoda; class Insecta; order Diptera; family Muscidae; genus Eudasyphora; species Eudasyphora cyanicolor. Next base: position 214,190,111 of record OZ005736.1, read on the forward strand.
ACGACCAGGTTTTCGCACACGGGCGACCGACCGACTCTGCAAAAGGCAAAGCTATAAAAGTAATTAAAAAATATTATGATGATAAATTTAAGATTTTGATTATGAGTGCTTTTGTAAAACGAGATATATGTAAAGCAAAACATATCTTCAATTTTATAAAAGGCAAAGAAAGACTGAAACTACTAATGTTAGATTAATATGCGCAAATCCGCTTTGAATATTATAGAGATCAGATTTTAAAGTGAAATCTGTTCAGATATCGACATAGTGCTGAAAATATAACTTTCTTACAAACTCAACTCATAAAAATCACGCATGTAGAAATAAACATTCGCTACATTATTTTGGGGTACAATGGGGTGGCGATGAATGCTACTACATTAAGAAACTCAAATTCATTTTTCCTTTTAAATTATTTTATCTTTTTTTCATTTGAAAACATTACTTATATATTTTTATAAAATCTTTTCAATGGTTTTTAAAAATAATAGAATTTAAATGACCTCTACGATTAGTGACACATGTTCGACATGTTATCAAATATTTACAGCGGATATTGCAAATTTTATTTCGAATGTTTTTCTGTAAATCATCCAAATTTGTTACCTACTTGTTTGCAATGAAATATTGAGTTTTTTAAATCAGCTTATTGGGGAATTTTCGCAGCAATTCTGTCATAACAGGACTGGCTATGTAACAAGTTGCACCATCTTTGTACCCCCGACCACACTGTGGTACAGGGAATAATGACATTGTGCTTTTGTTAAAAACGCCTAAAAAAAGAGATAAAAAAAATTTCTAGGTGTTTCAAACGCAGTGACAAAATAAATATATCCCTCCATCCTATAGTGGACTATAGTGACTACTGTGACGTACGAGTACATGACGTACGTTTGTGACGTATACGACATACGTATGCAACTTCGCACAGTGGCGCTCGTAGAGCAAACGGGCGATATTTTGAGAAATTTTTTAACGAATTTAAATATGCTACCCTTAATAATATCTGATTTTTACTTTAAGAGATATAACCTTTCCAATTTAACCGATTTTCCCTTTTCAAAAAACACACCAATTTTGTCATTTGGTCCAACTTCAGGTGTAATATCACGAAAACTATATAACGAATTTTTGTTTCTATTGATTGATGTATTTATTAAATGTATAATAACAAAAAAATGTAGTATTTGCTTTGTGTTTCTCTAGGTAAATTTCAATTTCTATTTTTCAACTATATTTTTCTATATTACTTATGGTCCTACAGGTACCATAAGTCAATCGTATACAGACATAGTCCTTTGTATAAACGCTTAATCCAAAGGGTACCTAACAGGCAAAAGATCAGACAATATATTACGAAATAAGCATAATCCCTGGATTAATCTACGACTGAAAGTTGGCGCAACAAGTACTGAAGCTTCTTTAAAAGAACTCGATAGCTTATAAGGAAATTTTGAGAGAAGCAAAAGCATTCCCGATACACTGACTGAGAAAACCCACAATGGGAGCAAAAGGAAGGCCAAAAAAGTATGGAGGAGTGTTCAATATTTACAAGAAAGAGGAACCTTGCCGATGCCAACAACGTCTTGACCACGAAGCATTTATCGGAAGCGCTGTCTATTAATTGTACGAAGGATAATGAAAAAGTTAGGTTGCAGATTATACAATCTGTTTCTGATGCAAGCCCACTGCGACTAAAAAGGATTAAAGAAAGCATTCGCACGCCCCCAAACGCACACATTGAAAAGTATGGTACCGAAGAAGCCAGCTAATGGACTTACAACTTTCCAAAGAGAAATATGAGGTACTACGGACATCTTCAATGCGACATGGGGTTGATATTTGCGTAGATTACAAATATGGTGAGAAAAAGTTGAGTTGTACGTCAAACGTCGGGTACATGGACCTAAGTGGTATTGCGTAGTATTGTTTCGTTTTAAAAGTTTCATGATGTATTTGTCAGAAGAGTTTTCTTCGTTGACTTCTAAAATATTATTATCATCTTCGTCAAAAATGTCATCAAAAATACCGCATAGATGTGACTGGCTTTCTCAGATCTACAACTTTAAATTAAATAAATGTTTCGGAAATAAAATTGTCAATACTAATATTGCTATTATCCTTGTTGCTATTAGGAACTCCTTAAATGCATTACTGTTATTTTTTGTCGCAAGAAAATTGTAAACCTAAAGCAAAAGTACTTTTTCTTAATAATTGAAACTTTTATATTTTATTTTTAAAGAGAATTAATAATGTTTGGCGATAAAAATGTAGATCTCTACGATTTTTTCCGATGACATAAAATATTACTTTTTTTATTGTTCGACATAAAAACATATTAAAACCAGTAAGGAAAGGCTAAAGTCGGGCGGGGCCGACTATATAATACCCAACACCACTTTCGTAATATTGAATAACTCTGACATATAAATTTTGTAATTTATGTATAAATTGTTTACATAAATTTACTTTTGGGACATTTTATACTTAAATAATACCCTGTACCACAGTGTGGTGTAGGGTATAAAAACGATTGGATCTAAAGAGCCAAATCGGATGAAACATATATATGGGAGCTATAGCTAAATCTTTACCGATTTTCTTCAAATTCGGCAATGTTGGTTCACGGATCAAGAAACTCTACCATTCTAAATTTCAAAACGATTGGATGTAAAATACAGCTTCTATAGAACTAAAAGGCCAAATCGGACGAAACATATATATGGGAGCTATAAATTCGGTGGTGTTGGTTCATGGATCAAGAAACTCTACCATTCTAAATTTCAAAATGATTGGATGTAAAATACAGCTTCTACAGGACTAAAGAGCAAAATCGGACGAAACATATATATGGGAGCTATAGCTAAATCTTAACCGATTTTCTTCAAATTCGATAGTGTTGGTTTATGGATCAAGAAACTCTACCATTCTAAATTTCAAAAGGATTGGATGTAAAATACAGCTTCTATAGGACTAAAGGGCCAAATCGGACGAAATATATATATGGGAGCTATATCTAAATCTGAACCGATTTCAACCAAATTCAATAGCGATCTTAACAGCTGCGAAATACTCTAAACTGCAATTGCGACCTGTAGTCGACGAACAACTTTACATGGACAGACGGACGGACGGACAGACATGCTTAAATTGACTCAGCTAGTGATTCTGAGTCGATCGATATACTTTAAGGTGGGTCAAGCTGTGTTATTTTCAGGTGTTACAAACATCTGCCGTGAAACACACTTATAATACCCTGTACCACAGTGTGGTGTAGTGTATAAAAATATTAAAAGTAATTTTCCAACACTTTTCTCAAAAATATTTTATAAATATGATATTTTGTAATTTTTAAGAATTATATCAACTATCAGGCGCAAAAAAAATTATGGGTTTGTTCTACAAGTCAAAGCAGATTGTTTTTGAAATACCACACGCTGAAAAAAAATCGCTTCTGTAGTATATTGTCCCACACATATTCGGCTTGAAACATATATATATTCAGGGTACACTCTAAACATATAGTATTTGGTATATACAAAAATTATATACTTGGGAAGATGTCGTTCTAAACAAATCTTTGTTTACATCCCAATATGTTATTATTTGGGACTATTATTTCCGAAACAAATAGTTATTTGCATTTAAGTATTCGGAAAATACATAAATTGTGTTAAATTTTTCAGTAATTCAAAGTTAATTTTTTAGAAATGTTAAATGTTCGTAAAATAATAATAATTGAAATCGTATAATCTTGGATTAAAATAAATTACTTAGAGGATTGACAACTAATGATGGCTTGGAATACTCAGAAAATTTAAATGATTGATTTAAAACGGAAGTTAATATGGTATCATAACTGGGAGGTCTAATTCGAAAACAAGGAAAAATTAAAACTGAGTTTCGAAAAAGTCAGTAAATGTTTTGAAAATTTTTTTAAATAAAATATATTTGGAAAAATTCCTAAACAATAATTTTGTTTGTATTTAAACACATATTTTATTTGAGAAATTTAGTTTGCAAATAAATTTTGTTGTAATATATTAATATATGCGTTCCAAATACATTTTATTGATTTTCAAATAAAATTTATTTGCTCAGAAATATATAATATTTAAAAATTTGTGTTCCAAATATATTTTCTTTCGATTCAAACATATCAAAAAAGGTGATTTTGCCCCGTGCACCTAAACAAATATTAGACCTAAAGCAAAATCACTTTTTCGAAATTTTGTGCGCCAATAATTTCAACTTTCAATCATTAATAATATCTGGCGAAAAAAATTAGGGATCTTTACGATTTTTTTTTTCTGATGCCATACAATATTTATAGATTTCGGCATAAATGCACCATATTAAAAGCGATTTTTATATATTTTTCTCAACAATAATTTATAAGTATAATTTTTTTGTATATAAAATATAAAAATATATTTTTTTATGTTTGTGCGCTTTTATTTTATGTTTTTATATTTTTTATTAATTGTAACAGTACATATATTGTTTTTGAAGAATAACATTTTAGGGATCTGTTCCAACTTATCTTTATCATTCCAATTAAACTTGCAAATTTTTTCACTTTAAAAAAAAATGCGAATTTTCCAATGCAATTTTCTGCTCACTTGGCATTTTTGTATTATTAGGAATTCGATTAACTATCATATACAAAAAGTTTGGTTTACAACGTACGTTTAAGGTAGTTTATTTTTTTGTCGATTTGCATATACAACAATTGACTTTGGCGCCCTCTCGCTGTGCTAAATAAAAAATATATTGTTATTATTTATATTAATTGGTTTGGTAAGATATGATGAGTACATATTTTACCATTATATGAGTCAATTCATTATTATCGATTTTTATCAATGGACGGAGCACTGTGCGTAGTTCGCTGATTCTCGATTTCTTATTCGGTTAAAAAGATATGTTTTTTGCATGATTTTTAAGTTTTCGAATAATTTTTTCGAAAACCTCCAAAAAACGTCGTTCCGAGTCCAATAGAAATCACAAACCGAATGTACATGAGACCAATTAGAGAAATGTATTCGAATGGTGCATTTGACCATCAATAACACAGATCGAAAAAAAGGTCATTGCTACGTACGGCATAAGTTCCAATTATAAAAAATATTTTCTAAAAATAGAATAGTTTCCTCATATATTTTAGCATAACTTCAGGAACATTTGCCCAATTGGTTATAAAAATGTGTTAATAATTAAAAGTTAAATTTTCTTTAACTTCTTTTTATTACACCACTTTCACACACGGGGGAAATAACAATTTTTGATATGTTTGAATTGAAAGAAAATATATTTGGAAAATTTTTTTTTAAATATTATGTATTTGTGGACATATAACTTTTATTTGAAAATCAAGATATTTAGTTTGGAATGCATAAATTAATATATTAAAACAAAATATATATGCGAACTATCTTTCTCAAAGCTATTGTTTAAGAAGTTTTCGAAAGATATTTTATTTAAAAAGCATTTTTTTACAATTTTGTTGACGGCTTCGAATCTTATAATAAATTTTTCCTAGATTTCCTGTTATAGTTAAAAATGTCATGAGCAGTATCAACTTTTGTTAAACAGCTCTAATTTTTAATTTAAAAATATTTCAATTTATCAATTTCTGTCAATCTATCAATGCACTTTATCGTTACGCAAGATTATACGATTTATATTTTACAATTTTTACAAAATTGCACTTTGACCATATCGAGCCTTAACAGCCACAAAGGCGTAAGCGCCACCTTGGTTTATTTTAATTTTCTGGACAGAAATCGTTTGTCTACGACAAAAAAATTACGCCTAGAAATTCTGAAAACAGAAAACTTTAAATTGAGCAATTCCCAAAATACTTGAAGACAAAATAATCTTTGTTTCGGAAATATAATAAATGCAAAATAAAAAAATATTTGGATGAAAACATACTTTTGTTTAGAACAACATTCTCCCAAACATATAATATTTGTGTAAGTCAAATATTATATATTTGGTGTGTACCCTAGTATGGGTCGGTCCTCACGCACAAAACAAAGCTGAGACGGACACAACCTACGTTTAAAGATTATTCAAACACAATTTCAGAACAAAAATTTTTTACTTACGATATGACAATATGAAAGGTGATTTAGGCCAACATTCCCTTTAAAAAAGAACACATTTCTTTTATGCAAAATGTCACTCATGTAGGATTTTCATCAAACGTAAATGTCTTAAAAATAGCTTTCTTCTTTTTCCCATATCGCCAAGTCGAATATTTTCCAAAATTTCGTCTTTGCAATAAGCGTTTCTAAGAAAACTAATCATTTCATGTCGTTACCATCCAAGAAGAAAATCTGTTAAAGGTTTTTTAATTGTTCCTCCTTGTTTTTTCCGCGGCGCAAAAGCTGCAAAAAAGCACAAGAGACAGCCAAAATCGGACGAAGAAACGGAATGAACAAAATTAAACGAACTCACTCACTTAAGTGAACTTGAACTCCATTAATCTTATCAATCACAACATTTTCCCACAACCCATAACAGAGAAAATGTCTTTTTTCCTACGTTCTGCCACAAAAGATGTGCGATGCTTGGAAGACACTTGCAAACAGAAAATCTGGCCCTTCTGGTACAAGTCTTCCCCCCACCATCTTTTCCTTTGGCAGCACCCTTCTTGGTTGCCACAAAAAGCGACACAGCACGATTTGACTGAAAACATTGAACAACCACAAATGTTTAGTTAGGACAAGAACCGAATTTTAGGGAGAGGGGATTGCTAGGTTGTCCAAAACTAAAAAAATTTGCGGCAAAGGAAGAAAAATGGAACCTGAAGTTAAACTTCAGAAAAAAAACGACACTGCGGAGAGACGCAGTACATAAAACGCATAGTTTCGGACCACAATAAAACTCATAAATCAGCCAAGACAAAACACTCGCAACTTGCAAGAACATCAATGCAGCCACAGCCAAAGCGAATCCTCTCAGATTGCTAGCGCAACAAACTATTTATGTTGAAATGAGGAACCATCGAAATCCTCCCGAAAACTAAATCGCAGCCATGACAAGAAATACGATTCTTCCGCGTACGACTTCTTTATGGGTGAGAGCCCGCAAATAGGCTCGATAGCACCACAAACCAAACTGTCCACAATGGGAGCAAATAGTTTTGGACACAAACAAACATACATACCGACGGACGTACTGACAGACAAGCGAACATACGTAACATCCACATCAGCAAATAGCAAAACTGATGCAACTGTTGCTGCGCTAAGACAATGCAATGTTCCCCACCATCCAATGGGGTAGACAGATGGACGGACAGGTACACGACGACGGATCTTATACGGGGAGAGAGAGTTGCACTAGGGACCATTGCACAGTGTTTTATAAACTCTAGTGGTTTTGTGAGAGTTTCGGTAGTGGTTTACTCCTTGGTGAAAAACTTCTACACGCAGAGAACGGCTATAGTGACCGTAATCATATTCGCAGAGTATAAAGTAATATTGCGTCTACTATATTGTTGATGACGCAACTGGTAGTCTACTATAAAGTAGATCACGCAACTGGTCATCTATTATATAGTTCATGACGCAACTGGTCCTCTACTACAAAGTAAATAACCCAATTGGTCGTCTACTATTAAGAAGATAACCTAAGTGGCAGCACACTATAAAGTAGATGATCCAAATGGTCGTCTAATATAGAGTAGTTGCCCAACTGGCCGTCTTATATATCGAGCCGTAACAGCCAAAAAGACGTAAGCGCCAATCACAAAAATTTAGAGGATAAGGTTTCTTTTGCGATTATTTTTTGTTTAAATGCATATTTAGTGCATAAATCTGTTTATATAACTGTGAAATTTAGTATAACGGTACAATTTACAGGTATAAATTTCGGACACATTATGTCATTTGTCAGAAGTAAACGATTTCCCTCAAAAAAGTAAAAGTAAATCATGGTGGCGCTTATGTCTTTTTGGCGGTTAGGGCTCGATATAATAGTTGCCCAAGTGGACGTCTACTATATATAGTAGGTGACCCAATGCGTCATCTACTATAGAGTAGGTGACCCAATGGTTCGTCTACTATAGAGTAGGTGAACCAATGGGTCGTCTGCTATATAGAGTAGGTGACCCAATGGGTCGTGTGCTATATAGAGTAGGTGCAGTGATGCCAGAAATGACAATTTATCGTCATTTTGACGATTTTTGGACCCAAAAAATAGTACGTGACGAATTGTGTCACGAAATGACGATTTTTAATAATAATAACAAAATAATGGAAAATTAATGATTTTTTCTTATATTAAATTTTTTTTATAATTCCGTCAATTGAATATTTTTAAATAAAGCAAGGGCTATGTCAAAACTTGCACATAAGAAGTCATTATTCCAACGAATGGTTTCAGTTACAATTAAACGCAAATTATCAATTTTCCAGCCCAATTGGTAGGATTTTGTCTTTTTTACTTTGGAGCCAAGAAGTCAAATCAGATGGGACCTTTGTATGGGACGTTAAAATTATGGACCAATGAGTTCGCTTGCTCCTTCCAAATTTCAACCCAATCGGTTATGTGGTTTTATTCGAGAAAAATTTAAATAAATATTGTCAAAATTCTTGTTTCTAACTTGTCGAGACGTCGAATATAGCAGAACCTCTGTATGGGAGTTGCATACCCAGCAAAAAATAAATGAAGTACTTCCAAAAGAATAACATTATAAGTACTTCCAAATCATAAGTATGAACTTTTTTTCGACATTTAGTGAAGTTCTTCTAAATAACTAACCAAAATGTAATTTCGGAATATAAATTATTAATAATTATATTTCGGAATATAATTATATTTATATGGCGGCTATATTAGAATTAGTGAATGATTCTGGAAGCTAGTCGACTTCATCAACCAAATTTCGATTCAGTCGACTAGGTCGATTAATCGGAGCTAAAAGTCGGCTTTTTCATAGTCGATTAAAATAACATAAAGTCATTTCAAAGTACTGATTTTCTTCGAAATATGTTAAATTGTGGAATTGTAGTACATTGGATTGCGATAAAAACTGAATTTATTAATAACACTTTATACTTTCCAAAAATTTTGATATATCGTCATCAGAAATGCCCAAGAGCGTAACCCTCAAAAAATGAAAATTCGTTTTACGTCCAAAAATCACGATTTTATTGAAGAAAAAAAGACGTAACATCAAGTGCTCGTTTTTGATAAAGCACAAAAGGCGTAACCCACATTGTATTGAACAAAACGTACTGTATTCATCTATTTAACCTTCGAAGTTGTTCTCTTGTTGCTGTTTTGATTTTTGTCAACCGTGTTTGACAACTATTTTAGATGCAAAATTCTATTCTGTATTTAAATTTGGCCTTTATCTGAATGGTATCCACTTTTTTTATTAAATTTCGCAGTGTGCATGATTCTATAAACTAATCTTTGCCAAATTTAATAATGATCTGAAGTAAAACATGAAAACACATTTTTCCAACCTTGCTAGTGGATTCTCGGATTAAAAAATTCTTTCTGCAAACTATAGTACATTTGACTAAAATATGACTTCTATTTAGCTTAGATGCCAAATCGGAAGGAACACATCCATGCGACTATGTGGGGCTATATGCAAATTTGAACCGATATTGTTCACACAGATATTAACTGTTAAAATAAGATACACTTTACCAAATTTCATGAATATCGAAAGGAAATTATATCTTCTATAGAGGGAATAAGCTAAATCGAAGGAACATTCATATATGTTATATGTATGAATATCGAAAGGAAATTATGTCTTCTATAGAGGGAATAAGCTAAATCGAAGGAACATTCATATATTTTAAGATATCTGGTTCTAAACTGATATTGAAATAGTTGAGAGATTTTTGATCGTTCGCCGTAGACGAAAGAAGATAAGTTTCATAAACAGGCCCTATATCTAAATACGGATTGTCTAAAGATATGTGCAAAATTTCTTGGAGATCCGACTATATTTGTGACCAGCACATTGATTACAAGAATGCATGCCCAGACTGACATAGCTAAATCGGTTCAGAAAGTGATTCTAAGTCGATCGGTATAATAAACGATGGTTCTATATATTTCTTCTCATTTTGGGTGTTAGAAACAAATGCATAAAATTATTATAAATTGTACCACAGTGTGATGTAGGTTATAATTAAATAATTTTAAAAGAAATTATGGTAATTAAATATACCCTACCATACTTTCTGTACCACACTGTGGTACTTTACTACTCTCTGAACCGGGGCTACGGAAAATACATAGCGCCGCACAAATGTGCTATGTATTACAGTGTAAAATAAAAATACTTTTTTATTGGTGAGAATGTTGATCATTTGCGAAAATGTTACTAGAAGTTACACTATGGGGTCATTCGGTCACACTTTTCAAGAGCCAGCTACATCATACAGATTACAAACATCTTCAAATGTCCTAAACTTACTTACATATACATATATGATCGTTTATCTCTTTGGCCAATAGTATATTATTTATATGTTCCCTTCCGTATGTCAACATTTGTATTCCTTTTAAATTATGAGATCTCTGGACCCAAAGATGTTAATAAGAACGACATACATTCATCAAATAAATACAACACTAAAAAAGCAAATCTTACAGTGCTTTAAAAGGAGTTGCGCAAAAGTGGTGACAAAGAAGTACTTCCCCGGCGCGACAACCCCTTGTTAAATTCATTGGTGAAAATCCAAATTAGAACAACTTCCGGATCATAAGTTGGGGATTTTTATTGCTTCTTTGGGTGCTCTTTTTTTGCTGGGTATTTCATCACATTTCGCCCCAATCGATTAAAGTTTGTGTCTTTTACTCGTATGACGTAAATAAAATCGATTTGGATCCATTTATGAGGTTTATATCAAAATATGTACCAATATGGCCCAATTTCAATCCTTATAAACTGATATATATAAGATATATTTATACCAAATTTTATTATAATTGCGGTTAAGGAGGGCATATTTAATAATGAGAATGGCTCACAACATTTTATTTGTAAAATCACTTCGAGAAACTGCAAATATCGTTTTAAAGTACCAATTAATACATGTCTGTATTTGAAACATGGCCTTCACTCTGAAAAATCTCAAAAGCTGTATGATACTGGCAGATTTTTGTGTTGACGATTTCGAAAATTTATTTTGACGATTTTTGTGCACCCATTTTGACGATTTTGGTTCAAATTCGTCTGGCAACACTGAGTAGGTGACCCAATGGGTCGTCTGCTATATAGAGTAGGTGACCCAATGGGTCGTCTACTATAGATTGGATTCCCAACGTGTCGTCTATTAGGAGTAGTATACGTTGTATATCTAGGAGTTCGTCACCGACGTACACTCTTTAAGCGCGATTTATCGGGAAGCTCGCAGCATTTCTATTGGAATTTCCACACAGGCCTTGAAGCTCAAACAACATTTCAGCATACCAAAAATGCTCAAGGGCATCGATATATGGTCATAGAGCACAGCTACTGGATATGATGTGGTATGACTCTTACGAATATCAACAGGTATTCTTAAATCATCTGCATTGTCCATTAATCTGATCAGCAAAATGTGCTCCAGAAGTTCGCCAATGGTCAAAAGAAGGTATATCGGTCTTTAGCTGCTGCACTACTTGTATTCCGTCCCGTGCTATAGAATTGGAATCGTGAGGAATTTCTTGCATTCCACGAAGCAGTATCCCAAGATTAAGCAATGTGTGAATAATTTAGGTACAAATATCCACATCATAAAAACAGACCTCTTCAAAACTATGTCTGTGTGGTTTATTTTGTCCCCTCCTCCGGTCTGTAGAGTATGCTAAAAGATCATCGTCTAAGGCCACGTGGTAAGATTACCAAGTAATATTCGCGTTGTCGTGGTCTACTTGCAGCAAGTGCAAAACACAAGGTATGATCAATCGTTTCCATTTCCTCCTCGTCTTCGAACTTACAGTAGTCTGTCTTATTTAGTTGCCAACTTGTTACCATTGATCTGATGTCGCATTGACACGTCGGAACGCGAATTATCAGTGACATGTCTTTTCCGTTGTTAGTAGGGCTTCCGTGCTGGTAAGTGATTAGACTGGACACATTGTTCGGGAGATCCTGCACCCAAATGTTAACTTATTATAGCGAAGACTTCTGCTTGAAAACCGCGGAATGAATCGTTGAGTCGAAAGTGTATCTAAAATACGTATATATACTCACAGTACACCCGAGCTCCGAAGCCGGTATCAATTTTGGACCCAGCTCCCTAATATTGTGGTATTCCGTTTCTTAAGACTTACATGTCAGAAATTATTATATCAGAGGAGGAAGTGGAGAAAAGATACGGTAGTGTATAGCCCATTGTCTTATTCAGTCATTATACAGTAATGCCATAGCAGTTCGGGAGTGAACTCCCTCTGTTCTTTTCCCATGATAACCTTCCTGATGGCTCCAGTGTGGTTAACAGAAACGAAGAGAGGTTGATTGTAATGAAGGCCTTTGGAGACTCGTGCCTGCACTTAACCCGTTTATGGGAACGACAGCAGCATTTAATTTTGTAATAAGTTTAGTGTGGCAGCACTAGAGAAAACTTCGTTCGGTAAAATTTGGCAACAATTAAACTGCTGTTCAAAAGAGAAGAATGATAAAATGAACGAGCGAATGAACAAAAGATGAATGAACAAAAGATGAACAGCAAAATATCAGAAGTGAACGCTGTAACAAAAATAACGAAATAGCAGAAACAAGTTCCAATCGTGCCGCCAAGAGAATCGTTCAATTGAACGAGTTCGTTCCGGAACGACCCAACTCATCAATGTTTTAAATTTGTTTCAACCCTGTCTCGTATGAAGACTCTGTGAACATGTCCGGGAGATATTGCCGGACTTCGTCTTCATAACTTCACATAGTTCTCCTAACATTCCTGGTGGGTTTTCAGATCGACTATGTGTCGGTTTGGATGACCCATCCGCCGGCGGCCCAAGAAGAACTGTTTAGTCAGGAGCTCTCAGTGATTTTTCACTGAGCAGTTGAAGAGAAGCTATATGAAGCAATCTCAATAAGTACGGGTTGAGTGTACTGCACCATCCTGATCCAAGCTGTACGAAGGTGACTGTGATTTCCTTATCAAGCTGCCTTTTTTCGTCTGCTATGGGTGGTGGACGATCTCCAAGAACTATACAGGGTTGCCCATATTCGACGGACCCATGTTTTTTTAAAAAAAATCAAAGAAAAAAATAAAAATTTGGCGGTTGGCAATCTTAATCATTTAATTTGTTCCAAGTAGATTTGTTTACATCAATTTTTGAATATGATATCTCTCAAATGGCCGCCTCTGGCGTTGATGGCGTATTGTGCCCTTTTTGCAGCATTTTCCATCGTTTTCGCCAACATTTCGGCCGGAATAGCGGCTATTTCTTCACGAATGTTGTCCTTGAGCTCTTCTACGGTCCTTGGCTTGTTAACGTAAACCTTTGACTTCAAATATCCCCACAAGAAGAAGTCAGGCGGCGTCAAATCGGGCGAACGCGGTGGCCAGTCCAAATCACCACTTTTCGACATCATACGGCCCGGAAACAAATTCTTCAGAAAATCGATTGTTATGCGACTTGTGTGCGGTGGAGCGCCGTCTTGTTGAAACCAGAACTGCCTCATACGCTTTCGACGAATAATTGGCATCACAAAATTGGTCATCATGTCGCGATAACGCTCCTGGTTGATGGTAACAGCATGGCCATTTTCGTTTTGGAAGAAAAACGGCCCAATGACCGTTTTCGCACTAACGCCGCACCAAACTGTGACTTTTTCGTCATGAAGAGGCAATTCTTGAATCTCCTGAGGATTTTCAGTGGCGAAAATTTTTCGTATAAACGCTTAATGGTGTTCTTAGAAGGCGCACTTCTCACATTTTTTAATATTTTAAAAGCACGTTGAGTTTTCACAATTGACTTCTTCTGTTGAATGTAAATTTCAACTATTTCAGAGCGCTCGCGTGGCGTGTATTGTTCCATGGTAAAAATCTGCTTGGACTGACGCTTCAAACGCGGTATGTCATTAAGCGATCTGACATCTCTGTCAAAAGTTATGGCGTTGCCAGATGGGTCCGTCGAATATGGGCAACCCTGTATTTGTTCTATAAGTAGTTGAATGTGACATTGTCTACGGTGTATATTTTAAATTAGTTTCAACCCTGTCTCGTACGAAGACTCTGTGAATGTGTCTGGGAGATATTGCCGGACTTCGTCTTCATAATTTCACATAGTTCTCCTGTCATGCCTGGGTGGTTTTCAGATCGACTATGTGTCGGTTTGATGATCCATCCGATGGCATCCCAAGAAGAACTGTTTGGTTAGGAGCTCGCAGTGATTTTTCACTGGGGGGATCCTTGTCTCCCCGTTAAGGTGGTGGATCGAGGACATTTGTAGGCAATGTTACTCCGGCAGTCCATAGGCTGTTCAAAGCCCAAGATTTTGGGTGGCTCACGTTCGAAATTATTATACAGCGTGGCTGATGACTTTGGCGGGAAAGTTTCAAGTTCCTTGAACTGGGGAACGTTACTAGATCGGTGAGATATGGAATTAGCTTGTCGCAAAGGCTGTTAATTTCACAAACAATTCCATTATGATCCTATGCAGGATTTTAAAGTCCAGGTCGACCAGGTGAATGTCGATTTTCTGCCTGAATACGTAAGGAGATATGTCTATATATCTTGTTTTCATTGGAGAGTCCAAAAATTAGAACCTTTTGTAGAGTGGCAACCAGGTCCTTTTATTGATAAAGTCAGATCGAAACAGCTTTATTTTGCTACTCTAAAACACTGTTAAAGCCTCGTAAAATCTAAACTTCATCGACAATGAAGAGATTTTCAAGGTAAGACAAATAAACACACATAGCGCAAAAAAGCGTTCAGACAAAATTTCTCATAGAGCGTGTCTCATTTTGCCACAGTGACTGTGCCACAAATATTCAAAAGGACAACACTTGCCCTACCACAAATGTCGTATGTCCGTCTGTCCGTTCGATCGACAGACGGTGCTAAGGCAGGCAGGGGCCGTGGCTGATGACGACGTGCTATGACGCCCGCCGACGCCAACAAATAATAAGAATAATGATGACGACAACAACGACAATGAAGGCTATGTGCAATGTTGTTGCGGCTGCTGCTGCTGCCGCCGCCACGCCGATGATGATGAAGATGACGACGATTTGATGTTGTTGTCGTCGTCTGTCGCCTTTCATCTCCCTCCCCCCAAAACAACGAGAACGAGAGCGGCCGTCCGGCCGCCTCATGCAGCTGATGAGTTGGGCTGAGCCGTGGCATTTGCGCCGTTGAGTTGCGAAGAGTGGTGCATTGTTGCATTTAAGCGACATGCGGAATCGTAATCATAACAATTGCCTTAGTTTGGCCATGATTTTCTGTCGTCAATGCAGTTGTTCGTTACTCTTGCAACCTGAGACCGTTTTGGCCAAAAGAGACCAACAACAAAAAACACACAGTACCTGGATGGTAGTTGTAGTGGTTGTGGTGGGGTTTTGTAGCAATTTCAAAGATTTCTTTTCGTAGTTTATTGCGAAAATCACGAACTAAATCGTGCACGACTATTTTGCGTGAGCTCATGATCAATCCCGCTGCTGTTGCAGCCTATGTTGCGGCAGCATACGGTCGCTGTTCCTGCCGTTACTGTTGCTGTTGTTGTCACAAAAGCAGTTCGGCACAATTGTTGCACTATATTAGCCCCGACGTTGTTGTCTAAGGTCTGCATTTTTTTGCTTCTCTTTGCAACCCAAAACTGAAGAACAACCCAAAAAAAAGAAAAACGCGCCCAACTGCTCAAGTGCAAAGTTAAGAGAGGGAAAATCGTATTAGTTGAAGCGCTTACTCTGGCACTTGTATGTTGCACCATATTCGTTGGTCATACACATTTCCCGAACATACCTAAGACACCAACCAGAAGAAACGAAACCCCATCCTAAAAAAAATGGTCCATTGTTGCACGTACTCCACTCTATTGGCAGTGATTGTTCAAATTGATGATGATGATGACGACGACCACGACGGCGGGGATGGCAGTGTGACCGATGAATGATGCACTTAGAGGCGAAGATGGACACATTACTTAGGACGATGATCCTAATGAGGTTCCATTTTTGGCATAGGTTACAGGATCAACGGCTCACAATTATGTTTTTAACTCATTAATGTCCCTTATCGCGAATTAAATTTCTAGCGGAATTTGTTCCATTTTTCCCAAAATTATGATCGCCAATTCCTTTGCCATTCTGGAAATGTTCGAAAACTGTTCATTTTGAATTTACACTTGCAGATACGAACTGAAATATCGTGAATGTTCCGTGGAACAAATGTTCATCTTTTATTCGAGATAAAGGTGTGTACCATTTTCAAACACCATTTCTCACGTAAACATATTCTGTAAATTTAAATCTCATCTCATTGATGAATAAAGTCGCTCTGAACCTAGAACCAGGAAATGTAAAAAGTATTGTTTTATAGCCGTCGATACCAGGTTACAAATTACTGCAGGGCTATATGAAGCTGGAACACTTATATTCATCATATTTAAGCTACAGTTATATAACTGTATATGAGCGGGGCGGTCCCAAAATTAGCCGGCATATGTTTTAAGCTTCAAGGCGCTATATTGCATAGATGAGAAAATTCTGCGCAAGATGATGCCCCGTTTGCTCACAATAAAATAAAACCAGTAAGGAAAGACTAAAGTCGGGCGGTGCCGAATATATGATACAAACACCACTCTAGTAGTATTGGATAATAATGAAATATCCAATACTCGTATATATTTCAACTAAAATTTGGTTACACAATTCACATTGGGAGCTCCAAAAAATTTGAATCAATTTTTTCAAATTCGGCAATGTTGGTCAATGGATCAAGAAACTCTACCATGCTAAATTTCAAAACCTTTGGATGTAAACTAAAGCTTATATAGGGCTAAAGCGTCAAATAGGTCGAAAAATATATATGGCAGCCATATCTAAATCTGAACCGATTTCCTTCAAATTCGGCCATGTGGGTTCATAGATTAAGAAGCTCTACCATGGTAAATTTTAAAACAATTGGATGTAAAATACAGCTTCTATAGGACTAAAGCGCCAAATCGGACGAATAACTAAATCTGAACCGGTTTCAAACAATTTCAATAGGTGCGAAAGACTTCTAACTGCAAAATTTCAGCACGATTGGAGTAAAATTGCGACCTGTATTCAACGAAGAAAATAAGAGGGACAGACGGAAGAACGGACAAGTTAAATCTGCTCAGCTAGTGATTCTGAGTCGATCGGTATACTTTAAGTTGGGTCTAGCTGTAGTATTTGCAGGTGTTGAAATTGTGTGAAGGTAATAAGGAGTTTTAACACTTTAAAAAATGGAAGCGAATACTGAAATATATTTTTGCGAAAGCGAATAATCCAAAGATGGTTTTTGCGAAAGCGAATGTTAAAATGATGCGAATAATTCGCGTTCGCATATGCGAATGCGAATATTAGTTACATCCCTGATAGCGACCAAGCAACTAATACTATGTGTGGAATGGTGAAAGATTCTGAGTATTAATATAGAAGTTATAAGATAACCAATATTTCACTAATTTTTGTCCCTTCGTGGGGAGATACTTGAAGGAGTGCGCCAGAATAGTCCATCTTTGACCTTCGCCTGAGATAGAAAAAAAATATTAACACATACCAAATTTTAAGTCAATCGGCTAACCCTGTCCCTTTGGTCACTCCATCGATTTGTTACACTTTTTTCCGCAGCATCTGATATATTCCCTTGTTCACAATATTGGGGGTATAAAAACCTGATTATATTGAAGTTCCCTTATACAGGGTTTTCCAAAAAGAGCGATATGATTTCTTTGAAAAAAAAAACACACTTATTGCTAAGGAAATTCAAAAGTTTTTTATTTAATGTGAAGTACAATCGATACAATTAAGTTCCAGAGCAGGAACGAATTCGATGAACCCAAGCTAAAAACTAAATCAAGTCGTATGTCATGAATGGAACGTTCAATATTGACTTGTAAAGCTCCAAGAGAGTCTGATTTATTTCGAAAGACCAATGACTTCAAATAACCCCACAAGAAATAGTCTAATGGTGTTAAATCACAACTTCTTGGAGGCCATTCAATATCACAATTTCTTGAAATAATCGAATCTCCAAACTTTTCTCGCAACAATTCATTTGTTTCGTTTGCTGTGTGGCACGTAGCCACAATGGCAAAAAGATAGCTCTTAACGAGAGCTAAAATATTGCTCATGGGTGTCAAGGTCGTAGGTAGACTAGAAAGTGTTTTTTTTATTTAAAAACCAGAAAGGAAAGGCAGAAAGTCGGGCGGGGCCGACTATATAATACCCTACACCTCCCTAACAATGCGATAAGGGTCATTGCCATAATAATTTGGAATAATTGGTAAATGGGTAGAAAAATATTATCTAATTCTGAAACGATAATCGCTAAATTAAGCAATATTCGTTCCTAAAGTGAGAAACATCTTTGAAACGGTTTGATACCAAATCAGGAGGAACATATATACGGAGCATTAATATAAATCTGAACCCATCTTCCCTGAATACTTATTCATGTAAAAAGACCTCCTTCTGTCGAATTTCGTACTGATCGGATATAAAATACAGTCTCTACAGCGCTTACATGTCAAATCGGGGGTAACATATATATGGGAGCTATATATATAAATCTGAACCGATTTTCTCCTAATTTAGCAGTATTCCTTCATGTAATAAGAAACCTCTTTCTGCCGAATTTCGCACTGATCGGATATAAAATACAGTTTTTACACCGATTACAGGTCAAATCGGGGGTAACATATATATGGGAGTTATATCTAAATCTAAACCGTGTTTCTCCGAATTTGGCAGTATTCCTTCATGTAGAAAGAAACCTCTTTTTCCCGACTTTCGCACTGATCGGATATAAAATAACATTTTTACAGCGCTCACATGTCAAATCGGGGGTAACGTATATATGGGGGCTATATCTAAATCTGAACCGATTTCTTCCAAATTTAAAAGTGTTCTTTCATATAATAGGAAACCTCTTTCTGACGAGTTTCATACTGATAGGATATAAAATAAAGTTTTTACAGCGCTTACATGTAAAATCGGGGTAACATATATATGGGGGCTATATCTAAATCCGAACCGATTTTCTCCGAATTTGGCAGTATTCCTTTATGTAATAAAAAACCTCTTTTTGCCGAATTTCGCACTGATCGGATATAAAATACAGTTTTTACAGCGCTTACATGTCAAATCGCGGGTAACATATATATGGGGGCTATATCTAAATCTGAACCGATTTTCTCCGAATTTAGCAGTATTCCTTCATGTAATAAGAAACCTCTCTTTGCCGAATTTCGCACTGATCGGATATAAACTGATCGCACTGATCGGATACGACATAAATGACCTTCAATGTCCTAAAACGTATTTCCGCCTAATATCAGAGTATGAAGCCGCCGAGCCGAGCCGCCGATTTTAGCCGCCGCCGACCTTTTTTCACCAGCCGAAGCCGCCGCCGATCTTTGCGGCTAAAATCGGCTGAAACACAGCCGCCGTTCCATAGAAAAACTTTAAAATATGGATAGATACAATTTACATTTTTGATAAGCAAATAGCTATATAGCATATCGTCCCCTTAATAGAAGAATAATGTGTACGCATATTCACTATTATTTTTTATTGCATTCTAAGAATTTACGCAATTGGTTCTATATCTGGTGAAATTCTACTTCCACAAATTGGGTTATTGGGTGTTTGAAATTGTTCATTAATAAATAATAATATCGAGTTTCAATTTCACAAAAACTTCAAATATGATTTTCTTGAAACGACAAATAAATTATACACTATTCATTTATTGGGTGACGATATGGAAGTGTGTGATTTTCGTTTTGATTCGTTTATTGTCACAAGCGGGAGCTTAACATGTCTTAAAAATCATAATATTGATAGAAATAGAAAAATAATTATAAAAATTCTTGTTTAAAGGAAATAATAAGATTTTTTATTTATTATTAGATTATGTACATATAGAGATAAAAATATATTTTCATTATTTTCGGAAAAAATCAATGGAGTATTAAAGAATAATATAACATATAAATTAACACCTCCATTCTAAAGAATCTATCAAGTTAAGCTCAAAACAGTAGAGGTCATTCTATTTAAACCACAAGGTAATCCACACAAATTTAAAATTTCACTAAAATGTCGATTCGCCTCTCCTGGAAACAACCTGTTTCGACTTAAGCTATATAGACGAATGGCGGAAAAATGCAACCCTGCGGACGTACAACCGTGTGAACATAAAATTTTTGTCTTGCAACGTTGGCAGAAAAGCCATTGTGAGATAATTTGCATGTGACAACGGCGCCATTGTCGGAAACACATTTTATTAGCTACTGTCTATAAAATATTTTTATTGGCAATCCTGCATATAAATATTTACAAAATATATTTTAAATATTAAAATAAATATAAATAAATATTGTGAGGGTTTCTTGCAATCGTCTTAACCTTTGCCTAACAATCTGTCATTGTCCGTACATTTGCGACACTTTAAAAGTTGATAAAGTTGTCCGATCTGACAACCGTCTATACATAGCTTTAGCATACTTTGAAAATAGAGTGTATCATAGAGCCTAGCGGTATGGAATCGATTATTTTTTCACCTCATAATATCTTACAATTAACTTAAAAACATCTATTATTTAAGAATAAATATTTACTTTTCAACTATTAGTCCGAATTTACACTAGGCAAGTTTTTTCAGCAGCTTATTATCAAATTCTCTTTTGAACTTGCACGAATAACTCAAAACGTTCAGGGAGAGTTTTTTCCCCCCTCTTGCCGACTGCCTCTCTCTCCTACAAAACGCCGATAATCTGCTGAACATTCAGCCAGTGTAAATCCTGACTTATTTTAAATGTTAAAATGTCTATCATAGAGCCGCCGTATGTCAATTTTATGTCGGCTTAGCCGCCGCCGCCGATCTATAATTTTCAATGGCAGCCGCCGCCGCCAACTTTGGTTCGGCTTCATTCTCTGCCTAATATACTTAGGGTCTTAGGTCACTCCTTCGATGTGATACACTTTTGGCCCGTAGGAAATGATACAAACCCTCCTCTACTAAAGTGAGGGTATAAAAAGTCAAACACTTTGCGGATTTTTTTAGGTTTAGGTTAGGGTGGCAGCCAGCATTGCCAGAAAATGTATGGGGCCCTAGTGATACCATAAGTTCAAAAGCCCCCCATCGAAACCAAACAGTCTGATAAACTAACTTATCAATCGTACGAATATCTGTACCGGAAAGATCCGTCAATCTGCCAAAGCAGACGCTCAATGCTTTCTACTTCATCCTTATCGCCACAGCTCCAGTAAAAATCATAGGACTCAATACCTAACATTCTGGCGTGTTCGCCGTTCAGACAGTGTCCCTTCGAAAGTGACTCTAAGGTAGACAGTTTTATCCCCTCTATTGCGATACATTTTGACCTTCTCAGTTCGTATCTTGGCCAGATTTGTCTAGCTATCCTACAGATGCCGATTTCTGACCATCTTTCATTGGACTGCCTGATTGCCTCTTGCCTAAGCCATAGCTTGAATGTGGACAGTGGCGCACCGATATATGAAAATTCTTCGAGAGTATGTAATATCGACCTATGTAGTTTATTTTTGGCTAAAATGTTTTAAGCAGCTACAAATAGATAAAATAGGATATCGGTACCATTTTTTTTCAAAAATTTTTTTTAACGAATTTTATGAACGTTTGAAGTTTTAAAAAAATTAAAAAAATGAGTTTTTAGGTTTTACGAAATTTTTAATTGCTCTCGAACGGCTAAACCAATTTTTGCAAAGTTTACGTTGTTTTAAAGAAGAAAAATGCAAATTTTTTTGTAAACATTTTTTTGGAAAAATTTTAATAAAAAATGTTTACCAAAGTTTTTTCTGAAAAAACCTTTGTAGAAAAAATTGTTCCCCCTCAATTTGGACGAAATACTAAGACTGGTCTGACAATTTTCGTCTGTTTTTGTATAACACTGCACAGTGGTACAAATTCAAAAAGGGGAAATAATTTGACCGTTTCTTAACCAAACAACCGTTTGCGACCAAATATGGCATGGTAGATGAAGAGGTGTTAGAGAAGTTAAGTTTTATATTTGGGCACCCTATGTCAGACAGGGGCGGAGCTAGAGGGCCTCAAGATTGAACAGATCGGGTTAAGAAAATGTTCAGCGAGTGTAACTCGTGTTTCTCTTCCGATTTATAAAATTTTTTAATTTGTTCCCTTACCGTACGCAAGTATTTTGTAAATATCGGAGCACTATATGCACCGATTTCATCCCTATCAACATGTCTGGATGGACAATAAAATTTCCTATATGACGGAAAAAATTGGTTCGATATACCCAATAGTAAAAATAGTTATGAAATAGTATAGCCTACAAAGGTTTTTTCAAAAAAACTTCGATAATTTTTTTACAAATCTTTCAAAAAATTATGCATTTTGTGCTCTTTAAAACCAAGTAAACTTTGCAAAATTATCTTCAGCCGTTCGAGAGCAATTACAACTTCCTTAAAACATAAAAACTCTTTTTTTTATTTTTTCAAAATTACAAAAGCCCATAAAATTTTTGAAAAAAAAAATTTTTGCGAGATCTTTTTTGACCTATTTGTAATGCTTCTAAACATTTTAGCCAAAAATAAACTATTCTTACCTACATATGAGGTGCATGTTAATCTGCTCAGCGTTAAGTGATCTGCGGCAATCGAGGGCTGTTTGTGAATTTAGGGATGTGGCCTTCAGAGGATCGATGTCCACTTGACTGTCCGAGTAAATGACAACGCCAGTGTTGGTCACTATGCTTCGACTCAGCCACTTGGCGACTTCCCTTATTGGCATTATTTCGGCATAAAAGACACTGCAGGTGTATGGTAATCTGTGAGCCATATCAAGACTGAGTTCGTTACAGTGTATTCCACAGCCAACCTTGTCATCAAGCTTCGAGACGTCTGCGTAGAAGTGGTGATGATTCCTGTTTCATAGTAGAGTTGTGTAGTTCGTGAACGAACTAGTTCAATTGAACGGGTCACTTTACTGAACAGTACGAACTAGTTCACAAAACTCGTTCATTTCAGCTCAGTAGTTCAACCCTGTCATTTCGCCATCTCTTCTCATTTCGTTCTCTCTTCTCAGCTGTATGTGTTGTTTCCATTTTTATGTCATTTTTCCTATACAAACGCATTTGTACCTATATTCAATTCATTTCATTCACGTTCCAATCACTGATGGTCTGAACGGAATGAAATGCTGATCTAAAGAGCTGTTTAAGTAAAGTGAGCTGATGAGCTAAAGAGCTGATGAGCTAAAGATCTGGTGAGCTACAGAGCTGGTGAGTTGAAGAGCTGGTGAACTAAATGAGCGAACTAGTTCACTCAATTGAACTGAACTAAAAAGAGCGATCACTTAAAAGAACTAAAGCGCCCAACTCTATTTCATAGTATTCTACCAACTCAATCATCTCTGGTATGCATCTAAGTAGTGAAGTTCCTCATGAAGGTGTCCACCATTGTTGTATAGTCCACTAGATCGGTTACCATGACATTACATTGTGATATTGTCATGTGGTCGTTGTTCTTATACCATCACTTTGGTAGACAGTTCAATCGTAATGCCTCTCTAGCAGTTCAATGGACAGCAGATTGAGTATGACTTGTAGAGACTCAGTCGCTGTAGTCCTCAATGCTCCGCTGTAATGGATTAGTTGCCGTCCACCGCAACACAATGCCGTACAACAGTATAGGGCGAACTACTGCTATAAATGTATATCCATTAGATATAGGAGAGAATCCAGAGCTTTCCTGTAGGAATATAATGCACATTCCAGTAAATTAAGTTTGAATGATAGTTTCCTATCTAAAGGGTTGTTAAATTGTAAGGGCCGATGTTGAATGTGAACCATACCTAAACGTCAAGTCTTTTTCTGCATTTCATCTGACATTACTCAATTTCAGACTAACTCAACTTGAACCATGGAAAGACGCACAATCGAGCAACGCGTTAAAGTTTTTTAAGCCTTTTACGAAAATGGGCTTTCAAATCAAAATGCATTTCGTGATGTTTTTTTGATCAGCATAATCGACCAAATGTGTCCACAATCCGGAGAATTGTCAAGTAGATGTGAAAACACCTGTGCATGCTCGCCCAGTCCGTTTGGTGCATCTTATGGGCTGGCGACGTCATCGGGCCATACTTCTTCGAAATGAGGTCGGTCACGCAGCTACTGTGAATGGTGTTCGCTATCGTGAGATGATAACGAACTTTTTATGGCCCGAATTGGAAGATATGGATGTGGACAATATATGGTTTCAACAGGACGGTGCCACTTGCCACACAGCTAACGAAACAATGGCTCTTTTGCGCAACATATTCAATGGCGATATCAATTGGCCGCCAAGATCATGTGATTTGACACGGTTTGACTTATTTCTTTGGGGTTATTTGAAAGAAAAGGTGTACGTCGATAAGCCAGCAACAACTCAAGAGCTAAAGGATGAGATAATTCGGCACAGTAACGGCATATAACCTCAATTATGCCTCAGCGTCATCGAAAATTTGGACCATCGGATGGAGGTGTGCTGACGAGGTCACGGCGGCCTTTTGGCCGATATTTTGTTCCATACATAATTGAACCATACCAATATTATCATAATAAAAAGAAATTACAATAATTTCCTAAATAATTTGTATTTTATTCAAAATCAAAATCTGCCCTTCAAATTTAACCACCCTTTACAATCATAGCTAGAAATTTTGCAATTTCAGAGATCCTAGCTCTGATCAGTTTGTCCGAGGAGGGTTCACATATGAGACCTAATACGAGTATATTATATAAATATTTATTCATTTTACTCCTGCTGAGGAGCAGAGGGCGGTGATAATGGATTTCCAATTTACTCTATTTAATGCACAGTATTTATCTTTCCCGCTTTGGGTATGATTGCCACTTTGTTGTCCATCCATCCGTTGGGGATATATGAAAGCTTGAAACAGCCTTCATACATTTTCTGCAGCCAAGGGAATAGAGGGGTAAAGTACTTCAACATTTTTTGCTCAGTCGTGTAACTTGAGAAGTTTTCTTGGCATCTGTGACTGAATAACAGATTTGACAGACGCCGCTAAAACCAAATGATCGTCCCAGACTGGCAATAAATTGGAAACTTCTCTAGTTTCCGGAATTTTAGATTCGGTTATTTGTATTATAATTGTCAACACTGTTTTTTTGCAGATCAGCTGTTTTTGTGTTTTCATCTTTAAACATTGTTTTTAGTCTTTAAACATTGAATTTTATATAGCCTCAAAAGTTCTATCGACTCAAAAAAAGATTTCATACATTTCTCTGAATTTTATGTGTTTTTTAAAACAAATCCGAAAGCTCTTCAAAAATCAATCTATAAAACCGATAGATGTCGTTTTCTTGTGGTTCGGTAAGGTAAAAAGCCTGCAGGATTATTTTTTGTTTTAAAACATTATATTATATGGAAAACAACTGTGAGTAGCTTCGAATAAAAAATCTGGCTAAATAATACTCAATCATATACCGCGGACGATCTGGTGCTCCTACATATATCAGTTGAGATACCCTGGTCAGTTTTGAATGACATTTGCGGAGAAGGGCTGTGGGTTGAAACCCATATCGTTGGTAGAGTACATGCACCTGCTGTGTCTGCCCTTCAACTGGTTAGTGTGATTAGATAGGATTAACAACCTACCGAAGAAAAGAAGAACGATTGCCCCCTAAGATTGTTGAGATCCGCACTTGTGGTCGAATTTAATTGTTTCTAATGCGGTAAACAAATAAAGACAAATAAAACTATGACACTAGCAACTAAGACTTTCGGCTTAATAAATATAGACAGCATATCACTTCGAAGCACATTATAACTAAATATTGGAATAGCCCCGATGATGGATCATAATATTTCTCCCTTCCTTTACCGAGGAACATCACTAAGGCAATTAACCTTGACAAACATTAGCCACAGCGTCAAGACAAATGATGATCATGACTTGCTTAAGATAAATCTATTCTAATGACTTTAAGCAATCCCACCGACCCGGCAAAGGAAATAAAACTTACATTTCCCAAAAAATCCAAATAAGATGACAGGACGGACAACAGTTGAGATCATGCAACACATGGCATGGCGACAGTGCAACAAGTTGCACTCATGGCATTCGTTTGGTGATGCATTTGCTCAACACGACTCTCCTGTTGGTTGGTTTCGTAAAAAAAAGAAACACAAAAAAAGTTAAAGCCTTAAGAGGTAAACTTATTTAACGTTAACATTTAACAAATTCGTTGGCATTTTGTTGTTGTTCTCCTAGCTGGCCTACGGTTTGGCTGGAAGACATGATGTTATGTGTCAACAGCTTAATTCGCTGACCGCACTCATGTTTCTGCTAAAGATTTGTATCTTGGCTGTATAACTGCAACAGGACCACAGACAACAAAAAGCCACAAGAAACACATTAGAATCGCAGCAAGAGTCTGATTTTGGAAATAAATGTAAAATCCAGAAAACTCCAATGACGGTCTACAGCGACTTGCAATAGCTCTGTACATTTAAAAATTAAAAATGGGTAAGCTAAGATACATGATTGGGCGAAAAGAACGATTTTTTATTTAACTGTTAGGGAAGTCAATTCGAATATCTGAAGATGAATTCCTTAGAAACTATTGAATGTATAAGCATTAGATTTGAATCTATTGACGACAAAATAACGAAATTTGTGCCAAAAAAAATATTGTCATCGTCATCAAACATTGATCCAATAAAAGGGAATTCAATTGACATACAATTAAATACAAAGGCAACTTTTCGCAATATAAAGCAATATGGTTTGTAATTTACACCAGTTTACAAAAAATTTCTTCGAAGGACTTTGCATAACATCTTCTAAGAAGATGTTGAACGGAATTGGTTTTCACAAATCCCGGGATTCGGAATTTTTAAGTTGCAAATCCCGCGATTTTTCGATCCCGCAATTTGTCGATATCCCGGCTTTTCCGGGGCTCGGGTTAAATCGGGATTTTTTCATTCTTAAAAATGTGATATTTCAAAGTGGAACACAACCTTTCTAGATCAGTATGATCGTACGTAGTATGTACAAAAAAATTTGCGAATTTTGTATTTTTTCAAAAAGTATTTATTTATTCATGAATATCTATTTTGTCCCCTTGTAAGTAATTCCACTCGGATATTATACAAGGGAAAAGTTTTTTCCAATCCTCGAAGCACTTAAAATAATCATTTTTTGTGATCTTGTTCAGCTCCTCCTTCGATGCCGTTTTATCTCCTCAATCGTGGCGGAGCGTCGTCCTTTCATGGGCCTTTTCAGTTTTGGGAACAAAAAATAGTCACAGGGGGCTAGGTCAGGGGAATACGATGACTGCGGCACCATAACTGTGTTGTTTTTGGCCAAATATTTGCGCACAAGCAACAATGTGTGTGCAGGGGCGTTATCATGGTGTAAAAGCCAGTTTTTGTTCTTCCACAAACCCGGGCGTTTTTGGCGGATTGCTTCGCGCAATTTGCGCATAACTTCCAGGTAATATTCTTTATTGACCTGTGGCAAGAACTCATAATGCACCACGCCCTGCAATCAAAGAAAACTGTGAGCTCTGGCGTCCGGAACGCTGTTCGTCCTTCGCATCTTCTCGGCCCTCTAAGAACATTTTGTACCACCGATAAACGTTGCTTTGGTCCAAGGTAGCTTCACCATATGCCACAGTCAACATTCGGAATGCGTCAGCGCACTCGTAAGTACCATTTGAAAGAATTTAACATCCTCTCTAAGAATTATAAATTAAGTAATTAATTTTTGTCCATTAAGGATATCAAAAGGACAAAAATTTTCTTATTCCGTGATTATACCGAACATATAAAAACATATCTTAAATTTTTTTCGTTTTTCAGCGTGGGTCCTCCATGGGTTAAAAATATATGAATTAATTAATTGTGCAGTGTAATATTTTTATAGTATTTCATTAAAATCGAAAGGGTCAAATATTTAAATTGTAATTTTTGGGTCGTTTTATTTAAGAATTACCCATCTTAATTTAAGTTTACTTGTTTTCAATTAAATTTATTCCAAATTTCGATTTCTTAACGGGATTATGTCAATGTTTTTTGATGTTAACAATTAGCTTCATTTGTTTACACTTTCGACAGAGTGTATCTATCCTCCACATAATATTTTATTCGAGACAGCGTCATATATTATTATGAGGGGTTCAGAAATTTTCGGACTTTCCCGCTTGACACCACTAATCTTCTGATATAACAAGGTGTCCTAAACACGAAAAAACAATTTTTAAAATAAATTATAAAATTTTTTTTAATTCAATATGCTCTCCGATATTTGGACCATACTTTTTGAATTATAAGATCGATAAAGCCGGGATAAATTGAAGGAAATTATGAGGACTACAAATATAGACAATACGAGTATCACTTTCAAGTAGAAACAGATGTTTAGTAACCGTCGTTACAACAATCAGAAAAAAAAATTTTTTTAAAAAAATATTTTTTGCTAGCGCCAACAAAAACGATAAAAAATTGAAACTTGCAAAAAAATTCTTTGTTCCAATGTTTAAAGCTGGCATCCTAACGAAGAAACAAAGACCATTTGGAAAATCTATGGCGAATGAAGAAGATAGAAAAACTGGTAGAAATAAGAGAATTTCAACAAAATCTATATATATAAAAATGGAAAAATGTTTGTATGTTTGTATGTATGTATGTAAGTATGTATGCTATAGACTCTGAAACCACTGGACCGATTTTATTTGTTTTTCTTTTGTTTGAAAGGTTCTTTGTCAGAGATGGTTTAGGGAAAAAGATTTTTTGGAAAAAAGTGGGCGGGGCAGGAGTTGGCGTGGCATTACTTAAAATCCGATTATCTCAAAAAGTGTTGACCCTAGAAGAACGAAATTTGGAACACACGTTAGTGTGGAGATTTTCTAAATCTTCAATAAAAATGGATGGAATCGAAAAACTGATATCTGGGGCAACGAAGTGGACCGGGTCCTGCTAGTTATGTATATAAGAATATACCCTCATTATTGTGAACGAAGTGTAACACATCGAAGGATAGACGTAAGAGAACCTAATGGTAATTTCGTTTCTGAAAACTAATGTCACCACATCATGTTGCGACATTTCCCCTAATGTCGCATTTTGCATGCGCACAATCGAACAAAAATCGTACCGTGAGTAAAACCCATAACTACATTATTGTGCAGCCATTTGGTAGTGCATTACAAATTTACGCTTTGATTTAGGTTTGGTTCTGAAGTCTGCTTTTTGGCGGTGCAACACTCCACACAGTGGACTGGGCTGAGTGTGCAAAATGCGATATTTTCGCATTTGCAGAGTGTAATAATTTTACAAACGAAACCGAACCCCTTCATGCGGCTGCACCATTTTTACAAACGAACTTAAAAATGCAGTTTCAGTGTAAAATGTAGAAAAATTTTTAAATTTTTTTGCACAAACGAAATCACCATAAGTATATTTGGCGGAAATTCGTTTTGGGACATTTGAGCAATGTCCGTCCGTCTGTCTGGCTGGTGCACACGATAACTTTCGATAGGAGTTACAAATTGACTTTAATGTGTTAAAATTATTTTTCTCAGGCTGAGATCAAAGTTGGACTATATTGGTCCGCTCCTACAAGTACCTTTCCACAAAGCGGCACCATTTTGTGAAATATTGTTTTATAGTACTTATACTACTTATCACAATCGCTCACAATTCCACACACAGCATTAATTTCCTTGAGAAAAATGGGCGAAGTAGCCAAGCCCCTTTTGGTACCTCCCACACAAAGGGACTATTTTGCACAAAAAGTTTACGGATTATAACATTTATTCCAGTCCATACAAATACTTGCATTTTTGTGCAGTATAATGATATTACAGTACCTATAGTCGCTGAAAAATGGTCGTTATTGCCACGGTCGTTATTGATACCTTCCATACATAAAATGTTTTCTAATTGTTTTAACGATAGTTCCTAAACCACTGTCTCTACCTGAAAACGATATGACCAACATGTGTATCCATCATAATTTTCTTTAATTTAAAGGGC
Organism: Eudasyphora cyanicolor; assembly: GCA_963930755.1. Classification (NCBI taxonomy): domain Eukaryota; kingdom Metazoa; phylum Arthropoda; class Insecta; order Diptera; family Muscidae; genus Eudasyphora; species Eudasyphora cyanicolor. The sequence goes on from OZ005736.1 coordinate 214,220,322, forward strand.
ATCACGGCTCTATCGGATTTACACTTCAAATATGGTCCAAATTCTAAAGGGAACTCCCATGATATAAGAATTTAAAAAGATATAAAAAACTTTACCACAAAAATTGTTTTTGCTTTTGTTTCAAAGAAAACCACGTTATACAGGGTGGCGCAGTATGAGCTATATGGTTTAAATGGTTTACAATTTTTATACCCTACACCACACTGTGGTACAGGGTATTATAAGTTTGTTTCACGGCAGATGTTTGTAACACCTGAAAATAACACAGCTAGACCCACCTTAAAGTATACCGATCGACTCAGAATCACTAGCTGAGTCGATTTAACGATGTCTGTCCGTCCGTCCGTCCGTCCGTCTGTCCATGTAAAGTTGTTCGTCGACTACAGGTCGCTCCGATCGCTCTGAAATTTTGCAGTTTAGAGTATTTCGCGGCTGTTAAGATCGCTATTGAATTTGGTTGAAATCGGTTCAGATTTAGATATAGCTCCCATATATATCTTTCGTCCGATTTGGCCCTTTAGTCCTATAGAAGCTGTATTTTACATCCGATCGTTTTGAAATTTACAATGGTAGAGTTTCTTGATCCATTAACCATCATTGCCGAATTTGAAGAAAATCGGTTAAGATTTAGCTATAGCTCCCATATATATGCTTCGTCCGATTTTGCTCTTTAGTCCTGTAGAAGCTGTATTTTACATCCAATCATTTTGAAATTTAGAATGGTAGAGTTTCTTGATCCATGAACCAACACTACCGAATTTGAAGAAAATCGGTTAAGATTTAGCTATAGCTCCCATATATATGTTTCGTCCGATTTGGCCCTTTAGTCCTATAAAAGCTGTATTTTACATCCAATCGTTTTGAAATTTAGAATGGTAGAGTTTCTTGATCCATGAACCAACACTGCCGAATTTGAAGAAAGTCGGTTAAGATTTAGCTATAGCTCCCATATATATGTTTCGTCCGATTTGGCCCTTTAGTCCTATAAAAGCTGTATTTTACATCCAATCGTTTTGAAATTTAGAATGGTAGAGTTTCTTGATCCATGAACCAACACTACCGAATTTGAAGAAAATCGGTTAAGATTTAGCTAAAGCTCCCATATATATGTTTCGTCCGATTTGGCCCTTTAGTTCTATAGAAGCTATATTTTACATCCAATCGTTTTGAAATTTAGAATGGTAGAGTTTCTTGATTCATGAACCAACATTGCCGAATTTGAAGAAAATCGGTAAAGATTTAGCTATAGCTCCCATATATATGTTTCATCCGATTTGGCTCTTTAGATCCAATTGTTTTTATACCCTACACCACACTGTGGTACAGGGTATTATTTAAGTATAAAATGTCCAAAAAGTAAATTTGTGTAAACACATGAATTACATTATGTAAACATGAATTACAAAATTTATATATCAGAGTTATTCAATATTACGAGAGTGGTGTAGGGTATTATATAGTCGGCACCGCCCGACTTTAGCCTTTCCTTACTGGTTTTATTATGCGATTATTATAATTTTTTTTAAAAAATACAGTATATTATTGGGGAATTTTCTGAATTAGCTTTGAAAAATTATATCCTGTACTGATAATAATTAAAAAAGTTATAAAGAATTCAAATGTTTTATAACTTTTTAAGAAGTGGGGAATATGAAACGAACGAAAAATTTCGCTAAAATTCGATTATTTTTGTACGTTGTTCGATTCATAATTAATTCCCCAAAATGCTGAAAAAAACGAAGAAAGAATAATAATTAAGCAAGTTATAAAGAATTCAAACCATATAGCTCATTCTACGCCCCCCTGTATATTCAATGAAATTCCTTATGGTCTCCAATTTCAATGAAACTTGGTGGAAATAATATAGTTCTCTAATAACGGAGACAGAATTTTGTTGAAAAATCTCCAAAACCCCAGGAGATATGCACGTTTAAACGCTAGAAATTGGGATTAATATATTGAAATGTACTAGCATTCGAAGGCTCATAACTTTTATTCCACATGAGATCTTTCATATTTTATTTTGACCTACTTTGTAAAGAGTTCAGCTTTAGTAATATGTATCAATGTGGATACAGTCCGGAAGCAGCGTAACATATTCTATTTTTAAAATAGTAATAAAAATAAATAAAACTCGAGTGTGTTCAAAAAGCAATATTTTTTAAATTAAAGAAATGGAAATTTCATAGAAATTGCAATTTTATTGAAAAAGTCAAAGAAATTAAAATTTTATTACAAATTTCATAGAAAGTAATGCCTATATTACTATTTTCTTGCAAATTTCTTTGGCATTTTTTTTTCTAAAAACTGAACAGAAATAGAATTTTTATGGAGTACTATGGCAAAATTGGAATTTTAAAAAAAAATTGTCAAATTGCATTTTTCTGCAGACTATGTTCTTTACAGTGTACTCTGAAGACAACCATTTCACCAAGTTTCGAACCATCCGTATGAAAGTGGAGATGGTTTATATTACCTGATATTCTGCCAACTCATTCAATTCTGGCTGTTATCATAGTGATGTAGTTCCTTTCAAAGGTGTACACCGTTGGTATATAGCCCATTCGGTCGATTACCATAGCACTACTCTGTGATATCCTCATGTGACCGTTGTTCTTGTACCTCCACATTGATAGATTGTTTAATCTTAGTGCCGCTCTAGTTGCAACTTCTCTCGCCACAATATTAATCGGCAGTATATGAAGTAGAGCTTGTAGAGACTCAGACTCACTCCGCTTATGCACAGGAATACAGTTCTCTGAACCTATTATAGTATGTTGGTGATGAAGGCTGGTGAAGCCTACATAAATTGCTCCAACCTGGGGCCGTCCACATTTCTGAATAGAACTTTATAAAATTTAACAGTATAACAGTATTTTAAACAAAGAAGGATGCTTGACAAATTTTAATAATATCGGTTCAGATTTAGATATAGCCCTTATATATACCTATATCACGAATTTTGCATCTAAGGACTATGTATATTAGGCCGGGTCGATTTGTGGGGAGGCAAAAAAGTCGCCATTGTTCGGTGAAAATCGTATTCTAGGGATGAACATAAGAAACTTTGCCGAAGGAACCATACCTCTAAAACGAATTCTGATGTCCCGGAATTTGGGTCGAACTTTTGGGTAGGGGCAAATTTTGAAAAATCCCTCTTTGACCCATTTAGAGTGCTCCAATCGAGTCCAAATGTATGACCGACCCCCACTAACTTTGGAGGCCCGACCCACTCATGCCAGTGGCACACCCCCTGGAACCCCCTGGGGGTTCCATACATTTGGACTCGATTGGAGCACTCTAAATGGGTCAAAGTGGGATTTTTTCCGGGACATCAGAATTCGTTTTAGAGGTATGGTTCCTTCGGCAAAGTTTCTTATTTTGATCCCTAGAATACGATTTTCACTGAGCAATGGGCGATAATACGCTTTTCGAACATATCTTCATAAAATTTAAGAGATAACAGTTTTTGAGCCAATAGAGATCGTTGCCAAATTTGAAGAAACCCGGTCCGGTTCTTACAGTAGGCCCCGCCCGACTTTAGCCCTTCCTTACAGGTATATTTCTTTATCGTTCCTATAGAATAGGAAGTCTCATGCAAATATGCTTATCCACCAGAAATGTTTTCCTTCCTTTAATGTAATTGTACTTTTGGCTGAAGTGTGCACCAAATTTTAACATTGCCGACCGGGAATCTCATTTAAGGTGGCGTTTGAAACGCATAACTTGGCTAATTTATTTTTTGCTTCGTTAGATTTTTGTGGCCACAAGGAATATATGCAAAATGCCTCATTTTGTGAGGAGATCCTGAGAAGGCACCATGGTGAGTAAGTAAACTCAAACATAAACTGTTAAAATTTTGTTTACATTTGGAACATTTTGTGGGGCATTCATTGGCAATTGGTCGTCCATCGAATGCATTTGCCCCGAATTCGCTGTCCACGGAGAACAGCAGAGTTGGCGATATGTTTAAAGCGTTTCTACGACTGCATTTTCCCAAATGTTTTTTTTTGTGGTGTGTTCTTTCCTGGTTGAAAGATTTATTATTTTGCAACAGTTTTGTGGCAGTGCCATTTAAATGTTTGCTTTTGCAAAATGTTTATTTGGACTTGCAACGGGCAAAACCAACAACAAATTCTCCCCCCGATTTTGTGGTGAACTAAAAGGCCTCCCTCTGGATTGCCTTAGAATGTACCACAATTTGAATTTGTTGCCGTTTTGTCAAAGGCCTTCGTTGTTTGGTCTGTCGTTTTTTTTTGTAGAATAAATGTCGAAATTGTAACAAATGTTTGAATTTGTCTTTGATTTGCATTTAGTGATAAGACGGAACGACGAACAGGCCGGTACGGTCCGGGCAGGTCCACATTGATGGATTGATTAATAACAATGTGTTGCCAGAACTGTCAGGTAAGCTGAGTCAGGTTTGTGTATTCAACCTGTCATGTCTCCGCGTGAGTTATACGTTTACAGTCACAGTTTCTTTAATAGGTTACACAGTGGGTATTTAAAAGAAAGAAATCCATTCGACTACCTGTGTATTTGACTGGGTAACAGTTAACTCACTTTGCCAACAGATACACGATGGAGAACTTGATTAAAAATTTATGAAAAAGCAGCTAGATTTCTTGAACAATTTAGCTAAATAAGTCTAAATAATTTTACAAGAAATCTCAGTTGAGTAAACCTACAGTTTCCTGAAGATTCCACGACAGAGTTATCCACAGTATCTGCTGTTGAAGTGGAGCCGTCAGGCAATACCAGGAAATAGCTTTAAACTATTTAAGACATGGTTTCGCCGGCAATTTTCATGCGGTTTCTGATAGGTTAATGACATGGCTCAAAGAGCTACACACTGATATCATTAGGATACGTTTGATGTGGTCGGGCTCATTTATAAAATTTAATACAATGTGCTACCACAGGAATGGAAAGAAAAATAGAAAAAAGTAGTTCCTCACATAGAACTTATCCGATTGGTTTAAATAGAATTGGTGGGTGCTAACATCAGCCAAGTCTGATAGTTCACCAAAGAAATATGAGCCCACAGTAACCTGCCGCCTTCTAGAGAGAGAGAGCTAGGCACACAAAATGCGTTCTAACGATTCATTCTCTTCATAGTCATCGCAGAGCCAGCAAAAGTAACTTCTCTATTGGCTCTCTACGTACCGCCTAAAAAGCAAGTGACCCTTCATGACTGCCACGATAAATGAGACGCCCTTTCTCCTCAACGACTGTAGGGCGTTGGTGAGTTTTGGCAAGACCACATCAGCTTCGAATGTATACCGTGCCTGACTAATGTTTCTACAAGAACAGTATATCTTACAAAGAGCTTGTATGTCGCTTGAGACATGCCCACGTATTCCTGTTTCCCTGGAATATGTAATGTAGTTGCTGACCGTGCTAGGGCATCTCCACTGCAGATTTCTGGTAGACTTTGGAGAGTTTGATCGGCAGTTATCCCAGAATGTATATAGTACTATCAAATCCAAATGTCTGGCTGACAGCAGCATTATTGCAGTGGTAAGTTCACGGATGTTGTTATCTTTATTGAGGGTTCACTTAATATGTATAAAGGAATATTTTGTTGCACTATCTCCCACAAAGTGCTTGTATGTCGCTTGAGGCATGCTCACATATTCCACATCCCTGGCTGGCCCTGCAAGCTCATCTTCTCTGGAATGTCCCTGTAGCCTGTGTACGAGTATCTTGCAATCTTGTAGACTTTGATTGGCAGTTATCCCAGATTGAATATAGTAATATCAAGTAGTAGTACAGTATTGTAATGGTATATTCACGGAGACCGTATTGCACTATCTGCTTAGATTTACTGAGGGTTAACTTAATGTAAAAGAAAATTTCGTGGTCATTGCTTGACATAGAGGTCGCTTTCAATAATATTAGGGCGAGCGCAATACCAATAGTCCTGCGAACACCTCAGGGAGGTGTGTTTTCTTGTGGAACTACGCCATGAAAATGTTCCTTGTTTGCTGGAGTTTTGGGGAATTTAATAAGTGCAATCAGGAGCATCTATTAGAGAGCTCCAAGTGGAACACTAACTTGAAGCAAATCGAACAAAAACCCAGTTGGTTGTGTTCAGCAGGAGGTACAAAAATAACAGCTGTAACTTAAATGAGCTGCGAAATTCCTTTTACAGACGGTGGCAAATCTTTGTTTTTTGCTAGACAATCATCTGCATATCAAGCTCAACATCTTTGATAGGTCGAAGAATCCTCAGTAAACATGTAATAGAAAAAACACCTCGAAATGTACATTGGATGTTAAAAACTCTACCGCGACAATTCTAAACGACTCGTTGAAAGCCGCATGACATTAACAAAAGCCAAGGGGCAAACAATGGCGTAGAAAGCACATCCGAAGCCTCAATGTTACGGAAAATTTTAGCCTCAACACCTTGTACTATTGTGCACCACTTCAAGAAAGATGATAGTTATTGCACTAGGTCAAGTGAGGAATCGCCAGCGGAGCTACAGGCAGTGGCTGATACGAGTACAATTGCTCCCTGGCTCAGAGAGATATACACTTGTTGTATCTATCACGCATACATGCCAACAAAACGGAGAGAAAGCAAGGTTGTTGTCATCCCAAAAGCGGGAAAGCCGTCCCACACTGGAGCTAAGGATGTCAAGCCAATTAGTCTATCATAATTTCTCTTGAAGACTCTGAAGAAGTTAATAGAAAAACACGTTGTCCTTAGAATTAAAATTGATCACAGGCTACTGTCCACTCAACAGCATGCCTACAGCAAGGGAAAGTCCACCGAAACCACCCTGCATTATCTAGTCAGCTTTATTGAAGGATCCCTATCTGTTGAGGAATACACTATGGTAATCGAAGCTTTTTATACCCTACACCACACTGTGGTACAGGGTATTATGACTTTGTGCATTTGTTTGTAACACCTAAAAGGAGAAGAGATAGACCCATTGTTTATTATACCGATCGACTCAGAATCACTTTCTGAGTCGATTTAGCCATGTCCGTCTGTCCGTCTGTCCATGTATTCTTGTAATCAAAGTGCAGGTCGTATTTATGGTCCGATTGTGATGAAATTTAGCATAGTGCTCTTTTTTGGCCCAAGGACGATCCCTATTGAAATTGGTTAAAATCGGTTCAGATTTGGATATAGTCCCCATATATATGTTTCACCCGATTTGACATGCAAGCGCCGTAGAAACCACATTTTACATCCGATCTTTATGAAATTCGGCAGAGAGATTCGGAGAAAATCCGATCAGATTTAGATATAGCCCCCATATATATGTTTCACCCGATTTGGCATGTAAGCGCTGTAGGAACTGTATTTTAAATCAGATCAGTACGAAATTTGGCAGAGAGAGTTCTCTTATTACATGAATAAACACTGCCAAATCCGGGGAAAATCGGTTCAGATTTAGATATAGCCACCATATATATGTTTCACCCGATTTATCATTTAAGCGCTGTAGAAATCTCGTTTTATATCCGATCAGTACGAAATTTAACAGAGAGAGTTCTCTTATTACATAAATAAACACTGCCAAATTCGGGGAAAATCGGTTCAGATTTAGATATAGCCACCATATATATGTTTCACCCGATTTAACATTTAAGCGCTGTAGAAATCATGTTTTATATCCGATCAGTACGAAATTTAACAGAGAGAGTTTTCTTATTACATGTATGAACACTGCCAAATTCGGGAAAAATCGGTTCAGATTTTAATATAGTCCCAATATATATGTTACACCCGTTTTGACATGTAAGCGCTGTAGAAACCGTATTTTATATCCGATCAGTACGAAAATCGGCAGAGAGAGTTTGCTTATTACATGTATGAACACTGCCAAATTCGTATCGCAATGCCCATTTTCGCATTGGTAGGTAGGTGTAGGGTATTATATAGTCGGCCCCGCCCGACTTTCTTCTGAGGCAAAACTACTCGAATCCGGATCCGGGAGTCGAAATGCTTCGACTTCGACTCCGTCAGTTAAATAACATAAATTTCTGAAATTATATTTCTACTAAAACTTGTATTCATTTTATTGAAAATAAGATATAGCTTTGTTAAAAAACCACAAAACAGTAGGTATTAAATGCCATTAATTAAATTTTTATTTATTTATCGACGCCTGACTTGCAAATAATATGACATTTCTTTCAAAATGAAATCATGATAAAATTTTCTACAATCACTGGGTCTGGTTTAATACTCGTATACCGCAATTTTTGCAAATTATATTCGCTTCAGGCATCCAGTTTCTTCGTTGGTTATTGTACTCTACACAACACTATGGTACAGGGGGTTATAACTTTGTTTTTTTTGGCAGATTTGTAAAAAATACTTCAGATAGACACACCTTAAAATATTCTCTGCCTCTCAGAATCACTAGCAGTCCGTCTGTCTGCCTGTCCATCTTAAGTTGTTCGTTAGGTTCAGGTCAAAATTTAACTACGATCCTGCTGAAATTTGGCAATAAGAACTCTTTCACAACACCGGTTCAGATCGATATTGCCCCCATATATAAGTGTTTCTTTAGATTTGGCCTTGTAGCGCCAGTATTCTGTATTACACATTCAATCATTTTCAAATTTAGTAGGGTAGAATTTATTTATGCAGGAACGCATATTGCCGAATTTGAACAAATTCAGTTTCGATTTAGTTTTATAATTATTATTTATATTTCATATTTATATGTGCTATATCTGATGTTATTCTGCTCTAAAAAGGTGGTTTACGATATCATATAGTTGGCTTCGCCAGTCATTGGTATTTTCTTACTGGTTTTTTACTCGCTTGGGAATAGCGTATAGTCTTGCAAAATTCTTATTTTGTTAGCAGCATATTCATCTTGCTAAATTGATCACATATATAAACATAACTTTCTAAAAACTGTATTTATATAAAAAGTCGATAATTTGGTCGACTTTATAAATATTTTGGACATACAACAATATTTGGTTAAAAGCATCAAATGTTTTATCCTTATATTGTACCAGAATTGTTTTCCCAAAAATTGTTGAGTGCAAAAATTCTATCGCATAAATGGTAAATTTTGCACAATTCATCTCGGAGTCGGAGTCGACCATAATTTTTCGACTCCGGACTCCGACTCCGGGCAAATATCCCAGACTCCGACTCCACAGCCTTCAATAACATAAATCCAGTCGCTACAACTACGGCTTTAGAACCTCGAGGGTTGATAGCAGCATACGAAGATTCATTTATAACCTTACTAGCTGACCCCGTGCGCTTCGCTGCCCTCAAAGTGTGTTTCAGTGAAATAGAACCATATGATATGTTGACACTCTTGATATTACGGCAGTGTTTTAGGGTCATCCATATTGCACTTAAATGCACAAATTTCGTGTTGTGCAATACCCGTCAAATCGTCGCTCATTTTCTGTTGGGGCATATAGGTTGCTGTGAAATACAGTCATACCAATTAGTGCAATCTATCAGTATTTGTTTTGTTGAGTCACGTGCTAACTTTGGAGGCACTTGAATACTAAACACACTTGGTCAAGCGTCAATCTAGATATAATCGTCTCCAGTTATTTCGTTTTCAGCAAGCGTGTCGTATGCACAGATTCTACCACTGATCAGCGTTTTAATCAGATTCCGTAGAGTGTTATCAACAGCATCCACTATAAACTTCTAGACGATGAGTGCAACGCCTCTCTATATTTCGTTTTGAGTGCTTTGTCAATCGACACTATTTTCATGCAAATTTTCCAAACTGTCCTTCAATGATATTGGAAATTTTTCAAATTCTCATCTCGGGTTGTATGGGCGGCGCCACGCCCTTATCACTCTCTTTTGCAAAGATATCGCCGCAATGCTATTTCAAATATTGCGTCCTACATTTTTTATTTATATGGGGGTGTCATGCCAACTGTTTCCATCGTTCCTGTTTGCAGCTCCATCACCCCTACTGGTACCAAGGCCAGACAGTCAAACTTCGAAACCATGGCTGATATAGTCATCGAAATATTGAATTTTGAAATTTCAGGTTCAATGTCCAATGTCACATATAGCAAATTTGGAGACTCTTACCGCAATAATATTCGTAATGTAGCATTTCTAAATTTCAGGTTGTGTGGGCGATGTCACGCCAACTAACACTATCACCCTAGTTTTCAGCTACAAAACGCGTACTGGCACCATACCCAATTTTGAGAATTTTGCTACTATAGTATTCGAAATATTTCATATTTTAATTTTAGGTTGTGTGGGCGGTGCCACGCCCACTTTCACTGTTTATCCATTTTTAGTCCTGTGACGCGTACTGGTACCAAGGTCATACATACTAAATTTCAAGAATTTTACTGCAATAGTACTCGAAATATTTCATATTTAAATTTTGGGTTGTGTGGGCGGTACCACGCCCACTGTCACTATCACTCCAGTTTTCAGCTACATGACGCGTAATGGCACCAATGTCACACATACCCAATTTCGAGAATTTTGCTCCAATAGTATTCGAAATATTTCGTACTTGAATTTTAGGTTGTATGGGCGGTGCCACGCCCACTATCACTATCACACAGGTTTTTGGCTCCATGATGTGTACTGGTACCAAGGTCACACATATGGAATTTCGAGTATTTTGAACCAATAGTACCCAAGATATTCCACTTTTAAATTTTACATTGTATGGGCGGTGCCACGCCCCTTTGTCCAATCAAAACCGAATATAGCTACGAACCTTCCACGCACCAAATGATATTCTCATCTAAAAATTCAGCAAAATCTCTTCAGCCGTTTTCGAGTTCATCGCGTACCAACGAACACCATTTCATTTTTATATATATAAGATATTAAGAGACGCATTTCAGCTACAACTGACCTCCATAGATTTGTCAGCAGGGGAAAGCACCAGGGGGGTGTTCTGTTTCCTCTGCTATGGAATCTCTCCATAAACAATATTCTGCTTTCTCTGTAGATGATGGGTGTCAGAGTTGTTACCCATGCAGATGACGTGGCAATAGCTGTTAGAGGGCCTTCATACAACCGCAAGATGGGCTGCCGATATTGGTCTTGGTGTTAACCCGACCAAGACGGAACTAGCCCTTTTTAATCAGAAGAAATAAGGAAATACACATCGCTGCAAGCGCAAAATACTTATGTATTTTACTGGCCAGGAAGTTGCACTTCAAACCCAGGAAAGAGCAAAGAAAGCTGTGGTAGCGCTATATATAGTTTTATGTTCATCCAAAGTTTTTTTATCTACCTTTTGTGCCATACTAAACAATGTTCAGCGAATGGCTGCTATATGTATCACTGCTATATGTATGTTATACTACATTTAATGTCGATAGATATTGAAGCAGTGAATATGCCACATATTCTGCGTTTAAACTCAGGGAACTGTCACTATGACCAGGAAATGGCTACGGACATAGTATCATTCGTGACAGAATGCCTGACCTTCCGGGCACTGTTGATTACATTATGACTGAACCACTCTTTGATAAGAAGTGTCTCACTCTTATACCTGATAGCCCAGAATGGAATGGTCTTATCCAAGGACAGAAGAGATTCGTTAACTTTTGTACAAACGGTTCCAACTCAATAACCAAGTTGGCGTTGGTGTCTTTTCAGAGAAACTAGAGCTATCACTTGCAAAAAGACTGCCTGGTCACATATCTGACCAAAGTTGGTATAAATATTTTCTCCGATAGTCAGGCTGCTATCAAGTCCCTGGAAACAACATTCCTGAAATCAAAAACTGCCCTCGACTCTAGCAGATCTCCTAACGAGATGACTGAACAGTTCAATATTCACCTGATAAGGGTGCCGGGCCATAGGTATAAACAAACTGCTTAACTTGCGAGGCTAGAACTACCTTACTTGCGAGGCTAGGAACTACCTTACAAGCTCCAGGGGTCCTGGAACATATGAGATAGATAGTGCACTTACGGTAACAAATGACAGGTGGTGACTAGTCAGGAACTGCATACATTCCAGGCTGATGTGGCCCAGCACTGCTCCACAACCAAAGCACTGCTGTCAATGTCGAAAACAGACGTCTCGCTTATGGTGTCTGTCATGACAAGTCACTGTCTTATTGGACGGCACACAGTGAGATTAAAGAACTTGCATAATGAATTTGCTGAAGCTGTGGTGACGAAGAGGGGGAGGAATCAATAGATCACATTCTTTGTCTGTGCCCGCTCTCTCCAGAAGGCGGCATACAACCTTGGGCGCTTATTTCTTTGAGGAGTTAGCTAACTTGGATGTTGGAATCCGCCAACTTTTGAGCTTTTTAAGCAACCAAATTAGTTCCTGGGAGTGGCTTATGTTTTATGGTGTGGTAATACAATGGACTGTATAGTAGTTATTCACTTTTTTGCGGCAAATGCTCATCCCACTACGATGTCGGGGATGCTGAACTAGCGGTTTTAAAATTTGCAAAGACGAAATCTTAACCGATTTCTTCCAAATTTAAAAGTGTTCATTCATATTATAAGAAACCTCTTTCTGCCGAATTTCATACTGACCGGATATAAAATAAAGTTTTTACAGCGCTTACATGTCAAATCGGGGCTAACATATATACGGGGGCTATATCCAAATCTGAACCGGTTTTCTCCGAATTCAATAGGGATCGTCCTTGTGCCAAAGATATGTGTAAAGTTTCGTCGAGATCGGACCATAATTGCGACGCGTATAGAATACATTTACAGACAGACGGACATAGCTAAATCGACTCAGAAAGTGATTACAAGTCGATCGGTATAATAAACAGTGGGTCTATATCTTCTCCTTTTGGGTGTTACAAACAAATGCACAAAGTCATCATACCCTGTACCACAGTGTGGTGTAGGTTATAAAAACAAATATATTTTGTAAATTTTAAAACCGGCATATCTCAATAACTATATGACCAATTTTAGATAAAAAAGCAGATTCGTGATCACGAGTTAAAAGTGAATTAAGGATCCGTGACTTAGCGGACTTATTACGAGTATAAAATTTGAAAATCAGGAAAAAATTCAAAACTAAAAACAATTTTGAAAAAGGAAAAGCACAGTTCTTCATATTTTTACATGCCCTACACGGTAATACGATGAGCAATTTGATATTTCAAACCAGTAAGGAAAGGCTAAAGTCGGGCGGGGCCGACTATATAATACCCTACACCACTCTCGAAATATTGAATAACTCTGATATAAAAATTTTGTAATTCATGTATAAATTGTTTATATAAATTTACTTTTGGGACATTTTATACTTAAATAATACCCTGTACCACAGTGTGGTGTAGGGTATAAAAACGATTGGATCTAAAGAGGCAAATCGGATGAAACATATATATGGGAGCTATAGCTAAATCTTTACCGATTTTCTTCAAATTCGTTAGTGTTGGTTCATGGATCAAGAAACTCTACCATTCTAAATTTCCAAAGGATTGGATGTAAAATACAGCTTCTACAGGACTAAAGAGCAAAATCGGACGAAACATATATATGGGAGATATAGCTAAATCTTAACAGATTTTCTTCAAATTCGGCAATGTTGGTTCATGGATCAAGAAACTCTACCATTCTAAATTTCAAAACGATTGGATGTAAAATACAGCTTCTATAGGACTAAAGGGCCAAATCGGTCGAAACATATATATGGGAGCTATAGCTAAATCTTAACCGATTTTCTTCAAATTCGGCAATGTTGGTTCATGGATCAAGAAACTCTACCATTCTAAATTTCAAAAGGATTGTATGTAAAATACAGCTTCTATAGTACTAAAGGGCCAAATCGGACGAAATATATATATGGGAGCTATATCTAAATCTGAAACGATTTCAACCAAATTCAATAGCGATCTTAACAGCTGCTAAATACTCTAAACTGCAAAATTTCAGAACGATCGGAGTGAAATTGCGACCTGTAGTCGACGAACAACTTTACATGGACAGACGGACGGACGGATGGACAGCCATGCTTAAATCGACTTAGCTAGTGATTCTGAGTCGATCGGTATACTTTAAGGTGGGTCTAGCTGTGTTATTTTCAGGTGTTACAAACATCAGCCGTGAAACAAACTTATAATACCATGTACCACAGTGTGGTGTAGGGCATAAAAAGTTAAAAAACTGACTAGCCCTAATGTCCATGGACATGAGACGTTGAAACATGTCCTCTCTTCAACCTAACCCAACCAGAGCGGGAACAAAGGACATTCTACTCTAGGGACTCGTAAGTGTTTGTATGCAGTGGTATTAATCTTATGAGTTATTTTATTTCGGCCTTTTTTGTGTTGAGGTACATAAAGTAGAGGCGAAGGTACGCCACGGGACTATAGGTACTGCTAAATTTTATGTATTTGTATAGGCTGCTACCAAAGTTATAATCTATTAAATTTATACACAAAATGTCTCCTTTGTATGGCAGCTACAAAAAATAGAGAGGAAATTCAATAACTTAACAAGAGATAAACAAAACTATTATCGCAAACAACATTTTAAGTCAATCGATAACTCCTTTCGACAGTTACCAAACACACCAGCCATCCAGACGGACGGACATTATACAAATGGATTTCCGTCAAACGTACTTGCGTGGGATGCAATTTGATAATATTTTGCAATATACAACTTGAAATTTTTTTAAGGAATTTTCAATAACTTAACATTTTTTTAAGGAAAAATCTACATTTTGAAATGTAGATATTCTGATTTGGGAGTTTAATAAAATTGAGCCCAATCAAGTCGGTATATCGGCAATTTTCATCATTTTGTTACATAGTGTAATGCGTACATATTTCTCCATTTCAGGTCATTTCAATCCAATTAATCCCATTTAATAATAGTACAATTTTCCGATTTTGCTTATTGATATCAAACAAATGCCATTAAAGAGTTCCACTTGGGTTTCAACCATTAAAGAAACATAACAAATTTAAAAATAAAAATATGTATGTTTGCCAAAAGTTAATTGAACTTCAGTAATGCCAAAAAAAATGCAAACCAGTTGGATTAACGATTCAATATACAATAACCCCAAACAAATGCTGAAATATACATATGTATGCACAAACACACTTGCGCCATGCCATTCGTTTTAAAAATTAAATAATCCAGAGGTGGATGGCCAGCAACAGAAATCCTTGTAGTAGGCCTTCTTCATAAGTATAACACTTTTATTTTATTTACTTGGGCGGTTGAGTCTCGGAGCATGTTCCCTGACAGGGTTTGTAATCAAAGGGACCGACCAGGGTGGAATACTGTCTCCATTAATATGGAATGGAATTGGAAAATACCCCAAAGTCCTCAACGCTATTCTACAGCTTGTGAATGAACTGGCTAAATATTCCAGAAACCAGTGTTTGAGCCGTAACCCAAACAGAGCAGAATTGGTTCTCTCTTCTACATGGGCATCCTCATCGATTTTATAAGACATGAAGTTAAACTTCAAACCAAACATTCTGAAAATATCAAAGAAGGCAGCGGTTTTGTATACACCTGTAAAAGTCAGACCAATAATGCTGTATGGCATTGTCGTCCGTTAGTCGGTTCAATGAATGGCTGATTTTTTTTGAAACATTTCGATTTATTAATCCATATAAAGTAAACAAAAATTCTATATCTTATAACTACTGATAATAATATTAAAACTTATAATTACTTAGCATTCTGCATCTAAATGTATGTAGCTTATACCTAGAGGAGTTGCAGCGTAGCTGAAAGAATCAATAATTCAAGATAATATTTACACAAAAAAATTCCCCAAAAAATGGACCGTAAAAAGGGGATAATAATACAGGAATGAACATACAAACTATTACCTACAAACTACAACTTACATACAACTTACATACAACTTACATAGTAGGCAATATTTAAAACTATATACAACTATTTACAACTAGTTACAAACACCCATCTCGTTGATGAGTGCTATACAGGGAGTTGGTCCCGTGGTTCTGAATCGTATATAGGGTGATCCAAGTAGAGATACTTTTTTCAATAGCCTTTTTTTTACATATCACGTGTGAGTCGTGTCATGCTGTCATGTTATTTTTGTTAAGTATTGTTTGGCATTTCATCATGCAAAGACTTACGCCTGAATAACGTTTACAACGTTTTGACAACAAATTGACAGATTAATTAGTGTAATGTTATAACGGGTGATCCAAGTTGAGATACTTATTTCAATAGCCTTTTTTTGACAGATCACGTGTGAGTCGTGTCATGCTGTCATGTTATTTTTGTTAAGTATTGTTTTTCATTTCATCATGGAAAGATTTACGCCTGAACAACGTTTACGCGTGTCATTCGCCAGTTACCAGACGAAGCGAGTCATCGAAAATTGGACTCAACGGATGGACCATCTGAGACGTAGCCGCGGCCAACATTTGATAGACATAATCTTCAAAAAATAAATGCCAAAGAATGTTCTTTCAAATGATAATAAACATTCCCCATTCAAGTTGAATTTTCTGTGTTTTTTTCTTTAAAAAAGTAGGGAACCTCGAAATGGATCACCCTATACTAAATTTATTGTTGCTAGACATTATAGTGGGACACGGTACCACAGTTACTGATATTTGACTTAGGGAATTGTCGTTCTGGTCTGGAAATGACAATGGACATAAGGCGTGTTTTCGTTACACCATAAGTGCTTAATTTGTATGGGGAGCTAAGCACTTTTAAGCACTATTATTTCCCGATGAAGTTTGGTGCTTGTGTTCCTGTCTTAATCGAGTATGATGTTGCCAGATTGGGCACCCTATATTTAGCAATATGGCATCCCATTTTTGGAGAGATTTTATCAATTATTGTGAATTAACGGGAAGAAGAAGAACAAAAATAGTAAATTATTTTAATATTTGCAAAAAGAGTGTAAACAAATGAACATAGAATAGTAAATATATGTTTTATAAATACTTTTCACGAATTTTTTGTCTGTTTCGCACTGTTCTTTCTTCGCAACTCATGACGCCATTGCTACCAGATAGTGAAAATCCGCCACTTATTGCTTATGTGCCAGTTAGTGAAAGTCAGTTGTTTTCGTTGCAAAGTGCTAAACTAAAATTGTTAGCTTGTAACGAAAACATGCCTATAGTGTCATTCTAGACACAATGCCGGATCATCCGGGCATTCTTGATGACATTATGACTGAACTACTTTTAGACAAGAAGTATGTTACTATTATACCTGATAGACGTCTCACTTATAGTGTATGTCTTGATGAGTCACTTCCTTATAGGACGGCACGCAGATAGATAAAATTGAGGAATCAATACAACACCTTATGTGTTTAAAATGTCCTGCTCAAAAGTTGCCGGATTGCATCATAAGCCAAGTTAGCTAACTCCCCAAAGGAATGAGAGCCTAACGTTGCATGAAGCCTTCCTGCGAGAACCGGTCACAGATAGCCTTTTCTTCGTCTTCACAGCTTCTACAATTGCTTTAAACTCTCTGCGTGCCGTCCAATAAGCAGTGACCGGTCATGACAGACATGATAAGTGAGACGTCCAGTCACGACAACGATAGCAGTGCATTTTTAGTTTAGACCGGAGCACTTCAGCTTGGAATGTATGTAGTTCCTTACTAAGGACCACCTGTCGGGTGTTGTCATTCTCTCAAGAAGAGATTGCAGGTTGCTAGAGGTATACCCACACATTCCAGTTCCCCTGGAGCGTGCATGGTAGTTCCAAATCATGCAAGTTCTACCTTGCAGTTCCACGGGACATCCCTGTGGCCCGGCACCTATAAGAGATCTGGTACAGTAGATGGCAGTTTTTGAATTCAGTAATATAGTTCCCAGGGACTTGATAGCAACCTGACTATCAGATAAATTATTTATACCGATTTTGGTCAGAACAGATTTTGGCCATTCCGCTACCTCTTTACTAGCTAAGATTTCTGCCTGGTAAACACAACAGTGATCAGACAGTCTTTTTGCAAGTGATTACTCAAAATCATTAGAAAAGACACCAAAGCCCACTTGGCCCAACGACTCTTCTATGTCCTGGGATAGCGGGCCGATGTCAAAACAACACAAAAAACACAACCGCCTCCGAAGTGATTCCCAATATGCAAAGAATATGCGCGGTGAGGCAACGGGCCTTGAGGCGTTAGGGCCGCCAAAAATACCCTAAAGCCCAAAGTTGGGCGAAAAAGTGCTCAAATGAAAGGAAATGTCAAGAAGATTCCAAAAAAGAAGACCAAGTAAAGACTGATTAAGTTCAGCCATGTCGAAAATTATACACCCTCCGCCATAGATCGCATGTGAATGGTTTCGGGTAAAAATAAACTCATTATACCAATTTGTCCTAAATTTTACGACTGTTGAGAACATGTATACTTTATGGGGTCACAGATCAATACTTAGAGGTGTTACAAACGGAGTGACAAAATGAATATATTCCCCCTCCTATGGTGGAGTGGAGTATATAAAAATCCAGTCGCGGTTATCAGGTCATACAATTTGGAAAATGCCGTAGAGATACAAAAAATGTCCTGTATTTTTAATTTTTAATATTTTTATATGTAATCAAGTGGAGTGACATAATTGGAATAGCATATTTTAGGCCTCAAATTTTTTAAATTTAGTCTATTGATTTTTATACTTTAGGTGGTTTTGACCACTGGATTTTTATTTCCTTTTTGGAATCTGAGGAATTTTCATTCATTTGAGTACCATATCGTGTATTAGTAGGCCTTAGATCCTTTTTTAAGGGCAAAGGCTCCAGGACCCGTATCTCCACTTATGTATTTTTGGCCCATTTCAGATGTCGTGGTGTTTTCTTGTTTTCACATGTGTCCACTAAATTGCACTTTTTCCAATATATAGAATCAGTCTGAAATTCGACTAAAAATAGCCAAACGTTAAAGGGCTATAATACAAAAATTCGAGACAACTTCGAAAAACCCTTTGGGGGTTTTGATACTAACATGTCCAATTGGCCTCGTTCGGGAAAGATTTTCTTGTTGCACAGAGTTATCAGGTATAAGAGCGAGGTACTTATTGTCAATGAGTGACTCAGTCATAGGGTAAATAACAGTGCCCGAAAGGTCAGGCATTCCGTCTAGAATGACAGCACTCGTATGTCCGTAGCCATTTCCTGACCATAGTGACAGTTCCCTGTCTAATAGCAGTGCGTGCGGCATATTGCATTGCTATAATATTTAGCGACATTAAATGTAGTATAACATTTAGTGCCTCAGTTAGTGTCTTTCTCAGCGCGCCAGTAATACCTATAGAAGCCATTCGCTGAACCTTGTTTAGTATTGCGCAGAAGCTGCAGAGCTGTCTACCAGACGGGAATTCCGTACAGCATTATCGGTCTGACTACTGCCGTATACTACCAATAAAGTAAACTCGGGTTCAGACCCTAGCGTTTTCATAACGCTACATACTTTTATTTTCATGTAAACGTATGCAGCGTTACCTTTGTTATTTCCAGAATGTCGGGGTTTAAGGTCAACTCCCTGTCTAGTAAAATAATTTAGTATTAGCATAGAAGGGAACTTCAATACCAGCCAATGAGACAGGTGTAACTGGTGGTAACTTATTTCTTCTGCTAAAAAAATAGTTAGTTCCGTCTTGTAGGGTTTAATTAGAAGCCCATCTTGCGGATGTATGAAGGGCCTGCTGTATGATGTCTCTAAGAGTACTCGGAAACTTCCCTCTAAAGGCTTGTGACTCGTCATCTGCATAGTGAACAACTTTAATACTCATTATCACCAGAGAAAGCAGAATATTACTCATGGAGAGATTCTATAGCAGAGGAGACATAACATTCCCTTGGGGCGTCCCCATGGTAAGAAATCTATGGAAGTTAACTAGATGAAATGCGTCTCTTAATCAGAAGGTTATAAATGAACCTACTTATCTTTAATGTGAGACATGGAACAGGGCGACGAAGAATATCAACTCCATTCAGATCTTCTTTAAAAAGTACCTGAGAAGAATACAACGGATTTTCTGACCTAATTTAATATCAACAAGTAAAAGCGTTAAGTTCTTATCTTATATACCCTCCACCATGGTTAGCATGTGACCTCACAAAATAACTCAAACCCCATCCTATGGTGGAGGGTATAAAAACAGAGCTCTGGTCACGAATGCAGAAATCCCAAATCGCCAGTGAAATGCGAAGAATGAAATGTGGCAGGATTAGTCACATAATAAGAGGACCACACGACGACATCGCTCGCAAAGCTATTGATTGAAACCCGCAATGAAGCAGAAGAAGAGGACGGCGAAGCTTCCAAAAAGGGAAATAGCTAGAGCAAAATAAAGATCAAACTGAAACGATTGGAAGTTACTTGTAGAGACCCTACGCTTCTTATAGGAACTAAAGGAACCAATATATGTACGTATACTGCTATCAACCCCCAAATTTATGTTATTGAAGGCCCCTCTGTATCTAATGGTGTTTTCTTTTCTAAAAAATAATGTTGCCCTGTCAGAGAGCAGCATTTTAATTATGTCGCCTACACCTTCTTGTACTCCGACATTTTTTATGGTCAGTATAAAAAAAAGCCAAAATCTGGCATTTTAACTCACAAAAGGCCAGCGTCCAACCCTTCGATTAAATACAGGGCTGAAATGTTGCATTTTTTCACCGCGCAAGTGCGACATTTTTTTTTCAAACGAAAACAAAAAGCATTTTTGGGACGAAAAGCAGAAAAAATTCATAATTTTTTGGTACAGAGAGGGATCCTTCAATAAAGCTTAATAGATCGCCCAGGGGCTGTTTTGGTGAACTTGCCGTTGTTGTACTTACATGCTATTGATTGAACAGTAGCCTGTGATCAATTTTAGCCCTAAGGTAACTATCTATTAATCTCTCCAGGGTTTTAAGAAGAAATGACGATAGATGGATTTGCCTTAGATTAACCTTGGCTGCAGTATGGGGGCAGCTTGCCTCTCATAGACCAATTGAGATCTCTAGTGCTACCACGGCACAGTTCCCCTCATCAGAACGAACCCGATTGATACACAAAGTTATGAATAATTCGAATATCGGCACCGACAAGATCTAGCAGCCTTTCTAGAACGGCCGACTACAGTGTATCCAGACGTCGTTCACTCAATGCGGGACAGAAACAAAGCAAGGTGCGACTTATTCATCGTCACCACAGTTTCTCTGTTAAATTTCGTACTGATCGGATATAAAACACGATTTCTACAGCGCTTAAATGTTAAATCGGGTGGAACATATATATGGGGGCTATATCTAAATCTGAACCGATTTTCCCCGAATTTGGCAGTGTTTATTCATGTAATAAGAGAACTCTCTCTGCCAAATTTCGTACTGATCTGATTTAAAATACAGCTCCTATAGTATACATATCAAATCGGGTGAAACATATATATGGGGGCTATATCTAAATCTGAACGGATTTTCCCCGAATTTGGTAGTGTTCATTCACGTAATAATAAAACTCTCTCTGCCGAATTTCATAAAGATCGGTTGTAAAATGTGGTTTCTACAGCGCTTACATGTCAAATCGGGTGAAACATATATATGGGGACTATATCCAAATTTGAACCGATTTTAACCAATTTCAATAGGGATCGTCCTTGGGCCAAAAAAGAGCACTATGCTAAATTTCATCACAATCGGACCATAAATACGACCTGCACTTTGATTACAAGAATACATGGGCAGACAGGCGGACAGACAGACGGACATGGCTAAATCGACTCAGAAAGTGATTCTGAGTCGATCGGTATAATAAACAATGGGTCTATCTCTTCTCCTTTTAGGTGTTACAAACAAATGCACAAAGTCATAATACCCTGTACCACAGTGTGGTGTAGGGTATAAAAAGAAAAGCAATCAGATAGAAACGACTAGGGATTCTACGTACACAGCCTATATACCTGATGGAATTAGCTGATTAATATTATTCATGTCTGGCAGGTATTTTAGTAGCAAAGTTCCTCTCGAAGTACACTGTTGACGTATAGTCCACTCGGTCGTTTACCATTGAACTACAGAGTAATATTCTCATGTGGCCGCAGTTCTTGTACTTCCACATTGATAGACCGTTTAGTCTTAATGTCGCTTTGGTGGCAACTTCTCTTGCCACAATCGGTATACGTGGTAGTCGAATTACATACCGAACTGTCCCAAGATTGTCGTTTCTTTAGCCTATTCATGATGAAATTACAAACCAAACAGAGCACAGTTGATAATAGCGTTACCAAATATGTCCAAGTTCTGGCCGTTTAATATTCATCAGGAAATGGAACATTTAGAAAATACCCTATATAAGTGTGTTTCCATTATTCACCCTATATGAGAAACGACAGATTATTTTTTCAATATTTTTTGAAATTTCTCCACTGTGCGTTGGCACCTTGAGAAATAATTTTATAGAAAAGGCCTCTCCCTATAGTAAGGCCCATTGCCTTTTGAGATGACCCTGATGCTATTGTTATACTGCCACCATACAATGATGGCAACTAACAGTGAGCTGAGCGTTAGAGTAACACCTGTCTGGGTCGGACAGAAGACTGACGTTCGTTATAACATTATAACGGCTTAGAGGAGGTATTGTTGCCAAAAAAGGACACACTCACGGCCAAACATACACTTGCCCAAAATAAAAAAAATCAACCAGCCACCGCCAGCAGTCCAAAGAAAAGCAAAACGTATCGCCGGCATGAATTCAGTCGGAACTTCTCTTAAAGAGTATTTGGGTTTGAGTCACCTTTCTTGTTGTTATTACTAGTGAAGCGATATTGTTTCAAAATAATTCAAACGCAACGTTCGTTTACAAAAGACCACGTCAGCTCACATACACAAAGACAAAGGACACCAACGAAGACACACACAAAAAAAAAACTTTCAAAAGGACATACGAAACACACAGTGGGAAACATAAGAAGAGAGCCTAACTAACTAACGGTGGTCGATTTTGTTAAAAAGCGAATTATAGGCAAATTCACATGTGATGAATTCGAATTTACCAAAGCACAACTGCGGAACCAGAAAAAACAGGAACACATCGCCTAAATCGCCCAACAAAAAACTGCATAAATTTCAAAAGGTATGAGTCCAGACATCTACTCAAGCGTGATGTGTCGTTTGACAAAAAGCTCAAGTCCTCGAATGCCGAATTATAGCAGATGCATGAGGAGCATGAGGAAGCAGTTAGACAGACAGGATATTTTTTTATAATCGCTCCCACCTTGGCTTGCCGGCAGCATTGAATTTGCCTAAGGTGTATGGGTTTGGCATTTGGCTTACAGATAATGGTGATGGTAACTTTGTGACGCACTCCGGCGATTCCTTTTCCAAACGGCAGTTATAGCTGACTAAAGGACAGCCTCGCCCTGGGTCGATCTCGACCACATCAATTTAACATTTTTCTACAAAATGTATTTCAATGAAAAGGCTAAAATCATAATAAATGATAAGTTTGGAAAAAATCTGTGCATATTTTAAGTGAAATTTAGTGAGTATTGATTCTGAAATAAATTATATACTTTTTATTCGAATCTTCCGAAGTTCCAAATATATAAGTAGTAAGTAACAGCTTTCTGTCGCTATTAGCTTGAGGAAAATGGGATATTGGGATGTTTTGTATAAAAAGTTAAAAACTTATAACTTTAAAATCAGTTTGTATGAATTTAACTCGTATATATGTCGTATGTATGTATATATGCTAGGCAAGATGTTATTATAATGATGGGCGACTTTAACGCAAAAGTTGGAAGTAATAATAGTGGCCTTAAAGGAGTAATGGGTTGTCACGACCTTGGAACCCGCAACAATAACGGCGATCGATTGGTCGACTTATGTCAAAAATTCGAACTGATGATAGTTGGAACAATATTCCCGCATAAGGATATTCACAAATATGGATGTCACCAAATGGAAACACGCGAAACCAGATTATCTCACTAATCGAAGTGGGTACTACCTACACATTACTGATGCCATTCTTTAAATTAAAACTGAAAACTCATAACAGGACAGATCAGAAAACAACTAAACGATTGTATATTAAGAAGCTAAGGAACACTGATACAAAAAAGATAGTGAGTGATTTGATGAAGGAAATCATTTTAAACAATATCCCCCAAACATAACACAGGCGTTATAATGAAAGAGATTGCGGAAGAAACATTAGAATCCATGCAAAAGTCCTCCAGAAAGCAGTGGATTACTGATGAAACATGGAAGCTAATTAAGAAAAGGAATAGCTTAAAAAAGCAGATAAATAAAGATATTTCATATAAACAAGAGTACGCCATGGTAGCTAAAAAGGTCAAACAATAAGGAATGAAAGACAAGAGAATATATATGGAAACGCTAGCACAGGATGCCGAAACTACAGCTGGCATGAACGACATGAGAGAACTGTATAGCATCATTAACCAAATAACAAATAGAAAACAAAATACTAACCAACCGATATGTGATCGAAATAATGACCTGCTGACAACTACGGAGGAACGGATAATACGATGGAGAGAACACTTTGAAGAATTAAGCACTGTTCCAGAATATAACGACAAAGTGCTAACTGACAGTACTGATGCAGAATTGAATATGTTAATAAACAGTGATATTCCTACGCGGAAAGAGACCAAGGCCGCAATTGGCAAACTAAAAGAGAATAAAGCTGCTGGGGATGACAATATTCCACAAGATTTGCTATTAGCAGACATCGAAGTCTCAGCAGAAATAATTAATCTCTATATTGTAAAAACATGGCTGGAGGAACGAGTTTGTAACATCTGGACAAGTGCTAACATCTGGCTGGTAACTCCGGCTGCCACTCTAACCAAACCTACTACTCCGCAGCTTCTGCGGACTACATTTCTAAGAACTTCAATCTCTCTACATGTCGATCAATAAGGCATAGACCCTTCATGACAGATACTATAAGTTAGACGTCCGGTCTCGAAAACAATATCTGGTCTTTGATGTCTTTAGAGTTTAGGCAGGGGCACATCAGCCTAGAATTTATGCAGTTTCTGTCTAGTGACTACCTGTCACTTGTTGCCGTAAGGGTGATATCTCTCATTAGGAGTTTGCAGGTTGACAGGCATATTGCCTTGCTATAATGGTCTCAGTGGTGTCGTTCTCAAAGCACCCATGATACACATAGCAGACATTAGCTGAACCTTTTTTAGTATCGCTCCAAATTTGGATCCTTGCAGAACCGTCCACCAGACGGTCTAACTAGTGTCGCATAAAATCTATATGTAGCGTGATTCATTTCGATGTTCCCCACTTTTTTAAAGAAAAAAACAGAAAATTCAAATTGAATGGGGAATTTTCATTATCATTTGAAAGAATATTCTTTGGCATTTATTTTTTGAAGATTATGTCTATCAAATGTTGGCCGCGGCTACGTCTCAGATGGTCCATCCGTTGAGTCCAATTTTCGATTACTCGTTCGAGTATTTTGACTTTTAACTGGCGAATGAAACGCGTGATGTTTTGCTCCAAGGCCTGAATCGGAGCGGGTTTGTCCGCACAAACTTTAGACTTTACATATCCCCACAGGAAAAAGTCTAACGCTGTGATATCACACGATCTTGGTGGCCAATCGACCGGCCCAAAACGTGAAATTATCTGCTCACCGAAGTGTTCTCTCAATAAATCCATTGATTGATGCGATGTGTGGGAAGTGGCGCAGTCTTGTTGAAACCAAATGTCGCCGAGATCACGAGTTTCAATTTCAGGCATCAAATAGTCGGTTATCATGGGACGATAACGGTCGTCATTGACGGATACGTTCTCACCGGCATCATTTTTGAAGAAATATGGACCGATGATTCCACCGGCCCACAAACCACACCAAACCGCTGTTTTTTCTGGATGAAGTGGCAGCTCTTGAATCTCTTCAGGTTTCTCTTCGTCCCAAATGCGGAAATTTTGCTTGTTTACATACCCATTGAGCCAGAAATGGGCCTCATCGCTGAACAAAATTTGGCTCGAAAACGTCGGATTTTCTTGAAACTTTTCAAGAGCCCATAGAGCGAAGCGATGTCGCTTGGGAAGGTCGCTTGGGTAG
This sequence comes from Eudasyphora cyanicolor, assembly GCA_963930755.1. Taxonomy (NCBI): domain Eukaryota; kingdom Metazoa; phylum Arthropoda; class Insecta; order Diptera; family Muscidae; genus Eudasyphora; species Eudasyphora cyanicolor. The sequence goes on from OZ005736.1 coordinate 214,246,320, forward strand.
CGATGTCGCTTGTATGCTTTCAATTTAAGATCTCGACGTAAAATGCGCCATCGTTCCATACGTCAGCCCGAGTTGATGCGAACGGCGTCGAATCGACTCTCCACGGTCTTCGTGTACACTCTCAGCTACGGCCGCTACATTTTCTTCACTGCGTGCTGGACGTGGTCTATTCGGTCGAATATTATCCAATAATGAATGCTGGGTCTCAAAATGGGTGATGGTGTGGCGAATAGTACGCTCAGTAGGCGGATTACGTAGACCATAAGTTGAGCGAAGTGGACGAAACACATTCCTCACAGAACGTGAATTTTCGTAATAAAGTTGAACGATTTGTAAACGTTGTTCAGGCGTAAGTCTTTCCATGATGAAATGCCAAACAATACTTAACAAAAATAACATGACAGCATGACACGACTCACACGCGATCTGTCAAAAAAAGGCTATTGAAAAAAGTACCCCGTTACTATACGTGGGCTCCGACCATAGCGTTTTCCTATTGTCCTTTCATAGTGCTACCACAGCTCTTTTGATCGTTTCAGAATGTTAGGCTTAAAATTTATCTTTCTAGCTAGTAAAATACTTAAGTATTTTGAGAATGACTTTTCAGTATTACCCACGAAGAAGAACAGTATCTCCAGCCGAAAATAGCTAGTTCTGTCGGTTTCACTCTAAGGTCATAATAATAAGCCCTTTTTATGTTGGTATGGAGGCCCTGTTGTAGGATGTCTCTAAACGCTATTGCCACCTAATCTGCATAGGCAATAATCTTAAAATTAACTCTCTGCAGAAAAAGCAGAATACAGTTCATGTAGAGATTCCATAGCAGAAGAGAGCGTTCTCTTTATGTGTTTCCATTCTGTCAAATCTATGGTGGTCAATTGACTCTAAACTAGCAAAGTTTCTTAATCAGAAGGTTATATATTGCTATTGATCTCCAATGTTTCATAGCAGTAGTTATAGCGGCTGGATTTATTTATTGTTATTGAAGACCATCTCTATATCTAAGAAAGCTAAAATTGTATATGTACTACTGAACAGATAGTGATCATTTAATAAAGCTGACAGAGCTGTTTCGGTGGATTTTCACTTGCTGTTCGTATGATGGAGGTTGGAAAGTACCCTATCATAAATTTAATCCTGTGGCGACTATCGATTAAATTCTTCAAGTTTTTAAAGAGAAATTACGCCGGAAATCCATAGTTTTGAGCTATCTGAGTCAGTATATCGACCCCTGTGCGCGGAATTATCGTACGTGCCAACATCTACATTTTACGGGAGAGCATTTGTTCTACTTTTCTCTGCTTTCGCAAAAATGCAGTGTTACATACGATAGAGTGCATAGTAAATTTTTGGAGCAAATTAGAGGATTTCGCCTTCAATATTTTGCCAGGTGACGAGACTATGAATGTAGAACAAAATTGCATCAAAAACTCAATATTGAAAAAAATGGCATATACGATAATTCCGCGCACAGGGGTCGATATTAGGCATTGCCTGTAGATCCGCCAGCAAGACATTCCTTTTTTAACTCGAATTTTTGGGTGAATTTTCATAAATTTCATTTGTTTAAAAGGATTTTTTTCATAATCCTTTTGGTCGTTGTATCAATGGGTAATTTTTCGTAGTCCCTCTACAAGTACAAACGGTGTCCGCTTTGACATGAAATGCACGATATATGAGCAAGTAAGCAAATTTTTAATTAAATTCGTCTTTGCTCACGTAGAAATAATGAAAAGTTCGGACAATTGTGAGCCTTAAAAGGACACTATCATATTCAATATAAATATTTTGTTATTTAACAAAATTCTACCATTTAAAGTTATTTCCATAAAGACCACTCCAGCCACAAACTAGACCGTCTACCACGTTTGCTCCTGCTCACCCAACCTACACCTTATCAGGACTCAATTTACAGATACTGTCACTGTACCTTAGCAATGAGCTCTGTGGCCAGACAACAGTCCACCAAACTGCCATCCAGCCAGCCAGATAGACAAGGCAGTAGCAGCAGTCAAGTCAGTCCCTGATGTATCGTCAATATTTTTCGTTTGCCAAAATGAATTTTTACCTTTATCAAAATTAAATTCCGCTACTCACGTTAAATGCTGTGAGTTTCGTTTCGATTTTTTCCTGGCGTTGTTTTCGTTTTGTTTCATTTTATTTATTTTTTCTGTTTTTGGATTTTATAACAACATTTTTTAGATGTCTGGCGTTGGCCTTCTTTTGTCTAAGCGATGAATATCCATATACATATATATACATATTTTCCACCGACCTTCTCCTCCGCCTCTTCGCCATCTAACTGGGATGAGCTGGAAAAGGCTACATAATGTTTTAGGTAGGAAAAATGTGTGTTTTTTCGGAAAGCCTTCTCCACAGCCACTCGTCAATGGAATATCAATAATATTTGTGAGTCTTCCGTCGACGGCACGGAAGTATATTTTTCATATACCCATCGAATTTTCTATAGTTATCGCGGCAAGAGGAAGTGGGTACACTGCCCAGTTTTTTGTGTGTCCATATATTAAACCATTTTTTCTGGGCAAATATTGTTTTTTTTTTTGACCACAGTTGCCGCTGACGTTGATGACTGACCATCGAACCTGTGGTCGCTGGGCCAGAACGGTTCAAAAAAACATCCACAACGAATAAACTGTCTAGTCTGGACAAAGAATATGCCATTTCTGTATAAACAATTGGGAGGCTTTTTTTGGTGGAGATAAAATTAAAAAACTCAAACGCCGGAAAATTTATTGAGAATTTTTTAATCAAAAGGTTAACAACATCGATACTTTAAATTTGCACGAAAAGCCGAAAATCCTAGGAAAGATATTTAAAACATTGATTTAATAAATCCTTTTCTAAAAGTACAATTCAAGGGGTTTCTATCAATTTTGTGTATCCTAAAATCTTTCATTGCGAATTTCTCGCGACTGTTTCATTTTCGAAATACCCTTTCCATCATCGCTGTGGTCGTTGCTTGCGCTTAATCCTGGCTTCCTCCATTGCATTCATTGGACACTTTGGTGCAAACCTAAAAGAGACAATGCCAACCAACACAAATTGTTAACTTTTTTGATATGCCCTTTTCATGCCGTTCGGTTTACCAATGCGAGTGAGCCGGCCAGACGCCTGCAACAAAAGTTGGTTGCCCCTTTTTTCCGAGGACGACTTTCTTTATTGTCCATTACAGTGGGTGTGTTGCGTCGATGTTCGATTTGTTCACCTCTTTTTCTGGGTTTCCCTTGTCACTACTACTGCTCCTGCTGGTGTTGCTTCCGCATGTTTTGTTTAACCGCACCTTGCAGTGTTGCGCCATAGTCATCACCCGACCAAGTCAACATTGGGGTGCATGTGTGGTTTGCGCATTTTCATAAACATGCATCGCTAGTGTCATCCGGACAAAGGGTAACCGGTAACCGATAGTCCATAAAATGAATTGTACTTAAATATGAACCGAAAATCTGCAATGCTTGTGTCACTCGGGTAACGAGTGATAAGTAACCGATAGTGCACTGTTTAAATATAAACTGAAAATCTGTTCTGTTCACCTGTGATATCCTAGACTCAAACTCGTACTAAACATCGACATTATTAGACTTAATGATTGGCATTTAGATATAGGGTGGTTTTTAAGAGCTTAAATATTCCGAAAAACATTAAACGGTCCAAAAAAATTTTCAGATCTGGTAATGCTATTATCAATTGGATAGATACAATGGATAGACACTAGGTCATCGTCATCCCGAAAGCGAGAAAGCGGTCATTATTCCTGAAAACCCAGGAGAGATTAATCGATAGTAAGCTTATACAATTTATCGCACTGTATACGCCTGCAGCAAATCCACCTAATTCGCCCTGCAATATTTACTCAGCTTTATTAAAGGATCTCTCTACTAAGGAATATATAACGATAGTTCATTCATAAGCTACTGCAGGAGTTAGCGGGAGCTCTCGTCCGAGTAATCTTAGACGCATCCCACAAGAAGGATCGCATACCGCCGCAAGATGGGGTTCCGATAAAGGTTTTGGTGATAAGCCTACCCAGGCAGAAGGATTATAAGCTGGATATATTAGGTACTAACCTTGTACCTGTCTCATTGGCGTATTGAAGTTCCCTTATCTGAAAACGCAAAATACCATTAGAGCGGATAAACCAATTCCTTCGAATTGTATGTTGAAGTACATTATCCCCTGGCTACAGAAAATTTATGTAGCCTGTATCAGGCTTTCATACATCCCGAATCGATGGAGGGATACCAAAGTGGTATTCATAACTAAAGCGGGGAAGATATCACACACTAGGCCAAAACTCTTCAGACCAATTAGCCTATCCTCCTTCCTATTGAAAGGTCTGGAAAGATTTTTAGATTATTTCATTAGGGAAAACCTGGATACAAAACTCCCGTCGGTGAACCAACATGCTTACAATAAGGGCAAGTCTACAGAATCAGCCCTGCACGAACTTATGAGCACTATCGAATCGTCCCTGCATTTCAAGGAATTCACCATGGTGGCATTTCTTGACATAGAAGGGGCTTTTAACAACATTCACTCAGATGCAGTAATTGCGGCACTGCCTCATCTACGTAAAAGTTAACTATAGTTTGATTAGACTAATTCAAAGTCTGCTCACCAGAAGACGCATAACAGCATGTCTTGGGTCCACTCTAACAAGGTTTGTAAACAGAGGGACCCCACAAGGAGGAGTAATGTCTCCACTAATTTGGAACCTAGCGGTGAATGAAATCCTTCTAGATCTAGAACGATGTGGCTGCATGGTCGTGGCATATGCGGACGACGTGGCAATCGCAGTGAGTGGCAAATTCGGAAACATCCTCCGAGACATTCTACAGGTGGCTGAACAAATTGGCTAGATGGGCCAGAAGCAGCGGATTGGGTGTTAACCCAAACAAGACAGAATTGGTTCTCTTTACTAGGATGAATAAAGTCCCGCATGTGGACCCTCCACCTCGGATAAATGGAACAGATCTAGTCTTTTCTGAAAGTGCAAAATTTTTAGGAATAATTCTATATAGAATACTGTTATTTAGACTTAACGTATTGGAACGCGTAAGGAAGGCCAACGTCGCCTTATATTCCTGCAAAAAGGCTGTAGGGTCGCGGTGGGGCCTCTCTCCTAAAATCGTCCACTGGCTATATGTATATAGAAGTAGTTAGTCCTATACTGCTATACGGCATTGTGGTATGGTGGACGGCAACTGACAAACTAGCCATCACCAACCTACTAGCAAAGGTTCAGAGAAAAGCCTGCCTGAGCATAAGCGGAGCCTTAAGGACTACAGCGACCGAGTCTCTACAAGCCCTACTCCATATACTGCCGGTTAATATTGTGGCGAGAGAAGTTGCACCCAAAGCGGCAATAAGATTAAACTGCCTATCAATGTGGAGGTACAAAAACTACGGTCACATGAGAATATCAAAGTGTAGTGCTATAGTAACCGACCGAGTGAACTATATACCAACTGTGTACACCTTCGAGAGAAATAACATCACTATGATTGCCGCCAGAGATGAATGGGTTGGAAGAATACCAGGTAATAGAAACCATCTCCACTTTTACACGGATGGTTCGAAGCTTGATGAAAAGGTTGGCTTCGGAGTACACTGTGCTTAGTTTGGATATAGCTCACAGACTACCAGATACCTGTAGTGTCTATCAAGCCGAAATAATGGCAATATGGGAAGCAGCCAAGTGGCTGAGTCGCAACATAGTAACCAATACTGGCGTTGTCATTTACTCGGACAGCCAGGCTGCCATCAATTCTCTGGAGGCAACATCCCTAAATTCACAAACGGCCCTCGACTGCCGCAGATCTCTTAACGAGATGGCTGAGCAGTTTAATATACACCTCATATGGGTGCCTGGGCATAGAGATATTCCGGGGAACTGCAAAGCCGATGAACTTGCTAGGAAAGGGACGACATTACAAAATCTCGAAGAATTTGCATATATTGGTGCGCCACTATCCACGTGCAAGCTTTGGCTTAGGCAAGAGGCAATCAGGCAGTCCAACGAAGGATGGACAGAAGTCGGCACCTGCAGGGTAGCTAGACAAATCTGGCCAATGATCAAATATCAAAATATCTCCTCGCACAAGAAAGGCAAATACTGTCTACGTTAGTATCAGTTCTGACGGGACACTGCTTGATCGGCGAACACGCCAAAAGATTGGGTATTGATTCTAATGACTTTTGCAGAAGCCGTGGAGATGAGGAAGAAGTGGAGAGCATTGAGCACTTCCTATGCGACTGCCCCGCTCTGAGTAAACGACGACTGGACATACTTGGGTCGGCTTTTCTAGGCAGCCTAACAGATCTTTCCAGTACCGATATTCGTACTATCGATAAATTTGTATATCAAACAGGTTGGTTTCGATGAGGGGCATTTCAGCCCGTGGTAACACTAGGGACCTAAACTGGTCTATGTGAGCTTGTATAAAAAATACGGCTGCCACCCTAACCTAAACCTAAAAAGTCTCAAGTTAGATAGAGGAAAAATTCAGAGTACTCCTAGAGGCATCCCAGAACAGGTCCCGCATAACCACTGCAAGATGGGTTTCCGAAAACAGTGTGTATCCTGGTTTTTCCCTCGACTGAGGTAAGTCCAGTCGTGTCCAGGACCTCCATAAGCACCCACAAACCTTACGAAATAATAACATAAACATTTCTCCATTTTGGGGGCAATAGTATAATTCAGGTGCTTATTATCGTAATCTCAGTTTTAATCTACTAGTGTGAAATCCAGGAGTGTGGAGTCGTAGTCTAGGAGTCGAAGTCTGGGAAATTTGCCCGGAGTCGGAGTCCGGAGTCGAATAAATAGGATCGACTCCGACTCCGAGATGTAATGTGCAGAATGTACCAATTATGAACCTTTGCACTGAAACAATTTTGGGAAAAAAAAATTTTGTAAAAAAGAAGGATAACATATTCGATGCTTTTAACCAAATATTTAAGTATGCCAAAAATATATATAAAACAAGTAAGAAAGTTTCAGTCGGGTAAACCGACTAAGGTATACCCTCACTTTGTGAGTAATGTAATATTGAATATTACTCGGATTATTCTGTCAATTTGTGTGGGAGGTACCAGAAGGGGTTTATCAAATACACCTATTTTTCGCTGAACATTAGATACTTTAAATTCACTGGTAAAAACGTTATGAGATATTAAATTGTGGTATGATTTGGCATTTTGTGGGGGAGGTACAAAAAGGGGTGTGGCGATAACGCCCATTTTTCACAGGGCTATAGGCACTATAAAAACATTACACTGTACAAAAAGTCAAGTATTTTTATGCACTGGTTTTAATGTTATAAGCTGTTAACTCTTGATGCAAAAAGGTACCTTTGTGTGGGAGGTACCAAAAGGGGCGTGGCAACAACACCCATTTTTCCCTGGACTGTAGGCAATATAAAAGCATAATACTGTACACAATTTCAAGTATTTTTATACACTGTTATTAATGTTATAAACTGTTGACTTTTTGTGCAAAATGGTGCCTTTGTGTGGGAGGTACCAAAAGGGACGTGGCGACTTCGGCCTTTTTTCTCAAGTTGATAGCGACTAATAAGCTAATACTATGTGTGGAATTTCAAAAGATTCGAATAAGTAGTATAGCAGTTATTAAAGAATCAATATTTCACAACGTTTTAACCATTTGTGGGGGAGGTACTAGAAGGAGTGGACCAATATGGCCCATCTTCGAACTTAGCCGGAGATAGAAAAAAAGATTACCACATACCAAATTTGAGGTCAATCGGTTACTCCTTTCGAGAGTTATCGTGCGCACCAGCCAGCAGACACACAGACAGACAGACAGACAGACAGACAGACAGACAGACGGACGGACATTGCTCATTCGACTTAAAATTACCCAAAACGGATTTCCTCCGAACATACTTAGGGTCTTAGATCACTCCTTCGATGTGTTACACATTTTTCCGTAGCAAATGATATATACCCTCGTATCACTAAAGTGAGGGTATAATTAACCAAACTATCGAGTTTTTATGTAAAACAGTTTGAGGAAAGCTTTGATTATATTTAGCTAACAAAATAAGTATTTTTGCAAGACTATACACTATTTCTAAGCTAGTATAAAACAAGTAAGGAAAGGTCGAGGGAAGTCAACTATGTGATACCGTACAACACCTTGTTAGAGCAGAATAAGCTCAGAATATGAGATAATTACCTTATAAATCTAAACAGAATTAGTTAATATTCGACAATATGCGTTCTTAAATTCTACCCTACCAAATTAAAAAATTATTGAATGTAAAATACAGCTTCTATAGCGTTACATATCGACCTGTACCGATTTTCACCAATTCCAATAGGTTTCCTCCCTTGTGTGAAAGAGGCCTTATTGTCAAATTTTACCAGGATCGTGTAAAATTTCGACCTGTACTTAACGAACAACTAAAGATGGACAGACGGACAGCTAATGATTCTGAGTAGAACTGTACATTTTAAGGTGTGTCTAGCTGTAGTATTTTTTTACAAATCTGCCAAAAAACAAATTTATAACCTCCTGTCCCACAGTGCGGTGTAGGATATAATAACTAACGAATAAGCTGGTTGCCGGAAGCGAACATAATTTCCAAAAATTGCGGTATATTAAAAAAGAGGCAGTGATTGGTAAAAATTTTATCAAGATTCCATGTTGAAAGAATTGTCATATTAGTTGCAACTTGCAAGTCAAGCGTCGATAAATAAATAATACAATTTTATTTAATTACTGGTATTGAATACCTACTTCTACTTATTTGTGTTTTTTTAACAAAGCTATATCTTAATTTCAATAACATGAACTCTCGTCTAAGTAGATATACAATTTCATAAAGTTATGTTATTTAACTGCCGGAGTCGGAGCTGGACTCCGACTCCGACAGTCGAATGATTTTAAAATTCGACTCCGGGAGTTGGATCCGGAGTCGAGTAGTTTTGGCCGACTCCACAGCCCTGGTGAAATCCGACGAAAAATTAGTTGGATAAAGTTTTGACAAACGATTTAAGTTGATCGGAAACTGTACTAAATAATTATTTAATAATAATGGGGAAGCCATTCGCTTCAATTCCTTCTATTCCGAATCGACAGAAGGTGGGGACATGTCGGAACGGCTATTCGCTTAGTAAGAAGATAAGTCTCGGCTTCTGCAGCAAACGCTTCAGCGTCGGTTTTCGGTATGCTCGGCAAGCGGATCGGTTCGGGATTTGGTATACTACAAATGATTCTGACTCGATTCGGTTTGGTTTTGGGTTATAGTGTATAAGCAGCAAATAGTTCAATATCGGTACTCGATATGCTCGACAAACAGGTCTATTGGCGATTCGCTGCTGTGTTCGGCTTTCTGGTCTTTCAAACTATTTATCTAATTACATACTACTGGACTAACTACAAGTTGAATAGTAGACCGAAGTAATTTGGACAGTGGACCAATGCGTACAGTACGAACATCGGTACCGGAAAGATATGGTAAACTACTACTACCACTTTGGTTGAAACAGCGTATAGAAATTCAGTCGTGTAATGATTAACTTGTTTCCTATATATCATATTCCAAGATGGACATAACGTTTGAAATAGGATACCTCTTCGTTATCGATTCTTCGAATATTCATCATCACTAATGCAAATCTACTACATACATTCAACACATCCCCGCCCCCTATAGACGCACACAAACACAGATGAAACATCAGCAAAATCTACATGAACACAGCCACCTTCAACTCCCATTCCGAGTTGGTTGCACTAATTGTTAAAGGCTCCAAATGAAAACAAACCTAAAAAGATGACCATGAGTATAGGGTGGAATATTCAACAAAGTTAACAGTATTTAAAGCGCATCGATACGAACGACAATGGCGATGACGATGGTGATGGTAATGGTCATGGTGCAAATACTATTCACTGGCCCGACCATCCATCGACCACCATGTATTGACTGGAAAGCAGTACAACGTATGTGCACCCATTGCGCTTTTTCCGCATATGGAATATGCAAAACATAAAACAACACCTAAGGTCCGTAGATGGAAGGAAGGACGATTGCGAGTCCTGCGACTTTTGGACACTCGTAAGGCTGAGGGATGCAGTGAAAAAAGAGAATTGAACATCGATAAAATGCCGCACTAACCAATAGCAAAGGATAACTGTGACCAAGGAAGGAAAGTGCTGCTGGTCCATGGTCACATCCATACATACTCGTATCTATGTACTCGAGTATGTGTAGCGCATATGCAAGTGAATAAAAATCGGCATCGACAAAACAAATTTCGCTGCAGCATGAAATACAAGGCAACAACAAAAACAAAAGCCACGACAGTGGCTGAGCTAACGCCCATAGTTACCCAGTGGTCGCCCCCGTAAGGATGGCAGCAATCACTTGGAGTATATTGCCACAACAGGCCAGAGAGCTCCGATGCTCTGGTGGTACAATCATTAATTACTGCAACGCACACGACGACGAAACAACACACACACACAGATGATGTCATAGACATTTTCGACCAATACATAACCAACTCTTTCTCCCACTTCCAACAATTCCCATTGCATGCAAAGAGTTGTGCGAATGCTAGGAAACGAAAATAGTAAAAAATCAGCGATATATTCAGGAAAATTCTGGGAAATATTTTTTGTTTCATTTCATTTGCCTCTGCTTCCTAGAAAGTTTTGTGTTGTGTTTCTAATAATTTCCTCATCGCCTCCCTCGCCACAAGCGCTCTTTACAATGGACACACATGTGGTCCTTCCTTATGACTCCTTGCATTCCCCTAACCATGGTTACCAAACTACAAATGTTCATCAATGTTAATAATTCTATCCAAGGTTTTGGTTTGTCGAGGATTGGAGGGATATATAACTCCATGAAATCACCATCGGGATACTAATCAAACTGTGAAAAGTCTGTGGCATTTCCAGTCTTTAATTTCACAGAGCAAATATTCCAAAAACTATTTTTTTTTTGGTTTCAGCAGGATGTCATTTAATTTATGATGCAAATGTACATACGATAACTGAACGAATTTGCATTTACCGGAATGAGTGATTGATTATTTAAGACGCACTACATCAATAGAAAAATCTACATAGCCATAGCGAATGTTTGCTTAAAAAACAAGTAGTAACGGTATTAAGGATAGCAGGGACGAATATTAATACCGTCCACCATTAGGTTCAGGTTAGAGTAGCAGAGGGTTTAGGTTCGGGACTTGGGCCCCTATCTCATACAGGGGCGGAGCTACTGGAGCTATACCACCTCGGGTGCTATACCACCTCGGGTATATAAAATTTTTATCGGCTTCTAACTTTTGAATGGAGTGTCCGCTTTTCTGTGGATACTCCTAGACCAGACCTACAATAAACATTTTATAGGTTGAAGATATCTTGAATAGTTTCCGAGATATGTGGTTTTTAAATTTGAATTTTTAATTTTTTCGCCGACTTTGCCCTGGAGTGTAGCCAATATCTCAGTCAAAAGTTTACCGATTTTGTTCGCGTGTTTTTTTATGGATTGCCAATAAAATTTACAATATCATGAAAATAGATATGTGAAGAAATAAGAAAGTTATGGCCCTATGAAGCACCCAAAAGGAGAAGAAATAGACCCATCGTTTATCATACCGATCGACTCAGAATCATTATCTGAGTTGATTTAGCTATGTCCGTCTGTCTGTCTTTCCGACTGTCTGTCTTTCCGACTGTCCGTCCGTCTGTCTGTTTTTTTTTTTTTTTTTTCGAGATTCTTTATTTGCACTCTATTTACAAGGAAAATATTCAGCAAATTGTATAAAAACTTACAAATAACAGTTTTGCTAAGCTCCAGCGAATTTATCAAAAAATTTAGCATTGTTGCATTGGTAAATAACACATTAAAATAAATAATAAGTTTTTAATTTATGTTTCTTTAATGGTTGAAACTGAAGTGGAACTCTTTAATGGCATTTGTTTGATATCAATAAGCAAAATCGGAAAATTGTACTATTATCAAATGGGATTAATTGGATTGAAATGACCTGAAATGGACAAAAAAATATTTACGCATTACACTATGCAACAAAATGGTGAAAATTGCCGATATACCGACTTGATTGGGCTCAATTTTATTAAAATCCCAAATCAGAATATCTACATCTCAAAATGTAGATTTTTCTTTAAAAAAAATTTCAAGTTGTATATTGCAAAATATTATCAAATTGCATCCCACGCAAGTACGTTTGACGGAAATCCATTTGTATAATGTCCGTCCGTCTGGATGGCTGGTGTGTTTGGTAACTGTCGAAAGGAGTGTTCGATTGACTTAAAATGTTGTTTGCGATAATAGTTTTGTTTATCTCTTGTTAAGTTATTGAATTTCCTCTCTATTTTTTGTAGCTGCCATACAAAGGAGCCATTTTGTGTATAAATTTAATAGATTATAAATTTGATAGCAGCCTGTACAAATACATAAAATTTAGCAGTACCTATAGTCCCGTGGCGTACCTTCGCCTCTACTTTATGACCTCCACACAAAAAGGACGAAATGAAATAACTCATAAGATTAATACCACTGCATACAAACACTTACGAGTCCCTAGAGTAGAATGTCCTTTGTTCCCCTTCTGGTTGGGTTAGGTTGAAGAGAGGACATGTTTCAACGTCTCATGTCCATGGACATTAGACATTGCACAGAAACCTTCCGCACCGAATGCAATTACTGATGCTCGAACCCGAATTTTTAGTTTTGAATTTTTTCCTACGAATCTGCTTTTTTATCTAAAATTGGTCATATAGTTATTGAGATATGCCGGTTTTAAAATTTGCAAAATATATTTATTTTTATAACCTACACCACACTGTGGTACAGGGTATGATGACTTTGTGCATTTGTTTGTAACACCCAAAAGGAGAAGAGATAGACCCACTGTTTATTATTCCGATCGACTTGTAATCACTTTCTGAGTCGATTTAGCTATGTCCGTCTGTCTGTCCGTCTATCTGTCCGTCCGTCTGTCTGTGCATGTATTCTTGTAAGCAAAGTACAGGTTGCAATTATGGTCCGATCACGACGAAACTTTACACATATATTTTTTTTTGGCCCAAGGACGATCCCTATTGAATTTGTTTAAAATCGGTTCAGATTCAGATATAGCCCCGATATATATGTTAGCCCCGATTTGACATGTAAGTGCTGTAAAAACTTTATTTTATATCCGATCAGTATGAAATTCGGCAGAAAGAGGTTTCTTATTATATGAATGCACACTGTTAAATTCGGAGAAAATCGGTTCAGATTTAGATATAGCCCCCACATACCCTCGCATATGTTACCCCCGATTTGATATGTAAGCGCTGTAAAAACTGTATTTTATATCCGATCAGTATGAAATTCGGCAGAAAGAGGTTTCCTTTTATTTGATGAATGAACACTATTAAATTTGGAAGAAATCGATTCAGATTTAGATATAGCCCCCATATTTACGTTACCCCCGATTTGACATGTAAGCGCTGTAAAAATGTTATTTTATATCCGATCAGTGCGAAATTCGGCAAAAAGAGGTTTCTTTGTACATGAAGGAATAATGCCAAATTCGGAGAAAATCGGTTCAGAATTAGATATAGCCCCCATATATATGTTACCACGATTTGACATGTAAGCGCTGTAGAAACTGTATTTTATATCCGATCAGTGCGAAATTCGACAGAAAGAGGTCTTTTTACATGAATGAGTATTCGGGGAAAATCGGTTCAGATTTATATATAACCACCATATATATGCTGATTTGGTTTCAATCGCTATAGAAGTTGTACTTTACCTCCGATAATTAACATTTTCCAGAATAAGGTCTCAATTTAGGAACGAATATTGCTTAATTTAGGCGATTATCGTTTCAGAATTAGATAATATGTTCCTACCCATTTACCAATTATTAGAAATTATTATCGCAATGACCCTTATCGCATTGTTAGGGAGGTGTAGGGTATTATATAGTCGGCCCCGCCCGACTTTCTGCCTTTCCTTACTGGTTATACCTGTCAATGATTAAGGGTTTCCTAGAAATAGTGCCACAAACCAATATTTTCTGAAAGGTAAATCTTACTAAATTTTATTATTGTTTGATAAAAACATGTAATCTACAAGAAATCAGTGCATATTGACTGATATAATAACTAATAAGTACAAGAAAAAATGAAAAATTCAAATTTAAAATCCACATATCTCGGAAATTATTCAAGATATCTTCAACCTAGAATTATGTCAATTTTTTTCCATTTTAGCCCACTGTGCAATGGGCGATTTTAGGAGATATGCCCCAAAGTTATCATAGAGAAATATAATGTGATGTTAGACTTCCTCACAAGTTCCCATAAATCCAGAGGCGTTAACTTCTGGAAATAAAGTTGTCTCCAAATTGATTTTAGCAAATTGCACCGTCTTGTTCGAACCAAATGTCGTTGATGTTTATATGATTAATTTTTGGAAACAAAGTGTAACGGCAGCTCCTTCCTCATTTCGAAAAAAAAATAAAGACCAATGATGCCGCCAGCGATTAAACCGCATGTTATGGTGATTCGTTAACAGCTTGAGGATTGCCTTCGCTTCAGATACGGAAAATTTTGCTTCTTGACGTAGTCATTTATCCAGAAATCAGCTCAATTACTTAACACAATTCTTTGATTTTAACTTTGAAAATCATCAGAAAGATATTTGGACATATCAAAAATTTTACTTTTAGTCAAAGAAATATGTAGGTGTTTGAGACCACTGTTCAACGTCATTCTCAAGGAAATATGGACCGATGACGCCGCCAGCCCAAAATTCAAACCAAACAGTGACATTTTCGGGATGGACGAACCCATTCATCAAGAAATCTCCTCATCACTGAATATGGCGAACCGCTCTCATAATTTGCACTTTTTGTTGAACGCTATATGTATCTGTGTTTTGGCAAAACAGATTGAAGAAATGAAAATAGAAATTTACAGGAAAAGTTTATTTATGATTATTTTATGTGTAAATGCATATTTTGCTGTGAAATGTATTATGTAATCGTTTGTTTTCTTCCAATTTCACAATTTAAGGGGTTTTAGTATTAAGTCTAGTTTACGAAATTTTTCTCAATGTTGCCAGACGAATTACACCGAAAATCTTCAAAATGGGAGTACAAAAATCGTCAAAATAAATTTTCGAAATCGTCAAAAAAATATGTATTAATTGGTACTATCAAATGATTTGTGGGGTTCCTCAAAGTGAACTTTTTATGTTGGCGGATCTCACATTCTTGAACGACATTAATAATTAAATTTGGCAGAAACATATTTCATACATATTAGTTTCTTACGTTTGAAAATAGACTTGCTCATATATTATTTATTTCTTTACGTCATGAAAGTCACTAGCTTTAACTTATTGGGACGAATGTTCCATTAGATTCAACTTCTTGACGCATTAGAAATCAGTAGTACCAACCGATTAGACTGAATTTTGACAATTTATTATTATCTAAAACAACTCAAAGGGAGACTGGAATTTGGTTATTTGTGTTTACTTTTACCCATAATCATTCATACTAGTACTGACCTCATTGCTCAACATTGGTTAGAAACCACAAATACCAATCGATTGGGCTAAAATTCGGCAATTTGTATTTCATTAACCCAGAACGATTTCAAGGACCAATTGGACCATATTTTGGTCATAGTCCCATACAACTGTCAAAACCGATTTGACTTCATAGCCCCAAAGAAAAAAAATCCTTCCTTCACTTAGCCCTTACTTTACCAAAAAAAATTTCACTGTAATTTCCTCTGCCAATTTTACAACTTAACAAAACTTTAGAGATTTTTCTTGTTATGTTATTGAGTGCGGTCCATAATATTTGAGACATTTTCTATATATCCCGAAGGAATTATAAAAAATTGTTAATATTTATAAGAACAATTTGTGAAGCTTTCCTTACTGTTTTCATATCATAAAAAATCGTCATTTCGGGGCAAAAATCGTCATGTCCTATTTTTTTGCTCTGAAAATCGTCAAAATGACGATAAATCGTCATTTCTGACAAAACTGATTGTATTCCTATCAATGTATAGTCCAAATATGGGCTTTAGTTGATAAATAAATGAAATAAATAAATAAATAAATTATTTCTATTTACATACCTCTAAGAAACCCGTTATTTTTGCCGCTTTATTATAAAGTAATCAACATCTTGGAATAAGCCTTCATGAGAAGTTGAAGCTATGTTCTTTATTAACTGAAACGAAACCAATTATTCCAAATTATTATCGCAATGCTGTTTATCGCATTGTTAGGGAGGTGTAGGTATTATATAGTTGACCCCGCTCGACTTTCTGTCTTTCGTTACTGGTTGAAGCTTAAAGTAGAAACTGACGTTTTAAAAATATTTGTCCTAAAAGGACGATTTTTTAATAATGTATATGGAAAAATCCAGAGAAAACTTAACAACTGTATAACACCGTGCGACACAATTTTTCACCCACGAACGAAACTATATGAAACAAGATACCATAGGTAGCAAAACTGCATACTCAGTTTTTTATTTCGTGATCGTTTGTCCTTTTTACAGGATCTTTAATTTTCAAAGGATATATTCTTTTGAACAATTTATTTTCGCACTTTCAAAAGTCAAACAATGGCGATATGGTTATCAAATAAAAGACGAGAATCACTGCTGTTTAATAAAATATTTTGTTTTAATTTTCCAGGACGAAAAAATTCGAAAAATGTCCTTTGAAATTTTTATCCTTAAATATCCTTGGAAATTTCCAATGAAAACACTTTAAATGTTTCCCCTTATAAAGTTAAATATGAATAAAGTTATAAATACAACACCTCTGTAAACCTCCAATATCGCTCACCCACGCACATGCATATATACATGTGAAACTAGGGACCACGGATTGTAGAACAGCGTACGCAGTTCTTTAAAAAATTTTCTTGCAAATTTCCAAGGATATTCAAGGATAAAAATTTCAAAGGACATTTTTCGTGCTGGAAAATGAAAACAAACAATTTTGTTAAACAGCAGGGATTCTCGTCTTTCATTTAATACCCATATCGTCATTGTTTGACTTTTGAAAGTGCGAAAATAAATTGTTCAAATGAATATATCCTTTGTAAGTTAAAGGACAAACGATCACGAAATAAAAAACTGAGTATGCAGTTTTGCTACCTATGGTCTCTAGTTTCACTTGTATATAGTTTCGTTTGACTTTTGTCGCACGGTGTAATACATGGCATATTAATTAATTCCATTATAATGTTAATGTTACGCTATATGTAGCATAGCTCTTAACATTAACTAGAGGGAAGTGAAGCATTAATTAATTGACAGAATTCCAGTCAGTTGCAAATATTCACAAGCTTGACGTATTCGTATGAGTTAACAAGATTTCCTGTTATGTCATGCCAATACGTTGTTGTCCATCTTCCATCCACAAGGAAAAACAAAGGCAGCAAATGATTGCACAAAAAAATTTATCGCACTTTGTTTCAAATTATTAACAAATACGACCAAAAGGTTATAACAAAAGAACTGTGTTGGGAGCTTTTCATATTATTATCGCATTGCGTTCTAAGGTTCCCCGAACTGTTTCGGTCCTTCTGTATTGTGCAGGTTGTGTATAACCGCATTAGAAAATGTTACATACTTAGACGACAAATTGCATAACCCTTTATTTAAAGGTACGTACATAAGTACCCCGTTGGCAAAATGATCAATCACTTTATCAGTGATATGTTCTGTAACGTATGTTTAAGTATAACAGAAAAGAACTCCTCAAATTGGAAGCCGCAGCTCTACATCTTAACAAAACTTAAAGTGAGGCGCGGAGTCTCTTGGAGATAAACTGGAATGCAAAATATAAGAAACGCTTTGCATGATCTAATCAGTTTTATTGGAGGATCCTACTCTCTCTCCATGTTTACAAAAGCAGTAGATAGATATAGAGGGGGACTTCAATAACATACATTTAGCCGCAATATTTTTAGGTTCAGGTATAGTTAGGGCGGCAGCCGGAGTTACCAGATCATATAGACAGAACTGACACTAACGTAGACATTAAGTAATGGTTGCTGTGCCACCCAGCCCTTGCCACAGTACCAGAGGCTATGCTGTGGTGGACATGTACCTCCCCTACAGTTGTGGTTGTACTAAAACAAACCCACCTCTGTCCAGAGTGTTATGCGTACTGTTCTCATCGGGCTTTTCGGTTCGCAGTCAGGGTTTACCATAGACTGTGTTTTGACGGCAGCCTTTGCTGATACCAGGACGACTCAGACCTTGTCAGCCACACTACAACTAATACACTGGGATCTAAACTTTTGCCTGGAGAGATTAATACTCGTAGATAGTTACGTTAGGTCTAAAATTTATTACAAGCTACCGTCCATTCAACAGCATGCCTACAGCAAGGTCAAGTCCAAATAAACTGCCCTGCATGATCTAGTCAGCTTTATTGAAGGATCTCTCTCTGTTAAGGAATATACTATGGTAGCTTTCTTAGATATGTGTGGGGGGGGGGCTTCAATAACTTAAATCCAGCCGTTATAATTACGGCTCTAGTAACCCTGGGGATTGATTGCAGTATACGTAGGTTCATTCATAACCTTCTGATTAAGAGATGAATTTCATCTAGAATATGTTCAACTGACCCCCATAGATTTGTGAGCAGGGGACCGCTCCAACGACTGTTCTGTCTCCTCTGCTATATATATAATCTCTCCCTGAAAAATATTCTACTGTCTCTGAAGATGATGGGAGTCAAAGTTGTTGCCTATGCCGATGACATGGCACTAGCTGTTAGATGGAAGTTTCCGAGTACTCTTAGAAACATTCTATAGCAGGCCCTTCATTCAACCGCATGATGGGTAATTATCTTGATGTTAACCCGACCAAGACGGAACTAATTCTTTTCACTAGGAGAAAAAGGTGCCAACAGTTACAACTGTCTCCTTGGGGGTATTGAAATTTCCTTCTCTGAAAGCGCAAAATACTTAGGTATTTTACTAGATATGTAGTTGAACTTCAAACCCAATATTGAGGAAGGAGCAAAGAAGGCTCAGCACAGAGGTTGGGCACATTGGTTGGGCTTGTATGGAGCCGCGGCCATAAATACTTCTAATTGTTATATCGTCATGAAATTTTCCCCAAAATTCCAGAAAAATATTTTAAATATTTTATAATAAAAATATTGCCCATATCGAACGACTATATCCTGTAGCTACAAAAGAAAATATCGGACCAAATTTTAATAACTTTGTTTTTTTCTGTTTGAACCTTGTTTGTTTTATTATTATTACATTTAAAATAATATATTTAGGGAAAATAATTACCAACTATTTTAAATTTAAGTCATCTAGTAGTTCATATGCTAATGTTGATAATACTGGCTTTTTTGAACGTGGGAGCTTTCTTTGGCCAGTAATAAATGGATCTGAGCTCAGAAGCAATCTATTTATCAAATCCGTATTCGTTGTAATCCGAGAGGTCTTTCGTGTGTTCTGCCTCCTAAACATTTTAAAGTCCTTATTTTTAGACTCTGCATCTTCTTCAGATAACTCTCCAATTGATAATTTATAACATCTGAAGCATGTTGATCACACTTTTATTGAACCACTTTTATAACTAATACTCGTAGATCAGAATGGAATGGTCACATCGCCAAGACATAGGAGATTCGTGAACTGCTATACAGACAGTTCCGAAGGCTAATGGTGATTTCGTTTCTGAAAAAACTGCAGCATTTTCCCGAAAACTGCACTTTTTTAACACTACGAGGGACTACATTATTTCGACTTCAAAGGTGCAGTTATTTTCCAGTACTTCACGTCGACAGAGTAACATATTTTCCGGAAACGAAATCGTCATAAGTGAGCTTTGGTATCTTTGCTAAGGAACTAAAGCTATTCACTAGGAAAGGACGGCCTTATCATTGTAGTGTTTAAATCTTAGTTATTAGAGAGGTAGCAAAATTAATTCGAAATCTATATTTTTTTCTTCATAGTCAGGCTGTTATAATGTTCCTGGCAACTGCCTCCCTGAATTAAAAAACTGCCCTCGACTTTCGCAGATCTCTTAACGAGATGGATGAACACACCAAAATGCACCTGATTGGCGCCGGGCCACAGGGACTTAGCAGGGAACCCTGCTATGTCCCTATAAACTTGCTAGACTAGGCACTAACATACATGCCTCAGGGGATCTGGAAGATGTGGTCATGCCTCCCAGCGTATCGTGAGGTATAGTACGTACCCCTTTGGCAACAAAGACTGGTGGTCACTAGTCGGAATTTTCAGGCTGATGTAACCTTGCCTGAATGGTCATGTACCCGCCTTCAAGGATACCACCAAGATATGGTCAACAGGGTATACATAAGTTACATATGTACATATTATATATGTACGTATATGTCATATACTTCATGTCCTCTTTCCGAGAGATATGCACCTGAACGTGATGTCCTGCTTAATTAGAATTTCCTTTTCAAAAGCCATAATATATTTCCTTTACTCTATTATGTCCTTTCATTCCATTTTCGCTAATTTTTCCTAACATCTATCGAGTACATGTATTCCAATTCAATTATTTTACAGTGAAAACCTGCGAGAAATAAGTGAAGCGCAATATTTTGAAGGCAAAAAATCATACAGACGGATACCTGTTCTACTGCTTTGCACACGAAATTGCACAGGTTTACAAATAAATGAAACATCTCAAAAACGTTTGAAGTATATCTCTTTAATTTCCGAGAAATATTGAAATTGGTACTGGTTTATGTGGGAGTTATTGTTATTTTGATGTTTGTATATACATAATTCATATTTTACCCTTTCTTTGTTAGACTTTGTGTTGCGTGGGAGCAAAAATCGTCACGTCGTCGAAATCACTTTTTGAAATCGTTAAAAAATCGCCAGAGCAAAAATGTGACAGTTACATACAGATAGGCATTAGCGGGGTAATTAGATCCGAACCAACAAGAGCCTTGGAGACTATACTGCACATCCAACTAATAATCTTCCGTACAAAGTAGGCGGCAGACCTCGTGGCTAGACGTCTACAAGTGATGGGTGAATGGATCAGCCTTCGACAAAAATTTTGTTGTATAGTGTAATTAAATAAATACCAAAAGAAAACCTTTTCCGTGACAATGTTTACTTTGAACATTGCCGTGACCAGGATTCGAACCTGGGTTACTACGGCCACAACGTAGGGTCCTAACCACTAGACGATCACGGCTACCGAAGGCATGAAATCGGTTGGTATTAATAACACACACAAGCAAACGCTCTATAACGGAGTCATGCGCAGAGACAAAAATGTCAAATGCTTACGAAAGCTTGTCATCACAAAAGCTGTGGCGGAAAGCTCTTCGTTAGAGGTTGGAAATACAAGCATGTCCACTGAATGCGCTAAAAATAAGAAACCAACAACAAAAACAAGCAGCGACTGCCGATAAGCATTGAGTATGAGCATATTTGAAGAAATGAGTTGTGTGTGATATTGTTGTAATGTGGGAAACGTAAAAAGTGTGTCTAAAAATAAACGTCCAATATTCTTATATTGATTCGATTGTTGTTTGAAGTAAGACGTACTGTATTCATTCAGACTGTGCACCTCATAGGGCAGCCAGGCAGCCTAGAATGAGCTGGATTTTCCAGATATTTTAATCCAAGTCCAGTTACAAGCAGGGATGTAACGAAAATGGCTTTAGCGAAAGCGAATATTAAAATATATTTCTTGCGAATGCGATAGCGAATATTGAAATATGCATTTTTGCGATAGCGAATGCGATAGCGAAAGCGAATATATTTTTTGTGTTTTGCGAATACGAAGCGAATATCATAAACTGATTTACGATTCATTAAGTATAAAATAGTTTTTTAATCCTATAACAAAAACAAACCAGTAAGGAATCGCTAAAGCGGGGCGGTGCCTATGCCCTACACCACCTTGTTAAGACAGAATATGCATATACATATGGGTTTATAATTGCTATAAATCTGAAATGATTACCTTAAAAATCCCAGAGTTCGTTTTTAGATCAACAAACTACTCTCGTTAAAGTTTCATAAAGAAAAATGTAGTACTCAAAGTTTAGTAGAGCCATGTTATAAGTATTTAACAACAAGTAGCTTCACTGTTTTTTAGAGCATCATAGTCGGGCTCCGCTAAATAACTGTTCCCTGGGGCCACTTCCCGGCGGCGCAGTTTAAAACTGGTGTACAAAATCTATTTTTTTGCTTTAACATGTATACAGTCTATTTTTTTGTTGAGGAAGCGAATGCAGAAATATGTTTTTGCGATAGCGAATATTCCAAATACAGTTTTTGCGAATGTAAAAGCGAATTTTCAAAAGGAAGCGCATTATATTCGTTACATCGTTTACACGCTATTGAATAATTTGTCCAGCTAAATCGACAATTTTAATTTTCGGAATGGGCTCAGTTTGTTCACGTCAGTTTGAACATAGTACCGTGATAAAAGAACAACAGATTGTTCTTTTAGCACGGCACTATGTTCCGGTTTCACGCTGAAATTCCATACAAAAAACAAAGTTGTGAAAATATGAGTGAAATTTTTTCATTTGTGGTACTATGTTTTTTCAACGTGAGAAATTGACATTTTGCGCCGATACAAATTAATTGAACGCCGCAACAAATTGAAGCCGCCAGCATTGTACTCCTATTTATTTACATTCATATTTGTCCGCTAGAAATTCAACTGTTGTAAATATTAGCAATAAAATTTCCTAATAAAGAATACTAAATTATATTATCTGAAATAAAGAAAACTAATGCAAAGGACGGAAAATAATTATGTACATGGAATAAACGAGAAGAGTGACATTCCGATTGGATAGATATGTTCCGGTTTCACGCTGAAATCCCATACAAAAAACAAAGTTGTGAAAATATGAGTGAAATTTTTTCATTTGTGGTACTATGTTTTTTCAACGTGAGAAATTGACATTTTGCGCCGATACAAATTAATTGAACGCCGCAACAAATTGAAGCCGCCAGCATTGTACTCCTATTTATTTACATTCATATTTGTCCGCTAGAAATTCAACTGTTGTAAATATTAGCAATAAAATTTCCTAATAAAGAATACTAAATTATATTATCTGAAATAAAGAAAACTAATGCAAAGGACGGAAAATAATTATGTACATGGAATAAACGAGAAGAGTGACATTCCGATTGGATAGATATGTTCCGGTTTCACGCTGAAATCCCATACAAAAAACAAAGTTGTGAAAATATGAGTGAAATTTTTTCATTTGCGGTACTATGTTCTTTCAACGTGAGAAATTGACATTTTGCTCCGATACAAATTAATTGAGCGCCGCAACAAATTGAAGCCGCCAGCATTGTACTCCTATTTATCTACATTCATATTTGTCCGCGAGAAATTCAACTGTTGTAAATATTAGCAATAAAATTTCCTAATAAAGAATACTAAATTAAATTATCTGAAATAAAGAAAACTAATGCAAAGCGTTGGAACAGAAAATAATTATGTACATGGAATAAACGAGAAGAGTGACATTCCGATTGGATAGAAAAGCAAAAAATGTGCAAAACACTGGAAGGACATGTAACTATAAGTAATAATCTGGAATTTGTCTCGTAATAACATATGTACATTTACGTTTGTATTGAAAAACTTTGTGGACGGCTAACGCTACCGAAGCAGTAGGACAATGGAATTGGGCAGTGCCTGTGATCTCGTTTTTAAATGGTTTTAAAGAAAATAGTGAGTTCTTACCAGCCATAGGAGTTGGCAGAAGAAATTCTGTTTATGGATCGAGGTTTAATTTATATTTGTCAACAAATATAATGTAAATGCTTAAAATAAAAATATAATATCTTTTCGGTTCATCAAAACATCATTTTATTTATTTATATTCGTACAACAGTAGGAAATTATTTTGTTATTTGTAACATTGTATTACCCTGGCCAGGATAAAGAAGAACATAGATAAGCAAAAGGAGACAACGACACCAACGATAATGGAAAATAATTTCATTCAAATGGCTGCCTCGGCTGGCCATGCAGTAGCCTACACGATCGGTCCAACTTTTAAGCACATTATCGATTGTGTGCAGCTGTATTTCACCAATGTCTTCACGAATATTGTCCTTTAAAGCGTCAATTGTCTCTGGCTTGTCG
Source organism: Eudasyphora cyanicolor (assembly GCA_963930755.1). NCBI lineage: Eukaryota > Metazoa > Arthropoda > Insecta > Diptera > Muscidae > Eudasyphora > Eudasyphora cyanicolor. Next base: position 214,270,527 of record OZ005736.1, read on the forward strand.
GCGTAACACTTATCTTTGAGGGCACACCACAAATAATAGTCCAACGGTGCCAAATCGCAGCTCCGAGGTGGCCAAACGACATCAGCTCTGCGGCTGTTAATGCGATCTTCAAAAACAGGGCGCAAAACATCGAGTGTAGCTTCGGCTGTGTGGCACGTAGCGCCGCCCTGTTGAAACCAAATGTTGCCAATATCCTCCTCTTCAATTTTTGTGAACAAAAATTCGTTCAACATGACCCGATATCGATCGCCATCGACTGTAACGGCCACTCCTTGCTCATTTTCGAAGAAAAATGGCCCAATTATGCCTCTGGACCAAAATCCGCACCAAACAGTGACTCGTTTTGGGTGTATCGGCTTTTCAATGTATGCGTGCGGGATTTCTGTGCCCCAAATGCGACAATTTTGATGGTTTACATACCCGCCAAAATCAAAATGAGCTTCATCTGAAAAGATGTTTTTTTTGCAAAATCGGCATCTTCTGTAAGTCGATCGCAGGCCCACTTGTTCAAGCGTATACACAACCATATTCGTTCAGCGGAAGGATAAAACTAATTATATGTCAAATCAGACATGAGCTAAGTGTTACCAATTACGAAATAAGCACGAGTTGAAAAAAAAACGTTAGATAGCGGACCCTTTATAAGCAGTTAACTTTTGTAACAAATTGGTCCATTTGTGTGGAGGTACCAAAAGGGGCATGGCAACGTCGACCATTCCTCGAAGTGATAGCGACAAATATACTAATACTAAGTGGAATTTCAAAGATTCGAGCACATAGTCTAGAAGTTATTAAAGAATGGAGTGAACCAAATATGGCCCATCTTCGTACATAGTCTGAGATGAAGCAAAATTTTATCGCGCACCAAATTTAAAGGCAATCGGTTACTCCTTTCCAGAGTTATCGTGCGCACCAGTCAGCAGACAGTCGGACGGACATTGCTCAAATGACTTAAAATGACACATTTCGAATTGAAATAAGGTATGTATACCCTCCTCTGTAATTATAGGTGAGGGGATATTGAGTTGCCTTAGCAGCTGTAATAAGTTAAATAAATCCAGCCGACGCACTATGGACGGAAATTGAAAAATGCGGCCAAAATTTAAATTTTATGACACATGTAATATTGAAAAAATGATTATGCCAATCTGTGAGGCACATATCATTATTCGGTATGAAAAATATGTATAAACAAAATATTTTATAATTTATGGCGAATTCTTTTCTGCATAAAAGTGCATCATGTTCATTGCCCTTTTTACGAAAACGGCACTTTTGTGATACTTTTTTGAAATTTGGTAATTAAGTTACTCGAATTTAGCACAACTAAAATTTCAAAAAAGCGATATAATAGTGCAGTTTTCGAAAAAAGGACAATGCAAGTGTTGCACTTTTTTGCAGAAAAGAATTCGCCATTAGATGATCAAATGCCTGTTCAAAGTTAGGCATATATATGAACCTGCATTTAGAGTACAGTTTGCAGAAATTTGAAATGTTGAGAAGATAGAAATGAGAAACTAATTGGACCAAAATACCCATCAACTTAAGGCATACTTTATGAGTATGAAATCATATATTGACGCTTGAAATTTTTATTTGTTTCGTTCTTAAAATTTACATGGAAATACAGTCTTTTTGTTGGCAGAAAAATTTAATTTTTTACATTACGTTTCTTATAACTTGAAAACGTCATGAGGCATCACTAAAAAATTTCTTTAGAGTTGAGGTTTTCTAAAATATTCCGTAAAAATTTCACCTGCGCTTTCGGCGCACTTTGGGCGCTATATCTTATTTTAAAATTTAAGTGACTTGACTTGCTTAATTATCTACAACTTTTTAAATTATACATCGATTTTTTTGGGAATGGTCCAATTTTATTCATAACCGATCAGGCTTTACGATAAAATAGTAAAAACATAATGGTAGTGCATTTTTCGATTTTCTATGACGCTTTTATTTAAAAAATTATTAAAGTTTTACAATTAAAATAAAAACATCTATTTGAGGTATATAAAGGGTACGTAATTTGCCTTCATTCCAAATTTCATCAAAATTCAAGCAATTTTGGTAGATTTAACAGCATTTTGGCCAGTTTCCCATTTCTAGGTATAGCTATTAGATAAAAAAAAAGAAAATGAAATTCTTGGGAAGTATTTCTAATTTGAATTATATGAATTATGAATTATATTTGTAATACTCGTATATGCAAACATTGAAAAATTCTAAAGCGCCGTAATTCGAGATAAAATGGCATAATTTGTTGCAGTGTACTACTACTACTATATCGCTCACTAACTTCAAGACTGTCGTAACTCAAAATTAAAAATTTTTGAGGTTGCCTTACAGAAATGCTAATTTTGCAAATATCCATAAATAAATCTCAACGAAATTTAGTTTATAAGTTAACAATCATATTTCGGATTATTCCACCTTTCTTAAAAGTCTTATTTCATGTTATTTATTTGTTTATACGGACTTATTTTCAATCCTGACAATTTTCAATTTTGAGTTATGACACTCTTGAAGTAAGTGAGCGATATGTATACAAGTTGAGTGATTACTAACTAACCAATATAAAAATAACGCCTCCTCCGTGACAATGTTTGATTTCAACATTGCCGTGACCAGGATTCGAACCTGGGTTACTACGGCCACAACGTAGGGTCCTAACCACTAGACGATCACGGCTAACGGAAGCTTGTGCAGTTCCGCGCGAAATTAATTAGTTGCCGTCGACCAACCCAAAGATAAGATTTAAATAAACTATAAAACATTTCCTAATATGTATTATTAACCAAAATCTATATTCACAATCTTCACTAGGGTTGCCAGATTAAAATTGCCTCTATCTGAAATCACGAACAAAATAGATAGATTTTAGAAAAAAAAACTTGACCAATGAAAAACTTGCAAATTATTGACAAATTAAGTTTAAAGTGTTAATTTTTAAAAACATAACAGAATATTTAAAATTCTGCATTTTCATAAAAATCAATATTGTGTACACCATTTTTTCGGAATATAAAGGGCGATTTTTTTGAAAAATTGAGAAAACAATGCTTGGAATTTACTTTTTCTAACCCTTCTGCAGTGTTTCACAAATACTTATACATATTGTGTTTTGGGTCAATTTGACCAAATCATACTAAATCTCTAGATATATTATAAATAAGTAATATATATCTAAGTCCTGATTCACACGGGGAAATTATTTCCAAGCATCCTTCTTTTTCTCATCCTTTACCTCTTGAATTTTTGCTGGCTTATCGACGTACACATTTTCTTTCAAATTAACCCAAAGAAAGAAGTCCAACGGTGTCAACTCACATGATATTGGCGGCCAATTGACATCGCCACGACGTGAGATAACACGGCCATTGAATTTGGTGCGCAAAAGAGCCATTTTTTCGTTAGGTGTATAGCAAGTGGCACAGTCCTGATGAAACCACATATTGTCCACATCCATATCTTCCAATTCGGGCCATAAAAAGTTCGTTATCATCTCACGATAGCGAACACCATTCACAGTAACTGCCTGACCGGCCTCATTTTGGAAAAAATACGGCCCGATGATGCCGCCAGCCCATAAACCAAACCAAACAGTCACTCTTTGTGGGTGCATTGGTTTTTCGACAATCACTTTTGGATTTTCTGCAGTACGAGCATGCACTGGTGTTTTCACATCTCCTAGAGACCCGCTTTGCTCAAATTTTTTTACGGTTTTTCCGATTGTACGCACATTTGGACGATTATATTGACAGAAAAAATCACGAAGTGCACGATATGCATTTTGATTTGAACTCCCATTTTCATAATAAGCCTTAATAACTTTAACGCGTTGCTCGATTGTGTATCTTTCCATGGTTCAGATTGAGTTAGTCTGAAATTGAGAAATGTCAAATGAAATGCAGAATAAAACATGACGTTTAGGGGTGGTCCCCTGCTGAAACCAAAGATCCATGTTTTCTATGTCCGGCCACAAAAATGGTGTATCATGCTTCTGTAGCGCTTACTGCTAACAGAAATGGCTATTCCAGCTGTATTTTCAAAATAAAATGAGTCAATGATGGCACCCTTCCCAAATCCGCACCAAACTCTTACTCTCTGAAGATGCATTAGCTTATCGACGATCACTTGCAGGTTTTCAGATCCCTTGATGCGGCAGTTTTGCTTGTTAACATAGCCGCGAGATAAAAATGCGCTTCGTCAGAAATAATAATTTTTTTGAGCAAACTCCTTGTCCGTATCGAGCTGCTCTAAGGCCCAAACTGAGCATTGATAACGAAGCGGATGGTTGGCCGTCTGCCTTCAAGTGCTGAGCCAAGCGAATAATGCGAGGTCTTTGGGTAAAATTCGCAACGGGCTGGTGCGTGTAATGCTGAAATGTTGAGATGGAAGGTGAGTTGGTGTTCCAGGACTGTGTCACATACTTTCGGCTACGGCAGCCACATTCTCGTCAGTGCACACCTTACGACGACGGGGACCGTGAGAGCTGCCCACTAGCATGCCAGTCTAAAGCTGAGTATACACGATTGCCAGATCGGACAACGTTATCAACCCTGTTAAAGTGCTGCAAATGTACGGGCAATTACAGATTGATGGGTAAAGGTGAAGTGACAGTTCAATTTCATACATTTACAATATATTTTGTAAATATTTATGTGCAGGATGGCCAATAAAATATTTTAAAGACAGTGTTGCTAAGTGTGTTCTGACAATGGCGTCGTTGTCACATGCATAAACTTCACACATTTAATAATCTGCAAATCGTGTGTACTTAGCTTAATGAACATTTTGAACAAACAAATACCTATTTCATTTATGTTTTGCTCTTAAACATATTTTTTCCCAGTGTTGGCTGTGTATACGAATAAAAATTAGTACATATGTATGCGCAAAATAAGAATCGATTTTTGGCTCCGTTTAATACTTTCGCTTGAAAGTGGAGATAATTAACTAATTGTAATACTTTCCTGTAAAATTGCTGAATCGCAGCCTTAAGCAAAGAGATAAATAACAACAAATCATACCATTATATCGATAAACAATTACAAAAGTTACTAAATAACATCAAAAAACAACCCTCTCCGTGACAATGTTTCTTACGAACATTGCCGTGACCAGGATTCGAACCTGGGTTACTACGGCCACAACGTAGGGTCCTAACCACTAGACGATCACGGCTACCGAAGGCTTGGTGACGGCGCTGCCAAACAGCGGTTACGTCATGTAGCGTTTAAAGCTTGCTGTTTATAAATGTTGTTTCAACCAAAGAGGTTCTAGAATAAGAGTATGCACGGCGAATATTCATGTGCAGAGTTGAGTTTTTCTATTGAAGTGGTGGACATAAAGGAATTTTAAATTGATTAAAAAAAGATATGTTCTCCGTTTTCTTTGTTTCAACTAACGTATAATAATTTTATTTTGTGTGTTTATTGACGTGCATGTGAAAAAGTGAAAGAAAAGCACACAAAATACACGATTTTTCAATAAATTTTTTCATGAACTCATCTTTGCTCACGAGTCGGAATTCACCTTTCGTTGAGGTGAATGAAATGGTATCTCTTCTTATATACAATCTCTTTGGTTTCAACAACATGTTTGATTTCATTATTTTAAGATAAGGCAGAATATATGAGTACACATCGCTCACACACTTCAAGAGTGACATAACTCAACATTGAAAATTGCCAAAATGTGTTACTTTAAGTCCGCATAAAAATTTAAGTAACATGAAATAAGATGTTAAAAACTGCTTGAATAATCCGAAATATGGTTGTTTACTTATAGAACAAATTTTGCTGAGATTAATTTATGGACACTTGCAAAATTCGCATTTTTGTAAGGCAACCTCAAAAATTTTAAATTTTGAGTTATGTCACTCTTGAAGTGAGTGAGCGACATATCAAGGTTTCCAGCTTTTGACTAATGGGTGATTCCAACGGAACGGGTGTGACATTGTTACTGAGAATTTTCCTGAGTATAGCGAGAGTTCTGTAGTTTTGTGTATATGTATCAGGTGACAGTCTACGTGATTGCTCCAAAAATGGGCGGGATCGGACCAATGGGCGTGGCCCCGCCCACATAGACCAAATTTTGAAATTTCGATATCTTGCACAATTTGCTATCGGGAGTGCTGCAATGTTGTGTATATGTATCTGGTGGTATTCTACGTAATTGGTAAAAAATGGGCGGGATCGGACCAATGGGCGTGGCCCCGCCCATATAAGCCAAATTTTGAAATTGATATGTCTTGCACAATTTGCTAGCTAGAGTCCTGTAATGTTGTACATATGTATATGGTGGCAGTCTGCGTGATTGGTCCAAAAATGGGCGGGATCGGACCAATGGGTGTGGCCCCGCCCATATAATCCAAATTTTGAAATTTTGATATCTTGCACAATATGTTAGCGAGAGTGCTGGAATTTTGTGTATATGTATATGGTGGCAGTCTGCGTGATTGGTCCAAAAATGGGCGGGATCGGCCCACATAGGCCAAATTTTGATATCTTGCACAATTTGCTAGCGGGAGTGCCGCAATGTTGTGTATATGTATCTGGTGGCATTCTACGTAATTGGTCAGAAAATAGGCGGGATCGGACCAGTGGGCGTGGCCCAGCCCATATTTTGATATATCTTGCAAGTATTATGTAGGAAATACATGAACAAAAATGCTCGGTATGCGATAATTACAGCTGCTCACTCCAATACAATCGCAATATGATAATGTGATGCATGACCAATGAAACAAGAATTTGGAAATTTTATAAGTATACATTTCTATTTTCTGGACTTTACACTGAATTCGGCATTTTTTCATTCAGTGAATTTATTACTAATACCAGTAACGAAAGGCAGAAAGTCGGGCGGGGCCGACTATATAATACCCTACACCTCCGTAACAATGCGATAAGGGTCATTGCGATAATAATTTGCAATAATTGGTACATGTGGTGTGTGTGTATGTATATCTTATTTTGAACCGATAATCGCTAAATTAAGCAATATTCGTTCCTAAATTGAAAAACATTTTTCTGGAGAACTTTGTAATGATCGGAAGTAAACTACAACTTCTATAGCGCTTTGTAACCAAATCTGGAGGAACATATATATGGAGGTTATATATAAATCTGAATCGATTTTCCTTGAATACTCATTCATGTAAAATAGAAACCTGTTTCTGTCGAATTTCCTACTGATCGGATATAAAACACAGTCTCTACAGCGCTTACATGTCAAATTGGGGTAACATATATATGGGGGCTATATCTAAATCTGAACCGATTTTCTCCGAATTTTGCGGTATTCCTTCATGTAATAAGAAACCTCTTTCTGTCGAATTTCTTACTGATCGGATATAAAATACAGCTTCTACAGCGCTTGAATTTCAAATAGGGGGAAAAATATATATGGGGACTATATCTAAATCTGAACCGATTTTCTCCGAATTTGGCAGTATTCCTTCATGTAATAAGAAACCTCTTTCTGCCGAATTTCGTACTGATCGGATATAAAATACAGTTTCTACAGCGCTTACATGTCAAATCGGGGGTAACATATATATGGGGGCTATATCGAAATCTGAACCGATTTTCTCCGAATTTCGCAGTATTCCTTCATGTAAGAACAAACCACTTTCTGCCGAATTTCGTACTGATCGGATATAAAATACAGTTTCTACAGCGCTACTTTTGTAAGCTATTAGTGTATATTGTAAACTTCATTCCAAATAATTTAAAGTATTATTCCATTTGTAGTAAATATATTAATATGTAACGGAGGGGTAATAAGTACAACGAAATATTGTACATGATTTATTAGCCAACATTTGTCTAATAAACCTTTTTTTTCTGCGAAAAACCAAATCGAAGTCGCTTTATTCACTAAATCATGTTCATATTGCCGACTATCTTTATCACATAGAGTAAAAACTTACAAATACAAAATTCGTTACCAAAAACAAGTTTTGACATATTAAAAACGCTTTCTCTTTTGTATCAATGTTTATGATAATTCTATTTTTCATTTTCTACAAAGAATTAATTTCCATATTAGAATACGCTGTGCGTGACGCTGGAATATTATAAGCAGAACTCCTTTCAAAATAATGTTTAGGTCGGTTATTCTTGATTTTTTTAGTTTTCCACCTATTTTCTAAAATCTATATATATAAAAATGGAAAAATGTTTGTATGCATTTTATAGACGCTTAAACTACTGGACCGATTTTAAAATTTTTTCTTTTGTTTGAAAGCTATTTTGTCTGAGATGGTTTTGGAAAAAAAAATTTGCAAATAGTGGACCAACGAAGTGAACCGGGTCCATTTTATATATAAGGCAATTTTTTAAGTGATTCCTACTGTTCGTACCTACTAATAGATTCCTACTGTTCGTACCTACTAATAGATTCCTACTGTTCGTACCTACGAATAGATTAAAGAGATTCCTACTGTCGGAAATCTGAAGTGTGGGGGCAACGAAGTGGACCGGGTCCATCTATCTATCTATATATATAAAAATGGAAAAATGTTTGTATGCATTTTATAGACGCTTAAACTACTGGACCGATTTTAAAATTTTTTCTTTTGTTTGAAAGCTATTTTGTCTGAGATGGTTTTGGAAAAAAAAAATTGCAAATAGTGGACCAACGAAGTGAACCGGGTCCATTTTATATATAAGGCAATTTTTTAAGTGATTCCTACTGTTCGTACCAACTAATAGATTCCTACTGTTCGTACCTACGAATAGATTAAAGAGATTCCTACTGTCGGAAATCTGAAGTGTGGGGGCAACGAAGTGGACCGGGTCCATCTATCTATCTATATCTATCTATATATATAAAAATGGAAAAATGTTTGTATGCATTTTATAGACGCTTAAACTACTGGACCGATTTTAAATTTTTTTCTTTTGTTTGAAAGCTATTTTGTCTGAGATGGTTTTGGAAAAAAAATTTGCAAATAGTGGACCAACGAAGTGAACCGGGTCCATTTTATATATAAGGCAATTTTTTAAGTGATTCCTACTGTTCGTACCTACTAATAGATTCCTACTGTTCGTACCTACGAATAGATTCCTACTGTTCGTACCTACGAATAGATTAAAGAGATTCCTACTGTCGGAAATCTGAAGTGTGGGGCCAACGAAGTGGACCGGGTCCATCTATCTATATATATAAAAATGGAAAAATGTTTGTATGCATTTTATAGACGCTTAAACTACTGGACCGATTTTAAAATTTTTTCTTTTGTTTGAAAGCTATTTTGTCTGAGATGGTTTTGGAAAAAAAAAATTTGCAAATAGTGGACCAACGAAGTGATTCGGGTCCATTTTATATATAAGGCAATTTTTTAAGTGATTCCTACTGTTCGTACCTACTGTTCGTACCTACTAATAGATTCCTACTGTTCGTACCAACGAATAGATTAAAGAGATTCCTACTGTCGGAAATCTGAAGTGTGGGGGCAACGAAGTGGACCGGGTCCATCTATCTATCTATATATATAAAAATGGAAAAATGTTTGTATGCATTTTATAGACGCTTAAACTACTGGACCGATTTTAAATTTTTTTCTTTTGTTTGAAAGCTATTTTGTCTGAGATGGTTTTGGAAAAAAAAATTTGCAAATAGTGGACCAACGAAGTGAACCGGGTCCATTTTATATATAAGGCAATTTTTTAAGTGATTCCTACTGTTCGTACCTACTAATAGATTCCTACTGTTCGTACCTACGAATAGATTCCTACTGTTCGTACCTACGAATAGATTAAAGAGATTCCTACTGTCGGAAATCTGAAGTGTGGGGCCAACGAAGTGGACCGGGTCCATCTATAATATATAAAAATGGAAAAATGTTTGTATGTATGTATATATGTATGTATGTATGTGTTTTATAGATGCTTAAACCACTGGACCGATTTTAAAATTTTTTCTTTTGTTTGAAAGCTATTTGGTCTGAGATGGTTTTGGGAAAAAAAATTTTGCAAATAGTGGGCGGGGAAAATGTGGGCGTGGCAAATCGTTTGTTTGTGGGTTTGTTTGTTTGTTCCGTATAGACGTCTAAACGGCTAGACCGATCATCTTGAAATTTTCACAGAATGTACATGTATAGGGGGTGCTGAAAATAGGGTACTTGAATTTTCGATATATCAAGTGGGCGTGGACCCGCCCATATGGGTCCAATTTTGATATTGAGAAAAAATTTTAGCTAGAGTGCTGAAATTTTGTGTGTATGCATTTAGTGGCATATTATGTGAATTTTCCAAAAATGGGCGGAATCGGACCAATGGGCGTGGCCCCGCCCATATAAGCCAAATTTTGAAATTGAGATATGTTGCACAATTTGTTAGCGAGAGTGCTGAAATTTTATGTATATGTATATGGTATAAGTCAAATTTTGAAATTGAGAGTCATATCTTGCACAATTTTTTACCGAGAGTGCTGTAATTTCGTGTATATATATCTGGTGATAGTCTACGTGAATGGCCCAAAAGGGTTGGGATCGGACCAATGAGCGTGGCCCCACCCTTATAAGCAAATTTCTGAAATTGAAATACCTTGAACAATTTGTTAGCGAGAGTGTTGTAATTTAGTAAATATGCATTTGATGGCAGTCTACGTAATTGGTTCAAAAATGGACGGGATCGGAAATCTCAATCTGGGGCAACGAGGTGGACCGGGTCCAGCTAGTATATTGATATTTGAGAATTATACTTATGCCTTTTATTCCGGAACCAGTCAAAACCTCGTAACAATGAATAGGCTAATTTAAAATAAACTTATGGACCTTCGTCGTTCTTTTAATGATTGCCCCCATACCATCTATTTATTTTTTCAATTTATACCGAAATTTCTGCTTTCTAGTATTTAATTTCATAATACCATCTATTTATTTTTTCAATTTGTACCGAAATTTCTGCTTTCTATTATTTAATTTCATACTTGAAAAAAATCTAATAAATAGACAATATTTTTTAATCGATTAAAAATTATTTGCGGTCTTATCGATTTTTATACTATATAACCTTGACCTAACATACACAAAAGATGACATATGCATATATGATATATTTAACTTTTTGTATATTTTCCGTATCGGGTGTGACAAACAAAACACTCCAAGATACAAAACCGTTTGCATGCACTGAATATTTTCCAAAAGTTACGAGTTTTACATAAACTACACCTAAGGTTGTGTACTTTCTTGTAGCCAAAAGACAAATTCAGAAAATAAAAAAATATGTCGGAAAAAATGTTCATTTCAGGTTAACAGTAAAAGTAGTGCATCAAACAATTCTATAATAACCTGTAGAAACCGATTGGTTGGAAAAAACAATTTTTCTAAATTTCATCAAGTCTTCATGAATTTCTGAAATTCAATTGTTCGTGATGTCCCTTATGGAATTTTTTTTGCAAAAATCAGATTTATTTATTTATGTGTGATGGGGTCAGTTTACGTGGAATCACCCTAATGAGACTCAAACGATGCTTCCGCATTTAGTTATAAAAATATAATTTTTATAAAAAACCGTTAATTTTTAATTAAAAATGGGGAAAACATGTTTGCATTCTTTAAACCTCAAAAATTAGGATTTTTGCATTATCTGGCAAAAATAAAAACTACGCTAAAAAACCCTTTTTGTAGTTTAACATAGAAGATTTGCACCAATGAACTATGCAACAAAACTTTATTTTATATTTCATAAAATCAAAATTAAAAAATTTGTCCATGAAATATATTTAGTAAACAATTTTGCACGCGTTTTATTTTAGGCAATTATAAGACCTAGAAATTTTGAAATGTATCTTTCACGTAAATGAATGAAAATAATTAATTTATTCTACTTTTTAAATGCCGGCAACCTAACGAAGAAAACGACTCCAACTGGATAAAATCTATGGATACATATTTGTTTGTTCATATGGATACATATAGAATATTCAATTTGTATCTATGGATACATATAGAATTTTGGTAAAAGTACGATAATTTCAACAAAATAGGTTTTTATATTATAACGAACCGTCGTCCGAAAATTTCCGCCCGACCGTGCTCAGGGAAATTGGGGTATCATTTGGACAACCAGTCTCATAACATAAATAGATGGATAGAAAATTTCAAGAGAGGAGATCAAGAAAATTTCAAACAATAAGAACACTGAATGTCCGAATAAACTTATGTTTCGCCAAATAATGAGCAAACATAATTAAATTTTTTGACTCAACTATTTTTTTATATGTATCCAGTAAAAGCTTTAACCGGTGCGCTTCGCAGCCCCCATCCTTTATTTATTTTCTGTTTAGGGTACTGTGAGTATTTTATTACTTTCATACAATAAAAGACGAACCCCACGGTTCATTTCTAGTTTATGTTCCAAGAGTGACCCTGACATCATGGTACTTTATTTATCTCTGTACCTCTGAATGTTGAAAAACCAGTTTTTGATCATATGTTAGCTTATTTCGCCTAGTTTAAGTTCCAATAGCTACTCTCACCCTGGTACAATATAAAACCATCTTTGTCCCATGCCTATATAAAGATACGAATTTAAAAAATCTTAAGGGCCTGTTTCTGTAACTTATTTTCGTTCGTCTACGGCGAACGATCAAAAATCACGCAATTATTCCGAGAAATCTATAAGTCACAGCAGTTTATAATTCGGTGTGTCTATAGAAAAGCACGTAAAAAGCTCGTACCTAAAATATTTGTAACCTGCGTTTTATAGAATTCAAGTAATAGTTGAGAGATTTTTGATCGTTCTCCATAAACGAACGAAAATAAGTTACAGAAACAGGCCCTAAGAGAATCGCTCTATTGTACCACATTTAATCCTTTTGCCCAATGTGTCATAATTAACCAATTTGCACCACTGTATTATTTTTAATCGTTTTTGCCCAAGAGTGCCACAATGAATTTTGTTCATTTAGAAAAAATGATTGTTTATATTCCAAGATACAAATTCGCAACCTTAGGCCGTATTTAACCATTTTTGTCCCATATATGTTCCATGATTACATTTTACCATACCGAACCATAATTAACATATTTTTCCCTACGGTTTACATAGGTATATTACAAAACGTATCTCCTAAAATCATATGGTTTACTATACTAATTCAAAACCTAATCACGTATAGGAGCATTCAAAACCTACCCAGCAAAATTTCTCATTACCAAATAATCCGACGAGTAAGCAAAGTTCGATAATGGTAAGTACTTATTATTTAGCCACTTTTCTCATTATTTTAACATGGGGATGTCATTGGAGGGAAGTACTTCCCAAAAGCATACAATAAAGTAGTATAATAAGTACTTATTTCTAGCATAGGCATACCACATAAATATGTGCTTATGTTTTCACGATTTTATGTACTTGAATAATGCATTACCGATAAGTTACAAAATACGTAGTAGATATGGTAGATATGGCCATTGAAAGAAATTTTGTGCATATTGTCGCGCATAATTCGAATTTCTGAACCAAACCACCATGTGAAAAATTCTTCAATGGTGTAACATCATACGGTATACGTAAATATTTTTGGTGTTTTCATTCAATTTGCACGTATTTTGGAAAACTTGTTGAAAATAAATAAATCTTCTACAATAACCCACATATAGCCAAAATTGCATTACACTAAAATTTGCCAAAAATTATTTTGATAAAAAAATCACTCATTTCTGTTATTATTGGTAAGTCATTATTAATAAGCCGAAAGTAATTCAGCGAATATTGAGATGTCATTATTTGGTAATGCAGGGAATAATGACAGGTACTTACCAAGATTTTGCTGGGTAATCACGTATTTATCTATGTATCAGATGTATATTTCTTGGTCACTGCTACACTGACCACAGTCTGAGAATTGACAACGTTAGATATGTAACTACAGTAAGTGGTGAGCGATATATTTTTGAAAAGAATTCAGAAATTTAAGACGCGGTTTTATGTCTGGATTGACCTCAGGCTGGACATTGAATAGTTGGTTTCGCATCTTCTTTGAGGTCAGTATGTACCCCGAAAAAATGTTTGCCTTAAAATTAAAGATTTGCGCCAAAGACGCCCTTAATCATTGGGTTAGGGACATACACTTAAGCCAGTGGTTCGGCCTGTTATGCGCTCCTTATTTATGACTTTTTTATACGAATTTGCTCATTTGGGTCACCCCACAGTATCTTTGCAGTTGCTCTCTTCCACACAGTTTTATGAGCCATCACTGCCCAGTGCTTCAACTCATCCTTCGTGGCTTCAAAAGGTTTCCAATTTTCTAAGTTTATTACTCGAAGTTCTCTGCCCTTTGAAGCCAAGCTGTTTGCTCGTTCATTTCTAATCACTCCGTTGTGTCCCTGTACCCAGAAAAAACGCAGTTGACCATGGACTGAGTAATTATTTATCGTTCTTTTACAGTCTAACACTGTTCTGGATTTGACCTTTTCCGATGTTATTGCTTTTAATCGACCCTTAATCATTAATATAAGCAAATTTGTTACTTAAAATATACATAATTTCATTAATATTAAGTACATTTTCTTAATTTAAAGGACAAAGCATACTTATTTCAAAGGTTACGGGTGCCTTTGGCGCAAATCTCTAATTTTAAGACAACATTTTCTTCATTTTACAAATAAATTTTTAGGTTTTTCGCTCTTAAGAAACTTTTAAAATCAGTGAAATAATGGAAATTGTACTGGTCACTGGTACACTGACCGCAGTCAGATAATTTTTCGCGCAACATTTGCTGTTTATATGGCGCTGTTTTAAAAATATTTTTTATGGTTTTTTTCGCGCCAGCAAAAAACGATTTTATTGAAAAAAATATTTTTTTCTTATTGTTTGAACGACAGTTACTAAACCACTGTTATAACCAACATTTGTTGCCCTCATAATTTTTTTTTAAAGCGTATCATGGTCCAAATACTAAAGGTATCTTACAAGAAAATTGGCATTTAAATCAAAATTTAAAAAAAAACTTTACTTAACAATTTTTTTTTGTTTTAATTTTATTAAAATATTATGTTTCTATCTACACAAAAAAAAATATTTTAGATCTCGGACACAAAAAAATTTGTTGCATAGCATTTAATTTTTATTTAAAAAATAATTTGATTAATTTACAGTTCAATGAAATTTTGTCATTAATTGAATGTAAAGAGTGCAACAAGTAATGACATATTTTCCACGTACATTTTGCTTTTTCATGAAGAGAAGGAATTATTTACTTACATTTAAAGTAAATTGGGCATTAAATTAATTTTTCGAAGAACTATTGATGGAACGTTTTACATCATACCAATGAAAATTGATGTTGGTTGAAAAACTAAGAAAAGTTACATCAAATTGAAGATGATTTTTTTCAATGTAGATTCCTTTTTGAAGCACTGTTCCCTTTCTATAACCCTATAGGTAAAATCTAAAGGGAAACCTACACTATGTTTAACAATTCCCGTTAAATCGGTTCGAATGTAGCGGTGGTACTATAGTTATCCCTTTTTGCACTTACTACCACATACAATTTCACTATTTTCCCTGTAGCCAAAGACCATATGTGGAAATCCGTTTTAGGACATTTTAGAACGTAGTTGTCCCGCCCTTTTATGATACATAAAACGAATACAAATCTTAGAAATGTTGTGAAAAATAGGCGTTATTGCCGCACCCCTTTTGGTAAGTCCTCCACATAATTATCACATCATACCACAATTCAAAATATAATAACTTTAATACAAGGTGGCGCAAAAGAAGTGAAGTAAAATACTTACACAGTGAAATGTCCTTGAAGTTTTTACAAATTTACAGATGCATTCTAACACATCGTTCCTATAAATTCTGCAGAAATCTATATATATAAAATTGTTGAGTGACTGGCTGACTGACTGATTGACTGACTGATCATCGCCCAGATCAAACGGCTGAAGGTAGAATCATGAAATTTGGTGGGATGGTAGCCCCTGGGATGTAGACGAGCAATAAGACGGGATTTTTCGAAATTCGTACTATTACCCGCACAATGGGGCAAAAAGGGATAAATAGACCTAGAATCGTGAAATTTGGTGTGAGAGTAGCTCTTGGGACGTGAACTAGAATAAGGAGCGATTTTTTTAAAAAATTAGAAGCGAGGGATGTCTTTAGGACAACGGATCGGGATAGTCAGTTTTTTTTGTATTCGTAGGTTTCGGGGCAAAGTGGGACAAAAAGTGTAAAATATTGTACGGTGGCTTAAAAGTGTCAAACATGGATCAATGGTTCCAGGGTAACTTTTGGAACATAAACTAGAGATCGGAAGTGATTTTAAGTAATTCTAACTTTAAGAGGCACAGTGGGACAAGACGGGTTAATTAGAGCATGGGGAAAAATGGAACAATCTACCAAAATTGAAACTTAAACATGAGATATGAAGAGTTTATTTGGTTTTAGGAGCACGGTGGTCAAAAACGGGTAAATAATGCACAGTGGAGAAAATATGATTAAATATGGTACAGTCGGGGAAAAAGGCTTAAGTATGCTAGCGTGGATACACATTTTAAATACGGTAGAGTGAGACAAAAATTTGAGACAATTTTGTACAATGAGATAAAGAGTTAATTGGGGCACCGTTGTGCAAAAAGGGTTAACTATGGTACAGTGGGGCAAAAATAGTTATAAATGGTAAAATGGGACAAAGTGGGTTAAAAATAGTACAGTGGGACAAAAAGCGTTAACTATGGAACAGTGGGGCAAAAATGTATTTACTATGATACAGTGGGGCAAAAACGATTAACTATGACTAACTATACAGTACAGTGGAGCAAAGAGGGTTAAATATGGTACAGTGGGGCAAAAACTGTTAAATATGGTACAGTGAGACAAAAGGTTTAATATGACACAGTGGAGCAAAAGGGTTAACTATGGTACAGTGGGGCACAACTAGTTGAATATGGTAACGTGAGACCAACGGTTTAATATGACACAGTGGGTCAAAATGGATTAAATATGGTACAGTTGGGCAAAAAGCTTTAATTATGGAACAGTGGGACAAAAATGTGTTAACTATGGTACAGTGGGACACAAATCGTTAAATATGGTACAGTATGACAAAAATGGTTACAGTGGACCCAAAAGGGGTCAAAAAGCGTACATTTAGTACAGCGGGCAAAAATATGGATGCAGGGAGAGAGTGTATCTTAAATATGAAATAAGAATTTTTTTTCCAAAATTTATGCTTTTAGTAGCACTGTGGTGTAAAAAGGTTAAAATTATGATGAAGGTGGGGCAAGCAAAAATTGTTCACTATGTTACAGAGGGGCGAAAATATTGTTTAGTGGTGCAAAGAGGGTTAAATATGGTACGGTGAAGCAAAAAAGTTAAATACGGTAAAATGGTTAAATGCGGTAAGTGGGGAAAAAACGGAAACAATAGTCTCAGATACGTATAAAAATTCGTACTTTAGAAGCACAGTGTAATAAAAAGTGTTTAATATGGAACAATGGAGCATAAAGTGTTGAATGTGGTCCCAGAGTGCAAAGGTAGCTCTTACAGCATAAACCAAAGCTAAGAAATTGTTTTTTCCAAATAGGTTCTTCTACTTAAACAGAGGGGAAAAACAAATTTAAATAAATGGCACTTATAGGGGACAAAAATTTGGAAATATGGCCTAAGGTTGCGAATTTGGACCTTGAAGTATAGATTATGATTTTTAAATTTAGTACAATCGACAAAATTGGTTAATTATGACACACAAAGGGTTAAATGTGGCACAATGGAGCGATTCACTTTAGCTTTTTAAATTCGTACCTTTATAGACACAGTGGGACAAATATGGTTTTATATTGTATCAGGGTGTGAACATAAACTAGGGGAAAGTTTCTAACGTATGATCCAAAAAAAAATTGTTTTTCAACGTTCAGAGGTACAGTGTGGAAAAGGATAAATATTGTACCACGATGTTAGGGTAACTCTTGGAACACAAACTAGAAATGTAACGAGGGTTCGTATTAAATAGTATAAAGGTAATCAAATCTTCTTCATTTTGTACCATATATAATAATCAAGTAATTTTGAAAGAAAGAGGTATAACTATTTTACAGTACCCTAAACAGAAAATAAATAAAAGAGGGTGGCTGCGAAGCGCACCGGGTTAAAGCTAGTTATCTATATGTTTTCATATTCTGTATTTTAAACGACTATATGTTAGTCGACTATTATTACTCGTTGTATTTAACTCCGATGTTGCGAACATTGTACAGAAAAAAATTCGAAAGCTTTCTAATGGAGTTTTGGTAGATTTTGGAGGAGCCTTTTAAAAAACGACAAACTGAATTGTGCTATGAGACACCCTAATACATTAACCTTACCACAGAAGTTGGTGTGGCAGTAGCGTAAAAAGTTTTAGATCGCCTTAGAACTAGCCCCTCTTTATAAGAGCTCTACACATTTTTGTCACATCGCTATCTAATAATGATGTTATCAATCATCAATATAACTACACTTAACACAATTTGAATGGGTATAACAATGACATGATACTGGAACGGCATGCAATAATCGCGCGCAGACCGTGTAAGTATCACAAGGAATGGATAAAGAACAGCGCATCTCATTAAAATTTCGTTTAAAATCTATAAATCATTTCATCGTTCACAGCATCTGCAGTAACAGAAGAAGTAGAAGGTAGTGTCGCGACAATGGATGTGTGTAAAACCGTCTGTTAGCCACCACGAACATAACAATCAGCCATCATCATCTTCATCACGAGACTGTGGAGCCGCAGCACAATAGGGGGATTTAGAAAACAATGGAAATACAGTGTCAGAAATATGAAAGTGGCGTTGTTAAAGGTCCTGTAGCTTCGATCTTGTGAGATGTAGAAGATCCAAATTGTATGCTTAAGCTTCCAAATTATCTCTGCTAATAGCTTGTGAAGTTAAATATAAATTTACTTTTTCATTATGAAACGACAAGTTTATTTCCAAAATTACCACCACTGTGTTTCATGTGGATCATTATCATCATTGACATTGCCATCACTAATGCCACTACCACGGCCTATATCAATGCCTTTGTCATGGTAGCATAGCGTCCAAACAAGAACACGCCGTCCAACAATCAAGGCAATATCGTCGTCACATATCAGTGGCACTACCATCTTGATTGACGCGCTTATTCAATGCGTTGACATAATGATCGACATGAATTGTAATAATACTGGTCGCTGGCCAACTAAGTAGCACCGCCACCAAGTATGGGGACGACATCAACGAAAGTTTTGGGAGGGACAGATGAGAAAACATGCGCCGGCGCAAACATTCATTCTGTTTTTGATGATTATTCAAAATCAATTATACGACGAACCCACATGAGTAAACATTCATTCTGTTTTTGATGATTATTCAAAATCAATTATACGACGAACTCACATGAGTAGGAGATTTCAGATTGGTTCACCGTCGCCACTACAGGTAATGCTAAATATTGATACTTCTTTCGATCTGATTTCGATTATTTCCAAAAAAAATTTTGCGAATTAAAAATGACCGCAAATGGCTAATGAATTATAGCCCAAAAATAAATCCAAATTTTCCAAATGAAATATAAAAAATTAGTTTACAAGAAGTAGTATCCAAATTTCAGAAATATATTTTGAGAAAAATCCATTGCTTTTAGGAGTTATTTAATTACTAGCTGAACCCAGCAGATATTACTTCCTGCCCGGCCTGTGCCGATCCGTTAGTATGTTATTCATTGACATTTCGTTAAAAAATACATACATTCCGTGTTTGAAGAAAAAACCCCCATAAATGTGTATTGAGCATAAGGACACTTAAGCGCCACCTACCGTATAGAATCATACATACAAATTATTTTCAGCACACATTAATTTTAAATGTATGTAAAATCGCTCTGAAAATACGAATTTTGCAAATACATAACTAACCAATCCATCATTTATTGCGTTTAAAATAATTATGAGATTGAATTACTTACAACTTATGAGACTACAAAATAAAGGGTTTTCCAACAATAGGTGTTATTTTGGTATTCAAAGAATAATGCAATTTTTGAGATAAATGATCGGATGGTTATTTCATAATAAAGAGGAAGGTATGCCGTTAATAATGAAAAACAACATCAGCCAAATGGCCACCACGACCACGTTTACAGGACCATATCCTTTACATGAAATTTTCCATAACCAAATCGCAAAGTGGCTGCCCTATGTCATCGATAGCCCCACGAATTCTTTGACGCCTTGAATCGACGCTGGGCTGTTGGCCGTTTGTAAGTCTATAAGAGAAATAAAGAACAACATGGTCACAATCGATAACCGCTTAAGTCGACTTCTGAAATATTTGAGTAATGTATGCTATCATATTAACAAAATAGAATAGTCTAAGTGAGTCTGTTTTACAGGCTGTTACTCTTAACCAATGCTATCATATTCTACTAACAATACTCTATATTTACGTGAAATCCCCATGTGTCTAACAATGTTTATAAAAATATCTTAATAAAACCAGTAAGGAAAGGTTAAAGTCGGGCGGGGCCGACTATATAATACCCTACACCACCTCGGCAATGTACATTAAGAATTTCTTTTTGAATAGTTGGAATAATTAGTTTCCTTTCCTTTACGAAAGTACTTAGCTCCCCCGCCACGCCATGGCTTATTCCAAAGAGGAGTATAATGTGTGGAATCAAAAATTGAACTAATAATAATATTCCACATATTTGCATTTACTGTGGTTATTATTAGCCTTAACACAATAAATAATCCGATTTTTGCTCGTACACAATATAAGTAATATATGCAGGGTATGTTAGGTAGGTACTACCTTGGAATAATTGGTTTAAGTAATGTTTTAATTTTCATTTCCGCTGAAGCCTTTCAGGTCTCTAAAATAGCGCTTATATAAAAAAATTAGGAACATCTTTCTGGAAAATTTTGATCGGAAGTAAAGTACAACTTATATAGCGCTTTGGTACCAAATCAGGAGGAACATATATGTATATGGAGGTTATATATAAATCTGAACGGATTTTCCTTGAATACTCATTCATTGAAAAAGAAACTTCTTTCTGTCAAATTTCGTACTGACCGGATATAAAATACAGTCTCTACAGCACTTACATGTCAAATCGGGGGTAACATATACATGGGGCCTATATCTAAATCTGAACCGATTTTCTCTGAATTTGGAAGTATCCTTTCATATAATAAGAAACCTCTTTGTGTAGATTTTTTTACTGATCGGATACAGATTGTACAGCGCTACATGTTAAATCGTGGTTAACGTATATATGGGGGCTATATCCAAATCTGGACCGATTTCCCTCAAATTTGGCAGTGTTATTTCATGTAATAAGAAACCTCTTCTGACAATTTTTTTTACTGATTGGATTTAAAATACAGTTCTACAGCGCTTACATGTCAAATCGGGGGTAACATATACATATATGGAGGCTATATCTAACTCTGAACCGATTTCCCTCAAATTTGGCAGTGTTAATTCACGTAATGAGAAACCTCTTTCTGCCAATTTTTTTACTGATCGGATATAAAATACAGTTTCTGTAAATCGGGGGTAATATATAAATGGGGGCTATATGTAAATCTGAACCGATTTTCTCCGAATTTGGCAGTATTCCTTCATGTAATAAGAAACCTCTTTCTGCCGAATTTCACTCTGATCGGTTATAAAATAAATTTTTTATGGCGCTTACATGTGAAATCGGGGGTAACGTATATATGGGGGCTATATCTAAATCTGAACCGATTACTTCCAAATTTAACAGTGTTCATTCATATAATAAGAGACCTCTTTCTGCTGAATTTCATACTGATCGGATATAAAATAAAGTTTTTACAGCGCTTACATGTCAAATCGGGGCTAACATATATATGGGGGCTATATCCAAATCTGAACCGATTTTAACCAAATTGAATAGGGATCGTCCTTGGGCCAAAAAAAAGATATGTGTAAAGTTTCGTCAAGATCGGGCCATATTTGCGACCTGTACTTTGATTACAAGAATACATCTACAGACAGACGGACAGACGGAGAGACAGACGGACATAGCTAAATCGACTCAGAAAGTGATTACAAGTCGATCGGTATAATAAACAATGGATCTATCTCTTCTCCTTTTGGGTGTTACAAACAAATGCACAAAGTCATAATACCCTGTACCACAGTGTGGTGTAGGGTATAAACATATTCACCTAAGTCGTAATGAAGCCCCTTTAAAAAAAGTGATTTTTCTCGAAAGCATAATTTTCGACTTAGTTGGTTATTGCTTGTGACCACAGATATACGAGTATAGAAAAGAAGATACCGTTTAGTGATAGTGTTTGCTTACAGGTTCACAGCTTTGATTTGGTAACACTGCTTTATTTGACAACCGATTTAACAGCCGATATGTTCAAAGATGGTTCATATTGGACTACGCCTTCTAGTACCTCCCCCACAAAGGGTTAACATTTAGTGATATATTGATTCTCTGATAACTTTAATACTACTTATCCGAATCTTTTGTAATTCCACATATATTAATAGTATATTTGTCGCTATCAGCTTGAGAAAAATGGGCGAAGTGGACTCGCCCCTTTGGTACCTCACACACAACGAGACCATTTTGTACAACGAGTTAACTGTGAATAACTTTAATACAGTGCATATAAATACTTAAAATTGTGTTCAGTGTAATGTTTTAACAGTACATACAGTCCGCTAAGACATAGACATTATTGCCACGCCCCTTCTGGTGCCTCCCACACAAAATTGTAAAATCATATCAAAATTGAATATCTCATAACTTGAATACCAGTGCACATAATCACTTAAATTTCGGTATAGTTCAATGTTTTATATGATGTATTCGTCAAGCTACTTCTGGTTCCCTCGAACACAACATTCACGTAAATTATACAGCAATCATCTATTTTTCATATTTTAGGCATCATATCCTATGACTATAGACTGATAAATAATGACAACAATTATCGCACCGTTCTGGCATATCCCACCCAAAGTACTGTATTCCATATTACGTTACTCACAAAGTGAGGTATACATTAGTCGATGTAACCGACTGAAAGTTTCTTACTTGTGTTCTACGATTCTGGTCATACAAAGTATAAAATTCCATTTTAAATTTCTCATAAGGTAAGAGTGCCAGAGAATGAAGCCGAGGCAAAATTGGCGGCGGCGGCTGCCATTGAAAATTATAGATCGGCGGCGGCGGCTTGATGGCTTAGCCGACATAAAAATGACATACGGCGGCTCTGTGATAATCATTTTTACATTTAAAATAATAGTTGAAAAGTTAAGCTCTGGCATATATTCATAAATAATGGATGTTTTTAAGGTAATTATATGATATTGTGAAGTGAAGCAAGTAACAGCGTTATGTTCGACCATGCGGAATCTTATATACCCTCCAGCATGAATTGCATTCAATTCTATTACTGAAAGATTTTTGGATATGGAGCAAGTCATGGAACGATCTTTTTGTTTAAGCAATTTATTGAAAAAACGAACGCTACAGTTTTTAGCTAAATTTTAGGCTTCTTTAGCCAATCTCTTCATCTAAATATATCGTATTTATGGCTTAAATTAGCATATTTGTGGGCTACCTCTACACGGGGACTACAATAAAATATAAACTGATTTGTATAAATTTCATTGACATCAATTCTTGCCAAAATAAAAGTTTCAGCAAAATTGCTTTACATATGTGGTGTTTATGGCTTAAGCAAGCCTTTTTTGGAGCGACATCTATAGGTGGAATATAACAACATATGAACCGATTTAAAAAAATTTTACTGTGATGAATTCTTGCCTAAGTAAAATAAAAACTGCAAGGATTTAGTTAAAATGCTTAGAAAATGTGGTATTTATGGCTTAAATACGTATATTTTGGACCGGCCTCTATAGGGTGACTATAACAAAATATGAAATATGAAAGTAACATTTTTGTTGTGATGAATTTTTGTCAAAATATAATACAAACTGAAAAGTCTCAGCAAAATTGCTTTAAAAATGTGGTATCTATGGCTCAAAAACCATAATTTGGAGCGACCTCTATAGGGGAGCTATATCAAAACATTGACCAATATGGCCCATTTGCAATCCCAAACTACAATTTAGAAATGCAATCTTCAGTATAACGTACCAAGTCGACTTAGCATTTTTTACAATGGAGGTATTTATTTATATGCAGTATTACAATTCTGTAATACTCCATTGTTTTTTTCCGAAAATATTTGATTATCTATGTGTACGTAATCTATCTATATATTACATATATAAAAATGGAAAAATGTTTGTATGTATGTATGTGTTTTATAGACGTTTAAACCACTGGACCGATTTTAAATTTTTTTCTTTTGTTTGAAAGCTATTTGGTCTGAGATGGTTTTGGAAAAAAAAATGCAAATAGTGGGCGGGAAAAATGTG
Source organism: Eudasyphora cyanicolor (assembly GCA_963930755.1). NCBI lineage: Eukaryota > Metazoa > Arthropoda > Insecta > Diptera > Muscidae > Eudasyphora > Eudasyphora cyanicolor. Next base: position 214,294,960 of record OZ005736.1, read on the forward strand.
GGCGTGGCAAATAGTTTGTTTGTGTGTTTTTTCCACTGCAGTTCTGCTGGCAGTGGAAAAAGTGGTCCAAAAATGGACGGGATCGGAAATATGGGGCAACGAAGTGGACCGGGTCCAGCTAGTCTAATAATAAATAAAAAATCTTATTATTTCCTTTAAAAATAAATTTTATAATTAATTTTCTATTACTATCAATATTCTCAGTTTTAATACATGTTAAGCTCCCTCTTGTGACAATAAACAAATCAAAACCAAAATCACTTTCCATATCGTCCCCCAAGAAATGAATAGGGTATAATTTGTTTCCATTATAATAATGGAAGTAGAATTTCCCCAAATTTTTACTAGATATACAACCAATTGCGTAGATTATTAAAATGCAATAAAAAATAATAGTGTTTATATGTATACACTATCCTTCTATTGAGGGGACGATATATGTATCTGTTATATGGTTATTTGCTTATCAAAAATGTGAATTGTATCTATCCATATTTTAAAGTTTTTCTATGGCACGGCGGCTGTGTTTCAGCCGATTTTAGCCGCAAAAATCGGCGGCGGCTTCGGCTGGTGTGAAAAGGTCGGCGGCGGCTAAAATCGGCGGCTTGGCTCGGCGGCTTCGTACTCTGAAGAGTGCACGACTGAAATGTTTTTCATGTTTTATCATAACGGGTCCTCCAATAAGGATTTCCTTTTGACATTTAAAAAAACTCGGAGGCTACATTAACGAACGGAATTTTCATATTTGGGGCTTGGAGAACCCAAGAATTATTGATGAAAAGCTTCACCGTCCTCAACGTGTGACTGTTTGGTGAGGTTTTTGGTCTAGCGGTGTCATTGGACTTTAATTCTTGATAATTAAACCCTCCGAATGGACCAGCGTAGACAAGACCAACATTTTTAATGAAATTATCGTTAAGAAGTAAATGTCAGAGATAATTTTCGGCCATAATTCGGACATCGAATTCTATTTTAGGTGTTTAATATAAAATTAAAAAAAGTCTAAATGGACAGCCCTATACTATTGTTCAAATCAGCTGAAGTATTCAGAAAGTAAGTATTCTAAAATTTTGGAAAACTACATTTAAGCATTTAAGCGAAATTAATTGAAATAAATTAATGCCTTAATAAATAAATGCAAGAAGTTAGTTTCTGAACTCATGAACTGACACTTGCTCCTCGTCTATAGTTGACCACTTTATCGTCGACACTTCTGTAGTTTACATTTTCAAAATGCTTTACTATAAACATTTCATATCTTAATTAATATCGTTGTACATAATAAAACTCAATAAAATGTTTTGCGTTCGCTTTTGATATTTTCCTAATTCGATCGTAAACTTTTTTGTAGCCGACAACTACATGTTCATGACTACAAATTAAATGTCAGATAGTCGAAGAATTTATTGGTTGTTAAGAAGTAAGAACATGCACCTCTAGTCGGCGGCGAGGAGAAACATGCTCGAGAAACGCCAAACGCAGTGAAGGTGAAGTGAGTCAGTGACTAGAGGTGACTCTGTCCCTCTGTATCTTGGTATGTCGTAGTGTGTCTTCTGCGCTGAAATTGCATGCGGCACAATTGAATGTCTCATAACTTCTTCCAAATGAAGATAAAGAACCTACCGAACTATCTGCGTGACTGACTAACTACACATGTAAGCACCTTGGCTAAAAAGGTCTATTAATAAATAGTGGGAAAATGTAAGGGAACGGAGGCGATAAAGTTGTGATCTCTCATATCACTGTGTGTATGGGAAATTGATTCCCTTTATAACGATTCCAATTTTCGAAAAATAAAATGGAAATATCGAATAACGTAATACAATTAACAGAAAGACAAGCAAGAACATTCAATTGAGTAAACTGACAGAAGTATAGACGAAATTAAAGGAAATATTAACTAAACGTAGATGAAGCTTACCATGAGTGCAACCTTGGGTGTATATAACATTATACCATAGTCCAATCATAAACTTTTGATTACGACACTCATTCAACTTGGTAAGAGTCATCTGACTTCCATAGATTTGGAAGTCTGATGAACCGTACAGCAAGAGAACGCCCAACGGTTTAGGTTATTGCCTATGACAATAGCGCTGGGATAGAAGTTTCAGTGTACGCTTAGATATATCGTACAACAGGCCTTTAATAGCACCGACAGCTACACTTCATTTAATGGTATTGGTGTGAACCCGGCAGAACTATGTAGTTATTTTCAGCAGGTACCAACTGTTGTACGCTCGGATGTAGAAATTCTCTTATATTTAGTCATTTTACTAGACAGTAAGTTCAACTTCAAACCCAACATTCTAGTTTATTAGTTGTTTACTTCAGTAGCTATGTCGATAATGCTGTATGACCTTGTCGTCTGGTGGTTAGCTCTAAACAAAGTTCTGCGTATGGCTGCTACGAGTATATGTGCGATTTTACTTAGGGAACTGTACGGATATAGTGCCATTCTGGACGCAAGGGGTGACCTTCACGCCATTGTTAATTGCACTATGATTGAACCAGTTTTTGACAAAAAGTATTTCGTTTTAGTGTATTTTCTAAGGAACTGTAGCTATCCAATGTAGAGCGACTGCCTGATCACTGTAGTGATTAGCAGGCAAAAATCGTGGCTATTAGACAGGCGGGACAGTTTTGAGTTACATACTATACATTTTTTACACCATTTTTATATATATAGATTCAGTCAGAATTGATTTGGGGTTGATAGTAGAAACATATAAAAAAATGTTAGCGAGTTTCTGATTCGATATTCACAAAATACTAAGACAAGGTCGGTGAAAAAATTACATATTCAATTTTCGGTTGCAAATATCTCGGTAACTACACTGATAGAAAAACCGTTCGTCACCATGACGAATCAGTTTCGTCAATATATCTTCGTACAGGTGACGAAAAGTTTCGTACATGCGATGTTTTTGTACGTCAATAGAACGAACACGATCATCAACCCATGTTTTCGGTGATTTCGAAATTCATCGAGGGAACGATAAGATTTCATCCCCACGACGAAAAGATTTATTAGACCATTTTGCTGAAAATGTGATAAAACGAAGCAATCAATTTATAGTTTGTGCTTAATTGTACTGTTCTATATGCGTTCTGATTACCTAAGTTAAACATCGTCGTGGTGATGAATGGAATTCGTCGTGGTGATGAATGGTATTCGTCGTGGTGATGAATGGGATTCGTCTGTTGGCAAATACATTACTAGATGAGATTATTTTTGATTTAAAATATCAGAAGCAATGAATACTTCTCATTCGTTTGCTTTCAGCCTTTCCTGATAAGAACTGCATTTCGTACCGAATAATCAAAACTGAACTAGGCAAAACAATCAAGTAAATTTATTTTCCCTTACGTTGTTAATGGTCTAAATGCAGAAGAATATTTATTGAAATTTTAAAAATGTAAATAGTCAGGGGCATGCATTCGTCGTGGTGATGAATGGGATTCGTCATAGTCATGAATGGGATTCGTCGTGGTGATGAATGGTATTCATCGTGGTGATGAATGGCATTCGTCGTGGTGATGAACTCGATTAATTGTAGGGATGAATGGTTTCTTCGTGGTGATGAATGTAATTCGTCGTGGTAATGAATTCGATTTATCGTAGCTATGAACTGTGATCATCCTGAGGACGAAAGTTTTTGGAAACAGAGATTCGTCATGGTGACGAACAAATTCATCAAGAGGATTTTTTCGTACGTTTGCTGACTTTTGACGAAAAAATAATCCTGATGATGTACAAATTCGTCGTCATGACGAAGATTTTTCTATCGGTGTATAAGAGCTAACTGTTTGACTTAAAAAGTCTTTTGTAAAAATAAAAAAGTTACTTGAACATTTTGTTCATCCGAGGTGGTTAACTTCGAAACACTGTAGTTTTGTCCCTGTATACCACAGAGGGCCCAAACTTAAAAACGTACGTTCTCTATTACCTCTTCAACAAGCATGGTAAGTTTAATCGCAATCGGTTGTATGGTTAAGAAATGGCCGAATTATTTCCCTTTTTTAATTCCTCCCACTGTGCAACATTTGAGCTTTCTAAAGCAATCAAATGGAATTGAGAAAAACCTATGATTTCCCTAGCGTCCTTTTGGTAGCACAATGGACTGCATAGTCTAAGTGAAACTGACTTACAAGCAGCCACTCTTAAAGAAATGAAATTCCACGATAATATTCTTTTTTCTCAAGTTGATAGTAATATAGCAACTACGAAATTTGCAGAGAATTCAGTACTATAGAGTGGACGTAAATTTGACGCCATTCGGTCACTCTGTTCGAAAATTATAGGAGAACACGAAGTCAGGCAGACGGTTGAACATATCTTAAAAAGTCCTGGTTCACTAACTTGATTTGTTACGCTTTTGGTCCGCATCTCATTTTTATACTCGTACCCTCTTCTCCCAAAGTGAAGGTATACATATGAATGTTTTTTAATTCGGAAAATCTTTTACATTTCGATACCTTCATTCCAAAGCATGCCAAGTCTAACCAGCATGTTTTAAGGAACATAGTTTTTTTAAATTATAAATATTCCAAATTACTTATTTTTTGAATTTGCTGGGTAGATGCAAATTTAATTTCGACCTAACATGTTTTGGAATAGAGGTATCGATTTATTGCATGCCAGCAAAATTTGCCATTACCAAATAACTTGACGGGTAAGCAAAATTCAAAACTAGTAACTGCTTATAATTTGGCCTACCTTCAGATTATTTTTACATACTCGTATATGTACATGTTATTGGAGGCAAGTGCTTCCACTCAAGGGTACAAAAATAACCACTTACCCCCACGCTTACAATTATTCAAAAGAAAGCTTGAACGTAAGTATTCTTTAATGAGTGTTGATTTTGCTTTTTCACCACCATAATTGGTGAAATGTGGTGAGAAAGTAGAAGAGAGTAAAATGGGCAAGTAAAATTCATATGCCGAAAAATTTCATTTGCCGGGAGGTAGGTTGAACTCGCGATCTCATGGTTTCAAAGTTTAGCATCATAACCACTGGCCTACCTCGAGAATCATAGCAAGATCGCTTAATAATAATTACGCAATCAAGTATGTCATTATTTGTTGACTGCATGCAATGCAGATGGTAAACGCAAGTGACAATGACGTACACTTATCAAGATTTTGCTGGGATTATATTATATTATTGGTTGTGGATTTTTTCCAGTTTTTGTACGAGTATATTTTTGATCGAAAAGTTTCGGAAATCCATTACAGCAATTTCGTAATGATCACAAATGTGTCGTATGAAATGTGATAATGTCAAGGAGACATTAGTCTATAGCCAGCTCCCTTCCCCTCTGGAAAAGGAAATCCATTCATTTAGGAAATGTTATAACATTTCCATTTTTTATTTGTTTGGTTTGGAATTCGGATGCAAGTGCATCCGATGTCAAAAGTAAAAGAAATATTTATTATCTTCGAATGTATGTACGGTAGTATAAATCTATGATGAAGACCGAAAAAATACATTCATTTGTCTTATTGTTGAGGAAAAGTTAGTTTCGCTGATTCCCTACACTGTGTAGGTGGTTATATTAATGTTGTTATTACGAAAAGCAAAAGTCATAACCGAAAGTTTATTTTCCAATTTATTTACACTGAAAAATAAGGTCAATTAAATGAGCGGTCTTAAAAACACACTTGAAGTTATAAGTTATAAGTATAACATAGATATTGAGTAAAGATATTATACCTTCACCTTAGTGGGCATACGAGTATATCACTTGGACCAAATGTGTAATACATCGAAGTATTGATCTAAGGCCCTACGTGTGTTCGGCGAAAATACGTTTTAGGACACTTGAACAATGTCCGTCTGTCTGGATCTTCCGCACGATATATCTCCACTTTCTTGTATGCCATTTTTTGGTGGGTAGTTTACTGCTGCAATTAAAGGGTCACTTCAAATTCGTCTTGACCGGACCGCATATTTAACATTGAATCCATAATGTACACACTAACATTTCAAGATGGCGCCAAAGAAAAATGATATGTCATAATTTGTTTGGCATTTTTGGGTTTCCATTCCGTATCAACAACAAAACCGCCAAAAAACGAGAAAAAAATGCAACAACAACTATGGCAGCCACAATGAATTGTTATAATAGTTGAGGGTGTTTCGCAGGAAATCCTCTTTAGATTTGATATATTTTTTTTTATTTTCTACTGGGGCTGGCTTTTTGTTGTAGATAGTGGAGACACTTCACAAAGAACTGTTGACTTTAGCGTAAATTAGTTTGATTTTCATGGAGACATAAATATGTACTACTTTCCGTATTAGGTTTGATGTGTACATATATTAGGATGTACTGAAAATCACTATTTCCTGTCATTTATCCAACAATTTGGGACAAGGACGTGTTATTTGTGCGAGGTTTTTATAGTAATACATGGAGCTCTAAAAAGATCGTACCTCAAAAATAATTTTGACCCTCCGTAGTTGCAAAAAAGTTGTTTGTGTAATCGGTAAAAACTCAGTAAGGGAAGAGAGCCAGTCTCATTACAACATGCAAGAAAAAAATTTTTGTGTCCGATACCTAAAAAGTTTTTTTTTCAACTTTGAATTAAAGATGTTTCTATTATTTTCGTGAAATACATTGAATCAAAATTTTTTAAAGTTGAAACGTATTATTTTAAGGTTTTTATTTCATTAATTTCTTAATTATCTTGAAATTTACTTTGCAAAATATTGAATTAATGAGAAACATTTTAAAATCTATATGGCAACACTGTAAATCAATATGTAAACCAATACAGCTGATTCCCTCTTTATTAGGTTGTAAAATTTTGTGCGTTGTGGACGCTTTTAAAAAAATTTCGGTAAAATTTAATTTAGTGGATTAGACAACTCTGAGACAAAACAAACTGTAGAAAGGAAAAGGTGAGTCCTTTAATCTACCTAATCAATCTTGAAGTAAAATAACTATACCCTCACCTTAGAGAGGTGGGTATACGAGTATATCATTTGCTACGAGCCAAACATCGAAGGAGTAACCTAAGACCCTAAGTATGTTCGTCGGAAATCCGTTTTGGGTAATTTTAAGTCATTTGAGCAATGTCCGTCCGTCCGTCTGTCTGTCTGGTGCCCACGATGACTCTCGAAAGAAGTAACCGATTGACTTTATATTTGGTATGCGGTAATATTTTTCTCTATCTCCGGCTAAGTTCGAAGATGGGCCATATTGGCCCACTCCTTTTAGTACCTCCCCCACAAAGGGTTAACTTTTAGTGAAATATTGATTCTTTAATACCTTTTATACTACTTACTCGAATCTTCTGAAATTTCACACATAGTATTAGTTTATTAGTCGCTAACACGTCAAGGAAAATGGGCGAAGTGGCAACTCCCTTTTTGGTACCTCCCTTATATATTTAATACCAATGCATATAAATACTTTATATTTTGTTAGTACAATGCTTTTATAGTACCTAGAGTCCACAGAAAAGTGGGCGTTATTGACACGCCCCTTTTGGTACCTTACCTTAACAGATTTTATCTTTAATACCAGTGAATATAAATACATACTTGAAATTTTGTACGGTGTAATGCTTTTATAGTATCTAGAGGCCTGAGAAAAGTGGCCGTTATTAGCACGCCCCCTTTGGTACCTCCCACACAAATGGACAATTTTTTACCAAATGTAAACAGCTTTTAAAAGCAGTACATGCTTTAAAGTTATTAAATGCAATTCAAATTGATAATAACACTATGCAACAAAAAAATTTTTTTTTTGTCCAAGACCTAAAAATATTTTTTTTGTATAGATTGTGGCATACTGTTATATAAAATCAAAACCAAAATTTTTTTATGTATAATTTTTTTTTTAAAAAATTTTTTATTAAAAATGATATTATCGTCGAAATAGCCCACCAAAAACGCCTTCTTCGATTTTTTGAAAAGAAAGACTTTTAAATAAACTTTTTAAATATGAGAGTGAATTGCCATCTTTCTTTAAGGCTTTTACAAAAATTTTAAAGAGCTCCAGCTTAATATGCAGTGTTGGCAAAATAATGGTTTCTTTTTGGACGAGAGGTGTGTATTTTATGTTGTTTTCACCCAATGTAATGTGTTTTCTTGTTGGCCATTTCTTTCTTCTGTAATGATCTTCGCGAGCACGGCTATCCCAGAGGCATAAAAAACAGCAATATTTTGTATATCCGCCTTGAATTCCACATAACATCCCAACTACTTTTAAATCGCAACAAATTACCCAGTCATGTTGTTCATATTTTATGTATTTTATCAATTTAGCTATTGTTTCGTATGATTCGTTAGTGTTGATAGCATGAGCAATGGGAATCGACGGTTTCTGATTTCCGTTGTGCAAAAGTACTGCTTTCAAACTTTTTTTAATCCACAAAACATTGTAAGATATTAATTGTAAAGTATTTACCACATGCTTCCACTACTATATCGAGTAAGATTTACATGGCACGAATTACAAAAAATACTAGGTGTCCACGGTTTGTTCATATTTTTAACTCGTATATTAAAATATTGCACATATATTTCTTCTATTATTTACTAAAAGCACGTCCATTTTTTTAATTACATATTTTCCGCAGATGTAGCAGAAATTGTCGCGATAATATACGCATTGAAAAGTTCTTTGCTTTTTACTTATACTTCGAAATATAACTTTATAACATTTTTCAGAAAATCGACTTATCTCTTTAACGCGCTGAATTACACTAATTTATTAATAAGAAATTTTATTCATAAATTCCGGGTCTAAGGTACATAAGAGCAGTACCGGTAGCTGACATATAGTTTGCATCGAACGTAGAAACCCAATATTTTCAATACTGCCGCGTACTTCTTTGCGTACATATGTATATACGACTGGGGTGTCCATGCCCCTAAAAGGCTTAACTGAATGGAAACCTCATAAATAAAAAACCACAAATATTGTTAAATAACCCTCTACCTGAGAGGATCTTATCCAATATAGATCTCACATTGCATATATTGTTTTATGGAGGGTTACGAACGGCCAGAAAACCCCATCCTCTATAATTTTATAATGTCTGACATCAATCCTCATAAAATAAACTGCAAGTGCAGTTTCTTTTATGAGGAATTCAATATAAGCAAAAACATCATTTAATAACGGAAAAAGGTTGGCTTCGGAGTACACTGTGCAGAGCTTAGTGTGGATATAGCTCACAGACTACCAGATACCTGCAGTGTCTATCAAGCCGAAATAATGGCAATATGGGAAGTAGCCAAGTGGCTGAGTGGCGTTGTCATTTACTCGGACAGCCAGGCTGCAACATCCCTAAATCCACAAACAGCCCTCGACTGTCGCAGATCTCTTAACGAGATGGCTGAGCAGTTTAATATACACATCATATGGGTGCATGGGCATAGGGATATCCCGGGGAACTGCAAAGCCGATGAACTTGCTAGGAAAGGGACGACATTACAAATTCTCAAAGAATTTTCATATATTGGTGCGCCACTATCCACGTGCAAGCTTTGGCTTAGGCAAGAGGCAATCAGGCAGTCCAACGAAAGATGGACAGAAATCGGCACCTGCAGAGTAGCTAGACAAATCTGGCCAAGGTATGACCTGAGAAGATCAAAATATCTCCTCGCACTAGAGAGGTAAAGATTGTCTACGTTAGTATCAGTTCTGATGGGACACTGCTTGATCGGCGAACATGCCCAAAGATTGGGTATTGACACCAATGACTTCTGCAGATGCTGTGGAGATGAGGAAGAAGTGGAGAGCATTGAGCCCATGCTATGCGACTGCCCGGTCTGAGTAAACGACGACTGGACATACTGGGGGTCGGCCTTTCTAGGCAGCCTAACAGATCTTTCCAGTACAGATATTCGTACTATCGATAAATTTGTATATCAAACAGGTTGGTTTCGATGAGGGGCATTTCAGCCCGTGATAACACTAGGGACCTAAACTGGTCTATGTGAGCTTGTATAAAAAAATAACCTAAACCTATGGATCGCACGTGAATGGTTGCGGGTACTAATAAACTCATTATACCAAATTTTAGCCTATTTCGTTGAAATTTGTGGCGCTACGAAGTCAAATCTAGAGCGACCTTTGTATGGGGGCTATACCAAAACATGCACCTATGAGTACCGTTGTTCGGGTGAAGGATACTGGCTATAAATAAACCCCAGTTATCAATTTTCAGTCCGATCAGTTGACATTTGTGGTCTCTATGACGTTAAGAAGTCAAATCTTGAAGATGCTATATATAGGGGCTATATCCAAAAATTAACAAATATTGCCAATTTTCAATCCCAACATACCTGCAGATATAAGAAGTATATGTACCAAATTTCAGCCAGCAAGCTCAAGTATTATACTTGATTGTAGCGTGAGTGCAACAGACGGACGGACATGGCTAAATCGTTTAATGATATATATGCTTTATGGGGGGGGTCTCAGATCAATATGTAATGGTGTTACAAACGGAGTGACAAACTGAATATACCCTCCATCCTATGGTGATTCAATGCCGATTGTGTACGAGATGTAAAAAAGTCTCGGACACAACGAATTTTTGCAGATACTATATTTTATAGAATATGTTAGTTACTCTCGGCAAGAGCATGATTGATTGGTTCAGTGCTATAATTGAAGTACAAAATCTACATGTTTTAATCACAGTGGTTTTTGATGGCATAAACATAAAATTAATTGAATTAATTACGTCAAAATCTTTGAATAACCAGTAAGGAATGGCTTAAGTCGGGCGGTGCCAACTATATGATACCCTACACCACTTTAGTAAGATTGAATAACAATGAAATATCCAGAGTATACCTCAATTAAAATTTGTTTACATAATTTACATTTGGGTAGCCAAATCGGACGAAACATATATATTGGAGGTATAACAAAATCTGACCCTATTTTTTCCGACAGACTCCAAACTGCAAAATTTCAGAACGATCGGAGTGAAGTTGCGACGAACATAAGATGGACAGATGGACAGACATGGTTAAATCGACTCAGCTAGAGATTCTGAGTCGAAACAAACTTATAATACCCTGTACCACAGTGTCGTGTAGGGAATAAATAGGTGTATTTAAAACCCTCTTTTTGGTACTTGCTTCTGAGAGAGGGTTTAACACAGTCGATCACATTGACTAAGATTTGATTATTTGTTTTTCAATTTGGTGCCCGGTGTTCTTGGAGACCCTGTGGTATGAATTCTATTGAAGGTTCCTGCTTACCGCCTTGTCTCCTGGCTTGTCTAATCTTTAGCACTCTGCAAAACAGAAAAACCTCAATACGTTCCTTTTTACTTTTTGCAGACATTGTCAACTATATTTTGAACTTTTCATCCTTTGGCAAAAAAAGAAGAAAACAACTTAAATCCGTCGGCATGAAAAAATTCCTTAGCCATTTTTGCATTCCTTCGTCAAAAGTCGTTGTCAGTCGACAAGCAAGAAAATCAGAAAAAAGAGATTATCCACGCTGAAGACAGGATATTTTGTCGCTATTTCGTGGCTATTGTTGTCTGTGGCCTCTCTTTACTTTTTATGGTTTGTTTCGGGTATTTCCGGCTGCTGAATTAAAAGAAATAAATATGTACAACTTAGTAAATATTGTTTGTCGAAAATTAATCCGGAAACAACAAAATATTACACTGTTCGTCCGTCCGCCCGGAGACATTTTCTTTGTCAGACCGAATTGCCACCAAAGCCAAGAATTGGGAGGGAGGGCTCCCACTCGGGCAGCAAAGGATTATGCCACAGATAGATATAGATAGAAAGATAGACACACTCTTGAAATCCCAAGACACCAACGGTATTAGCCGGAAAATGTGAACCCCGACGACTACAAAAAGTTTTCAAGTATAACCTCCTCTCCCTGCCTCCCATCAACGGGGTTAACCCTTTCAGACACTCTGGGGAGCCACGACTGCTCAACAAAACTCGAAATCAAAACAAGTGAAAAATAAACGACAAGGCAGCAAAATCGTCCTGTCTAATGGTCATAAAAATAAGTGAAATCTTTGTTTTTTTATTTTTGAAAAACAACCATAAAATTGCCAAAAAAAGGTATTTGGCTGAGAAAAAAGAGGAACAAATGTTAAACCTCAACCCAAAACAAAAAATTTACTTCGAGTATATGTTGCCTTTAGTTTGGTCATAAATTTTAACGTTTATTGCTTTGGCGTTTGAATGCAAAGAAATCAGCTAATAAAGGCTACCGGCGAAAGACTCCAAACAATATAGTAGCTTCCTCTAACTCCCACCTCTACCCCACCGATCAAACAATGTTCTCCTAGTGGTAGGAAAGACGAGACAGTACCCCACTCCCAAAAGAATATTTTGCCAAAAGTCAGCGGTTTGATTTTGAATGAATGTCCTTTGTATGTTATTCTGTCAGCGAAAACTTTTTGGCTTAAAAAAATCAACGAATCCCTCCAAAAGAAGCTTTGACTTCTGTTATTTATGAATTAATATAAAGGAACAAGTATTAAGTGCGCATTCATACATATCTGGATATGATTGTTAAGCAGAGACGGATTAATATGGAATCCTGGAATTAGCCTAATATATAGAGTATTTAGGGGTTCTATTTGCAGCTACTGATTAAACGGCCACAGATTTGACAGATATCACAGCGATATTATCAATTTTACTCAGTTTGGTTTGCAATTTAAACATAAAACTGAATGACCATCAGTTGCGCCGTACGATCGGTCAATGGGTATAAAATCAACTGGAAGACAATTTCCTTTTATTTATTACAAACATCTGTTTATTGATAAAACTAATTTTTGCTTTACACTGTGGTGTAGGGTATTATAAAAACACCGGAGCTAATCCATACGGATGGACTCAGAATCACCAGCTGATTTGAGGTAGTGATGTACCGTGGGAGGAATTTAGAAATAAGAGAAATAACTCGGCCGATTTCACTTTGTGTGCAAAATGCATTTTAAAAATGTATCCTCTATGAAAACAACTTTCTCCACACAACTTCGGCCCGCTAAATCGAATGGTATTAGCAGTTTCTTCCTGTGACATCGCGTTCTTGAGATATTTAGCATAACGTTTGCTGTAAAAACCAAAAGATTAGTAAATTCCGAAACAATTTTAGTATAGAAGGATTCGGAAAAGATGTTCCATGTCAAAGAAGAAAAAAAAATATGGATACTTCAAGAGTATTTCTCCCATAACACCCGACACCTCGCTCATCCCCTTATTTCTGAAAATCGCCCTGTAAATATAATTTTATATCATAAGTAGTTGAAATCGATGGATTTTTTTGGTGATGTATTCGCCACAAAGATTCCTTGTAAAACATTACTTAAGGTCTTCACAATACAATTTAATGACAACCCAGTGGTTTTTTTTTTATAACTTCCAGTATTCGTTCTTAGATCAACAAACTCTCGTTTAAGTTTCATAAAGATCGGTTGGTTGATGCCAAGAAATATATCCAATTTTAATTGGGACAAAAAGAGCTATGTTAAATTTCAACACTATCGCAAACAGAATACAGTTTGGTTGCCTCAACCGAATTATTTGCCAACCGAATTTTGGTAGTTCTGTCTACTTTCATGCGATTCCATCAGGACAACCAATATTTTGGTTGTGGTATACTTCTGCTTCCATGTTGACAACAATCATATTTGATTGCGCCAACTACGAAAATGGTGGCTAAAATTATATGTTGTATGTTGCCACTACCAACTTTTTTAAAAAATTGGTTGTTCTGACAATCTCTCAGTCATATACTACCGACAATTAATTAAAAACAGTTCTCATTAATTTTTATTCTATTTATTGAACAAAAAACCAAACAATTCATAACAAAATTAAAAATCACATATTACAAATGCATCACTATTATGAGATATGGAAATATTAGACACAAATTTTAGTACACGAAAAAAAACATAAAATTTATGTAACCACATATTCTGCATTCCACACATTATTAACATCACAAGATTATTTTTGACTACATATACCGTTTTTGAACAAAATGTCGAAGATTTATTTATGTCGAGTAATTTTATTTTTTGTTTGTCATGTATAAGCAAAAGAACAGCAACCAATCTTTAGGTTGTATTTCCCAAAATATATTTAATTATTCTAAATTTGGGAAATTATTGGAATAACCAAAAAAAAAACGATTATTTATTAATATTCTTTCTGTTGTAGTAACCGATTATTCGTTGCAATAATAATCTTTGGTCTATTGATACAATTTCTGTTGTCAAGGATAAAACATTGGTTGTCACAACCAAAAATCGATCATATGGTACTATAATAAAAATTTTAAAGTAGTTACCACAACTAACCGAGTGTCAATGAAAAAAACAATCTTAAATTGATTGATACAACCATTGATTTAGTTAAAAGCATTTTTATTTGATCGTATCCATGTTAGTATTTTTGTTTCAACTATTTATATATTAATACAACCACACACTAGTAGTACTATTTTTTTATTGTTACAACCGAATTGCAACCAATTATTTTCCTGGGTGCGTAACATTAATATGATCTGGACTTTTATAACATGGATACCTCTACAGACGGACATGGTTAAGTAGTTTCAGGAAAATATTCCAAGTCGGTCGGAAAAATAAACGATGGGTCTATCTCTTCTCTTTTTGAGTGTTCATAGAAATATGGTTCTACATATATAAATAGTATTTATTAACTTTCGAAAAATTTAGTATCGAAAGTTAAGTAGAGCCAAGTATATATGTATAACAAAAAGTAGCTTAACTGTTTTTTTTTATTTCAATATACAATTGTATAGGATCATAGATAACTTCGGCTCCGCTAAATAACTACTCTCTGGGGACACACCCAGGGGGTCCCAGGGGGTGTGCCACTGGCATGGGTGGGTCGGGGCTTCAAAGTTAGTGGGGGTCGGTCATACATTTGGACTCGATTGGAGCACTCTAAATGGGTCAAAGTGGGATTTTTCAAAATTTGCCACTACCAAAAAGTTCGACCCAAATTCCGGGACATCAGAATTCGTTTTAGAGGTATGGTTCCTTCGGCAAAGTTTCTTATTTTGATCCCTAGAATACGATTTTCACTGAGCAATGGCGAATTTTTTTACCTCCCCACAAATCGACCCGGCCTAGTATATATCATTTGCTACGAGCCAAAAGTGTAACACATCGAAGGACAGACCCTAATAAGAGCGATATGATTTTTTTGAAACAAAAAACACAATTATTGCTAAGGAAATTCAAAAGTTTTTTATTTAATGTGAAGTACGAGTACAATCGATACAATTAAGTTCTAAATAAAACGTCATTCAAATGGCCTCCACGACTTCTTCTGCAGGAACGAATACTTCTAGTACCACCCCCCAAAGGTTAACATTTAGTGAAAAGTTGATTATTTAATAACTTCTATACTACTTATTCCAATCTTCTAAAATTCCACACATAGTATTAGTTTAATAGCAGCTATCACCTCGAGGAAAACGGGTAAGGTTCCCACGCCCCTTATGGTACCTCCCACACAAATGGACCATTTTGCACCAAAACTTAACGGGTTATAACTTTAATAATAGTGCATACAAATACTTGCAATTTTGCACAGTGCAATGCTTTTATAGTACCTAGAGTCTAGTGAAAAGTGGGCGTTATTGGCATGCCCATGCCCCTTTTGGTACCTCCCACATAAATGGAATATTGTGCAGCAAAAGCTTATAACTTTAATACCAGTACATACTTTAAAGTTATAAAATGCAACTTAAAATGATAATAATTTAATTAAAATAAAAAAAGTTTAAGAATATTTTTTGGTACTGAAGGTGAGGGGATACATAAGTCGTGTTTTTGTTTATACAGTCTACTTTTTATACCCTACACCACACTGTGGTCCAGGGTATTATGAGTTTGTGCGTATGTTACCACCGATTTGACATGTAAGCGCTGTAGAAACTGTATTTTATTTTAGATCAGTACGAAATTTTCCAAAATGAAGCGAATAATTCGCATTCGCATATGCAAATATTCGTACTTCCCTAGTTTATACGGCTTCGTAATATAAGTTGTATGTTAAAGAACGAAATACAGGAGACACTTCAAGAAGTATTTCACCCAAAACACCTGAGACCACCGCCCATCCCCTTAACTCTGAAAATCCCCCTCCAAAAATATGATATATCAAAAGTCGTCGAAATGGATAGATTTTTTGGATGATGTATTCAACACAAGGATTTCTTGTAAAAAAACACAGTAGGTCCCGACAATGTACTTCAGTGGAAAACTATTGGTTTTTTATACTTATGTATATCGTACTTATCCACAAAGTTTCCTGTGTAAACAAAAGATTATTAAAATGCAGGCAAGATTTTAGTAATGAAGTCTTCAGAATGGATGTTCCATGTCAAAGAACATAATAAAGGAGACTTTTCAGGAAGTATGTATTTCTCCCAAAACAACCGACAACCCTGCTTATCCCCTTACCCCTGATAATCTCCCTCCAAAAATAATGATATATCAAAATCCGTAGAAATCGATACATTTAAAAAACGATTGGGTTTCCATAAAAGTGTACTGTGGGGATCTATAGTGATTTTTACAGGTCATCTGTTTGTCGAAGACATCATCCAAAAAATATTTTATGTTTTATATTATGTTTGGAGGGAGATTAACAATGGAAAGGGGATGAGCGGGGGTGTCGGTTGTTTCGGAGAAATGCCACTTGAAGTGTCACCTATATTTTGTTCTTTAACAAGAAACATCTATTCCCAAGCTTTCTATGCTAAAATTGTGTCTGAATTTACTAACTCTTTGTTTACCCAGCAAACTTTGTTCATAAATAGCATATGTTCAAAAAAACACTCGGTTGCCATTAAGGTGTATTATGGATAGTGATGTCAAACGGGAAATCCCGATCACGAAAATCCCGATCCCGAAAAATCCCGAATTCCGGGATTTTTTAAAATGAATCCCGGTATATATCGGGATCCCGAAAAAATTTCGGGATTTGCAATTTAAAAACCCGAATCCCGGGATTTGTGGAAACCAATCCCGTTTGACATCTCTAATTGTGGAGACCTATAGTGATTTTTTACATTGAATCTTTTTGTCGAATAAATCTTCCAAAAAATCCATCAATTTCTACGACTTTTGATATATCATTGAATTTACTAATCTCTTTGTTTGCCCATCAAACTTTGTGGCTAAATATCTCGAAAACGCGTGTCACAGGAAAAAACTGTAAATGCCATTCGATTTAGCGGGTCAAATATATGAGGGGTAATTTGTTTTCGTCAAGAACACATTTTTAAAGTGCATTTTGCACACGCAGTGTTATTATTCCTTTCCCTTAGGGACGTCCAATAAATATCTGCTGGAATACACATCGATTTTGACATTTTAATAGGCTATAACGCCGTTGTGATGAGTTATTCCTTCCAGAGAACTCTTCGCTGAATGTTCCCTCCTATTTTCATATTGTGGCTTTCCAGAGCATTATATGTAGGTATGTATTATCACTGTGGCATAGAAATACTTATCTCTAGGTAGGTACGAGTATATGGTGGATATTTCCTATCAGAGTTGAGAATATTTATGCTTAATTAAAAACGACACAAAACACATAAAAATGTGTTTATAGCAAAACGCACCAAACACTCCGGACATTGCCACCACCACCACAACCAACAGACCGACCAACTGATAAAGATTCTATTTAGTGGCTTTTGTGCCACACATTCTCGGAGAACGAACCTTCTCTGTGCCTCTGTGGAGCTTGTTCTTCGTATGCATATAAGTACTACGAATAAAGCCACGGCAACAATTAATGTTGACTTCAAACGCACTCTATGATAAGTTGTTCACCATAACGCTGGGGACGGGACGGATGGATGACTGGACGGACGACGCATAGTTAGATGGACAAGACGTGATGGTCGCTGCACTGAACGCAGAAAGCCTTAACTAATTCAATTAAAAAATTGAGTAGAATTTGAGAAGAAGGCAAAAAATGGAACAAAAGCAAATAACGACAATGATATGCATAAAGTGAGCACCTGAATAGGGTGTATTCGATTGGGAAAATGGACTTCGAAGAAATTAAATTATGGATGTACATATGAGAAAATCGGGTATTTTGTTAGAGGCTTTTTTATTCTGATAACGATAAGGTTGGAAACGTTTTCAAGTCTCATGATTGAGTTTGTAATCTTTGATATTGAGTTATCGATATATGGGAGTTTTAAATGTTCTTAGCTGTGTTTAAAACCAGTTTAGATCTTTTTTTCCCATTATCTCATTCCAAAAAAACACCCCCTTCAGCGATTCACCTTAAAAGTGAGTAAAAAATGCGATCTGACAACAAGAACACATGAAGCACACGCACGCATACCCAACAGTTCTCCCCCCTTTTTGGGGTTCCAACCGATGGATTTGTGGATTCCCAATGACTGCCATAAATGAATGGATCATCAGCAGCGACAAGCCAAACATCAGAGAAGAGAGAGAATCTACCTACAATTTTCAATAATTCCGCACTGAATAAAGGATTTTGGCGTTTGGGTAAATGTTAATGCTTCTTGTGGTCCTACGATATTTTTGTTGCTGCTCTTGTTGCTTAGAGGCGATTGTTTTTGTTGTGTTTCTGGACTCATTAGTCTCCCACAAGTTGTATTAAGATAATCTCTGATGCAAGTGGTGGCATTGCCAAAACTGCAGTTGGATGTTGGCAGTCATCGAACGGGGATAGGAGGAAGTAAGTGAGCGAGCGAGCGCCTTCCGCTGAAGCGTGATGCTGGTCATGTTCAATGCTGCGAAACTCTTTGCGATTAATTCACAGTCAGTCTACTATCCCAGTTAACTGAATGCAGAGCCAGGCTGCCAGGCCGCCTGGCTGTTGTGTTAATGAATTGTTTGTTGATTTCATTTGAACGATTAGCCAAAACTTGGGGGGATTTACAAGAAATGCAAAATAAAACAAAACGTCCCAAGCTAAATGAACCACCACCAGCGAGCGTAACATTTAGCATTTTACAGGGAAAATGCGTTTTTGCATTCCGCTATCTCTGGATGACGATACTCAGCGTTAAGAGGAGGACAGCCAAATTAGGCTTTTTGGTCAACAAAGTCAACGAATTTAATGAATTCAATGTCTGTGGTCCATTTCAATTGCCAAGAATGTTAAATAGTTGAGTTTTGCGTCGCAAATTAATCCAATTGTGGCCAAAGAGGTATTTCAGTGGTTCAGATAATAGAACTATTATTGTTTCCTTGGAGCAGATACCACACATCATTTGGGCTGGAGGAATAACACTTTTACAGAGTGAAGGAATAGCATTCGTGATCCAATTTCCAGATGTCAGCTTGGCCTAAGACTACAAATCGAATTTGTGGTTCATATTTTTCCAAAAAAAATCTATTCTCAAAGAGTAAAGCTTTGGACTGACTGCCCTGTGTGATTCGAAGATAGAAATGTCATCGACAATTTTAACATAGCACTACGGCTCTGTCTCCTCAGCTATGGAATATCTCTGTGAACAATGCTCTGCTTATATGAGCATGACATGTAGAGTGATCAAAAAACCGGTTTTTTTGAAAAAATAAAAAACCGGTGGATGGTTTATTTAAGTTATAAAAAAACCGGTGGACGGTTTTTTTCTTCGAAGAAAACCGGGGAAACCGGTAGAACCGGTTTTTTTCTGCATAACAAAACAGTATGAAAATTGCCGTTTGAAAAACATATTCCTTTTTAATAACAAAAAAGGCGATTTTTTAATATTAAATTTTTAAAAGCGATGTCTTCTGATCAGTAATCTTGCACCAAATTTAGTCCTGTTGGATAGTAGTTATGAGTTGGATTGTGATGAATATTGTCATTTGAGTCAAACGGTCCTTTTATCTCATACTTATAACTAATTAGCTATTGTATTTAGAAACATTTTCCAAAGTGTTATCGATAGTCTTTTCTTCAACCTTTTAAAAAAATTAGCAAAAATATTTTCTTTATTTTTTTTGCAAAATTAAACTTTTTGAAATTTTGGTAAAACCTATGTTTTAATTTTTGATTTTTTTGCTCAAAAGAAAGCTTCGATAACTTCCTTTAAAAGCGTTGTGACCTATTAATGGGATGGGACCTGTTGATCTATCAAAATAAATATAAACCTCTGAAAAAAAATTAACGTTCAACCAAACATTTTAGCATTTCAGATGGGAAAAACAACCGTTTGGCAAAAATGTCAATATTTGACACCCTCCAACTCGGAAAGTCCTTAACCGATCTCGTTGGAATTGTGTCTCATAACTACTATCTGATAGGGCTACTTGGTGCAATTTTCATCCCGACAGAAGACATCCCTTTTAAAAATTAACTCACTTGACATGAAAGTCCCCTTTTGAAGTTCAGTCAAGAAAATATTAATATTTCGGGA
Organism: Eudasyphora cyanicolor; assembly: GCA_963930755.1. NCBI lineage: Eukaryota > Metazoa > Arthropoda > Insecta > Diptera > Muscidae > Eudasyphora > Eudasyphora cyanicolor. The sequence continues at coordinate 214,315,365 of OZ005736.1, forward strand.
TATTAAATAGAATATTTAATAGAGGTATTAAATCGTTATACATATATATTTTATATACACACTTTAGTGCAGGTGGGTATATACAAGTATACATATAAATATATAAGAGTATACACTAGTCGGTTTACCCAAATGAAATTTTCTTACTTGTTTTTGTTTCGGTTTGGAAGTGGGAGAATGCGTTTACTTTTCATATAACTTCTGCGCGTATGAATTCTAGCAAAGTTGCCGAGTCTTTTTAGGCCATATAAGGAGATATTTCATATTATTATCTTAATTTGTGATATTTTGTATATAAAGTTGTAAATAATTTTTAATATTTTAGTGATAATAAAAAAACCGGAAAACCGGTGGAAACAAACGAAAAAAACCGGTTGCACCGGTTGTTCGAAATTCATGATTTTGAGAAAAACCGGGGACGGTGGAAGCAAAAAAACCGGTGGGCCGGTTTATTTTAAACCGGTTTTGATCACTCTAATGACATGGCAATAGCCACTAAAGGGAAGTTTTCGAGTACTCTTAGATTCATCATACATCAGGTTCTTCATATAACCACAAGGTGGGCTTCGTGTGAATCCGACCAAGACAGAACTAGTTATTTGAAGCATGTAAAAGGACAATAGGAAAACGATGGGGTCTAAACCCTTACTTACTAACTTAGATGGCTATCTACAATCTTAGTAGGTCTTTAGCCCTGTTTATTGTAGAATTCCACGCGTCTCGGTCTTGTGCGCATGCTCTCCAGTTAGCTACTCCAAGTCCTCTTAAATCGTCTTCGACCTGGTAACAACACCAGAGCCTTGGACGACTCCTTTTGCGCGGGCTGTGGAAATTTCCGCAGTAAATTCTGAACCCGCGTATAGTTTATTGGCTGTTTTGAATTTGGAATTCGTCACCGATTTGTACTTCATTTCCTTTAGAGGGTAGACAAAGCATTCCGAGCGGATTTTTCACATTAATAATCACAGCAAAAAATTCACTGATGCGTATTCTAATATATCATGTTAAAAACACTTTACATATTTTTATAACAACATATGGTTAAAAGGCAAGAAAATTTCTTCAAATCACGATGATCACAGACCAACAAAAAAAACCTGTGAAAAGCAACAAAACACTATTACAAAGATTCTACTGACCCAGAAATTACCGAAGCAACTACGTAATAGTTATAAAGGGTGGTTAAATTGTAAGGGCCGATGTTGAATGTGAACCACACCTAAACGTCAAGTTTTTTCTGCATTTCAATTGACATGTCTCAATTTCAGACTAACTCAATTGGAAAAAGTTTTTTAAGCCTTTTTGCGAGAATGGGCGTTCAAATCAAAATGCATTTCGTGCACTTCGTGATGTTTTTTTGATCAGCATAATCGACCAAATGTGTTCACAATCGGGAGAATTGTGCGCAAATTTCTGCAAACCGGGTCTGTAGGAGATGTGAAAACACCTGTGGATGCTTGCCCAGTTCGTTTGGTGCGGCTTATGGGCTGGCGACGTCATCGGGCCATACTTCTTCGAAATGAGGTCAGGCAGTTACTCTGAATTGGTGTTCGCTATCGTGAGATGATAACGAAATTTTTATGGCCCGAATTGGAAGATATGGATGTGGACAATATGCAGTTTCAACAGGACGTTGCCACTTGCCACACAGCTAACGAAACAATGGCACTTTTGCGCAACAAATTCAATGGCCGTGTTATCTCACGCCGTGGCGATGTCAATTGGCCGCCAAGATCAAGTGATTTGACACCGATCAAGTGATTTGACACTTCTTTCCTTGGGGTTATTGGAAAGAAAAGGTGTACGTCGATAAGCCAGCAACAATTCAAGAGCTAAACGATGAGAAAATTTGGCACATTAACGGCATAGAACCTCAATTATGCCTCAGCGTAGTCGAACATTTGGACCATCGGATGGAGGTGTTCCGCCGAGGTCGCGGCGGAACAATTATGTTCCATACATAATTGAACCATACCAATATTATCATAATAAAAAGAAATCACAATAATTTCCTTAATAATTTGTATTTTATTCAAAATCAACATCGGCCCTTAAATGCAATCAAGGATAAGTCTTTATCATATTATCATCTCATTATCTTCAACATTTCAATATTAAATAATCCTTTGCATATTTAATATGAAATAACTAACACTAGGCTTGTTTTTATACCCTACATCACATTGTGGTTGGTACAGGATATTATAAGTTTGTTTTGGTCCAAATGTTTGTAGCGCAAAAAAGTACTGGAGCTAGACGCACCTTAAAATAACAGTAGTTAATTCGATCAATCGATGTCCGTCCAATATTCCTGTAATAAATAATAGCCATCCACAGGTCGCAATTCTGGATCAATCCTGATGACTTTTGGAACGGACAACTTTTCGCGTCAAGGGCAAACGGTATTGAATTTGGAGAAAATCGGTTCTAATTTAGATATAGCTCCCATATATATTTACCTCGGATTTGGCATCTAAGCGCTACAGAAGAATTTGTTTACATCTAATCATTACATAATTTGACAGAAAAGTGCTTAGTGAACAAGAAATGACATTGTCAATTTTTTAATGAAATCGATTCAGATTTAGATATAGCCCCATATATATTCCATACGATTTAGTATGAATGTGCTACAGAAGCTTTATTTAATATTCTATTATTATGAAATTTGGCAGAGTGAAGTCTTATGACAAAGAAACGAACAAGTTTGAAGAAGATCGGTATCGATATTTATAGTCAGATGCGTTGCCTATGCAGATAACGTGGCAAGTTTCCGTTGGAGGGAAGTTTCCGAGTTCTCTTAGAGGCATCCTACAGTAGGCCCTTCATACAACAGCGAAGACGGAACTAGTTTTTTACAATGGAGAAATAAGACACCACCAGTTACACCTGTCTCCTTGGGGGTATTGAAGTTCCCTCTGAATGCAAATAATACGTACTAGACTGGAAGTTGTACTTAAAATCCAACATTCAAAATCCAGAGCAAATAAGGCAGTGGTAGGTAGCGCTATAAGAAAACGCTGAGGTGTGTAACCGCGTATGGGTTATTGGTTGCAGACGTCAGTAGTCCGATGTACGGCATTTTCGTCTGGTGGGCAGCTCTGCAAAAATCCACCTTCTGCACGATACTAATCAAAGTTAAGCGAATGGCTGCTATACATATGTTGAGCTGAGAACGACACCAACTGAGACACTAAATGTTACACTACATTTAATACCGCTAGTAGTGCAATATTCCGCATGTTAGACTTGGACCACTGTCACTATGGTCAGGAATTGGCTACGAACATAGTGTCATTCTAGACCTTCCGAACGCTGTTGATTACACTCTTTGGCAAGAAGTATCTCACACTTATAGACCAGAATGGAATGGTCGTATCCCAGGATATAGGAGATTCATTTACTTCTATACAGACGGTTCCGGACTCAACTACCAAGTTGGCTTTGTTGTCTTTTCTGAGGAACGCTAGCTATCACTTTCAAAAAGACTGCCTGATAACTGTAGTGTTTACCAGCCAGAAATCTTTGCTATGTTCTGACCAAAGTCGGTATTAATATTTTCTCTGATCGACGAGAGGGGTTAGGGATAACTAAGGATAGGTTGTGCGCTGCTTATTTATGATCTTATATACCTCACGAGTTACAAAAATCGGTACTATACACGAATCTTCCCAGTAACATCCATTCATATCGCATCCTCTGAGGGATCGCTTATGTTTTTCCTTACGTCCCACGATGGGAAAATATGATGAAATATGCGCGCATAGGACTTTCAGAACAACTTTCAAAAATGAGGTTTTTGGGAAAGTTGTTTTATTGTGGATAACATTTAATGAAAATACCTTAAAATTTTATGAAAATATCTCTAGGTGATTCCGAGTTATGACCATTTAAACTTTGTCTTTTTTACTAATAAATGCAAATAAAATTGCGATGATAAAATGTATATACTAAAATGCTTGTAGAATTCTCGTTTGTTGGTGAAATGCGACCGGACTTGGTACATATAATAAGGTTATGTTCATGTTCGTTTTTGTGTATAAGACGTATTTTTAGCGACTTTAAATAAAGAGATATTTCAAAGCAAAAATACAGTTTTTTTGTTCTTCAAAAAAAATTATCCACAGTAAATGAAATACAACTTTTTTGGATCACGTGGGATCACTACCATAGAGAAGACAGGTGACTTGGTGGTAAATCCAACAGTACTAAGTTTATCGCGACTTTTTGCGATTATGGCAGATTTTTGTACCTTAAATATGTCCTTTTTTACTTTAAATATAGAAAAAATATGTAGGAGTTACATCTACCTTTGAACCGATTTTCCCTAAACATATGGACCGGTTTTCTTGGTCATAAAAAAAACTTTACGAAATTTCGGCAAAATCGGATAATAAATACGACCGGAAAATGTTCGGCTGCAAGTTTGTAGTGTCCTACGATCAAAAATTGTGATCTTATTAATATTATTAGGATTATATGTGTAAGTTTTATTGTTACCTTCTTCTATAAAAATTATAAAAATATTGTTAAACCCTTCTGCAGTTTATGTATATTAGGGTGGACCGATTATTTTCTGTTTTTAATTTAACTTTTCTTTTATAACCAGTCGACGACCCATTGTGTAGGCGCATTATCGCAACACTTCAGCTTTCAAAAATATTGCAGACTACGATTTTATCTTATTTATGTTGTTTTGGTTTAAATTTCAAAAACATTACCCTGGTTTATTGACTTTTAACGCAATGTTGACAAAAATATGTTTGAACTTCAATCGTATGTATATTTAAAACGCAGCAACACACCATCAAGTAACTCAAATAGATTTTGAACTAAATTTTGTCAGCTTTAATTTAAAATCAAGATCACTGAAGTTGGTACGATATTCCGATTTTTACACTAATTACACAAAGTCGCTTTTGTAGCCTCACTGTGCGATACAAGGTAACAGTAAAATAAAATCTGGGTACACCAATTTCTTCTCCTAAGAATTCTCTTGAATATGGTCCACACCGTAGGACTCTATCTCTAACGGTATAGTCATCAGGTAGAAAATACTGCTATGCGCGCATATTTACCCCTTTTTCCCATCGTGCGTCCCTATGGTAACATAATGGACTGTATAGTCTATGTGAGTCTGTTTTACAGGCTGTCACACTTAACCTAACCTACCATTGATAGAACTAAGGCTATATACATATGTATATCCAATGGCTAGCTTTACTACATTAATATATAAGGCGATGTTGGCCTTCCTCAGCCGTTCCTATACATTAAGTCTGAGAAACAATTTCCTGTGTTAGATTTTGCGCAGAATTTTGCGATTAGATCAGTTCCATTTGGCCGAGGAAGGTCCACATGTGGAACCTTATTCTTCCTAGTAAAGAGAACCAATTCTGTTTTATTTGGGTTAAAGCTTAAACCAGTAATCCTGGCGCATTTGGCCAATTTGTTTAGAGCCACCTGTATACCGTCTCTGAGGACGTTTTCAAAGTTGTCGGATACCGCGAGTGAAACGCCGTTCGCATATGCCATGACTATGTAGACATAATGTTCCAGATCTAACAAATTCCAATTACCGATACATTCCAAATAAGTGGAGAGAGTACTCCTGCCTGTGGAAACCCTTTGTTTACAAATGTCGCTAGAGTTGGGGCCCGAGACTTGCTGTCATGCGTCAAAGTAGTCTAATTAACTTATAGTTTACCCTTAGAGCCGCATCAAATGATATAAATCCTCCTGGACTAAAGTTAGGGTATACAACTTATATTGAATTTTAACTTGCCAAATAAAACACGGCAAATGTGTTAAGAATCCCAAGGTAGCCCTCCAAGGATACAAAGAAAATCCAAGAAAATTTTAAAGGATTTTTATAATATAGCATAAGAAATGAAAAGACCCTAAAACTTGCAAAAAGAAAAAAACTCCAACAAGAAAAACTAAACGCATTACTATGCATAAAAGATAAAATAGGATAGTGTTTTAGTAGTAGTAGTGTAGGGAAAGATGTCCTCACGCACACTTTTTAAATGAGTATATTTCAAGTCCTGTGCTTGGGTACTGCGACCAGGACATATGCACATATACTCATATATGTACCGTTCAAGGAAACGGAACCCCTCATTTTGCAAAGCAGACAGCTAGAACCCCACCGTCAACGCAAGGATAGCGGAGCATGCTTACCGTGAATAAAACTGTATAAATGTTACCAAATGTTGTAATTTCGCCCCCACTCCTTGCTTATTTTAGCCTTCTGCGACGGACCACCCCACCATTGCAGGTCGATGCTGATGCAGAACAGTCAGTTCCCAGTTTCTGCCACAAACCGAGTGTGATGTCTATGTTGTGTGCTTCGCAAGAAACATCATTCATTTTACGCCGCAGCACGGATTAAGGTTATTTCAAGGATGCATGCTAAGATCCTTAAAAATGTTAAGAAACTGGGGGCAGGCAAAAAGAGGAGGTGGTTGTGGTGGCATTTGGAGGATTTCGTTACTGGTTCTGGTCCTTTACATATATACATATTTTTAAGAGATTTCTTTTTGCTTCAAAAAAGGAGGGTAAGCGCAACGTAAAAAAATAAAAAAAAAAAATAACAGCAGCATCAACATCGTCATCACCATCAACAAAATTCATCAATCTTTGCCAAAAACTTAAACGAAATGGAAGTGAATGCAACGGAGGAAAAAAACAACAACAGCACCGAAAAAACATGTTAAAATGCAACCAAAAAGTAAATGAAGGAGATTTCCTTCGCCGCCAGAGAAGGACTGCAGTGGTTAGATTGTCATTGTCGCAGAATATATATAACTGAATATTTTCCCTTGGCTAAAAGTCATTTGAGGCCTGACATGAGGGAGCTTAGAATCATTAAACACACACTTAACCCCCTTTCCCGAAGATCTTTATTACGCCAAAAATGCGTTTAAAACCACAGTGCACGGTGGGAGAATTTGGGAAAAGATTTTCAATATATCTTCAATTCTTAAGGGTTCATTAGGTTTATACGGACCTAATTAGTTATATCTGTGGTCACAAGCAATAACCATTAAGTCGAAAATCATTTTTTTGAGAAAAATCACTTTTTATTTTTCTGTAATGGGGCTTCATTACGACTAAGGTCAATACTCGTATATTATTCATAGTATATTTTTAAAGAATATTGTTAGAGAAATGAGGATTTCACGTAAATATAAAGTTGGTAGAATATTATAGCATATGAGTACATAACTCAAATCTTTCTTAAGTCAACTTAGGCGGTTATCAATTGTTTTTTTCAAGTTATTACATTTATTATTGAATCTTTCATTATTAAATAATGAAAATGACAATAAGTGAACAAATCTTAACCTAGTATACTATTCTCTGGATTATTGCCAAAATAATCCATTGAGACTTTACACGATTTTTTATTTTAACAGAAGGTTAACATTTCAAATTTAAGAAATCATAATTGCATTTTTGTTTAGTTTTAATTTAAAATCAAGTCCAGCGTATCCCTCTTTCTATGGCGGGTATGACCTTCAAAATTGAGTAGTTCTCGAGCCAGGATGTTTGGATGATTCCTCTTTTTACTGTTGGCATGTTGAGCTCCTTATGGATGTTAGCGTTTCTTATATACCAAGGTGCACCTGTAATTAAACGAAGAATATTCGATTGTCTTCTCTGTAATTTGCATACATTTGTAATTTGCTGTACCCCAAAGCTGGATACCATATGTCCAAATGGGCTTTAATACAGTTTTGTATAAAAGAACTTTATACTCGGGATCTAGGGCAGATCTTTTGCTTAAAAAATCACTGAAGTTGTTGGCTCCCGAAACAGATCTGTCTATCCAACCATTATTTTTACCAAAGTTGTTTTCATATACTGAAAACAACAATAACGATCTTGAGCCTAAGTGCAAAAACAAAATTTGAAGTTGATTTGTTTTAAGTTTTACTTGAGTTACTTTAGAGTCTATGTGACGCGACCACGTCAAACGACGATCTAAATGGATTCCAATATATTTTACATGCTACTTTTGAGGAATCAGTGAATTGATAAAAGAAATTGAAGGGCATGTATCCCTTCGTAAAGTAAAAGTAACATGAGTACATTTTGGGGCATTCACCATTATTCTCCATTTTTTAACCATTCTTCTAGGATTCGGATATGTGACTGCAGTTGGTCGGACCCAACTGAAGGGCTTTTGTGAGTACTGGCGAAAGGAGCATCGTCCGCAAGGAAGGTAGACGTGTGCGTAAGGTTGGTTATGGGCATATCTGCCATAAAAACAATGTACAATATAGGGCCAAGAATACTCCCCTGGACACTGACATTGGCTAGAAAAAATGTCATTTATTTTAACTTGGAAAGACCGGTTAGTCAATTAACTCTTGAGCAGTTTATGAGTATTGATTGGCAGAAGGTCGCATATATTGTACAAAAGTCCTTCGTGTCAGACTTTGTCAAATGTTTGAGAAATATCTATGAATAGCGCCGAACAGTATTCTTTTTGCTCAAAGCACTTCTGATGTAGGTTACGATACGGTGTACCTGTTCTATAGTATTATGACTTTTTCGAAAACCATATTGATGGTATAATATTGTTAGAAATAATATGAGTTGTGATTTTCTTCAGATGAATAGACTCAAACATTTTTGATAATATCGATAGTAAACTTATATGGCGATAGGATTTTACTTGAGTTGGATATTCTCTAAAATTGACCATTTTATGAGTGAAATTCAAAAATATGTCACAGCAAACAAGGCCATTAAAATGACGGAAAGATTCATAAAATTTAATTGTTTTATTCAACATTTACGCCACAACTAATTGCACTACATTTGTTATTTTATTTTGCCTTAATAGCCAGGAAATCCATAAATCTGGCCAAAAGATTAAAATTACTTTAATTTTTTTTGGCTTCTCCTGAAAAAGCTTGAACATGTGGGTAACGTTATTTTGGATTTCAGGTAACGATATGTACTACCCAGCAAAATCTTGGTAAGTACCTGTCATTATTCCCTGCATTACCAAATAATGACATCTCGTTATTCGCTGCATTACTTTCGGCTTATTAATAATGACTTACCAATAACAACAGAAATAAGTGATTTTTTGCTATCAAAATCATTTTGGCAATTTTTGATATAATGCAATTTTGGCTATATGTACAAGATATACAACATATGTACAAGATTTATTTATTTTTCAACATGTTTTCAAATAATACGTGCAGATTTGAATGAAAATACCATAAATATTTACGTATATCGTATAATGTTAGACCGTTGAAGAATTTTTCACAGGGTTCAGAAATTCGAATCTAGCATGATGAAATTATTTGTTTCCAGAAAAATGCGGGACAATATGCAGAAAATCACTTTAAATGGCCATTTCTACATATCTTTTACTTATTTTATAACTTATTGGTCATGCATTATTCAAGTACTTAAAATCGTGAAAATATAAACACATATTTATGTGGTATGCCTATGCTACAAATAAGTACTTATTATGCTACTTTATTGTATGCTTTTCGGAAGTACTTTCCTCCAATGACATCCCGATGTTAAAATAATGAGAAAAGTGGCTAAATAATAAGTACTTACCATTATCGAACTTTGCTTACTCGTCGGATTATTTAGTAATGAGAAATTTTGCTGGGTAATGGTGATAACTCCCATTTTTAACAGGACTGCAAGAGAATTTTAAAAACTTTACACTGTCCAAAAGTTTTGAGTATTTATATGCAATGGTGTTCACGATATAATCTGTACACTTTTTGTACAAAATAGTACGTTTGTATGTGAGGTACCAAAAGGTGCGTGATAATAACGTCCAATTTTCGACAGACTACAGGTACTATAAAAACATTAAACTGTACACAATTTTAAGTATTTGTATGTACTGGTATTAAAAGTAAAAGCCGTTAACTTTTCGTACAAAATTATTTCTTTGTGTGGAACGTACCAAAAGCGTCATGGCAATAACTCCCATTTTTCACTGGACAGTAGGTACTATTAAACTGTACAAAATTTCAAGTATATGTATGTACTGGTATTAAAGTTATAAGCTATTAATTTTTGTGCAGAATAGTCCATTTTTGTGGAGGGTACCAAAAGGGGCGTGTCAAAAACCCCACTCTTCACTGGACTGTAGGTACTATAAAAACAGTACACTGTACAAAATTATACATATTTGTATGCACTAGCAAAAAAGTTATAAGCTGTTAACTTAGACACTATAAACTCATTATACTGTACAAAATTTCAAGTATTTTTAATCACTGGTATAAAAGTTATAAGATGTTAACTTTTCTTACAAAATGGTCCATTTGAAAAATTCGCCCATTTTTCTCCCGGAGATTCGAAAAATATTACCACATACCAAATATGAAGTCAATCGGTTACTACTTTCGAGAGTTATCGTGCGCACAAACCAGCAGACAGACAGGCAAACGAACGGACGGACGGACATTGCTCAAATTACTTAAAATGACCCAAAACGGATTTCCGCCGAACATACTTGGGGTCTTAGGTCACTAATTCGATGTGTTACACTTTTGGCCCGTAACAAATGATACATACCCTCGTCACAAAAAAGTGAGGGTATATTAAGGAAAAAATTAGATCGATTTTAAGATATCCCAATTTATATATTTATTTACGCGAAAATTGCACGGAAAATCCTTTAAGAAACGATATTTTATATTTTCAATTTCTTATGTTTTCTAGCATTAAAATTAACTTCAAAATGCATTACTGAGGAAAAAAAAGTGTTTAACATTGATCTGTCTCTTTGCCTCCAATTTTCATTTAATTTTATAAAACCTGTATTTTTGAAAATTTAATTTCCTAAAAAGGCATATGGTTTAAAATCAGCGTTTAATTATTTGGCTTGAACATTGTACACGTTTGAAAATGCAAAAATATATTTTACCACACTCCTGAAAATAAAGAAGAAAACAGTTTTTTTAAATTGTTATATTAAATTAAAAAAAAAACATGTGACTTATTGAAAAAAATCTGTTATAATCTTGCAAATTTATTTCCCCTTTTTTATTATCGCCCCCACTGTGCTGTGACTCAGTACCACACGAAAACATAGATTTTTGTAAGAATTGCTGCTGGCACCATCATATTTGCCACATACACTAAACGCAAAAAAAAATAAGCCTTACAAACAAGGACCCAACTGAAACTGCAGATAAAACTCATTCTCATTCACAGTATCCTTTTTTTCTTATGAATTTCATTCCTCCTTCTTTTTTTTTTTGGAGGTCCTAATGCTGTTGTTCATCCCAGCACATCACTGACTGTTCGTGTTCGTTTCATTCATTTTGGGAAATTATGGTTTCGTCTTTCATTTTGCCATAATGACGAAAAAGTGTCAGCTTCTTGTGCCATGCCATCCATCCATCCTCGTCCGTCCGTCCGTTCATCTGTCCGTCCATCCGCCCATTCATATTCCCATTCATTCGTTCATTTATTCTGAAAGATTTTAATATCAATGGACGTTGTTAAATGGAATGAAGATTGGAATGGATGTGTCTTCACACGACGACGACAACGACATTATTGTTGTTGGATTTTTGGCAACAATCTCCTTGCAATTTTTTTTTCGTTCCTCCTTTAGTGGGTGGAATATCCTTAGTTCAGGCCGTGGATAAGGGCAAAAGACTGACGGAGAGCAGTAGTAGTGTTTGTTGCTTCTAATTTGGTCTTAATTGATGGAAGATTTTTTTTTTGGCTGAGCTGAAGATTGTAAATGAATGTTCATTAGATGTATTTATAATGGATGGAAACAACAACGGCCAACGTCAAGAAAAACTAGTCCTTTGTTGTCTTAATTTTTTCACAAGGATAGTGGAAAACAATACATGAAAGGATCACCTGGTGGTGTGGGCAATAGTTATTGTAAGTCCTTTCAGAAGCGAAGAAAAGTTCAGTGACCTCAGCAGTGAAAACTATATGAAACTGAAATAGGATGGAACCAGAACTGAGTGGTAGATGGAAATACTGAAAACCAAGAGGGTTTTGAGAAGGTGATCTGATCCTGAAGTGAGAACAGGTGAGCAGGAATATGACGTTATTAATGAGAACGGTTGATTCAAATCTAATCAATCGATGGCCTCCTCTGCGAGCTATAACATCCTTATTACGAGCATGTGAGCACTTTGCTAAGCTACTCTTATGCTTTTCTACGAGGGAGAATATTATAATTGAGAAAACTGAGTTAGATACGGGAGTTGTCTCTTATATTTAGCGCATACAAACAAAAGTCAATCTGAGATCGGAATCAAAAAATTAAGGTTTTAATGCCGTACGTGTATATTTTCGCAAAGTTTTCTAATACGAGTGTTAATTGTGTTTTCTAAATTAAATTACATAAGATTCGACCAGCCTGCATCAACACGTAATATAAACGCTTTTATTGCTGATGGTATTTGAGCAAAATAAGTTTGTATGAGGGCTATATCAAAACATGGACCTATGACGACAGTTGTTCTTGTACAGGGTTTTGGGTATAAATATATTTCTGGTACATATTAATTTTTAGCCCGATCATTTGACATGGCGTCAAGAAGTCAAATCGGAGAGATGATATATCAAAAAATTTACCGATAATGACCATTTTCAATATCAATATATCTGCAGCTGAAGGAAGTATTTGTACCAACTTTCTGTCATCTAGCTCAATTGGCTACCTGCAATGTATGAATTTTCTACAGAAATTCCACCCACATTTATGAGTCCTAATTTTTTAGAAAGTTTTCGTGCGTAAACAAAGTCGTAAATGATGATAAGTGCCTGTCAGTAAAATATTACAAAAACGTAGTATTCATAGGTGTTCATTGGTCCATTTTTGTGTGCTACGTTTGTGGTCATATCGTGCAAAAAATATGCAATCAGGATCGAAAAAACTTATTTATTGAGGAATTCAAAAAGCGTATTGTCAATATTTTAATGAAACAGATTTAAATGGTGCAAATTTTAGGCCGAACACAGTGTGCAATTGTTATAATGTGGATACATGGAACAGTTTTCATTTATGAAGCCAGTAATTTGGGTGCAAGACATAACTGAACATGATGAATCCAGGTGCTACGCATGCATAAATTCTGGTTATGAATTGAACAGAAAAATATTGAAACCAAAGTATACATTTCCGCCTTTACTGCCACACTTCCAGTACAACGTGCTGCTGATACCGATCCACCTAAACCTCCGAGTCTGGATGCTGTGTCCCTGCAAGCCGAAACCGTTTTCACCAATCGGACCAATGTAAATGATGCAGATTGGACACCCGATATTGAAAATAATTAACCAGAGCCGCTAGCAAAAAACGAAATTGATTACATTGTGGCTAAGATGATATGCACTTCTTTCGGGTAGGTTTATTCCGCATTTTTTCTCCTGTTTAATAATACATCTTTGCTTCAGACACAAAAGAGATATTCCGTACGGTTTACCGAGATATAACCATGTTAAAATTGAGTCAACTTGACTAAACGAATGATGCAGCAGTTCTTATTTTGGAGGCTACTTTCACGTCCAATTCTCAAAATACATATTTAGTCTACCCTAGTAAAAATGTACACACACTCTTCCTGATTGGTCGAAAATATCAGCATTTATACTTTATACATATATCAATAAATTCTCTGAAAATGGTACATGTTTTTATGTAGTCCCCTATATAGGTCCCTTCCGATTAGACTTCTTGAACGCTCAAGAGAACTCACCTTTAACTGATTTGGAGAAATATTAAGCAGTTTGAATTTATATTACTTAAAATCATATTTGATGCTGATTCATATATCGTCTCAATAAAAGAATAGTTATATTTTTTTTGTACACTCAGAAAAAAATGAACCCAAAGATAAGTTAAAATGAACTAAATTTCAGGAAAATTAAACTTCATATGGCGCTAAAGCAATTTTTTCCCAAATCAAGTTCACATTTGTCCTTAATATTAGCAAATGTTTTGAACTTAGTTTTAGTTAATACTAACTTGAATTTAGTAAATATTCCTTTATATCTAATTCAATTGAACTCATATTAAGGAAAAATTAACTCAGTTTAAGTAAAAATTTACATGAAATTTGGAAAAAATCTAGTTAAATTTTCACTAAAATTAGGTAAATTTTTACTTGAAATCAGGAAATTTTTACTACTTACTAAGATTAAGTTACATTTTTACTAAATGGAAGTAAAATAATTCCTCAAATCAAGTTCAATTTTACTTGAATATACGAAAATTAAACTAAAATGTAAGAAACCTTTAACTATAAATGAGCAATTTTTGAACTTGCAATTTGTAGAAGTAAGCTAAATTTAAGTTCATAACTACTAATATAATTTAGCAAAATATTCTCGGGAATTTTCCAATAAATATTTTGCTCCAATGTATTTGTAACAAATTCAAAAAAATCTTGAACTAAACTGAGATATAGATTTTACTCATATAAACGATTGCCATTTTTCTGAGTGTAGTTTCGAGAAAATCGCATTTTAAGTTTTTGAGAAATTAGACTTCTTGGAAGATAAATATGTATTTTTTAGAAGTGAATTGATGTTTGCAATTTCTTGTCATTTTAATATGTGGTGAAATAATGACGCTACATCCAGATGATATTATATTAGTCTTAAAGTGCGTTAATTGTATATAAACGGGATCAAAGTACCATACTACATATATGCAGTATTTTTTCAAATTAACTTTTGACCCACTTTGCAGAAGTGGTTTAATGGTTTATATGCATATTCGCTATTTTTTTATTGAGGGGACGATATATACCCCTAACTTATTAGTGCTCTGGGGGCAAAATCACGTCAGTTGATATCGAAAGCCATTTTAATTTTTCTTAAAAAGAAAAAGTTAACATTGGGATTAATTAACGACTTATCTAGATAAGCTGTATAAGATCTAAACAATATACTTCAATTCGAAGCTTATACTCTTTTAACGATAATAAGAATCTAATTTCGATCGTAAAGTACTCGATATCGAATGCCATGTTTGAAGCCTGTCTGAAATTATTACTGCACCTTTTAATATAACGCCCATATGAATGTACCAGACGAATTTCACTATTGGTGGTGTGGTAAAAATTTTGAATTTCCTTAGCAAAACTTAAAATGGCAATATCTCGCTAAATAAGCGTCATAGAACGTAAAAAACGAAATTTTGTTATCACATATTTTGAGCTTTCTTAGCAAAACTTTAAATAGCAATATCTCGTTAAATAAGCTTCGTAAAATAAAAAGGGAAACATTTTTTTTATCACCTAATTTTTGGCCAAAATTTGCATTACCTTTTAAAATGGCATATCTCCTCAACATAGCGTCGAAAAGCGAAAAAATTTGTTATGGAATTTCCTTACCAAAAATTAAAATGGCAATATCTCGTTAAAAGAAGCTTCGTAGAGCGAAAATAAAAAAATTAGGTTTTCACTAAATTTGTGGCCAATATTTGGGGTTTTCTTAGCAAAACTTAATATGGCAACATTTTGCGCGCCACAATCACTTTTTAGTTTATAAGTACACAATCATATTTCGGATTATTCCACCTTTTCCAGATTCCAGAGCAACTCTGACCTTCTCCTTGTTTAAGAAGCTTTAGAACTAACACTACCATAGGTCAACCTGCGGATTTTTTGACCGGGTAGAGCCTAGAGATATTTCATCTGCAGACCCTTTGGCATCACAATGGAGTTTGCAATCTCAGTATGAATTCCGTTCTAATCTACATTGTGCTATTTGTTGCGGTGAGAAGTCAGCAAACTTCCGAGCTATCATCATAGCCGCAGATTGGTGAAAATCACTGATGATCTCCCACCAACCACCCTAGTAGACCCCTGCATTTGTGTCCATTTTGCAAATAAATTTTGCACAAATCCTAAACACCGCCTCTTTCCGACTCATCCTAATCAGAAACTTCCCTCTGAAAATTAAAAGTTTTTAGTGAACTTTTTCTAAAGTCCTTCGCAAAAAGTGGTTTTGCTGCGTCGGACAAGCGCAGTTTTTGTTGCACCCCTTTCACTGTGAACGGGCGTTCAATGTGATGCAATACAAATACACAGCACTCATAGACTCGTGGCAAAAGAACAAAACTAATTCGATTAATCATCAGCCTCCTTTTTGTTGGCTCACCAGGCATCACCAGGAAAATGGTCGCTTTTTATAGTCCTTTAACACTGACAGCCTTTTCGGCAACAAAACATGAACAACAACTGCAGTATTGCGCTCCTGCATATTGCGCTCTTTCTAATCTTTGGAAATGCAAAAAAGAACAGAAGCAAACAATGTCGTAGAGGAGATGCGAGATGCAGGAGTGATGGGACAAGGGAGGACAGGGAGAGTGGAGTCAAGGGAACGAATGAACCTCAACCAACACATGTCAGCCTTTGCTTTTCTGGTCATTTATAACCGAAATTTTTATTTGTTTCTTTTCTTTCTCTTCTCGTCGTTTTTTGGTTTGGTTTGTTTGTTACTCGCCCTTCATAGTTTGCAAAGAAAATTACAAAAAAGGACATGTCAAAGTTGTTATGCGTTTTTTCATCACATTTACGTTTGGCCCCCAAAGCACAACGGATGAAATGACTCCATTCCCATAGTAAGAGAAGGATGCATCCCATCGCATTGCACAGACACATACCCAGGCATACATATGTATAAGTACGTATTTGTATTAGAAGTTCTATATGGGAGGATTTGTCCTCCGTGTGCCGTCTGTACGTTGTAAATGTGTCCACTTTTTTTGACGTTTTTGTGCATCGCACGCATTTGTTTGCCTTCGCTTTGAGTTTTCATATTCTGTTTGTTTTTCAGTTGTCTATCCCCATATCCCCTCATGTACATGGGCTTCCACCACGACCGTTTGTTCCTCAAAGTTGTTTCTGCATTTCAATTGACCATTTGTTTGTCTGATATCTACGTCCTTTGGAATCGGCTTGACGAACTATCAGGAAGGAAAGGAAGCGAATAAATTTTTTCCAAGGATTACATTATGCTCTAACTAACAAGTAACGAAATACCAAATTTGGAAAGAGCCAATTGTGCACAAATTTTCTTCGACATATGTTCTTGGATTAAGATCCCTGGGAAGTATTGTATATACATTACTCGACCCTTCAAAGCCAGTAGCATTATAAGTCACACTTGGATCTTATTAAGTGTATATTATTTAATCGTTGAAGTTCGAAAACTGGTTCAAACTGGTCCTCTACTAATGAGTACCTAGACCAACTAGTCATTTACTAGGGTGTAGATAGCCCAACTGGTCGCCAACTAGGGAGTAAAACGTACAAGTAAGATATAGATAACTCAAGTGGTGGTCTACTAAGGAATACGTAACCCAAATTGGCATCTAATAAGGAATAGATAATTCAACCAGACGTCGGTTAGTGTGTGGATAACCAAACTAACCTCCTATTAAGTGTAGATAAACCGCCGCTTACTAAAGAGTATATAAACAAAATGGTTATCTACTAAGAGCTAGATTTTCCCACTAACCGCCCACTAAAGAATAGATAATCATAATACTATGGTGGAGATAACCCAACTAGCCTCCTACAATTCTATGGTGCAGATAACCCAACTAGCCTCCTACAAGGTGTAGGTAACCCAACTTGCCTCTTACAAAGGAGTATATAACCCCATAATGGTTATCTACTACGGGGTAGGACATTCAACTGACCGCCTACTAAGAAGTGGGTAATCAAACCAGTCGTCATCTAGGCTGTAAATAATCCAAGTGGTCCTCTACTAAAAAGTTGGTATCCCAAATTACCGCCTGCTAGGTTTTTGACTAAGTAGTAGATAGCGCAAAAAGTCCACTACTAAGGCGTAGATAACCCTCTACTAGGCATACATTAGTCTGAATTTGGTCAATGGAATGGGTTAAGTAGGCCGGGGGACGATGTAGTTTGTGGCTTATTCGCATAGATTTTGACTCGAAAACCTCACAAGAAAAGTGTAATGAGGTCAAATCGCACGCTCTCGGTGCCCAGATCACATCACCCCCATGTGAGATGACCATTCCTTAAATGTAAAATGTCCAAAATGTCATGAGCTGTGTGGCACGTAACGGCATCCTGTTGAAACAACATATCGTTAGTGTCAATATCATCCAATACAGGCCAAAAAGAGTTGTTAATCATCGACCTGTAGCGCTCGCCGTGAACTGGACAACATCGTTCTGTCGTCCCAAATTCATTTGTTGGCGTACTCACTCATCCACAAATGAGCCTCATCGCTGAAAATGATTTTTCGATGAAAATTAGGGCCGGTATCCAACTGATCCAGGGCCCATTCTGCGATCACACATCGTTATCTATGTTACCTATTACATTACCTTCAGTTCCTTGGTCAAATTAAAGTTGTACAGGTGCAGGCCCAAATCGACGCTAAATTTGCCATGTTATGGTCTGCGGAACGGAGAGTAACTCCTGTCAGTGCTCTTGTGAGAATTTGACAGCCTTGGATTCTCCTCCACACAATTACGGACATCGGCTAACGTTTCGGTAGATCTTGCATTTGGTCGACGTATGGGTGTTGTTTGTTTTTTACTGAGCCTGTGGATAAAAATTTATCAACAACACTGAGAATAATCCCATCAGTAGGACGATTATGGAGACGGTAGAGGCCGTAATGCGAAGCGACCGTAAGGTAAGGCGCGCGGAACGTTACCCAAATTTTGTTAAAACAATTTGATCATTTCCACGTGTTGTTGAACGCAGTATCTGCTCATGGTGATTAGGCAAAACTGACTGAATAAATGAGGCCAATTCTACAGATGTAGCTTTCACAATATGGCAGCTATCAACTGTCAAAGTCCGGAAATCCCTTTCGGAAGACCCATTACCACATCCAGCAATACTGTTAACTCTTATTAACTGATACAAATGAATTCTTACGTTACCAGTTCTGGGATCAGTAAACTCGGTGAAATTCACACTTAATTTCGCGTAGGGTATAGATTGGCTTTGGTAGTATGAATGCTTATATGTAAATGGGTCTGCATCTGAAACTCAGCAAAGTTCGTTAGTGCATCACGAAATTCCTCTCCTTCCAAATTACTAAATATCGGCTGAAAATTTGAATTCTTCAACGTTTAGGTGCAAAATATGAGGCCTATATATCTAAATCTGAACCGATTATATTCAAATTTGGTAGTTCTTATTCTTAACTCAAGAAACTTTTGTCCCACAAATTTCATAGAGATAGGTTGGTATGTTTTGGAGGGCTATAGCTAGGTCAGGTACGGCTAAGGTGGAAGCCGGAAGCAGTTCTCTGAAGCTCCATTAACTGACTGGTGGTAAATCGATTATCAGTAACAGTCCACCTGACTATGCTGCCGTACAACAATATAGGTCAAACTACCGCTATGAACATCCAATGGACGATTTTAGAGAGGGATGTCCTAACGCACCTAGTTTTCTTACAGGAATATAAGGCGACGTTGGCTAATTTCACTTACAGCATAATGCCTTGTAATTTTAAAATTTTTGTAATTTGGACCGAACTTTGAAAACTGATCGCAACTAGTCCTCTACAAAGTAATTGGTAACCCAACTAGTCCTCTACTAATGAATTGATAACCGAACTGTTCATCTAATAAGGACTAGATAAACCAACTGATCGTAAAGTTAAAAGTAGATTAACGAACTGTTCGTCAAGTAAGTAGTAGATAACCCCAATGGTCCTCTACCAAGGAGTATATGTATAAGTCAACTGGTTGTCAACTAAGGAGTATATAACTCAACTGGCTGACTACTAAGGAATAAATAACGCAACTAGTCATATAATAAGGAATAGATAACCCAATTGATCGCCAAGTAAGGAGTAGATAACGCATCTGGTCCTCTATATAACCCAACTGGCAGTCCACTAAGGAATAGACAACTACTCGTATATAACTCAAATGACCGACTACTAAGGAATAAATAACCCAACTGGTCATCTATTAAGAAGTAAATAAACCTACTGATACTCCATTAAGGAGTAGGTAACCAAACGGACCGCTTTCTGAGGAATAAATAATTCATATGTTCATACACTAAGTGGTAGTAGACTAGGGACTAGATAACCCAACCCACTAAGTAGATTTATCTGTTGTAGTCGTATGACAACATGACACATGCAGCAATATCGACTGATGATTTTATCCATAATATTAATTAAAATTGGCAAAAATCAATTTCTGTGTAATCCGCTCAATGATATGTACAAATTTGACCACTACTGGGATCAGCAGAATACAATATGGCCATAGTTTTTTGGAAGAATTTTTCGAACAACCGTTCATTATAGATTCCACCTTGGAATTCAATCTGCATCAACATCAATCATCACTTTCACGAAAAGTACAAATATAATTGTTACACGCATCTGTGCATAAATGTACATATATCTGGATACATATGTATGTTTGAACGTCTGTAATCCGAGGCCGCGCGCTCCGCCAACACCCATTATTAACGTTCCGTTTTTGTGTTCGAGTTGGTCCGGTCTGGTTCGAATGAAAAATCATAACAAGTGGCATCTGGGCAGCCAGCAGTTAATCTGTGAAGTTGATGGCTCTTGTATTTCCGCTTGGATTGAGTTATTAATTATTACATATTATGTGTGAGCAAACCCAAACGCAAGACTAAAGCCAATTGGAGTCATTCGAAGTAGGCAATCTATGGCAGTTGGAGAGTAGAGCCGAAGAAGACCTCAGCTATGAGGAGGATGGGTAACAACATTCTGAGAGCTTGTAGGCTGTCAGTTTTGTTGGCAATACGAATAGTTTTGCTAACACCGCATACTTAAATTTCACACATGACTAGCGAATGTATGCGCAGAAGAAAGTGCGCTCGCGCATGCGCGTTTACCAAACATAATTGTGAGCGGTAAACGAGGGACTGACTGACGGATAGTTCGCTCGTTCGTCCGTCCGCATGGAGTAAGAATGAAATTGGAAGGGGCACAGCGTAGCTCACCACACAGCTCACATCATATTGCATACATAATAATATTTGTTCTTGGATTAAGATCCCTGGGAAGTATTGTATATACATTACTCGACCCTTCAAAGCCAGTAGCATTATAAGTCACACTTGGATCTTATTAAGTGTATATTATTTAATCGTTGAAGTTCGAAAACTGGTTCAAACTGGTCCTCTACTAATGAGTACCTAGACCAACTAGTCATTTACTAGGGTGTAGATAGCCCAACTGGTCGCCAACTAGGGAGTAAAACGTACAAGTAAGATATAGATAACTCAAGTGGTGGTCTACTAAGGAATACGTAACCCAAATTGGCATCTAATAAGGAATAGATAATTCAACCAGACGTCGGTTAGTGTGTGGATAACCAAACTAACCTCCTATTAAGTGTAGATAAACCGCCGCTTACTAAAGAGTATATAAACAAAATGGTTATCTACTAAGAGCTAGATTTTCCCACTAACCGCCCACTAAAGAATAGATAATCATAATACTATGGTGGAGATAACCCAACTAGCCTCCTACAATTCTATGGTGCAGATAACCCAACTAGCCTCCTACAAGGTGTAGGTAACCCAACTTGCCTCTTACAAAGGAGTATATAACCCCATAATGGTTATCTACTACGGGGTAGGACATTCAACTGACCGCCTACTAAGAAGTGGGTAATCAAACCAGTCGTCATCTAGGCTGTAAATAATCCAAGTGGTCCTCTACTAAAAAGTTGGTATCCCAAATTACCGCCTGCTAGGTTTTTGACTAAGTAGTAGATAGCGCAAAAAGTCCACTACTAAGGCGTAGATAACCCTCTACTAGGCATACATTAGTCTGAATTTGGTCAATGGAATGGGTTAAGTAGGCCGGGGGACGATGTAGTTTGTGGCTTATTCGCATAGATTTTGACTCGAAAACCTCACAAGAAAAGTGTAATGAGGTCAAATCGCACGCTCTCGGTGCCCAGATCACATCACCCCCATGTGAGATGACCATTCCTTAAATGTAAAATGTCCAAAATGTCATGAGCTGTGTGGCACGTAACGGCATCCTGTTGAAACAACATATCGTTAGTGTCAATATCATCCAATACAGGCCAAAAAGAGTTGTTAATCATCGACCTGTAGCGCTCGCCGTGAACTGGACAACATCGTTCTGTCGTCCCAAATTCATTTGTTGGCGTACTCACTCATCCACAAATGAGCCTCATCGCTGAAAATGATTTTTCGATGAAAATTAGGGCCGGTATCCAACTGATCCAGGGCCCATTCTGCGATCACACATCGTTATCTATGTTACCTATTACATTACCTTCAGTTCCTTGGTCAAATTAAAGTTGTACAGGTGCAGGCCCAAATCGACGCTAAATTTGCCATGTTATGGTCTGCGGAACGGAGAGTAACTCCTGTCAGTGCTCTTGTGAGAATTTGACAGCCTTGGATTCTCCTCCACACAATTACGGACATCGGCTAACGTTTCGGTAGATCTTGCATTTGGTCGACGTATGGGTGTTGTTTGTTTTTTACTGAGCCTGTGGATAAAAATTTATCAACAACACTGAGAATAATCCCATCAGTAGGACGATTATGGAGACGGTAGAGGCCGTAATGCGAAGCGACCGTAAGGTAAGGCGCGCGGAACGTTACCCAAATTTTGTTAAAACAATTTAATCATTTCCACGTGTTGTTGAACGCAGTATCTGCTCATGGTGATTAGGCAAAACTGACTGAATAAATGAGGCCAATTCTACAGATGTAGCTTTCACAATATGGCAGCTATCAACTGTCAAAGTCCGGAAATCCCTTTCGGAAGACCCATTACCACATCCAGCAATACTGTTAACTCTTATTAACTGATACAAATGAATTCTTACGTTACCAGTTCTGGGATCAGTAAACTCGGTGAAATTCACACTTAATTTCGCGTAGGGTATAGATTGGCTTTGGTAGTATGAATGCTTATATGTAAATGGGTCTGCATCTGAAACTCAGCAAAGTTCGTTAGTGCATCACGAAATTCCTCTCCTTCCAAATTACTAAATATCGGCTGAAAATTTGAATTCTTCAACGTTTAGGTGCAAAATATGAGGCCTATATATCTAAATCTGAACCGATTATATTCAAATTTGGTAGTTCTTATTCTTAACTCAAGAAACTTTTGTCCCACAAATTTCATAGAGATAGGTTGGTATGTTTTGGAGGGCTATAGCTAGGTCAGGTACGGCTAAGGTGGAAGCCGGAAGCAGTTCTCTGAAGCTCCATTAACTGACTGGTGGTAAATCGATTATCAGTAACAGTCCACCTGACTATGCTGCCGTACAACAATATAGGTCAAACTACCGCTATGAACATCCAATGGACGATTTTAGAGAGGGATGTCCTAACGCACCTAGTTTTCTTACAGGAATATAAGGCGACGTTGGCTAATTTCACTTACAGCATAATGCCTTGTAATTTTAAAATTTTTGTAATTTGGACCGAACTTTGAAAACTGATCGCAACTAGTCCTCTACAAAGTAATTGGTAACCCAACTAGTCCTCTACTAATGAATTGATAACCGAACTGTTCATCTAATAAGGACTAGATAAACCAACTGATCGTCAAGTTAAAAGTAGATTAACGAACTGTTCGTCAAGTAAGTAGTAGATAACCCCAATGGTCCTCTACCAAGGAGTATATGTATAAGTCAACTGGTTGTCAACTAAGGAGTATATAACTCAACTGGCTGACTACTAAGGAATAAATAACGCAACTAGTCATATAATAAGGAATAGATAACCCAATTGATCGCCAAGTAAGGAGTAGATAACGCATCTGGTCCTCTATATAACCCAACTGGCAGTCCAATAGACAACTACTCGTATATAACTCAAATGACCGACTACTAAGTAATAAATAACCCAACTGGTCATCTATTAAGAAGTAAATAAACCTACTGATACTCCATTAAGGAGTAGGTAACCAAACGGACCGCTTTCTGAGGAATAAATAATTCATATGTTCATACACTAAGTGGTAGTAGACTAGGGACTAGATAACCCAACCCACTAAGTAGATTTATCTGTTGTAGTCGTATGACAACATGACACATGCAGCAATATCGACTGATGATTTTATCCATAATATTAATTAAAATTGGCAAAAATCAATTTCTGTGTAATCCGCTCAATGATATGTACAAATTTGACCACTACTGGGATCAGCAGAATACAATATGGCCATAGTTTTTTGGAAGAATTTTTCGAACAACCGTTCATTATAGATTCCACCTTGGAATTCAATCTGCATCAACATCAATCATCACTTTCACGAAAAGTACAAATATAATTGTTACACGCATCTGTGCATAAATGTACATATATCTGGATACATATGTATGTTTGAACGTCTGTAATCCGAGGCCGCGCGCTCCGCCAACACCCATTATTAACGTTCCGTTTTTGTGTTCGAGTTGGTCCGGTCTGGTTCGAATGAAAAATCATAACAAGTGGCATCTGGGCAGCCAGCAGTTAATCTGTGAAGTTGATGGCTCTTGTATTTCCGCTTGGATTGAGTTATTAATTATTACATATTATGTGTGAGCAAACCCAAACGCAAGACTAAAGCCAATTGGAGTCATTCGAAGTAGGCAATCTATGGCAGTTGGAGAGTAGAGCCGAAGAAGACCTCAGCTATGAGGAGGATGGGTAACAACATTCTGAGAGCTTGTAGGCTGTCAGTTTTGTTGGCAATACGAATAGTTTTGCTAACACCGCATACTTAAATTTCACACATGACTAGCGAATGTATGCGCAGAAGAAAGTGCGCTCGCGCATGCGCGTTTACCAAACATAATTGTGAGCGGTAAACGAGGGACTGACTGACGGATAGTTCGCTCGTTCGTCCGTCCGCATGGAGTAAGAATGAAATTGGAAGGGGCACAGCGTAGCTCACCACACAGCTCACATCATATTGCATACATAATATTTACACATTTGGACGGGTTTCTGATGCTCTTTCATTTTTTTCCTTTCCATAGATGTCTTGCGAAAGCGAGCGGCCCGAGTGAAATGAAAAGAAACGTTTAACTTCCTTGTTGCGTTTTTTGGTGTTATTAAATTTTAGACTGACTGCGCACTCGTCCATCATATTCAAAAACAGAACCCATAACCAGAAGCCACCTCGGCCCGCCATGGAAGGTGATGATGATGTTGCATACAAAAGCAGCAAGACTGCGAAACCGTTTCAGACCATTCTGAATAAAAAAGAACGAATAGCAAGACAATGACGATGATGAGGATGAGGATGAGGATGAAGGCACTGGCGGAGAGTTGCGGGCAAAAACATGACTGCTTGTTATTTCAACTATTTGAGAATTGTGAAAAATTGCAATTTAATGATGATATGTGGAAAAATTGTTGCTGTCCAAGCATTTCAAAGCTAAAGACTAATTATTATTTGCACTTTTTTGTGGCAAATGAACGAAATACTTTGTAGTGAGATCCCAGTAAAAGTTTTAGCAGATTTAGATTGGGTTAGGTTAAGTTTGGCGAGATTAAGTTACCTATTGCTGGTGGTAAACCGGACGGCCTACGGTTATTTAGGTTCGCTGCGATTGATAAGCAAGAGCGGCAGGTTCAGAGAGCGTGCTATAAAAAGGTACATATGCTCAACGAAGGCTCCGTGGCATGGCGATGAAGCGTCTTGTCCAGTTTTGGGCGGGATCCTGATCGGTGTCTGTTCCTATGTTAGGGGCAGCTGTATGATAATAACCTTGTGGAAGGTATAAAACGATAAGGGTAGAAACCCTGACAGAAAATCCAACATGTAAAAGTCAGTAGAAAGAATAATACTTGCGGTGCAGGGAGTTAATAACCCAAACCCAGTACTGGCGTCAGTCGGCGGCGACCATGCAGGCTCCCGGTCATCGAGATCATGCGACTGGAATATAAACGAAAATAACAATAATACAAATCTAAATGATATGGCAGTAGTCACCAGTGCCAGTACTGCAATAATGGCAACGCCGATGACAAACCCTTTAGAGAGAAGCAGTTTGATGGTGATAACGCCTCCAAATTCAATCTAAGCTCACGATAGATTGAATGTAAATGCTAACCAACCTAAGAGTAGCATGTCTAAACTAGGAGAAAAATTAAATGAGCTACTTAAATTCGTCAAAGGACGGACCATAGGAGATTGTGCCAATAACACAAAATATGCAGACGATGTTTCTGAATGTATCAGAAGAATTACTAACTGGAGATAAAACCAGACACCAAAAGAACTTGGTATTTTGAAAGGGAGGTGCCTGACCCTACTTCGTCCCTGTCACAAACACCAAAGAGAACAAGATACAACACCAGAGGCGAGAGTCCTACAGACAATAGGCCTAAGAAAAAAAGTGGACAATGCCTTCATCCATTGGTGCAAGTAACTACAATCGGTGTGGTACCTGAATGGACGAGAGTTAGAGCTAAAGCCCGTAAGAGACAACGGCCGATCCGCCCTGATGCCCTTGTCATCAGATAGGTTGGAGGAATATCTTATGCGGATATAATTAGAAAAGAGTAAGACAAAACGGGACGTATTGGGAGCTACGGTTTGGACTAAACAAATCGGCATATCAAAATACTTTTGAATTCAAGCAAAACATTGAGGAGCTTTTGGTATCGCAAGCACAGGTACGGTTGTCGAAATAACTGAGGCTGTTAGCAGAAGTTGTCAGAAATGACATCCTATTGTCGCTTCAGCGTGGTTCCAATCGATGAAACACAAATAATACAGGGATGTACATACAGGCCGCTCTGTGAGTACGTTCTGAGTATGTTCGTATGTATCGCATGCCACAGCATTGATTGCTATCAACG
This sequence comes from Eudasyphora cyanicolor, assembly GCA_963930755.1. NCBI lineage: Eukaryota > Metazoa > Arthropoda > Insecta > Diptera > Muscidae > Eudasyphora > Eudasyphora cyanicolor. The sequence continues at coordinate 214,342,193 of OZ005736.1, forward strand.
ACGGCAAATATGACTTATGCGGATGCTCAAAAAAATGCGAGGGACAAATCCATCAATATGCTGTTAACTTTTATAATAACGCCCATTTTTCTCTGGACTCTAGGTACTATAAAGGCAATATACTGTACAAAATTTCAAGTATTTGTCTGCTCTGGTATTAAAGTTATAAGCTGTTAACTGTTGGTGCACAATGGCCGATTTGTGAGAGAGGTAACAAAAGGGGCGTGCCCATAATGTCCACATTTCTCTGGACTCTAGGCACTATAAAATTATTACACAGTGTAAAATTGCAAGTATTTGTATAATATTAAAGCTATAACCAGTTAACTTTTGGTGCAAAATGGTTCATGTACTACGGAAAGCTCAGTATCGTGCTGGCCTTCGGACGTACAATAACGTGTTGATTAGGAGTGAGGAGGGTCATCTTAGGAGTATTGTACAGGACAATAGGGATGACCCATGGGGGTTGGCTTATAAGATATGTCGAGGGCTTCACAAGCAGCGAACAGTGTCTATTGGGTGAAGAGCAGAAGATCACCAGTTACAGACATTACAGGAGGGATGGTGAAAGCCATATGGAAGGCAATACCAGAGTACCTGGATAGTATCTATCAGAGGTGCTTAGTTGATGGCTTATTACCACGAGCTTGGAAGATAGCTCGAGTAGTTGTGCTGCTTTAGTGTCCCGATAAGGTGAGGAGTGATCCTCGTTCTTATCGGCTCACAAAAGTAGTTCAGTTGTTGTTGAAACCGTGGCCCGTGGTTGTGCTGAAAAAAGGGAAAAAATATTTGGGAAAAACGTTTTTTTCGCATAAAATGTTAAGGGACTTTATTCAGGACTTTATTCAGCATACTCTTACTACATTTTTGACAAATATATTTAAACGGTATCATCAAGTCTGAATTAGTTGCTGGACAAAAGCTGATGACACGTTTTCGAAGGGCCTACTGATTTTCAGAAACAGTTGAGGTCCGCATACTACCCTTTGGTAGTAGAATCGAACCTATACTGTCAAGTCCGTGTATTTTTCAAACAGTGTTCATTTGTTGCATAGTGTTCTCAATCGACCTTTTGAACGATATAAATACTGTTTATTTAAAAATGTAGGAATATATGTTTATTTGTCCAACAAACACATATTTAATTTTTTTCGATATTTTCTAGTTTAAGCAATGTTTTTACAAATTTACATAAATTTATTTATTTACATAAATAGAAAATTTTGCGAGGAACAAAATCAGTTTCTTAAAAATCCCTTTTTAATTGACTGAGTTATTAAAGTTTCATTAAAACTAAAGTGTACATAAATAATAGATAAATTTGACCGCCATTTGGCTATCTGTGAAGATGTTGGCATATTTAGGCTTTCTGGTGTTACTGAGCCAGTTCACACACTCCGTGATTGCTCGAACTTCTGCTTGAAATACCGTGTTATGATCAGGGAGTCGGAAGTGAAGTTCGACTTCTGGTTCATCAATAAAATGTCCCAGACCCGTCCTTTCTCCTCGCTTGGACCCATCCGTGTAGCAGCTGGTTCCCATTGGCACATGGGCCAAAGTTCCATTTTCCCAGGAGCGTCTGTCTGTGAGGGCTGCCTCATACTTTATACGGATGTCTATTGGTTGGATGTGCAGTAGGGCGGGTCGATTTAAAAACCGCCCATTGCTCAGTGAAAATCGTATTCCAAGGACTTTGCCGAAGGACAAAGTTTCTTATTTCGATCCCTAGAATACGATTTTCACTGAGCAATGGAGACTTTTTTTGCCTCCCCACAAATCGACCCGGCCTAATGTGCAGTATAGTCTCCAACGCTTTTCTTGGCACAGTTCTAAATGCCCCGCTGTCTCAATGTCTATACAAACGGCAGGTTTGTACATTTCTTCACTGAAGGACTGTTCTATGTGGTATACTACCTCATGTAGAGCTGTTTCTACTGATCTTCCTTTAACATATGCGTGTTGCTTGAGTTTTAGCTTGTCATCGGCTATCTTACTTTTGACCATGTCGTCAATTATTCGCTCCATTGTTTTACCAGGAAAGAAGTTAGGCTAATAGGTCGATAAACCTTTGGGATCGTATAACTCGCCTTGCCAGGCTTGGGTATGAAGACCACCCTTGATTACTGCCAATTTTTTGGGGTATATGCATGAGTTAGGCATGCAGTGAAAACTCCAGCCAGATAAGTTGAGAATCTTTTTATCGCTTCTTTAACCATACCATCGGATATAACAGACAGTAATAGGTACTTGATGCAATACATTTTCATTCTGTAACTGTTCCTCTGTTGGTCCAGCGTTGCCAGTCGGAAAATTAGTTTTCATCAAAAGCCTTACGGTATCCTCTGTAGTTTCCATCCTTTTACCCGTGTCATCCACCAGTGTTTCGGTTTGGACATGAGTTTTTGAGAGGAACTTTTTCAATTTAGACATGCTGTTAACGCTGTCTACCTGTTCGCCGATCTAATGATTTTATTGTATTCTTTGAGTCTTCTGTGGTAGTCGTCCCAATATACTGATTGTTTTTTACGTCGAGCTCTGTTGTAAAGTCTGCGGACATCTTTGCCAATCGAGCGAATTTGTCCTGTCATCCAGGGTTTCTCATAGGCAGATTTCCTTTCTCGAAGTGGGCAACTATCTTCGAATGATTTTACAAGAGCCTCGGTAATCTTCTTCACATTGATATCAATGTCTTCTGCACATAGATAATCGCGTGTAGGCTGCCCTTATCGATTTCTAAGTAGATTTCCGAAATTAGTCCAGTCGGTCTTAGCCTTATTACGGAAACTTATTGGGTTTGGCGGTGGCCGTGCAATTTTAAACCTTAAATAACGGTGGACCGAATATCTAAATGAGAACCGATTTTTCTCAATTTCCGTAAAGTTTATTATCGGCGCAAACACCTATCGTGAATGAAACTTCTCAAAGATTTTATATAATTGTGGCTTAAATGCCACGTAAATGCCAAATCAGGATGCACATACATACATATATTATAAATAAAAACCGATTTTCATAAAATTTGGCTAATGTACCGCTTAAATATCAAATCGGAATATGTATATATATATCTAAATTTGAACCGATTTTGACAAATTTCAATAGGCTTCGGCCTTGATGCATTAAAGTGATCTGTACCAAATTCCATTAGGATCGGAGTAAAATTGCGACATGTACTTTGCGAACGACTTTTGATGGACAGACGGACAGACATGGTTAAATCGAATCAGCAAGTGATACTGAGTCGATCAGTATACTTTAAGGGGGCTCTAGCTTCAGTATTATTAGGCGTCACAAACATCTGGCCCAAAACAAACTTATAACACCCTGTACCACAGAGTGGTGCAGAGTATAAAAAGTTTAGGTTAGGTTATGATAGGCTAAGTTATGTTAGCTTAGTTTACCTTAGGTTAGAGTAGGTTAGGTCTTGACACTTGACAACATTCTGTAATTTGTAATTTTATCTGATCTTTTTAACGTTTCACATCCAGTGTCAGTATCTCTATGAATTTATTCGTCGTTTGTGTATAGGAATACGAAATAATTGTGGAAAAACAATTCATGGTTTGGGGATTGCGATAATGCCCCGACCACTCGTCGTTATATATGAATGATTATGGCCAACAATAACACCACAATCATGCGTATACCAACATATTCATTTGGCTCCTTCCGATTTTTTCCTGTTCCCGTAGCTGAAGGACCTTATGAAAGGATGTAGATTTGCTATGAATGGTGAGATAAAAAAATTTCGGAATACCGTTTTACATTACTCGTAGGTATTGTAATATTCTGTGATCACACTCACCTAGGTCTGTAAGCCCTTATATATATTTAGAATCTCCACTTGAACCCCATGATTGCCATAAAAAGGTAATAACTTGAAAGTGTGGAGCATACACAGAGTTGATGGTTTTTTCACACCTACTCCTCCATATTTTCTGCAGAGATCGTTGATAACATCTTTCACTATCCCGTGACGCGTCATGACAGACCCGAGTAATGAAAAATGTCGCCTTGATCACGATAGTAGAACTTGGGACTCTTTTTTAATTTTAACCCTTTCGCTACAAGTTTTTACTGGGTTGCTTAAAAAATCCAAATTTTTGGATTTTTACTATTGTTAGCCCTTAGAACAACAATCAGTACTCAATTTGTAAAAAATTTTATCCTAAATGTGTTTTTTGGAATGTATCCATATGGATACAAATTTCGTGTATGGTAAAAAAAAATGCTAGAATATTATGTTTTTTTATAATTAAGGTTTTATTTATTTTAGCAGCTTTAACACATAAAATTAAATTTTTTTCAATAAAATCAAACATTGTATATACTTACATGCACAAACTAAAAATAATACATTTAAAATTCATATACTTACAATAAATTTAGACAAAAATAACACATAAATCTACATTTAATACATAAAATACATATAATCTGAAAAAAAATATCTTACCAATAATTTATTCATTGGATATATAATGGAATTCCTTGAAGCAATTTCTCGATCCATTGGGAATGCACAGGAAAACATTGCACTTTGAACACTTGTATCGAGTTTGTCCTTTACATCCTTTGACTTTACATCTACCTTTATCCGTCGTGTGTTCTGACCAATGCTGATTTCCGTCATATCGAACAGAAATTGAAGGTGTAGGTTTACGTTTCTTATCGGAGGTCGTTGGACTGGCTGGAATATCCTCATTTTGGCATAATGTTGGGCGTCCACGCTTTCGAGAACATGCTTGTTGATTGGACCGTGCTAAAAGACCATTCGCAATATCGTTGCGAAAGCTCAGAAGGTCCATATACTTATTTTTCATATTATTTTTTTCGTGATCCATTCTGTATTCTAACCACGAGTTACATACCACTAAATCAATAAAGTGGTCAAAAATCTTAAGAGTCCACTTCCCAGATCTAATCGAAATTCTATATAAGGAAAGGAGAAAATCCATTTTGTCTACTCCTCCCATATCAATATGGTTGTACTCTGATACAATGTTTGGTTGTGTTATTTCAAAAGTTTTCTTTTTTTCAGCACAAAATCTCGACACCTTGTTAACGGGCTCATGGCCATGGATTGACGACACGATTTGCACAATTCCTCCATCAAGCCATCTAAGAAGAAAAATATTATCTACTCTTTCTATACGGAAGACAAAAGTTCCACGGCCTTCTATTTTCAAATCCTTTTCAGATTTAAAATCAACTTTGCCGAATCTATTTCCTCTTATAGTACCTGTTGCCCAATTTCTTTTTTGGTGTAAATATAATACCAAATTAAGAGTTGTAAAATAATTATCAAAATATATTTTATGATTTTTTTGTTCAGGAACAGTTTTTACAAGATGAATCACAATATCAGAGCAAAACCCTAGCTTTGAGCCAGTTAATATTGTTCCTTTTCCCTGATATATCTCAAAATCATAAACTATGCCTTTTGAGCTGCAAAGGCAAAATATCTTTATTCCCCATTTGATGGGTTTTTTAGGCATGTACTGTCTCAGAGTGGTTCTTCCTTTAAAAGGAACCATCATCTCATCCACACAGGGATTTTCATCTTTTGGAATAGCGTACGATTTTTAGTAAACATATTTATTATAGGGCGAATCTTGTAAAGCTTATCGCTTCCTTGTTGGTCTATTGTGAATTTTAAATTATTTCGCAAAGAATGGAACCTATTCCAGGTCATATTTTCTGGGAATGACGGTATTACGGTTCCCATTGTCCAATACATTTCCAAACGCGGATAGCCAATGGTACCAATAAATATTTCTAGACCTAGAAATTTAAGAAGTTCTTCGGTAGTTAAATTGAGAGATTTCCCATATTTAATCATTGATGCCTGGTTGAAGATGCAAGTTGTTGAAGAAAGTCATCTGTAAAGTACTCCAAAAAATACTCGACAGACAATTTAATATTTTTCTTTAGGTACGATTAGAAAAAGAAGTCTCTGGACTAGTCCAAGAAGAAGTCCAAGAAGAAATTGGTCAACCATTTTAAGTGGAACTTGTGGAGATTGAAAAATTGTGGGACTCTCTTGAACGGTTCCATCCACTGCAAGTCTTTCTTCGATCTCAATAGCCCTATCACCTATATCATTATTATTATCAACATTAATATCTTGTATGTTGATCTCATATGGACCTTCTCTAGACAGTTCTTCTAATAAAAAGCTGTTATTATTATCAAAAGCAGTTGTTTATAACTTCAGACTCTTCCGATTCTTCCATGTCAGAAATATCGGAATCAGCTAAATTGGTTAAAATTTGTTAAATTTCAGAGTCCTTCATTTTTCTTGCCATATTTCTAAATAAATTTAAATGGTATCAGAGCTAAAAAAAGAACGTCTGCTTCATAGTAGCATCAAACGCAAAATGATTTTATTTGTATTGTGAGTATAATGTTTACTACCACAACTTACGTTTGTATCCATATGGATACATACAATGTTTAAAAAATCCGCAAAGGCTTTTTTTTGTTTTCAAACAAACAACTATAAATGCAAAATATTAAAATAAACATCTCTTTATGATTGATAAGTTTTTGAAAAAAAAGATGGTCCTATATACATGTAATTTGTAAAATAAAAAAACCTTTTTTTACAAAAAAAAAAAAGAAAAAAAAAAAGTTTTTTTAAAATTGATATATTTTTCTCAGTTTTGTAAAAATCCAAAAAGTATTTTATGAAAATTATGCACAAGACCTCAAATAACAATTATTCGTCGATATCCAAATCGATTCATTGATTTAGAGATTGCTAGATGCCTCCAAAGTTGAATGTATCCATATGAATACAATGGAGGGAAAGGGTTAAGAGGACCCACATGTCCAGATTTTTCGAGGTATATGTTAAACTGCTCAGCGATCTCGTTAAGAGATCTGCAACAGCCGAGAGCTGTTTGCGAATTAAGGGATGTAGCCTTCAGAGATTAAATGGCAGACTGGTTGTTCGATTAAATGACGACGCCAGCGTTAGTCACTATGTTGTAGGTATTTTAAAGTAATGTTCGTCTTGGCACCGTTAATATATAGTCCATTCGCGCGGTTACCACTGCACGACAATGTGGCGGTAGTTGTTGTACCTCCACACTGATAGACTATTTAATCTTATTGGCGCTCTGGGTGCCCCTTCTCTGGTCACAATATCTGTCGGCAATAGATGGAGTATGACTTGTCAAGGTAGGACTCTGTCGCTGTAGTCATTAAAAGTCCATCGATGCTCCGGTAATCAGTTCCGTCAAATTTCATAAACTTACTGGTGATGGATATCAGACGATGTCCACCATACTACAATGATAGAGGAATAAAAAACGACGTTGGCCTTCCCTTCCCTTTCAAATACATAAAATCTGAAGGACAATTTCCTATTTAGGATTCGACCTAGAAAGTTTTAATTTTCAGAAAAGACTACCTTCCAAAGGAGAACCAACTCTGTCTAGTTTGGGTTAAAGTTCAAAAAGTATATATGGTACCTATGTACCCGTGGAGTCCCTCTTTTTACAATTCTCGACTTGAAATTTGTTCACATATTACATGAATATAATTCGTAGAAAATATGAACATTTATTTTTCTGTGGCAAATACAACACAATACACAACAGTGTAATAAACATATATGTTTGGTCCTGTTGTTTACCTCCTTAAATCCTAAGACAAAGTTTGCTGGGCAGTTGCGCATGCGTACACCTTATAGTCTTTGCTGTGTCGTTTGTGTACGCTCGTTTCAGCATTTTGAGAACGCGTTATGATTTAATTTCAAAGGCATTGTTGTAACTCTCCCATTGTGTTGTAGTTTTCTATTAAGAAATTTCTTAAGAACATAACAATTATTCTTCCATAGAGTAGATGTTTGTTGGATGGATGGGTACGTGTTTGCAATGGGATTCCTTATGTTCTGCGCATTCAATTAATTATCTTACATTGACTCTTGATGAGTGAGTGTGCAGCGATTCAATTTGATATTAAACCCACTCACTCAACTACCATTGAATGCGTCTACAACATGGAATTACCAGGTACATACATTTCTTATATATTTCATAATTATCTCCATGAATGATAATACTGTTGTTTCTTCTCATACGAGGCGGTTCGGTTGTAATGACTTTTTAAGTGCAACAAATTGAAAAGGTGTTGCCCAAAATAAAGCAACCGGCAATTAGAATTCGAATTAATCAACACAAAGTGGGCCTGTGGCCAGCGTGTACGAGATAGAGCTGTAAATTTTTAGGGGATAAATATGCCAAATGATGTGAAAAAAAGGTATCATTCGAATAAACCTAAAAAATATAATATGGAATTTGGCACTTTGTGCAGAAGAACCTATAACTCGTGGGAAGATTCCGTCATTCTGTCCCTCTTGTTTAAGCTATTTATATTAACTGCATAACTGGCCTTAAATGACGAATTTGATTATTGGTACAAATATTATATGGACAGTTGATTTTCGAATGAACCTGACAAATTATGTGCGGGCTAAGTAGTAGAAGTAGCATTTTTCGCTGAACATTAGCTGCTTCTAAAATGTTGCATTCTACAGAATTCGTGCGAGTATCAAGAAAAATTGCAAACGCGAATGAAATTTTCATCAAATGTCCAGATTTTTCGAGGTATATGTTAAACTGCTCAGCGATCTCGTTAATAGATCTGCAACAGTCGATTGCTGTTTGCGAATTAAGGGATGTAGCCTTCAGAGATTAAATGACAGACTGGTTGTTCGATTAAATGACGACGAATATCAAGAAAAATTGCATACACGAATGAAAGTTTCATCATTTCAGGGTCAGAATTTTTAATATTCAGCTATGAATTTATATTTACCTAAAAAGTTTATAAAAGGTTGGTTAATGGTAAAATCTCGCTCCCATTTAAATTTAAATAATGCATTTATTTATTTTCGATTTACGAAATTCAGGGCTGTGGAGTCGGAGTCAGCGTTGTTTTTGCAAATTTCATGAAATTATGCTTTCATTTTAATTTTTTTACATATTTTGTGTAAATATATTATGTGTGTACATTAGGGTGGGTTAAATTTCTTCGTCAAAAATCATAAAGCAAAATCGTTATCTATGAAAAATTCTAAGAAAAATTCACCAAGAAACCATGGGTCTAAAATCAAATCCAATCCCGCGAAAATCTGCATGAAGTTTACATAGTTAAGAAAAAATATTTTTTCAGTTTGTTGTTAGTAGGCGTAATTTTAAAACATTTTTTGAATATGTTATATCCATTTCTATCATCCATCGTTATATCCATCGAGTATCAATAAAAAAAACTACAGAAAAATATCTCAGTTTAAATCACAAGAAGAACATTTTGTACAATTTAATATTTTATTTTATAAATAAAAGGAAGTTACATGTATTTGCTTTAGCGTTGAGAAAATATTAGTTTTTATACCCTACACCACACTGTGGTACAGGGTATTATAACTTTGTGCATTTGTTTGTAACACCCAAAAGGAGAAGAAATAGACCCATCGTTTATTATACCGATCGACTCAGAATGGATCTGTCTGAATGGATCAAAGGGTGTACCGATAACATTGCTCATCAAACATAAATTTGGTTTGAATAAAATATTTTCACGTACGAAATTTTAAGTCATTCGGTCATTAATTAATTCATATTTTTTTAACCCATGTTGAATTTATTCATTTTTTTTCGGAAAATATGTAGATAATTTTTATAAATAAAACTAAAATATCTGGAGATTTGCTTTTCAGGATATTCAAGGTTTAAAGACATTTTCGTCATTTTGAAGTTCTTCGTACACAAAAATTACACTGTACAAAATTTGAAGTATTTGTATGCACTGGTATTAATGTTATAAGATGGTAACTTTTGATACAAAATGGTCCATTTGTGTGGGAAGTACCAAAAGGAGCGTGGCAATAATGCCAATTTTGCACAGTATTGTAGGTACTATTAAACCATTACACTGTACAAAATTTCAAGTATTTGTATCCACCGATAATAAAGTTATAAGCTATTAACTTTTGGTTCAAAATTGTCCATTTCTGGACAACGCCCCAAAAGGGGCGTGGCAACTTCACCCATTTTTCTCGACCAATAAATCAATACTATGTGGAATACTAGAGGATTAAAATAATTAGTATAGAAGTTATTAAATAATCAAGACATCACTAAATGTTAAGCCTTTTTGGGGGAGGTGCTAAAAGGAGTGGACCAATAAAGCCCATCTTCGAAACTAGCCGGAGATAGAAGAAAATATTACCACATACCAAATTTGAAGTCAATCGGTTACTCCTTTCGAGAGTTATCGTGCGCACCAGCCAGCAGACAGACAGACGGACGAACATTGCTCATTCGACTTAAAATTACCCAAAACGGATATGCGCCGAACATACTTAGGGTTTTAGGTCACTCCTTCGATGTGTTACACTTTTGGTTCGTAGCAAATGATAGATACCCTCTCTAAGGTGAGGGGATAAAAATGTTCTAGATGACCAACTTTGGCACCCTATAAAATCTAAAAAGCTATGAATTTGGACAAACGGTAAAATGGCATAATTCCGCATTATCTTGTAGTATAGGCATGCATTTTTCAAGAAATCGAAAGGGTCAAATATTCAAATTGTAATTTTTGGGTTGTTTTACTTTGGAATTACCCATAGGAATGAACATTTTTCAGTAAATTCAATAAATTGCATCGAACGATTAATATGATACCATTGTTAGACAAAAATACACGCAGATATAGTGGAATGGTTAACGTACACCTTGCAAATTTCATTCTTCGACTTTCGTTCAAAATTAGTATTAGTATTTATTCGTGGGTCAACATACTTCTTTACCAAATTTCATATTTATTAGATGAAAATTCGGGTTCTTTTTCTTGGATTTTATCTGATCTGCTTTTAAAACAACATGTGCTTTATTTAAGTGTTTCACAAACTTGGTGTAAGGACAACATGCACTTAATTTTATTACTACATGTAATTGATTTAAAGATTTTCCATGTCCTTGGTTAAAGTACAAGACGTGCTTATTTTAACAAAACTTTCTTAGGCACCAAATTAAAGACAAAATCACAAAAGTAAGGACCATTTCATTAATTTTCAGAACGTTTTTTTCAGTGTAGATTTCTTGAGTGAAATACGATATTCCTACTTTTGGTTCAACCTGCATCAAACACTCACACACATATAAAGCGACAAGGTTTATATGTGTAAACATTTGTAAGCAGCGAGATCCAATTAATTTCTTGTTAAGCAATGTTTGTGAAGATTTATTTTGAATTGAGATGACAGAAATTAACAATAATTATTGTTCGTTCCGTTGAAGCTTTTCTTACTGGCTTGACTTTTAAATCGAATAAAACAGCTAAACTTTTCCTTTTTGCGTTTTAAATAAAAATAAACGAACGAAGGGACAATATATCAAGTACGATCGTGCGAAAATCAAGTATTGATCAGGCTTAAATTCAGGTATGATCAGGCTTAAATCAAGCATTGATCAGGTTTAATTCAATCCAAATATTCTACATTTCACACATAAACAATCCGATATTCCTTTCGAGAGTTATCGTGCGCTCCAGCCAGACAGACGGATGGACATTGCTCAAATAACTTAAAATGACCTAATAAGTAACGACGAATTTGGACTTCATCACGATTATTTTTTCGTCAACAGTCAGCTAATGAACGGGATAATCCTCTTGATGAATTAGTTCGTCACCATGACGAATCTCTGTTTCCAAAAACTTTCGTCCTCAGGATGATCATATTTCATCCATACGATGAATCGAGTCCATTACCACGACAATCTCATTCATCACCATGATGAACACCATTCAGCCCTAAGATGAATCGAGTACATCACCACAACGATTCGCATTTATCACAACGATAAATATCATTCATCACCACGACGAATACCATTCATCACCACGACGGATTCCATTCATAACCAAGACGAATCCCATTCATCATCACGACGAATCCCATTTATCACCACGACGGACTTCATTCAGCATTCGTAGTTTCTTAAAAAATAAAATAATACATCAAGTTTTAAGGTCGTCATTTCAGATCTAAATCAACTATTTGGATCTATTCAGGTGGTGCTGGATATCATATAGTCGTTTCCACTCGACTTTAGTCTTCCTTAGCGATTCATCTAAAAATACGCCAAAGATGATTTTTTGGTCATAAGTGGAGTCCTCCTCCAAATGGGTGCTACAAAATGGGCGCATTGAGCCTGTCATTTTCCTAACGATCTCTCATTGTAACAATAAACGTTTGAATATGTTTCACAATTGTGTAATTGAACATGATGATTCGGCATCAATGGCTAAATAATAAACAACAGAGTTGACAGACGTTGCCAAAAACAACACACTTGGAAAAAATGTCAAAATGTACCTCCGCCCTGATTATAAACCCCTTTATGACTATGAGTTAGTAACCTCATGAGATTTGCGTCTGTGGCAAGAAGTCGTGACGTACTTTGCAACCATGCAGCCATAGGTAGTTGAAAGAACGACGCAATTGACAACTCAACATCATGAAAATCGGGGCAAAAGGAGAATGAATTCAATGCAGTGGTGTTCATGACATTAATTGTAAATGTGTGACATTATTTTACACATTGGAAATTCTGCGTAATCTAAAATTTTTAACGATTAATCGTTAAATGAATTCACAAGTTAACGCAACAGTCTTGGGAGTACAACAACAACAATCAAATAAGACCATATCAAACAACAGCCAAAGCGTACAAAACACACGCGTTCAATAAAAAGCGTTAATGAACGGCACGACACACAAAAACGCTTCAGAAAGGATGTCAGACAGACTCGAATCTTCCTTCACACACACACAGCAAGTGTAGCCATGAAGTGATGGACGGACAGAGAGACAGACAATCTCATATGCGGATGGTTGGCTTGGACTGAGGGTCTTCCCTCTACGAAGAAATGAAGCTGGAGAGCTGCAACCCGGTGGTCACAGGTGATATGCAATGACTTTGATATCGAAACCGTTGCCTGGCGCAATGTGAACGAATGGAGTCGGCAGCATTCCCCGTCCCCTCTACCCAAAGAACAAACACCCATCTCAAGAAAGGACTCTTGCATTCAGCGAATGACGTTGAGGTGAATTGACTGGAAGTGAAGTGGCATGAGCTGAGCTGCGCATATGCACGAAACGCACAGACACACACACACACTCACTCATCTCACTGCAGATTGTCGAGAGATCTGCAGATGATGAACAACATAAGCATGCGCAGTTAGTAGCTGCCAAGGCACATGCAAAATACTTTAATGACATAAATGTATGACTTGAGCACACTACTTTAAGTCAGTTTGGCAATTATGAAATATCACTTTTCAAATGCATTACATTTATCAAGAGTTAAGAAGTTATATTTAATCTGATTTTAATCTGATCAATACCGCTTAATCCGATCCATGTCCCTTAATTCAACCCACTTACATTTATATGGTACCTGTGCTTTAATCCGGTCAGTAACATTTAATGAGGTCTATGACCCTTAATCAGGTCATTGGCATTAACTAAATCAATGACCCTTAATCGGAGCGGAGGACTTTAATGCGGGGTCACTGACCTGAACGTTAGGGTAATAATCGGCTTAAGGACCATTGAACAGATTAAAGGCCGCTTTCCACCACTTGCGAGATATAATTTTTCATATATTTAAAAAAAAAATAATTTAAGTATACCTATCGATCCAGGACAGCCATGTCTTTCCAACGCGTCCGTCCGTCTGTCCATCTTAATTCATAGTTCGAAAAAAAAACATGCCCAATTTAACTCCGATCTTGAAGAAATTTGGAACCAAGCTCTCTTTTACACTAGAGGTTTTGGTCAAAATAGTTTCAGATTTAGATATAGGCTCCATATATATCGAGCCCTAACCGCCAAAAAGACGAAAGCCCCTCCATTATTTATTTTAATTTTTTGAGGGAAATCGTTTACTTATGACAAATGGAATCATGTGTCGGAAATTTGTTGCTGTAAAATGTACCGTTATACTAAATTTCACAGTTATATAAACAGATGTATGCATCACATATGCATTAAAACAAACAATTATCGGAAAAGAAACCTTCTCCTCTACATTTTTGTGAGTGGTGCTTTCGTCTGTTTGGCGGTTATAGCTCGATATATCACTCTCACTTCAAGAGTGATATAACTCAAAATTTAAAATTTTTGAGGTTGCCTTACAAAAATTCGAATTTTGCAAATGTCCATTAATTTATCTCAGCGAAATTTGGTCTATAAGTAAAAAACCATACTTCGGATTATGCAAGCGTATTTAAACATCTTATTTCATTTTACTTATCTTTTAATGCGGACTTAAAGTTACACATCCTGGCAATTTTCAATTTTGAGTTATGTCAGTCTTGAAGTGAGTGAGCGATATATGTATACTACTGATTTTCCATCTTAGCGCTATAGAAGTCACATATAACAAATACTGCCGAATTTCTACAAAACCAAAAAAGGAAGTTTAGTCGGTAAACCGACTAACGAATACCATAACCTTCAGTCTCAAAAATATTTGTAATTTTAATTAAATTCTTGTTTTAATAAAATTATTATTAATTTCAATTGCATTAAATAAATTCAAATATGCACTGGTATTAAAATTATATACTATAAGTTTAAAAGCATTACATTTCACAAAGTTGTAAGTATTTGTATACTCGTACTTTAGTATTAGAGTAATAAGCTGTTAACATAAGGTGCAAAATGGTCCATTTTTTTGGAAGGCACTGGACTATAGGAACTAAAGGGTGGGTCATTTAAAATTTTAAATTTGAATTTTTTAGTACATTTTCGAATTTTTCAGTACATTTTCGATTGCTTCGGGTCGAATCTCTTCAATGGCAACTTCGATTTCATGATTCAACGCTTCAATTGTCTCTGGATGCTTTGCGTAACATTCATCCTTAATAGCTCCCCACATAAAAACAATCAAAAGGACTCAAATCACAAGTCAATGTAATCGGTAGTTCAAATTTAAAATTGTTAATGGCACACCCTTTATAAATAAAAGCATTACATTGTACATAATATGTATGTATTTGCATGAACTGATATTTAAGCTATAAGCAGTTAACTTTTGCTGCAAAATTGTCCATCTGTGAGGGACGTACAAAAATGTACAATTATAGCAAAAGGTAAAAATTATAGCACTTTTGGTACGTAGAAATTAGGGAATTTCGACGTATTCCTGTTTTTATACTATTGTGAACAAGGGTATATGTATATCAAATACTGCGGGCCAAAAGTGCAACACATCCATGGAGTAAACTAAGACACTTATTTTGCGCAAATCCGTTTTGGGTCATTTTAAGTCATTTGGCCAATGTCCGTCAGCCTGTCCGTCTGGTTGGTGCGCACGGTAACTGCCGACAGTATTAACAGATTGACTTCAAATTTGGTCAATATTATATTCTATCTCAGGCTATGGTCAAAGATGGACTATGTTGGTCCACACTTTCAAATACCACCCCCACGAAGGGTCAACATTTGTTGAAATATTGATTATGTCATAACTTCTATACTACTCAGTCTCTTTCATAATTCCACAAATAGTATTACCCAGCAAAATCTTGATAAGTACCTGTCATTATTCCCTGCATTACCAAATAATGACATCTCATTACTCACTGCATTACTTTCGGCTTATTAATATTGACTTACCAATAATAACAGAAATAAGTGATTTTTTGTTGTCAAAATCATTTTGGCAAATTTTAATATAATGCAATTTTGGCTATATGTGGGTTATTGTACAAGATTTATTTATATTTCAACATGTTTTCAAACAATACGTGCAGATTTTTATGAATATACCAGAAATTCGAATCAGGCATGAGGAAATTGTTTGTTTCGAGAAAAAGGTGCGACAAAAAATTTGCGCCTAGATTAATATGCAAAAAATCATTTTAAATGACAATTTCTACATATCTACTACTTATTTTACAACTTATTGGTAATGCATTATTCAAGTACATAAAATCAAGCTACAAATAAGTACTTATTATGCTACTTTATTGTATGCCTTTGGGAAGTACTTTCCTCCAATGACATCCCCATGTTAAAATAATGAGAAAAGTAGCTAAATAATAAGTACTTACCATTATCGAACTTTGCTTACTCGTCGGATTATTTGGTAATGAGAAATTTTGCTGGGTAGTTTCTTGGTCGCCATCATCTTGAGAAATATTAATTTGCTACGCCCCTTTTTGTCCTCCCATACAAATTGACCTTTTTGCACAAAAAAATAACGACGTATAACTTTGATTCCAGTCCATACAAATACTTAACATTTTGTAGAGTGTAATGCATTGACAGTACCTATAGTCCTGTGAAAAAAAGTTAACGGCTTATAAATTGAATTCCTGCACATACAAACATTTTACATTTTGTACAGTCTAATGTTTTTATAGAATCCCTAGTATATTAAAAAATAGGCGTTATCGCCCTTTTGGTATCTCCCAAACAAAATCGACAAAATAAAAAATATGAAAACTTATTTTTTAAATTTACCTTTTTTAAAATATGGGCCATAATTTATACATTTATCCATAGACTTTTGCAAATAGGCACTGTTTTCTTCGCTAGGTTTAAAAAAAATGGAACAATTTTTGCGAATTTTTTCTATATTTATGTTTTTTTTTGTGCCAGCAAAGAAAAAAATTAAATTTTTTCCAATTGCTTTAACGACAATTACTAAAGCAATGTGATCAGCATTTTCAGCCCTCATAATTTCCTTTAATTTTAACTGCTTTATCGAGCGTATACTTCAAAATATATGGTAAACATACTAAAGGTACCTTGGAATTTTAGAAAAAATATTTAAAAAAACATTTACTATAAAAAAATGTTGTTTTGGTTTCATAAAATGGTATGCCTCAATCTATACAAACAAAATTTGTAGGTCTCGGACAGAAAACATTTTTTTTGTTGCTAATCGAATTTCCACAAAATATACTTGGGGTCTTAGTTCACACCTTCGATATGTATTTTGGCTCATAGCAAATGATATGTACCCTCTGTAAAGCGAGGGGATAATGAAGTGGGTACACTGAGTTTTCTATTCTCTTCAGTATCTCCACCAGCGTATTTACTGCTCAAATCAATAAATTTCTTGGATGGTCCATCACTCCTTGTTGGAAAGTCCATTCAAGACATTCATTGCAGAGGTTTAGTACTGGGTATATTATAAGTTAAAGTATAACCGATCGTCCCAGGATCAGTATCATATTCGACCTAGCCATGTCCGTCTGTCGCATTATTCCGTCTGTCTGTCCATTTAAGTTTGTGCACAAAGTACAGGTCGGTAATTGGTCAAAATCAGTACAGATTAAGATATAGCACCTATATAAAGGTTAAATTTGAATCGGCTAAAAAAAAGTACTGAACAATTTTTAAATTTCAGGTTTTATTGGATAGTTAAACTTTGTCATTTAATAATGGAATACAATATCATTCATTTGATTACCACGACTGGCTCGGCAGTACCTCATTCGATCAACCAAATTTTTCAGTACATTTTCGATTGTTTCGAGTCGAATGAATCTCTTCTATGGCAATTTTGATTTCATGTTTCAACGCTTCAATTATCTCTGGATGCTTTGGGTAACATTTATCCTTAATGGCTCCAGATACAGAAAATAATCCAAAGGGCTCAAATCACATGTCAAAGTAATTGGTAGTTCAAATTTAAAATATTAATTGGCCCACCCTCTACTTCCGATTTGACCTCTCAGCGATAAGGAAGTTACATTTTTCAAAAGAAGTTTAAATAGTGCCGAATTACTACAAAACTGAAATATACCCCTCTGTTCTGTATTCCGAATGTGGCTTGAATCGGAATTTTCCGCTCGGAAACAAGTTTCTAAATTGTTTACTTCGGACCCAATTATGTTTCCAATGTATCAAATATGTTCGAATGGGAAAATAAAGGCAAATCTGCGTTTACGGAGAAACTTTAAAAGTCCTCAAACAGACAATTTTATGAATTAGAAATTCGGATTCAATCCGCTCTCGGAATACAGAACATGGGCGATAGACAAAGTTGTCAACGAATCTAAAATTTTGAAGACATTTTTTAAAAAACGAAATATTGACGAGAATAAGTTTCTATAAAAATAAAATTTCGACGGAATTTTCTATAAAAATAAAATTTTACTAATACTTTTATAACAATTAAATTTTGTATAGAAATAAAATGTCGACGAAATTTTGTATAAAAATTCAATTTCGATAATAGAAATAAATTCTCGATTAAAATTATGAATTTTCAAAAATTTTTTTTAAAAAAAAAAATTTTGACGATAGAAAACAAATTTAAATTGTTATTGTTTTAGAAAGCTCAAACGTTGGCGAATTTAAATACATATGAGCCATGTTTCCAAAACCTCAAAGAAATTATAGGCTGGGTAGACTGCGGCCTTCTATAGACAATGGGCCACAGACAGATAAGATGTTCTACTAAGTCCTTCTTTTAATTTCCGCAGCTTCTGCAAAAATAATTTCACAAAACCTTAAATCTCTCTGTGTGTTATCCAATAAGGCAGTGACCCGTCATGGCAGCATCAATAAGTATGATGTTCGGTCTTTATGCCTTGAAAATTGCAAAAATTTTCTGTTCTGTTGTAATGTTCTGTTTTATAACGGGTGATCCAAGTAGAGATACTTTTTCAATAGCCTTTTTTGACAGATCACGTGTGAGTCGTGTCATGCTCTCATGTTATTTTTGTTAAGTATTGTTTGGCATTTCATCATGGAAAGACTTACGCCTGAACAACGTTTACAAATCGTTCAACTTTATTACGAAAATAAAGTTCGCTCATCGACTGGAACGACTTGGCACATTTTACGTCGAGATCTTAAATTGAAAGCATACAAAATACAGCTTGTGCAAGAACTGAAGCCGCCCAACCTTCCCAAACGACATCGCTTCGCTCTATGGGCTCTTGAAAAGTTCCAAGAAGATCTGACGTTTTCGAGCCAAATTTTGTTCAGCGATGAGGCCCATGTCTGGCTCTATGGGTATGTAAACAAGCAAAATTGCCGCATTTGGGACGAAGAGCAACCTGAAGAGATTCAAGAGCTGCCACTTCATCCAGAAAAAATAGCGGTTTGGTGTGGTTTGTGGGCCGGGAATCATCGGTCCATATTTCTTCAAAAATGATGCCGGAGAGAACGTAACCATCAATGGCGACCGTTATCGTGCCATGATAACCGACTATTTTATGCCTGAAACTGAAGCTCGTGATCTCGGCGACATCAACAAGACGGCGCCACTTCCCACACATCGCATCAGTCAATGGATTTATTCAGAGAACACTTCGGTGAGCAGATAATTTCCGGTCGATTGGCCACCAAGATCGTGTGATATTACACCGTTAGACATCTTCCTGTGGGGATATGTAAAGTCTAAAGATAATGCGGACAAACCCGCTTCGATTCAGGCCTTGGAGCAAAACATCACACGCGTCATTCGCAAGTTACCAGTCGAAATGCTCGAACGAGTGTAGACGTAGCCGCGGCCAACATTTGATAGATATAATCTTCAAAAAATAAATGCCAAAGAATGTTCTTTCAAATGATAAAACATTCCCCATTCAATTTAAATTTTCTGTGTTTTTTCTTTAAAAAAGTAGGTAACCTCGAAATGGATTACGTATACGTATATGTATTACATATACGTATTTTTCAATATTATACTGATAGATATTTTATGACTTTGTAGGAATTTTTGCGATTTTTTTGCACTGGGTGTACTTTTTTCGGGTAGGTTTGTTCCGCATTTTTTGCTCCTATTTAATATCTACAACTTTGCTTCAGTAACAAAAGAGATATTTCGTAATGTATACAAAGAAAAATATATAGAAAAAGAGCAAAGAAATTCGTATGGCCATTAAATTATTAATTGAGCCAACTTGACTAAGCGAAGATGCAGAAGTTCTTATTTTTGGTGCTACTTTCACGTCCGATTCTCAGAACTGAGACCTAAAATCATGTTTTGTACTGTGTCATTTAAATTTTAAAAAGAAGTATTCGAGTACAAAAAAAGTATTAAGACATTTAAAAAGATTATTGAATAAAAGGTGTTTTGCAGTCGCCGCGGATCGTCTCTTTGACTGCAATGAATCCCCTTCATGCCAGCGACCGTATGTTCTGCTTCTGTACAGATGATGTTTCCGATGCGAATGTTGTGTTCTGTTGTTGTTGTTCACTTGGCGTTGCACTTAACATTCGCAAAAATTGTGCGAATAGTGTTTGATTTGTGATTTCTCGGGAAACCTGCTGCGGAACAGGGCCACAAAAAAATTGCATCATCAGTGGCACAGAGCAGCAGCAACATCATTAACAGCACGAGTCGTAGCAGGGAGTTTTCATTTTATTTTTGTTCTGTTTTGAAAATCTCTACTTTAGATCGAAACGAGTTTCAGGAGTGAAGGTTGTTCCTCTGAGCTTTTTTGTGCATTTTAGTTGAAAAAATATGTATTTCATATTTCCATATGTGTGTTACACATTTAAATGTGTTACAGTGTTTTAAAACTAACTATAGAAATATTTTGAAATGCAATATGCGACACCGTTTTTCCCTCGCAAAAATAAAATATTTTGCTACACAATGTGTTTTTAAATAATTTATATTCAATGCATATATTGGGCCGATCTCTGTATATCCAGACCTCGTTCACATAAAGCGGAGCAGAAACAAAGTAGGTGCCTCGACTCCGCAGCTTCTGCAGAAGTTGTTGGACTCAATTCACAACCTCCTGGCGTTTTTATCAATCATACTTTTTTCCCCATCAAAACAGTCGCTAACATAGACTGTATTTCCCTCTTTAGTACGAAGGGATATTTGACCTTCTCAGATCGTATCGTGACCAGATATGTCTAATTGCCATACAGGTGTCCACTGTACATATATCATTGAACAAACTGACTGCCTCTTGCCTAAGGCAATGCTTGCAATGGCGAAACGGCTCGATAGAAACTGCAAGTATCTGGTAGTCTGTGATCTGTATCAAAATAAATTTATTTACAGTGTAATCCGAAGCCAACCAGTTGGAGAGATCTACATACATACATTGTATCAAACAGGCCTACATACCAACAAAATGGAGAGAAACCAAGGCTGTTTTCATCCCAAAATCAGGAAAATTTTGCTAAGGTGCTAAGGATTTCCGACCAATTAGTCTATCTTCATTTCTCCATAAAACCCTGTAGAGATTAATAGACAGCTACCTTAGGACTAAAATTGATCACAGGCTAGTGTCCACTCAACAGGTCCACTGAAACTGTCCTGCATGATCTAGTCAGCTTTATTGAAAGATCTCTCTCTGTTAAGGAATGTTCTATAGTGTCTTTCTAATGAATAGAGTGGGCCTTCAATAACATAAATCCAGCCGCTATAATTACGGCTATAGCAAGCTATAGAAAGCAATTCTGGCTAAGAGACGCACTTCAGCTAGCATGGTGTCAACTGACCTCCATAGATTTGCCAGCAGGGGAACGCAACAAAGGGGGTGTTCTGTCTCCTCTGCTATGGAATCTCTCCATGAACAATATTCAGCTTTCTCTGAAGATGATGGGTGTCAGAGTTGTTGCCTATAGAGATTATGCCGCAATAGCTTGTAGAAGTTAGAGAGTAAGCTTTGATATATCCTACAGCAAGCGATTTATACAACCGCAAGATGGGCTTCCGATAATAGTCTGGTGTTAACCAGATCAAGAACATGTTTTTTCAACGGGAGAAATAAGGTACAACGAGTTATACCCGTCTCCTTGGGGGTATTGAAATTCCTGTCTCTGAAAGTGCAAAATACTTATGTATTTTCAGGAAGATGCATTTCAAGCACAACGTTGTGGAAAGGGCAAAAAAGGCTGTGGTAGCGCTTTACACCTGTACAAGGGCAGTAGGAAAACACTGGGTTCTGATATAGTTAATTCGTTGTATATGTCAGACCGATAATGCTGTAAGACATTATTGTCTGGTGGACGGCTCTGCAGAAATCCACCTTCTGCGCGGTACTAGCAAGGTTCAGCGAATGGCTGCAATAAGTACACTGGTTTGCTGAGAACAACACCAATGGAGTCACTAACTTTATGCTACATTTAATACCGCAAATTTGGGCAAGTAATTATATCATACCTAGGAGACTAGTCAGGTAATTGCTACGGACATAGTGTCATTCAAGAAACAATGCCTGACCTTCCAGGAATTGTTGATATCACTATGACTGAATCACTTTTTGACAAGAAATACCTCACTCGTATAGATCAGATGGAACAAAGACATTTGTGATCTTCAGGTTCCAAACTCAACAACCAAGTGGCATTTGGTGTCTTTTCTGAGGATCTGGAGCTATCCATTGCAAAAAAGGCTGCCTTCACCAGGCAGAAATCGTAGCCATTAAAGAGGTAGCGCAATGTTCTGACCAAAGTCGGTACTAATATTTTCTCTGCTATTCAGGTTGCTATCAAGTCCCTGAAAAGTATATTACTGCATTCAAAAACTACGTTCAACTGTAGTACATCACTTAACGAAATGGCTGAGCATCACCCGATATGGGAGCCGGTCCTCAGGGCATACCAGGGAACTGCAAAGTTGATTAACTTGTAAAACTGGGACTACCTTACACGCTCCGGGAGAGCTGGAATATGTAGGCATGCCTCTAGCGACCTGCAAGCTCTTCTTGAGAGATATGACAAGTGGTAACTAGTCATGAACTGCATACATTCCAGGCTGATGTGGCCCTGCATAAATTCCCAACGCACCAACACACTGCTGCCGTTATCGATATTGGACGTGTCGCTTATAGTGCTTGTCCTGACGGGTCACTTCCATATTGGACGCCACGGAGTGTATAATGACTTCTGCAGAAGCTGTGGTGATGAAGAGGAGTGTGAATCAATAGAACACCGTCTATATGTGCCCTGCTATATCAGTAAGGTGGCATGCAGCCCTAGACTGTCATTTCTTTGGGAAGTTAATTAACTTGGCTGTCGTTGGAATCCGCCAACTTTGAGTGAGTCTGTTTTATAGCTGTCCCTCTTAACCTAACCTCTGTTGTATGGTGTAGTGAACGAGGAGTCTACATATAGGGCAACTGACACAATAATATCTGTACAGCTTGCCCGCACCCTTAATTCGGTGTTATTTAATCAGAGTTCGGAAAAAAACACTAAGGAACGGTTCCTTAGCGTTCTGTACCGTTCCTTCCTCGCGAACAGAACAGTAACGCTACCCTTACAAGATAACAGAATAATTTTTTTTTAGTTTTACTGTTCGCGAACGGTACCACTACGATAACGGACCGTTCTTAGAACACGACGAACGGTATCACTACGATAACGTACGGTTCATAGAGAAGTATCACTACGTTTAGCGTTCTGTTCTTTTTTTATATTGGACACCACAGGTCGCAAATATAAAGCAATCTTAATGAAAATTGAAATAGAGGCATTTATTAACCCAGGGACTATTTAAAATGGGGCATATCGGTCCATATTTTGATACAGCCCCAATACAAAGCTCCCTTTCGACAAGACATATTTACGTTATAGAGGACGCATTTTTTAACCGATTATGCTGAAATTTAAATATGTGTGCTTTCTATTGCATTTAATCATGTCTAGTGAAAATGGGGCATATCGCTACATACTTTGATATAGCCCCATGCGAGGGCCCTTTCGATAAGACATATTTACGCTCTAGAGAGCGCATTTTTTAACCGATCATGCCAAATTACGCAACCGAATTTTGGTAGTTCTGTCTACTATCATGCGATTCCATCAGGACAACCAATATTTTGGTTGTGGTATACTTCTGCTTCCATGTTGACAACAATGATATTTGGTTGCGCCAACTACGAAAATGGTGGCTAAAATTATCTTATTATTTTTGATTATCGAGATTATTTTTGATTATCGATATTATTTTTGATTATCGAGATTATTTTTGATTACCTATACCGTTCTTGAACAAAGTGTTGAAGCTTTTTTTTATTACGAGTAATTTTATTTTTTGTTTGTCATGTATCAGCAAATGAACAGCAACCAATCTTTCGGTTGTATTTCCCAAAATACATTTAATTATTCTAAATTTGGGAAATGATTGGGATAACCAATAAACGATTATTTATTAATATTTTTTCTGTTGCAGTATCCAATTATTCGTTACAATAATAATCTTTGGTCTACTGATACAATTTCTGTTGTCAAGAAATGAATGAAAAATCGATCATACGGTACTATAATGAAAATTTAAAATTAGTTACCACAACTAACCGAGTGTCAATGAAAAAACAATCTTAATTCGATTGATACAACCATCGATTTAGTTGCAGGCATTTTCATTTGATCCTATCCACGTTATTATTGTTGGTTCAACCATTTATTTATTAATACAAACGACAGACGGTGTAGGCAATATACTTTTTGTTGCTAGTGCTATTTTTTTATTGTTACAATCGAATTCCAAACAATTATTTTCCTGGGTGAAGGGACCTTCGTATGGGGGCTATATCAAAGTAAGGCCGATATGCCTCATTTTTAATAGGGATCGTCCCAGGGTTGAGAAATGCCTCTGTACCAATTTTCATGAAGATTGCTTTATATTTGCGACCTGTGGTGTCGAATATAAAAAAAGGACGGAACGTTAAACGTAGTGATACTATTAGTGATACTGTTTAAAGAAACAGTATCACTGCGACCTAGTGATACTGTTCTATGAACCGTACGTTATCGTAGTGATACCGTTCGTCGTGATCTAAGAACGGCACGTTATCGCAGTGGTACAGTAACACTAAAAAAATAAATAACGTTAGTGTTCTCTGAAGGAACCGTTCCTATAACGTACTGTTTTTTCTGAACACTGTATTCAATGCAACCAAAAATTTATTTGGCATACTGTGCGCTGAGTACTGCGAACAAGCACAGCGAGCTTCAGAAATCATCATCACGCGCTAACAAACCAAATTATTGAAATGAATAACGTATGGACAACAACCTGTTGCTATGGCTCTTTTTCTTTTCAGTTCATTCTATTATTCTCGCTTTTCATTTATGCTACTGCACTGCATGTCAAATGCATCTGCAAATAAAAATAGAAAAAACTTTGCAGCATTGTAAGAAGATGAAGAAGGAAGAATTTCTGTTTCTTGTCCAGCCTTTGAAATTCTTGTGATGTGCGACTGAGAACCGAAACGAAACGTCGTCGTCGTAGTCGTTGTAACAAGAAAGTGATCCAAAGCAAAGCGAAACGCGAAACCAAAAGATGGTAATTTTTATTGAATTTATGAACAAGTTAATTACGTTCGTCCAATTAAACTCGAGCAACGCAATTAATCACACAAATCTATCAAATCGCACAAAGTACGACCGACGAAGTGTTCAGAATAAAACTTTTGTGCGATCAAAGCACAGCCACTCTGGGAGTGCCACCGCCACTATTTCCACCATAAAAGGCTGCCAGATGAAAAATTGCATTTTAAATGTTTAACGGCTGGCTTTATGAATATGCATATCCATACTTTTACCACGATGAGGAGGACAAGTGAAGTGGAGTGCAGGTAACTGGCAACTGCCACTCGTATGAATGCATCCATCCATATGGTCATGGATGGATATTCATATGTTATGCAAATCTTTCGTTTGATCTGTTATACGAACACTTACGTGTATTCTGCCAAATGCAACGCTTCTGTTCTGTTGCAAACAGGTGTTTATGGGATGTATTTTTAAATAGTACTCTTCTTCCGGATTGGCGGCGTCATAATTATTGTTGGTTGTTAAAGTAGATGGTAACTTTGCAAATGATACATTTGGATATACATACACTAAGACCAATATGTTATACATATCGCTTATTTTTGCGCCATATTCCAAAACTGAAAAGTTTTTGTATTTGTCGTACTAAACTATTCCATTACAAACAAGTAAAAGCGTTAAGTTCGGCCATGCCGAATCTTATATACCCTCCACCATGGATAGCATGTGACCTCACAAAATAACTCAAACCTAAAGAAAATAACACCGAAAACACAAAAAATATAGTAGATGACAACAGTAGGAATCACAACAAGTTAGATGCTATATATGGGAGCTATATCTAAATATGGACCGATATGGCCCATTTGCAATCCCAAACAACCTGCAACTATAAGAAGTATTTGTAGCAAATTTGATCAACCTAGCTCTATTATTGCGAACTGTAGCGTGATTACCACAGACGGGCGGACGGACGGACAGACTGACATGGCTAAATCGTCTTAGAATTTTACGAGGATTAAGAATATATATACTTTATGGGGTCTCAGATCAATATTTAGAGGTGTTACAAACGGAGTGACAAAAGGAATATACCCCCCATCCTATGGTGGAGGGTATAAATATACTCGTATTCAGTGTACTCAAGGAAGGACTGATTCATTTAAACGATTATTTTGATAAAGATCATTTAAAAATGGTCTTAGTAACTAAATACAGTCATCAGGTGTCGCCAGAGAGATTGTAATAGAGCTTAGCATTCTTTGAACTATAAAAAACGGTAAAACTTTTAATTTTTCAGGACTACAAAATGTCTCGCCGGTGGAGGCTGCATTGATTAATACATAGGCTTCCTATCTTAGGGAGCTCTGTTAGTACTTGTTTTATAATACTGGCCTCTAACTATTAAAGTAAAGTTACATCGGTCAAAAAAAAAGTTATACATGTCCCGGCGTTTCGCTGGTTCAAGTTTAGGAGTCAACATATATATACATATCTATTGGAAGTTTGTAAGTATCATAAATAAGAATTTGTCACGTTTAAGGGTCTTTTGTTTGGCATAACTATATAATGCTATAACCATAACGACTAGTCCAATTTTGCTGCAACAAATTTAGAACAATTTAGAGTTACAATTCCTACAAATTTCAATAATGGCGCTTCCCCGTGAAGACTGTCGTTAAAACTATTAGAACAAAAACAAATTATTACCAAAAGAAACGTTTTAATTAGATTTATTTATTAAATGTTTTCACATTCGAATTGTTCAGCTTTTTCGATCAACTCTTCCTTTCGTTTTTTGTTGACACGAAAAAAACTATAGGTTATGTTAGGTTGAAGAGAGCAGACCTTTCAACGGCTACGAGGTTCGGCCTGTAGTATACTCTTTATTTATGGTATGTTTAAACCTCATGGTTTACTGAAAATCAGTACTAGCCACGAATTTTCTCAGTATCTTCCAGTCATATCCTATGAGATAAGTCAAGTCTTCTAGTGTGACGGACCCGAAATATCGGGGTCGTGTACTTCGATTACCTCCCCCACGAAGGGTCAAAATTTAGTGAAATATTAATTATCTCAAAACTTCTATACTACTTCCCAGAATCTTTCAAAATTCCACAAATAGTATTAGATTATTAGTCGCTATCACCTCGAGAAAAAAGGGGTGAAGTTGCCACTCCACTTTTGGTACCTTCCACAAAAATGAACTATTTTTCCCAAAAGGTCAACTGCTTATAACTTTAATAGCAGTCCACACAAATACTTGCAATTTTGTACAGTAGATATTACTATATATACGAGTATATACTTATATAGCGTGATCCATTTCGAGGTTCCCTACTTTTTTAAAGAAAAAACACAGAAAATTCAAATTGAATGGGGAATGTTTATTATCATTTATTATCTTTGGCATTTATTTTTTGAAGATTATGTCTATCAAATGTTGGCCGCGGCTACGTCTCAGATGGTCCATCCGTTGAGTCCAATTTTCGATGACTCATTCGAGAATTTCGACTGGTAACTGGCGAATGACACGCGTGATATTTTGCTCCGCATAAACTTTAGACTTTACATATCCCCACAGGAAAAAGTATAACGGTGTGATATCACACGATCTTGGTGGCCAATCGACCGGCTCAAAACGTAAAATTATCTGCTCACCGAAGTGTTCTCTCAATAAATCCATTGATTGATGCGATGTGTGGGAAGTGGCGCCGTCTTCTTGAAATCAAATGTCGCCGAGATCACGAGCTTCAACTTCAGGCATCAAATAGTCGGTTATCATGGCACGATAATGGTCGCCATTGACGGTTACATTCTCACCGGCATCATTTTTGAAGAAATATGGACCGATGATACCACCGGCCCACAAACCACACCAAACCGTTGTTTTTTCTGGAAGAAGTGGCAGCTCTTGAAGCTCTTCAGGTTGCTCTTCGTCCCAAATGCGGCAAAGCCAGAAATGGGCCTCATCGCTGAACAAAATTTGGCTCGAAAACGTCGGATCTTCTTGTAACTTTTCAAAAGCGCATAGAGCGAAGCGATGTCGCTTGGGAAGATCGGGCGGCTTCAGTTCTTGCACTAGCTGTATTTTGTATGCTTTCAATTTAAGATCTCGACGTAAAATGCGCCAAGTCGTTCCATACGTCAGTCCGAGTTGCTGCGAACGGCGCCGAATTGTCTCTCCACGGTCTTCGTGTACACTCTCAGCTACGGCCGCTACATTTTCTTCACTGCGTGCTGGACGTGGTCTATTCGGTCGAATATTGTCTAATAATGAATGCTGGGTCTCAAGATTGTTGGCCGATTATGTTGACCATAAGTTGTGCGAAGTGCACGAAACACATTCCTCACAGAATGTAATAAAGTTGAACGATTTGTAAACGTTGTTCAGGCGTAAGTCCTTCCATGATGAAATGCCAAACAATACTTAACAAACATAACATGACAGCATGACACGACTCACACGTGATCTGTCAAAAAAGGCAATTGAAAAAGTATCTCTACTTGGATCACCCGTTATATATATACAAAATAATAAACAAGTTTCATAACAATCCTTCGAAAGAGAAAATCGGGCCAAATTTAACGAAATTATCTCCGATTTAATAAAAATACGCAAGTGACCATCATATTGAAATATTTCGAAAAATGTTAATGACGTCCTCAGAAATGAACCCACTCTAATGTACAGCGCTAAGAACACTTTGTTGTCAAGCACCCATTATGAATTCCGGTTTATGGCATAACCCATTGAACAATACCGTATGTAGAGTTAAGACAAAAGATCAAATGCTTAACGACAAGCAACAATTGTATAAATAATTCATCATTTGTTGTTTCAAATGTTAAATTTAGCATCATTAACTCACGCAATCAAGATAAGAAGAATAATTCTAGAAAAAACACAAGTTTATATTTAGATGTTCTAAAATTAAAAATGCCGATGACAAACGTTTGGCAAGGGGTTAATCAGAGGCGTCGGTGGTGTAATGGTCAGCATAGTTGCCTTCCAAGCAGTTGATCCGGGTTCGATTCCCGGCCGACGCACACTTTTTTAATTATTTTTTGCAAGCATTATTCAAAATACACTAATTGGAATGAATAAACAATTTTGTGTAAATTAACAGCCTGTTTCTCTATGTCGAACGACAGCGGTGCTGACTTTAGACCTACAAACTGGCATCAGCCAGTATGTTTGCATTCGCTTTGCCGTTCTGATACCTTTTAGTAGGTCTAAAATCAGCTGTTTTTCGTTCGCATCGCTTTCGTTGGACATAGAGAAACAGGCCAGGCCGTAAGAAAACATAAAATAACTTAAAATCTGAAACGTAATAAGAGTGGTGTAAGTTATCAAGGAAATTTCGTTAAGATTCCCGGCACTGATGAAACATGGTGGAAATGTTAAGTATGGTGCCCTCATGTCGAGGATAAACATTTTTTGAAAAAATGTTAAGACTATAGAAGATATGTAAATTGAAATATTAGAAATCGGGCAAAAATGTCGAAAAATGTTTGTAAAGGGGTTTTCATTAAGGACATAACAATTTTATATATTAATAAAACACAGAATATTTAAAATATAGAGTTCAAATTTATTCCAGGTGTGGTGCAAATGTTAAATTTTAAGAATGAAATTCGATTTCGGTCATATCACCACCATGAGCCTATCTATACCGATCTATTATTGGACCCAATTTCCCACCACTCTTGCACACATTTCAACCGGAACGTTGGCAATTTCACGTTGGATGTTGTCTCTGAGCTCGTCTAAAGTTGTTGGCTTGTTGGCATTGACCAATGACATGATGTGGTCCCATAAAAAGAAATCCAATGTCGTAAAATTGCATGATCGAGGTGGCCATTCGACCTGACCATTTCTCGAGATAACACGTTCACCGAATTTTCCTTTCAGTAAATCGATTGTAACGCGTTCTGTGTGGCTAGTGGCTCCGTCTTGTTGAAACCATATATCGGCACAATAGCGCTCTCCATTGACGGTAACATGACGATTGTTTTCATCGACGAAAAAACGGCCCACTCACACCTCCGGCATGAAAACCACACCACACAGTAATTTTGCGGATGCATTTGTGTCTCTTGTGGGTTTTTGCTGTCTTATAACGCATATTTTGTTTATTGACAAAACCACTCAGCCAGAAATGAGGCTCATCGCTGTAGATGATTTTTCGATGAAATTCTGGATTTCCGTTGCGACCAACGACTCAGAATTTCGGTAGAAATTTTTAATGATTTTCAAACGTTACACGTAAGTGAACTTTACCATGATGAAAATTTTGACTTCTACTAACGTTTTGACATTAAAAGATCATTAAAAATGTTTGAGGGTGCGTTGACATAACGATACGAAATTGTTATGTCCCTTTTGGAAAACCCGGTATTTGAATGCTCATAACTTTTGACCTATCAGAGATATTGAAATATTTTGCCAATTGGATGTAAAACACTTTAAGATACCTCCCAGCAAAATCTTGGTAAGTACCTGTCGTTATTCCCTGCATTACCAAATAATGACATCTCATTATTCGCTGCATTACTTTCGGCTTATTAATAGTGACTTACCAATAATAACAGAAATAAGTGATTTTTTGTTATCAAAATCATTTTGGCAAATTTTAATATAATGCAATTTTGGCTATATGCGGGTTATTGTAAACGATTTATTTAGATTTCAACATGTTTTCAAACAATACTTGCAGATTTGAATGAAAATACCAGAAATTCGAATCTGGCATGAGGAAATTGTTTGTTTCGAGAAATATGCGCGACAATATGCAAAAAATCATTTTAAATGGCCATTTCTACGGCGGCCGGAAGTTGGACCTCAAGAAAATGCACCCCAAATTGAAAATGAAAGTGCGTCCCAAATTTGGGGCCTATTTTCGTTACAAAAACTGATTTAGGAAATTACACCCCAATCAAGAAAACAGTATGAAATGACAATAAACCCCAAAAAAACTAAGAAATCTGCTCTTCCTAAATCTGGGGAGTACGCATTAATACACGTATACAAACATATTTTCTAATTATAAATCTATTCCTGTGCGGCCTTCGGCCTCTGTTAAACACTTTCTCCTATGGACAGGATCCAAAGTTGGCAACGTGGAGCAAATCTTTTATGCGTATCCACTCCCGTTTCTAAATTATGTAACGAAATTATGACGAAAATAAGCCCCAAAAAGCAGACAAGAAATGACAGTTAACCCCAAAAAGCAGTCAAAAAATGAAATTAAGCCCCAAATAATATTGTTGTTGTTTGATATGTTATTTTTTGGGGCCCATATTCATAAAAATAGTGGGGTGTATTTTCCTGGGGCCCAATTTCATTCCGCCCATTTCTACATATCTACTACTTATTTTATAACTTATTGGTAATGCATTATTCAAGTACATAAAATCAATCTACAAATAAGTACTTATTATGCTACTTTATTGTATGCTTTTCGGAAGTACTTTCCTCCAATGACATCCCCATGTTAAAATAATGAGAAAAGTGGCTAAATAATAAGTACTTACCATAATCGAACTTTGCTTACTCGTCGGATTATTTGGTAATGAGAATTTTTGCTGGGCTGTTCATAGATTTGATTTAGAATTCATTTTTTCTTCGTAAACTGCCTCACATGACATGACAGAGGCGTCGGTGGTGTAATGGTCAGCATAGTTGCCTTCCAAGCAGTTGATCCGGGTTCGATTCCCGGCCGACGCACACTTTTTTCCAGAGATTTATAATTCAAATCAGTTAAGGCTTAGGATTCATGTCTGTATAGGGAAATTAAATTAAATCCGAATCTCGAAATATGATAATGTTACGTGAAACTTACACCATTTGAAACAGAAAATAATTATAATTGAACCGAAAAATTAGAATATATCTTTTCAAAGCCAATGAATTGTTATGCAAATAAAATTTGGATAATGGAATTATTTGACATATTACCGGACCTTAGCCAGATAATCCGGTTATTTTTCCAAAAAAAAACAAATAATCCTTTTTGATTTATTATGATGTGAAATCAACAGAAGTTATTAGAAGAGTGGTTTAGACAGGGGCGTCGGTGGTGTAATGGTCAGCATAGTTGCCTTCCAAGCAGTTGATCCGGGTTCGATTCCCGGCCGACGCACACTTTTTCGAGTACTGTATACATATTTCAAAACAAATTAATTGAAGTTTGAAGCTTCATATGGGCTTCGATAGAGTAGTCTCTATTGTCGTTTGATAAACCAAAATTAGATTCAAAATCTAGAATATTAATAATGGCAAAATATGGCAAAACACTTGAAAATCTCATCGTTTGAAATCTCTAACAAATTCACAACTCTTTAAATGGAATATTTATACGAGTATGAAATGAATCTTAATCCTCAATAAATTATACTGTGTGTGCAAAATGCACTTTAGGCATGTTTTCGTTACAAGCTAGCACTTTTAGTTTAGCACTTTGCAACGAAAACAACTGACTTCCACTAACTGGCACATAAGCAATAAGTGGCGGATTTTCACTATCTGGTAGCAATGGTGTCATGAGTTGCGAAGAAAGAACAGTGCGAAACAGACAAAAAATTCGTGAAAAGTATTTATAAAACATATATTTACTATTCTGTGTTCAATTGTTTACACTCTTTTGCAAATATTAAAATAATTTCCCATTTTTGTTCTTCTTCTTCCCGTTAATTCACAATAATTGATAAAATCTCTCCAAAAATGGGATGCCATATTGCTAAATATAGGGTGCCCAATCTGGCAACATCATACTCGATTAAGACATGAACACAAGCACCAAACTTCATCGGGAACTAATAGTGCTTAAAAGTGCTTAGCTCCCCATACAAATTAAGCACTTATGGTGTAAAGAAAACACGCCTTTTATAAATGTATCCTCAATGAAAACAACTTACCCCTCATAATTTCGACCCGCTAAATCCAATGTCGTTAACACTTTTTTGCTGTGACGTAGCGTTTTGGAGATATTTAGCCACAAAGATTGCTGGGTAACCATAGAGGTTAGTTCCTTCAAACCAGAGCTGCGGAGTCGAGCCAAAACTACTCGACTCCGAGTCCGACTCCCGGAGTCGAATTTTAAAATCATTCGACTACGACTTCGGCAGTTAAATATAATAAATATCTGAAATTATATTTCTACTAAGACGTGAATTCATTTAATTGAAAATAAAATATTTCTTTGTTAAAAACCACAAGAAAAGTAGGTATTAAGTACCAGTAATTAAATAAAATTTTATTATTTATTTATCGACGCTTGACATGCAACTAATATGACAATTCTTTCAAAATGGAATCATGATAAAATTTTCAACCAGCCTCTGTTTTAATACCCGTATACCGCAATTTTTGGAAAATATGTTCGCTTTACTCTACTCTACACAACATTATGGTGCAGGGGGTTATATCTTTGTTTTTTTTTGGCAGATTTGTAAAAAATTCGACCCAGAATCAGTAGCACTCCGTCTGTCTGTCCATCTTAAGTTGTTCGTTGAGTACAGGTCAAAATTGCACTCCGATCCTGCTGTAATTTGTCAATACCCAGCAAAATCTTGGTAAGTACCTGTCATTATTCCCTGCATTACCAAATAATGATATCTCATTATTCGCTGAATTACTTTCGGCTTATTAATAATGACTTACCAATAATAACAGAAATAAGTGATTTTTTTATCAAAATAATTTTTGGCAAATTTTAGTATAATGCAATTTTGGCTATATGTGGGTTATTGTAGAAGATTTATTTATTTTCAACAAGTTTTCCAAAAATACGTGCAAATTGAATGAAAATACCAAAAATATTTACGTATATCATATGATGTTAGACCATTGAAGAATTTTTCACATGGTGGTTTGGGTTCAGAAATTCGAAATATGCGCGACAATATGCACAAAATTACTTTCAATGACCATCTCTACATATCTACCATATCTAATACGTATTTTGTAACATATTGGTAATGCATTATTAAAGTACTTCGTGAAAACATAAGCACATATTTATGTGGTATGCCTATGCTACAAATAAGTACTTATTATGCTACTTTATTGTATGCTTTTGGGAAGTACTTCCCTCCAATGACATCCCCATGTTAAAATAATGAGAAAAGTGGCTAAATAATAAGTACTTACCATTATCGAACTTTGCTTACTCGTCGGATTATTTGGTAATGAGAAATTTTGCTGGGCCCAGCAAAATCTTGGTAAGTACCTGTCATTTTTCCCTGCATTGCCAAATAATGACATCTCATTATTCGCTGCATTACTTTCGGCTTATTAATAATTACTTACCAATAATAACAGAAATAAGTGATTTTTTGTTATCAAAATCATTTTGGCAAATTTTAATATAATGCAATTTTGGCTATATGTGGGTTATTGTACAAGATTTATTTATATTTCAACATGTTTTCAAACAATACGTGCAGATTTGAATGAAAATACCAGAAATTCGAATCTGGCATGAGGAAATTGTTTGTTTCGATCATTTTAAATGACCATTTCTGCATATCTACTACTTATTTTATAACTTATTGGTAATGCATTATTCAAGTACATAAAATCTACAAATAAGTACTTATTATGCTACTTTATTGTATGCTTTTGGGAAGTACTTTCCTCCAATGACATCCCCATGTTAAAATAATGAGAAAAGTGGATAAATAATAAGTACTTACCATTATCGAACTTTGCTTACTCTTCGGATTATTTGGTAATGAGAAATTTTGCTGGGCGAAAACTGTCATTACCTAAAAAGTCGAAAATTTAGTTGACTTTATAGATATTTTGGACATAAAGGGTTTTCCAATAAGAGGTGTTATTTTGGTATTCAAAGAAAAATTCTATTTTTGAGATAAATGATCGGATGTTTATTTCATAATAAATTAAATTA
Source organism: Eudasyphora cyanicolor (assembly GCA_963930755.1). Classification (NCBI taxonomy): domain Eukaryota; kingdom Metazoa; phylum Arthropoda; class Insecta; order Diptera; family Muscidae; genus Eudasyphora; species Eudasyphora cyanicolor. The sequence continues at coordinate 214,377,404 of OZ005736.1, forward strand.
ATAATGAAAAACAACATCAGCCAAATGGCCGCCACGACCACGCTTACAGGACCATATCCTTTTCATAAAATTTTCCATAACCAAATCGCAAAATGTCCTCGATAGCCTCACGAATTCTATCTTTGAGGTCTTGAATCGACGCTGGGCTGATGGCGTAGACCTTATCTTTCACGTGCCCCAAAGGAAGTCGCAAGGTGTTAAATCACAAGATCTCGGTGGCCAATTGTGATCATCTCTTCGAGAGATAACACGGTCCGGAAACTTTTCCCGTAACAGAGCAATGGTTTCGTTGCTTGTGTGGCACGTAGCGCCGTCTTGTTGGATGTAAACGTTGTCCAGATCAATACTATCCAACTCCGACCATACAAAATCATTAATCATCTCTTGATAGCGCAATCCATTCACCGTAACTGTTGATCCAACCTCATTTTCGAAAAAGTAAGGTCCAATGACCCGGCCGGACCATAAACCGCACCAAAAAATCACACGTTGAGTATGGAGAGGCTTCTCAACAATAACTTTTGGCTTTTCTGAGCCCCAGATGCGACAATTTTGCTTGTTGACGTAGCCACAGAGGTGAAAATGGGCCTCATCAGTCAAGATGATTTTTCGATGGAATTCCGGATCATTTTCATGCATTTCAAGGACCCAATCAGCAAAGGCACGACGTTGTTGATGATCGGCCGGCTTGAGTTCTTGTGTTAACTGAACTTTATAAGTCTTAAGTCTTTATGCAATATACGGTGTAATGACGTTTGTGGAATGTCCAATTCCAAAGAACGACGAGGAATGGACAAACCTGGGTTTTCTTCAACACTTTGGGCTACAGCTGCCATATTCTCAGTTGTTCTTGAGTGACGTTCACGGGGATATTCTTCTCATCACTAACTTGTCCCAACAGCTTGAATTTTTCCACCAATTTCTGTATTGCGGTCCGACAAGATGCTTCACGACGACCCAAAAATGCTTTAGTTTTGCGAACTGTGACTGCAAGATTTTCACCATTTTTGTAGTGAATTTTAATAATTTCAGTGCGTTGTTAAATCGTGTATCGTTCCTTTTTTAGTAATGGCGTAGTTTCTACTTGTCAAATGTCAAAGAATAAAAGCTTCAAAAGTGACAGCTACCGCAATACCGGGTGATTCAAAATAACACCTCTTGTTGGAAAACCCTGTACAAAAATATTTGGTTAAAAGCTTCAAATGTTTATCCTTCTTTTGTACCAGAATTGTTTACCCAAAAATTGTTGAGTGCAAAATTTTTTGGCATAAATGGTACAATCCATTTCGGAGTCCACCATAATTTTTCGACTCCGGGCAAATTTCCCCGACTCCACAGCCCTGATTCAAACACAATTTTAGTATAGAAGCCTTCGACATACATAGATATTGCATGTCAAAAAACAAAATTGAGGACACATCCCTAGAAGTATTTCTTCTAAGACACCCGACACCACCGCTCATCCCCTTACCCAAGAAAACCCACTCCAAAAATAATGATATAACTAAAGTCGTAGAAAATGATGAATGTTCAATGTAAATAAATCACTATAGGTCCCCACAATACATTTTTTTAATTCGTATTTATCTACAAAGTTTGCTGGGTAAAGGAAGGGATCGTAAATTCAGGAACATATCTGGAGAAAGAATGGAGACACTTCAAGAAGTATTTCTCCCAAACACCCGACACACCCTTTCGCCCCCTTACCCCTGGGTGACGTATTCGACAATTAGATTCTTTGTAAAAAATCACTATATGTCCTCACAATACACTTTTATTGCAATCCAATGATGTTTTAAATATACATTTTTGTGCACACACAGTGTTATTAACAAACCAGTAAGGAAAGGCAGAAAGTCGGGCGGGGCCGACTATATAATACCCTACACCTCCCTAACAATGCGATAATGGTCATTGCCATAATAATTTGGAATAATTGGTAAATGGGTAGAAACGTATTCTAATTCTGAAACGATAATCGCTAAATTAAGCAATATTCGTTCCTAAAGTGAGAAACGTCTTTCTGGAAAATTTTAATGATCGGAAGTAAAATACAACTTCTATAGCGGTTTGATACCAAATCAGGAGGAACATATATATGGAGCTTTAATGTAAATCTGAACCGATCTTCCCTGAATACCTATTCATGTAAAAAGACCTCCTTCTGTCGAATTTCGTACTGATCGGATATAAAATACAGTCTCTACAGCGCTTACATGTCAAATCGGGGGTAACATATATATGGGAGCTATATCTAAATCTGAACCGATTTTCTCCAAATTTGGCAGTATTCCTTCATGTAATAAGAAACCTCTTTCTGCCGAATTTCGCACTGATCGGATATAAAATACAGTTTTTACAGCGCTTACATGTCAAATCGGGGCTAACATATATATGGGGGCTATATCTAAATCTGAACCGATTTTAACCTAATTCAATAGGGATCGTCCTTGGGCCAAAAAAAAAGATGTGTGTAAAGTTTCGTCGAGATCGGACCATAATTGCGACCTGTACTTTGATTACAAGAATACATGCACAGACGGACAGACAGACAGACGGACATAGCTAAATCAACTCAGAAAGTGATTCTAAGTCGATCGGTATAATAAACGATGGGTCTATTTCTTCTCCTTTTGGGTGTTACAAACAAATGCACAAAGTTATAATACCCTGTACCACAGTGTGGTGTAGGGTATAAAAACCTGAAACGTAATATTGAATTCAAAATAAAACAATAGAAGTGCAAACCTTTTAGTGGTAGAACCTCATATAGGAAAATTATTAAAGGCGAATATTTTCCAAAGGACTACATAATCCGTTTTGAATTAATGATGAGCTGGTACAAACTGAAGTCGTTAGAAGAGCGGCTCAAACAGAGGCGTCGGTGGTGTAATGGTCAGCATAGTTGCCTTCCAAGCAGTTGATCCGGGTTCGATTCCCGGCCGACGCACACTTTTTTAAGCATAAGTAAAAAATAATTTTCTTCAACCCGAATAGGTTTAAAATACTTGCAGTCCAAAAGGAAAGGCCAACAGAAGAAATAATTTTCTTTGTGTCAAAATATCGATTTATGAACGCAAATCTATCGCAAGCGACAAACAGAAAATTTTACGGTTGTTTTTTTTTTGTTGTTTGTTATTTTCAAAACTCAAATGTTTGGATGTACAAATAGGACATATTTTCTTAGTTATCTAATGGTAAAAAAAAACAGAACAACAATAATGCATTTTTAGCAATTTATGGCGCTTAATTTCCAACCACATTTATTAATTGTCCTTACGATAAATTAGTTCTCATGACTCGATATGGTTAAAAAACCTGAGGTTCTAAGGATAAAATCTCGAAATCTCTTCTGATAAACACTAATGGTGGAATTTTGATGATTGAAAATTATATATAGGGTGATCCATTTCGATGTTCCCTACTTTTTTAAAGAATTTAATGGGGAATGTTTATTATCATTTGAAAGAACATTCTTTGGCATTTATTTTTTTAAGATTACGAGTATATCTATCAAATGTTGGCCGCGGTTACGTCTCAGGTGGTCCATCCGTTGAGTCCAATTTTCCATGACTCGTTCGAGCATTTCGACTGGTAATTGGCGAATGAACACGCGTGATGGTTTGCTCCAGGGCCTGAATCGAAGCGGGTTTGTCCGTAATAAACTTTAAACTTTACATATCCCCACAGGAAAAAGTATAACGGTGTGATATCACACGATCTTGGTGGCCAATCGATCTGCTCACCGAAGTGTTCTCTCAATAAATCCATTGATTGATGCGATGTGTGGGAAGTGGCGCCGTCTTCATGAAACCGAATGTCGCCGAGATCACGAGCTTCAATTTCAGGCTTCAAATAGTCGGTTATCATGGCACGATAACGGTCGTCATTGACGGTTACGTTCTCACCGGCATCATTTTTGAAGAACCGATGATTCCCCCGGCCCACAAACCACACCAAACCGTTGTTTTTTCTGGATGAAGTGGCAGCTCTTGAATCTCTTCAGGTTGCTCTTCGTCCCAAATGAGGCAATTTTGCTTGTTTACACACCTATTGAGCCAGAAATGGGCCTCATCGCTGAACAAAATTTGGCTCGAAAACGTCGGATCTTCTTGGAACTTTTCAAGAGCCTATAGAGTGAAGCGATGTCGCTTGGGAAGGTCGGGCGGCTTCAGTTCTTGCACAAGCTATATGTTGTATGCTTTTAATTTAAGATCTCTACGTAAAATGCGCAAAGTCGTTCCATACGTCAGTCCGAGTTGCTGCGAACGGCGCCGAATCGACTGTGCACGGTCTTCGTGTACACTCTCAGCTACGGCCGCTACATTTTCTTCACTGCGTGCTGGACGTGGTCTATTCGGTCGAATATTATCCAATAATGAACGCTGGGTCTCAAGATGGGTGATGGTGTTGCGAATAGTACGCTCAGTAGGTCGATTATGTTGACCATAAGTTGAGTGAAGTGCACGAAACACATTCCTCACAGAACGTGAATTTTCGTAATAAAGTTGAACGATTTGTAAACGTTGTTCAGGCGTAAGTCTTTCCATGATGAAATGCCAAACAATACTTTTGCAAAAATAACATGACAGCATGGCACGACTCACACGTGATCTGTCAAAAAAAGGCTATTGAAAAAAGTATCTCTACTTGGATCACCCGTTATATATATATAAATTCATTTTGTCCCTGATTCATTTTGTCATGAGGAACATAGGAACATGAAACCAGTAAGGAAAGATCGAAGTAGATGCTGGCTAACAGTATGATATCCCACAAGGCCAGGATTGTCCGAGACCTATTTTATTAGGTTTACGGCTGTCAGAAAAATATAGCCAATAAATTAAGGGTACATTTTCTCCTAGACTTTGCGAATTTCTAGAGCATAAAGATTAAAAAAAGATATGGAAATACATAAATAAAACAGATGTAATGCAAATTTAAAAAAAAACTTAAAGAATAATACAATCCGTATATAAAATGTGTTTTCTAGAATATAAATAATATCAAATCGGATCGTACCGTTATATGGCATCAGATTGTGCACATTTTTCCAGTACTAGTAAAGGGCATAATGATACATAAACTGCTAAAATTCAAATTGACTGTACAGAACCGCCTCTAGAACGAAAAGTTGTCCAATAAGAAGGTACATTTACAGTGCATTTCGTTAAAGAATACCGTAATCATGCCCAGTGTAACAGTATACAAATATGGATCAAGTTTGTCCATTTTTTCCAAAAATAGTAAAAGGCATAAATTAACATAAACTGTCAAAATTCAATCGGATCGGTTGAACAATATGGCTTCAAGAACATCGGAAACTACTATTATATGGACGCTATATCCAAACATGGACCGATTGGACCTTATTTTTCAGTACTAATTATTCTAATTTCACATACATTAATTTAATAAATTTGTTGGTACATTTTTTATATCAAAAAAAAATTTACAGAAGGGGTTAAAACAGAGGCGTCGGTGGTGTAATGGTCAGCATAGTTGCCTTCCAAGCAGTTGATCCGGGTTCGATTCCCGGCCGACGCACAGTTTTTTATACATTTAATCAGGTACAGTTTTACTAAAATAATCTGCAGTCTTCTCGGATCTCATTCAAAGATCTAATATATTCTTACGCAGTCCAAGCCGCTCTGTTGTTGTCAATTAAAAATAGATCAAAGAAAGAGATTTTGGGGAGAACTTTAAAAAGTTGAGGAGCGAGCTATATATGCGAACTCTATAAATTTACCGTTTAGAGAATGCAATACATAAATAAGCAAGTAAGACAGACGGTAGTAGCACAGACTCTCAATCATAAAGATGTGCCGTCGTGACTTTATATGCATTCGCGTGAGTTACGAACGAACAGAAATGATTTTCAAACGGGAAAAATTGTTTTGCGTAGTCTTTTTTGAATTTTTTGCGCTTTTTGTTTTTGTTTCGTTAAGAATTCAAATCTATAGAAATATTTGGGTATATATATACCCAAAATTCCAATTTTCAGCCCAATAAGTTGAAATTTGCAGCCTCTATGACGTTAAGAAGACAAATCGGACAGATGCTATATATGGGGGCGTTATCAAAAAATGGACCGAAATTTCCCATGTTCTATCTTCAGTTACCTGCAGCTATAAGATGTATCTGTATCCAAATTCAGTCATCTAGCTCAAGTACGAGGGCGGTTCGGATACTTCTTAGCCTATCAATGAAAGAGAATAGTTAGTTTTTCAGAAATATTTTTATTTTTCAATATAATCTCCTGAAACTTCAATACACTTAGTCCAACGCTTATCTAGCAATTCTATCCCTTGATTAAAATAGTTTTCCTCAAGGTCTTCAAAATAGTGGTTTACAACTGTAATTGCATCTTCATTTGAGGTAAAACGCTTCCCAGCAAGGAATTTTTTTAGATTTGGGAACAGGAAAAAGTCACTGGGAGCTAAATCAGGAGAATAAGGTGGGTGGTCAAGCAACTCGTACTTTAATTCGTTGATTTTAGCCATTTTTAAAACATTCTTGTGCGCTGGTGCGTTGTCTTGATGAAAAATTATTTTTTTGTGTTGTCAGCCAGGACGTTTTTCTCGAATTTGTACATTTAATTGATCCAAAAGGTTGCAATAGTACTCTGAATTTATTGTTTTACCCTTTTGCAGATAGTCAATCAATAAAATACCTTTGAAGTCCCAAAAAACCGTTCCCATAACCTTACCAGCCAATTGAATTGTTTTTGCCTTCTTTGGGGCACTTCCTCCAGCTTCAGTCCATTGTTTGGATTGTTCTTTTGTCTCTGGTAGTGGTGGATCCATGTCTCATCAACAGTTATGAAACGACGCTTAAAATCCATTTTATTTCGCTTAAAACGATCCAAACAAGCTTGAGAAATGTTCATTCTTATGCGTTTTTGGTCGACTGTTAACAAGTGTGGCACCCATCTTGCAGAAAGCTTTTTCATCTGTAGTTCTTCATACAAAATTAAATGGACTCGATCATTTAAGATGCCCATAATATTAGCTATTTCACGCACTTTTATTCGTCGATCATTTAATACCATATCATGCACTTTGGCTACAATTTCTGTTGTTGTTGCTGTTTTTGGAAGTCCACTACGTGGTTCATCTTCAATGCTTGTAAGACCACGTTTAAATTAAGCAACCCAATTTTTTACTGTTGCATATGAAGGAGCACTTTCACCTAACACATTCACCATATCATTATGAATTTCTTGTCCCGATAAACCTTTTTTATGTAAATATTTAATGACACCACGCATTTCTAATTTTTCCATTGTAAAAAAATCGCGGATGCATCTTTTGTGAACACCTGTTTCTATATGAAGGAGTTGCCTGATCGAAACAAAATTTAACATATGTTCATAGCAGAGATGGAAGTTTCCAAAACACTTAACTTTTTTCTGTTTATACCGCGCTTTTTGTGCTAGGCTAAGAAGTTTCCGAACCGCCCTCGTATTGTATGTTGTAGCGTTATTACAACAGGCGGACATGGCTAAATAGTCTTACAATTTTACGACGATTAAGAATATATGTACTTTTTGGGGTCCCAGATCAATTCAAGGTGTTATAAACGGATTGACAATATTAATGTCAATCCACCATCCATTGGTGGAGGGTAAACAAATTTAGGCTATTTTCATCAAAAAAAATAGTTGTAAGCTAGTGTAACTGCCATTTTAAAATTATATTTACAGACTCCATCTGGACCATGATCGGTATCCGGTTTTTGTGAGGGTTTATCCAAATTCCCGTTATCAGCTGCGGTGTCCGAGTGGTTAAGGAGATGGACTTGAAATCCATTGGGTTCTACCCGCACAGGTTCGAATCCTGTCCGCAGCGACGATAATTTTTTCTTTCTGTTTTGCTTTTTGCAAAGAGGTTTATAAGATCATTTAATTTTACACACCCATAATCTAAAACTTTCGTGCACAAAAAGTTCAGAGAACTGTCCGAGCTCCAGCGGACTACAGCGACATAGTCGCTCAAAGTCCTACTCTTATATTATGGCTGGAGAAGCTGCAACCACAGAAGCATTAAAATTAATCCGTCTGAGAGGAGGCAGGAGGCCACATTATAGTGGTAACGGTGTACACCTTCGGAAGGCGTTCCCACAGCAGTCGGTTCTAAACACCTGATAACCCGGACCCCAACGAATAAGATCAACACGCGAAATGACCGAGGTTACAACAACCTTCGGGAGGAACCTTAATCTGCCAAAGAGGAATGAGTTGGCAGTAACCAGGAAATATAAACTCCATGTCTATACTTGAATGAGGAACATTTACTTAGGATTACACTGTACGGAACATAGTCTTAAAATAGATCACTGACAGTCTTCGATGGCATTTCTGCTTAAGAGAGCCAAAAGAGAGAAATTTCACGTCTTTCTTGTTCAAATGTCATTGGGCCATACCAAAAAGTGCATATTAGACCTGAGTAGAGGGGAACTGTTCGTTTCAGATAGTGACACCTGTCAACACCTTGACAGCATGTCACCGCAGGTGTGATTTATTGATCATTAATGTCAAGAGGTGTGAATAAATGGAATATCTGAGATTTTATAGCCATCAGGTGTACATATAGATCGCACCCCCCATCCTAATGTGTATTGAGATCCCACCCCATCCTAAGGATCGCATATTGGTTGCCGTGTGTTTGTGTCAAATGAGATTTTTATAGCCACCAGGAATGTATTGAGATCCCACCCCATCCTAAGGGATCGCATATTGGTTGTCGTGTGTTTTGTGTATGTTGCCTTTTTTGTCTAAATCTGTTTGAATATGAATGAACAATTTAGGTTCGGCAGGCAGTATTTTTTTTCTGTTTGCTTTTTATGTTTGAGATGGAGTTAGTCCTGTATCTAACACATGTTTACTGGTTCTTTCCTGCGTTGTGGGAGGGCGGTTTGCTAGTTATTGATTTATGAGTTTACTTATGTGTGAAGTGGATGTTTTCGAAGACGATAATTTTGCGATCGTGTGTAATAATGTTTTTCTCACTTGTCTCGTGTAATTGGTTGGTTAGTTTACTGTTATGCGTGATTTTGCTAGATATTGATTTATGGGTTTCCTTATGTGTGCGGAGGGATGTTCAAAGAGAAACTTATACTAATGATCTCTCAAACAATTTGAATAAATAGCGTAAAATTTCATGTCGATGACACACTTTGAAAAGTAATTTGAACATCATGACATCTAACACGGAGATTATAGAAACCTTCAACAAATTGAATTTTAAAAAAATTTTAAGTGTGAAGGATATGCTCCTTAATACAGAATATCCCATCAAGGCAGCATATAAGTCTTCAACTCCATATGGTGACAAAATTGTGCTACAATTGGATGAATGCATTTTATATTTGCCATCAAGATTCCTATCTCTTACGGATGCAGTTATAAAACGATTGGGTGATGGAGTATTTGCTGTGGTTAAATCACAATTACGTGAAGGATCGGAACTTTCTAAATTAGAATTAAGACAAATGTTACCTACAGATATATTTTTTACACCATTTTATAAATAAATAAAAAATAGTATGTAATGAAATATTTTATGTTCTTTTCATTTGGTTGAAGAGGGGGAGGTTTAGAGTAATTTTCTTAATAAAAGAATAACGCTGCTTTTCTTTGAAGCAGTCGCATTTAGAAAATCTAAAAAGAAACATGATTTTTTTGGAAATAGAGAATTTTAAACCTCGATATGTTATGAACGATCGATTTCATCGAGAAGAACAACGCTTGCGAACTTTCGACTTATGGCCATTAGATTTTATAAATTACAAAGAATTGGCTATGCTGGGCATGTTTTACACTGGTGAAATGGACAAAGTTAAATGTTATTTCTGTGAAGTAGAAATATGGGCGTGGGAATATACCGATACACCACTTGCTGAACATTTGTGATGGTCGAAGAATTGTTCATTACTAAAACGAATGACCACCAATAATGTTGCTCTGAATTCAGCAGAATTACATCGTATCCTTCCAGAAATAAGTTTTGATGTATGTGGTGTTAACGATTATATATTTCATTCGAATTAAGACCAATGTTATCTAAAGATATATTTTATATTTCATTCTATAAATAAAACAAATCCTAAATATTTTATTGAAATTAAACGAAATTGTTTTTGTTATTTGTTTTATTAATAATTTATTGTGTCAATAATAATATCATGAATTTGATAATAATTTTTCTCCATAAATACAAATATCTTAAATAAATTATTTAGTGCACACTTAAATTTTGTATTTGAGTGAATAGGACAATATGTGAAATAATTTTTTAACTTTTTTAGATTAATTTTGTTCTCTAAGGCGGTTGCTAGTTTTTTTGTTTTATTTGTAACGAATTAGTATCGCCAGGCATTGGGTTTTTTTTTGCTCTTCATGTTAGAGATGGTGATAGTCTTGTATCTAACACGAGTTTTTAAATAGACTAATTTGGAGACGAATGTAAACAGTTTTCGAATTTTGTTTTATTTTGCAATCGCCAGGCATTGGTTTTTTCTTAGATATCGCTAGGCATTGGTTTTTCTGTTTGCTCTTTATGTTTGAGATGGATTTAGATCGTTGAATATTTTGTTTACATTTATTTTCAAGAATGGATTTAGAGGAATTCTCAGTCCGTCTCTCGGACGGCCTACTACTTGTATTGGGTGGCTTGTTGCTAGGGCAATTTCATCTTCTCAGTCCGTCTGTCGGACGGACAGATTATTAGGTGGCTGGTTGCTAGGGGAATTTCATCTTCTCAGTCCGTCTTTCGGACGGACAGACTGTTTGGTGGCTGGTTGCTAGGAAAATTTCATAATATGATGAAATTTATGTCGGTTTAGTGAGGTCGTGGGAGAACAACAACAAACTTCAAGGATGGTAATTTTGTTGTAATTTTGATTATGCTACTTTATTTTTAAAACGGTATAGTGTCTGTGATCATTGATATGTCTGTTTTGTGTGGTTACGGAAATTTTGTTTTTTTTTCTGTTTGCTTTTTATGTTTGGATGGAGTTAGTCCTGTGTCTGACACGTGTTTATTGATTCTTTCCGACGTTGTGGGGTGGTTTGGCTGTTATTACGATCAATATTGAGAGGTGTGAGTTAAGATCACCCCATCCTAAAGGGATCGCATATTGTTTGTCGTGTATAGCTCAGGTGCAATTTTTTGTTGTCATTTTGCATATTGGTTTGGTATTGGACATCTTTTTGTTCTAATTTTGTTCAGACGGACAGACTATTGGGTGGCTGGTTGCTAGGGGAATTTCATCTCCTCAGTCCGACTTTCGGACAGACAGACTATTGGGTGTCTGGTTGCTAGGAAAATGTCATAATATGATGAAATTCATAGTGGTTTAGTGCGGTCGGGGGAGATATGTATGTATAACTGTGCTGTGATTCACAACAAACTTCAAGGGTGGTAATTTTGTTGTAATTTTGATTATTGATATGCCTATTTTGTGTGTGGATGGGGTTGTTCCTGTGTTAAGCCTTAAGAACACAATTTTTTTAAATATATATTTTCTAGCAAATAAAATTTTATTTAAAAATCAATAACATATATTTGGATCACCTATATTAATGTATTACTACAATATATGCTTGCGTAATAATTTTGTCAAATAAAATATGTTTTCAAATAGAAATAAAAGTATTGTTTGGAATTTCTCCAAATATGTTTTTTAATTAAAAACAATTGCAAACCATTGCAGATGTTTCGAATTTCATTTTTCGTTTTTCATTGATTTCGGGTTATACCTTAAAATTTAAAATGACATAAGTGGGAATAAAATTTGTTTTAAAGCACTAGTTATAAATTTCTATTTATTCCAAGTCATCATATTCTGTCATACGATTTAAATAACAAATAAAAAATTTACGAACATATAACAAACAAAACCATTTTACGAACAAAAAAGTGTACTTTGAGTTACTGAAAACCTAAAACTTGGCTGACAACTAATGTATCGTTATACTTATTTTCTGATTACGAAAATGCAAATAAATCTTTGTTACAGAAATAATAGTCAAAATAATATAATATTTGGATTGAAAGAATTATTTGTTTAGAGCAACGCCTCCCCAAATATATAATTTTTTCTGTGCAAAAAAATAATATATTTCGAATGTACCCTAACCATATGTATATTTACAGCAGAATATGTTTGGGGCAATATACTATAGAAGCGATTTTTTTCAGCTTGTATATATTTATTTATTGACAAACTTTGCAAAGTAATTTGAACATGGCACGTTTTCTTATTATCTATGGGTGGCATGTTTGTTGTCAAATATTTATGATCTTTCAAATTCAATCACAAACATTTTCCTAAGTCTTTATGAGAGGAGTGAATTTAGATCCTGTGTGGAAGACTGCTTTCAAAGAGAATCATATGGTAATGATCTCTCAATCAATTTAAATAAATAGCGTCAAATTTTGTGTCGATAACACAAAATCTTGATAAGTACCTGTCATTATTCCCTGCATTACCAAATAATGACCTCTCATTATTCGCTGCATTACTTTCGGCTAATTAATAATGACTTACCAATAATAAATAAATCATTTTGGCAAATTTTAATATAATGCAATTTTGGTTATTGCACAAGATTTATTTATTTATTATTTTATATGTTTTCAAATAACACGTGCAGTTTTTGAATGAAAATACCAAAAATATTTACGTATTACGTATATTATGTTAAATCATTGAAGAATTTTGCACATGGGGTGTTTGGGTTCAGAAATTTGAATTTGGAATGAGGAAACTGAAATGCGCGAATATATGGAAAAAATCAGTTTAAATGGCCATTTCTACATATTTACTACATATTTTATAACTTATTGGTAATGCATTATTCAAGTACTTAAAATCATGAAAATATAAGCACATATTTATGTATGTGGTATGCCTATGCTAGATATAAGTACTTATTATGCTACTTTATTGTATACTTTTGGGAAGTACATTCTCCAATGACATGTCCATGTTAAAATAATGAGAAAAGTGGCTAAAAAGTGGCCATTATAGAACTTTGCGTACTCGTCGGATTATTTGGTAATCAGAAATTTTGCTGGGTAATGTGAATATCATGAAATCTAATACGGAGATTATAGGATCTTTCAACAAACTGAATTTTAAAAAATTCTTAGTTTGAAGGAAATGAAACTTAATACAGAATATCCCATCAAGATAGCATATCGATGGCTTATATCCATAGATTTTGATGACAAATGCGTCTGCTTTACATGATTGTGCTACAGTGTACATGTGTTTTAAGCCTTTTCAACGTTTTGTTGTTTTGCTATGTTGTTTTCTTAATTTTTACGAAGACAAAAAGACCATACTTACATTTTTTATTTCATTTCCAAATTGCTGACAATACATTTTTCGATGTAGTATGAACTTTTCCTGTTGATCTGATTACATTTCTGTATTCAAAATTTTTGCAAAATAAATACATTTGGAGAAAACCGCGGAAGAAAATTTCAAATTTGATGTATTTTCCAATCCCGTGTATTACTCATTAACCCTCTTAAACGAAGTTTAAGATGCCCACTATGAAGAATGGACTCTACTTAAAGACACTTCTTAAAGTATATTGCAAAATCGCGATAATTTTGTGCTTTTGACTGCAGAATCCATTACTAATCCACATTACCTAAATGCGCTATAACACGAGGAAATGATTTAATTTTCAAAATATTTAAATCTAAAAATACTTAGAGTCAAAGTTTTATTATGAATTCCAGTTAAAAAGTTATAAATCTGAATGCATTTCCAATGTACACAGGAGAAAACCTATTTTATGTGTGATATCTACAAAACATCAAAACTATTTTCCTTGTTATGGATAGCGCAGAAAAAGTAGAAAACACTGTGTACAAAAAAAAATTTCACAAAATCGCAAAATGCAATTTTTTAAAACAACTTGAAGTGTATAACGCGGAAAAGGTAGAAAACACTATGTCCATACATTAAAATATTTGCAAAAAAAAATCGCGAAATGCAAATTGTAACGCGGAAACACTATATTCAATTAACTTTAAAATATTTGCAAAATCATTGCAAAAATCGCGAAATGCAATTTTTTTTAAAAGCACATGGTGTGGGCAACATAGAAAAGATAGACAATTATGATGTGATAACATTAAAACAAATAGCGAAATTCAATATTTTCGAGGAGCAACCTCTACATCACGATCAAATTATAATTTCTAAGACTAAATGGAAGCATTTACAAGAATTGAAATCTGTGATTTCATCCAATTATCATTACTATTATCATATATAAGCATTTGAATTACGTGTACTATTTGCAAGTATACAAAAATCGTTGATACCGTCATACATATTTTGTTCTACACATTATATCTAGGAACACCCACGTTCTTTTCAACGCATGTAAGTCTTGTGTACAGAATCGCGACAAAATCTTCTTTAATTTGGACCCACACATAGTATTTCACACACTTAAAATTTCTGTGAATATAACCCTAGCCGTTTTTTTACTATTTAAAAGTAGACAGTTTGGCGTTTAGTTTCAATATATCTTTTAAATTGAATTATGTTTAACATTTCTATTTTCAATACAAACTAGCTGACCCCAGCAGACGTTGTCCTGCCCGCTCTTTTCGTGATGTATTAGTTTGTTATTAAATGATATTTCATTCAAAATCGCATATATACCTAGTTTCAGGAAAGTACAATACAGCGCATTTCAGTTAAATCGCTCTGCAAATGCAGATTTTGCAAAAAACTTGACCACTCCGGCATTTATCGCAGTTTAAATAATTCTTAAACAAAGATGACCCCGAACCGAACCCAATGTGCAAATTTTAGCCAATTCGCTTTATAGTTTCGGAGATCATGAGTTAGTAACAAACATACAAGGATTTTATATATAAAGTTTTAAATTTGAACAAAAGCTGCTATACTTACCAATTCAACAAAACATAGCCAATTTACGAAGGAAAAGGGGTTTATTTCAGAACTTCACGTATAATGGACTATACTACATTTTTTGTTTGTAGCACATTGTAGCAATATGTAAAACAAAAATTTTCTGAATCTCAAAATGTCACAATAAAATAGTTTTTTCCTTGCTCTTCTGAAAAATTGTTTTTTTTTTAATATAGCTACAACTGGATATAAGCCACCGATATACGTCTTCGGTTAGTTAATTTTCTTAATAAAAGAATTGCACTGTTTTTTCTAGAAGTAGTCACATTTAGAAGGCATATTTTCGTAAGATATCTGTATTTTGTCTGTCCAACAACAAAACGTACTTAAAATAATTTACAGGCGAAAGAATATCTTCCATACTGCAGTAGTCAATGGAACTCATCGACCATTCTAACCCATTACATATTTGTTTACAAAAGTCATTTTCTCCGTCCCTCTCTGCTTAGTTATCGGATTTCATGTTGTTTGAAAACAATGTAATTCAGCGCAAAAGAGGAGCCGATCATATATGCCATCTATTTCATGTATGTAACGTTATATTTCTCATGACATTTGTGTGTTGAAATAATATACTACAAAAAACAAATTTCACTCTTCTACTATAATTTTATATACCCACTTGTGCGAATATGAGCAAAACCCATGTCCAAGTAGCTGATATAAAGGACTTCTATGAGAGAGATGTTGAAATATACTTAACTCGTCTACGAGTATGTTTCGAGCTTGGTAAAAAATGGAAAATTTAGTAAACAAGATATTTAAAATTTTCAAATTATCTTCTAAAATTTATTTATTTAAATGTAATAAGAATCTTAAACATAAATGACCACAATTTGCAGTATCAAATTGTCGCCTTCTCTTGTAGTTATAATTTATGTTCGCCCTTAAATAATTTGTTAATTCCAAAAACGGTTGATGATTTCCAAAACTGTCGAAATACCTAACCTAACCTAACCTAACCTAACCTAACCTAACCTAACCTAACCTAACCTAACCTAACCTAACCTAACCTAACCTAACCTAACCTAACCTAACCTAACCTAACCTAACCTAACCTAACCTAACCTAACCTAACCTAACCTAACCTAACCTAACCTAACCTAACCTAACCTAACCTAACCTAACCTAACCTAACCTAACCTAACCTAACCTAACCTAACCTAACCTAACCTAACCTAACCTAACCTAACCTAACCTAACCTAACCTAACCTAACCTAACCTAACCTAACCTAACCTAACCTAACCTAACCTAACCTAACCTAACCTAACCTAACCTAACCTAACCTAACCTAACCTAACCTAACCTAACCTAACCTAACCTAACCTAACCTAACCTAACCTAACCTAACCTAACCTAACCTGATTTAGCTGGGAGGTGAAAATTTATGACGTAGTTTTGGACGTGGGATACATTGTATCCCTTTTAATTTTATTATTATTATTTTTTTTACTATTAATATTTTTTGATTATTTTAATAAAAGTTATAGTAATTTATTTCTTACCAACAAATGAGAACCGAAACATGTTTATCAAAAATATATATATATAAATAGTAAAAAAAAAAATAGTAATAATAAAATTAATAGGAATACAATGTATCCCACGTCCAAAACTACGTCATAAATTTTCACCTCCCAGCTAAATCAGGTTAGGTTAGGTTAGGTTAGGTTAGGTTAGGTTAGGTTAGGTTAGGTTAGGTTAGGTTAGGTTAGGTTAGGTTAGGTTAGGTTAGGTTAGGTTAGGTTAGGTTAGGTTAGGTTAGGTTAGGTTAGGTTAGGTTAGGTTAGGTTAGGTTAGGTTAGGTTAGGTTAGGTTAGGTTAGGTTAGGTTAGGTTAGGTTAGGTTAGGTTAGGTTAGGTTAGGTTAGGTTAGGTTAGGTTAGGTTAGGTTAGGTTAGGTTAGGTTAGGTTAGGTTAGGTTAGGTTAGGTTAGGTTAGGTTAGGTTAGGTTAGGTTAGGTTAGGTTAGGTTAGGTTAGGTTAGGTTAGGTTAGGTTAGGTTAGGTTAGGTTAGGTTAGGTTAGGTTAGGTTAGGTTAGGTTAGGTTAGGTTAGGTTAGGTTAGGTTAGGTTAGGTTAGGTTAGGTTAGGTTAGGTTAGGTTAGGTTAGGTTAGGTTAGGTTATGTTAGGTTAGGTTAGGTTAGGTTAGGTTAGGTTAGGTTAGGTTAGGTTAGGTTAGGTTAGGTTAGGTTAGGTTAGGTTAGGTTAGGTTAGGTTAGGTTAGGTTAGGTTAGGTTAGGTTAGGTATTTCGACAGTTTTGGAAATCATCAACCGTTTTTGGAATTAACAAATTATTTAAGGGCGAACATAAATTATAACTACAAGAGAAGGCGACAATTTGATACTGCAAATTGTGGTCATTTATGTTTAAGATTCTTATTACATTTAAATAAATAAATTTTAGAAGATAATTTGAAAATTTTAAATATCTTGTTTACTAAATTTTCCATTTTTTACCAAGCTCGAAACATACTCGTAGACGAGTTAAGTATATTTCAACATCTCTCTCATAGAAGTCCTTTATATCAGCTACTTGGACATGGGTTTTGCTCATATTCGCACAAGTGGGTATATAAAATTATAGTAGAAGAGTGAAATTTGTTTTTTGTAGTATATTATTTCAACACACAAATGTCATGAGAAATATAACGTTACATACATGAAATAGATGGCATATATGATCGGCTCCTCTTTTGCGCTGAATTACATTGTTTTCAAACAACATGAAATCCGATAACTAAGCAGAGAGGGACGGAGAAAATGACTTTTGTAAACAAATATGTAATGGGTTAGAATGGTCGATGAGTTTCATTGACTACTGCAGTATGGAAGATATTCTTTCGCCTGTAAATTATTTTAAGTACGTTTTGTTGTTGGACAGACAAAATACAGATATCTTACGAAAATATGTCTTCTAAATGTGACTACTTCTAGAAAAAACAGTGCAATTCTTTTATTAAGAAAATTAACTAACCGAAGACGTATATCGGTGGCTTATATCCAGTTGTAGCTATATTAAAAAAAAAAACAATTTTTCAGAAGAGCAAGGAAAAAACTATTTTATTGTGACATTTTGAGATTCAGAAAATTTTTGTTTTACATATTGCTACAATGTGCTACAAACAAAAAATGTAGTATAGTCCATTATACGTGAAGTTCTGAAATAAACCCCTTTTCCTTCGTAAATTGGCTATGTTTTGTTGAATTGGTAAGTATAGCAGCTTTTGTTCAAATTTAAAACTTTATATATAAAATCCTTGTATGTTTGTTACTAACTCATGATCTCCGAAACTATAAAGCGAATTTGCTAAAATTTGCACATTGGGTTCGGTTCGGGGTCATCTTTGTTTAAGAATTATTTAAACTGCGATAAATGCCGGAGTGGTCAAGTTTTTTGCAAAATCTGCATTTGCAGAGCGATTTAACTGAAATGCGCTGTATTGTACTTTCCTGAAACTAGGTATATATGCGATTTTGAATGAAATATCATTTAATAACAAACTAATACATCACGAAAAGAGCGGGCAGGACAACGTCTGCTGGGGTCAGCTAGTTTGTATTGAAAATAGAAATGTTAAACATAATTCAATTTAAAAGATATATTGAAACTAAACGCCAAACTGTCTACTTTTAAATAGTAAAAAAACGGCTAGGGTTATATTCACAGAAATTTTAAGTGTGTGAAATACTATGTGTGGGTCCAAATTAAAGAAGATTTTGTCGCGATTCTGTACACAAGACTTACATGCGTTGAAAAGAACGTGGGTGTTCCTAGATATAATGTGTAGAACAAAATATGTATGACGGTATCAACGATTTTTGTATACTTGCAAATAGTACACGTAATTCAAATGCTTATATATGATAATAGTAATGATAATTGGATGAAATCACAGATTTCAATTCTTGTAAATGCTTCCATTTAGTCTTAGAAATTATAATTTGATCGTGATGTAGAGGTTGCTCCTCGAAAATATTGAATTTCGCTATTTGTTTTAATGTTATCACATCATAATTGTCTATCTTTTCTATGTTGCCCACACCATGTGCTTTTAAAAAAAATTGCATTTCGCGATTTTTGCAATGATTTTGCAAATATTTTAAAGTTAATTGAATATAGTGTTTCCGCGTTACAATTTGCATTTCGCGATTTTTTTTTGCAAATATTTTAATGTATGGACATAGTGTTTTCTACCTTTTCCGCGTTATACACTTCAAGTTGTTTTAAAAAATTGCATTTTGCGATTTTGTGAAATTTTTTTTTGTACACAGTGTTTTCTACTTTTTCTGCGCTATCCATAACAAGGAAAATAGTTTTGATGTTTTGTAGATATCACACATAAAATAGGTTTTCTCCTGTGTACATTGGAAATGCATTCAGATTTATAACTTTTTAACTGGAATTCATAATAAAACTTTGACTCTAAGTATTTTTAGATTTAAATATTTTGAAAATTAAATCATTTCCTCGTGTTATAGCGCATTTAGGTAATGTGGATTAGTAATGGATTCTGCAGTCAAAAGCACAAAATTATCGCGATTTTGCAATATACTTTAAGAAGTGTCTTTAAGTAGAGTCCATTCTTCATAGTGGGCATCTTAAACTTCGTTTAAGAGGGTTAATGAGTAATACACGGGATTGGAAAATACATCAAATTTGAAATTTTCTTCCGCGGTTTTCTCCAAATGTATTTATTTTGCAAAAATTTTGAATACAGAAATGTAATCAGATCAACAGGAAAAGTTCATACTACATCGAAAAATGTATTGTCAGCAATTTGGAAATGAAATAAAAAATGTAAGTATGGTCTTTTTGTCTTCGTAAAAATTAAGAAAACAACATAGCAAAACAACAAAACGTTGAAAAGGCTTAAAACACATGTACACTGTAGCACAATCATGTAAAGCAGACGCATTTGTCATCAAAATCTATGGATATAAGCCATCGATATGCTATCTTGATGGGATATTCTGTATTAAGTTTCATTTCCTTCAAACTAAGAATTTTTTAAAATTCAGTTTGTTGAAAGATCCTATAATCTCCGTATTAGATTTCATGATATTCACATTACCCAGCAAAATTTCTGATTACCAAATAATCCGACGAGTACGCAAAGTTCTATAATGGTAAGTACTTATTATTTAGCCACTTTTCTCATTATTTTAACATGGACATGTCATTGGAGAATGTACTTCCCAAAAGTATACAATAAAGTAGCATAATAAGTACTTATATCTAGCATAGGCATACCACATACATAAATATGTGCTTATATTTTCATGATTTTAAGTACTTGAATAATGCATTACCAATAAGTTATAAAATATGTAGTAAATATGTAGAAATGGCCATTTAAACTGATTTTTTCCATATATTCGCGCATTTCAGTTTCCTCATTCCAAATTCAAATTTCTGAACCCAAACACCCCATGTGCAAAATTCTTCAATGATTTAACATAATATACGTAATACGTAAATATTTTTGGTATTTTCATTCAAAAACTGCACGTGTTATTTGAAAACATATAAAATAATAAATAAATAAATCTTGTGCAATAACCAAAATTGCATTATATTAAAATTTGCCAAAATGATTTATTTATTATTGGTAAGTCATTATTAATTAGCCGAAAGTAATGCAGCGAATAACGAGAGGTCATTATTTGGTAATGCAGGGAATAATGACAGGTACTTATCAAGATTTTGTGTTATCGACACAAAATTTGACGCTATTTATTTAAATTGATTGAGAGATCATTACCATATGATTCTCTTTGAAAGCAGTCTTCCACACAGGATCTAAATTCACTCCTCTCATAAAGACTTAGGAAAATGTTTGTGATTGAATTTGAAAGATCATAAATATTTGACAACAAACATGCCACCCATAGATAATAAGAAAACGTGCCATGTTCAAATTACTTTGCAAAGTTTGTCAATAAATAAATATATACAAGCTGAAAAAAATCGCTTCTATAGTATATTGCCCCAAACATATTCTGCTGGAAATATACATATGGTTAGGGTACATTCGAAATATATTATTTTTTTGCACAGAAAAAATTATATATTTGGGGAGGCGTTGCTCTAAACAAATAATTCTTTCAATCCAAATATTATATTATTTTGACTATTATTTCTGTAACAAAGATTTATTTGCATTTTCGTAATCAGAAAATAAGTATAACGATACATTAGTTGTCAGCCAAGTTTTAGGTTTTCAGTAACTCAAAGTACACTTTTTTGTTCGTAAAATGGTTTTGTTTGTTATATGTTCGTAAATTTTTTATTTGTTATTTAAATCGTATGACAGAATATGATGACTTGGAATAAATAGAAATTTATAACTAGTGCTTTAAAACAAATTTTATTCCCACTTATGTCATTTTAAATTTTAAGGTATAACCCGAAATCAATGAAAAACGAAAAATGAAATTCGAAACATCTGCAATGGTTTGCAATTGTTTTTAATTAAAAAACATATTTGGAGAAATTCCAAACAATACTTTTATTTCT
Source organism: Eudasyphora cyanicolor (assembly GCA_963930755.1). Classification (NCBI taxonomy): domain Eukaryota; kingdom Metazoa; phylum Arthropoda; class Insecta; order Diptera; family Muscidae; genus Eudasyphora; species Eudasyphora cyanicolor. The sequence continues at coordinate 214,398,892 of OZ005736.1, forward strand.
ATTTGAAAACATATTTTATTTGACAAAATTATTACGCAAGCATATATTGTAGTAATACATTAATATAGGTGATCCAAATATATGTTATTGATTTTTAAATAAAATTTTATTTGCTAGAAAATATATATTTAAAAAAATTGTGTTCTTAAGGCTTAACACAGGAACAACCCCATCCACACACAAAATAGGCATATCAATAATCAAAATTACAACAAAATTACCACCCTTGAAGTTTGTTGTGAATCACAGCACAGTTATACATACATATCTCCCCCGACCGCACTAAACCACTATGAATTTCATCATATTATGACATTTTCCTAGCAACCAGACACCCAATAGTCTGTCTGTCCGAAAGTCGGACTGAGGAGATGAAATTCCCCTAGCAACCAGCCACCCAATAGTCTGTCCGTCTGAACAAAATTAGAACAAAAAGATGTCCAATACCAAACCAATATGCAAAATGACAACAAAAAATTGCACCTGAGCTATACACGACAAACAATATGCGATCCCTTTAGGATGGGGTGATCTTAACTCACACCTCTCAATATTGATCGTAATAACAGCCAAACCACCCCACAACGTCGGAAAGAATCAATAAACACGTGTCAGACACAGGACTAACTCCATCCAAACATAAAAAGCAAACAGAAAAAAAAACAAAATTTCCGTAACCACACAAAACAGACATATCAATGATCACAGACACTATACCGTTTTAAAAATAAAGTAGCATAATCAAAATTACAACAAAATTACCATCCTTGAAGTTTGTTGTTGTTCTCCCACGACCTCACTAAACCGACATAAATTTCATCATATTATGAAATTTTCCTAGCAACCAGCCACCAAACAGTCTGTCCGTCCGAAAGACGGACTGAGAAGATGAAATTCCCCTAGCAACCAGCCACCTAATAATCTGTCCGTCCGACAGACGGACTGAGAAGATGAAATTGCCCTAGCAACAAGCCACCCAATACAAGTAGTAGGCCGTCCGAGAGACGGACTGAGAATTCCTCTAAATCCATTCTTGAAAATAAATGTAAACAAAATATTCAACGATCTAAATCCATCTCAAACATAAAGAGCAAACAGAAAAACCAATGCCTAGCGATATCTAAGAAAAAACCAATGCCTGGCGATTGCAAAATAAAACAAAATTCGAAAACTGTTTACATTCGTCTCCAAATTAGTCTATTTAAAAACTCGTGTTAGATACAAGACTATCTCCATCTCTAACATGAAGAGCAAAAAAAAACCCAATGCCTGGCGATACTAATTCGTTACAAATAAAACAAAAAAACTAGCAACCGCCTTAGAGAACAAAATTAATCTAAAAAAGTTAAAAAATTATTTCACATATTGTCCTATTCACTCAAATACAAAATTTAAGTGTGCACTAAATAATTTATTTAAGATATTTGTATTTATGGAGAAAAATTATTATCAAATTCATGATATTATTATTGACACAATAAATTATTAATAAAACAAATAACAAAAACAATTTCGTTTAATTTCAATAAAATATTTAGGATTTGTTTTATTTATAGAATGAAATATAAAATATATCTTTAGATAACATTGGTCTTAATTCGAATGAAATATATAATCGTTAACACCACATACATCAAAACTTATTTCTGGAAGGATACGATGTAATTCTGCTGAATTCAGAGCAACATTATTGGTGGTCATTCGTTTTAGTAATGAACAATTCTTCGACCATCACAAATGTTCAGCAAGTGGTGTATCGGTATATTCCCACGCCCATATTTCTACTTCACAGAAATAACATTTAACTTTGTCCATTTCACCAGTGTAAAACATGCCCAGCATAGCCAATTCTTTGTAATTTATAAAATCTAATGGCCATAAGTCGAAAGTTCGCAAGCGTTATTCTTCTCGATGAAATCGATCGTTCATAACATATCGAGGTTTAAAATTCTCTATTTCCAAAAAAATCATGTTTCTTTTTAGATTTTCTAAATGCGACTGCTTCAAAGAAAAGCAGCGTTATTCTTTTATTAAGAAAATTACTCTAAACCTCCCCCTCTTCAACCAAATGAAAAGAACATAAAATATTTCATTACATACTATTTTTTATTTATTTATAAAATGGTGTAAAAAATATATCTGTAGGTAACATTTGTCTTAATTCTAATTTAGAAAGTTCCGATCCTTCACGTAATTGTGATTTAACCACAGCAAATACTCCATCACCCAATCGTTTTATAACTGCATCCGTAAGAGATAGGAATCTTGATGGCAAATATAAAATGCATTCATCCAATTGTAGCACAATTTTGTCACCATATGGAGTTGAAGACTTATATGCTGCCTTGATGGGATATTCTGTATTAAGGAGCATATCCTTCACACTTAAAATTTTTTTAAAATTCAATTTGTTGAAGGTTTCTATAATCTCCGTGTTAGATGTCATGATGTTCAAATTACTTTTCAAAGTGTGTCATCGACATGAAATTTTACGCTATTTATTCAAATTGTTTGAGAGATCATTAGTATAAGTTTCTCTTTGAACATCCCTCCGCACACATAAGGAAACCCATAAATCAATATCTAGCAAAATCACGCATAACAGTAAACTAACCAACCAATTACACGAGACAAGTGAGAAAAACATTATTACACACGATCGCAAAATTATCGTCTTCGAAAACATCCACTTCACACATAAGTAAACTCATAAATCAATAACTAGCAAACCGCCCTCCCACAACGCAGGAAAGAACCAGTAAACATGTGTTAGATACAGGACTAACTCCATCTCAAACATAAAAAGCAAACAGAAAAAAAATACTGCCTGCCGAACCTAAATTGTTCATTCATATTCAAACAGATTTAGACAAAAAAGGCAACATACACAAAACACACGACAACAATATGCGATCCCTTAGGATGGGGTGGGATCTCAATACATTCCTGGTGGCTATAAAAATCTCATTTGACACAAACACACGGCAACCAATATGCGATCCTTAGGATGGGGTGGGATATAAAATGCATTCATCCAATTGTAGCACAATTTTGTCACCATATGGAGTTGAAGACTTATATGCTGCCTTGATGGGATATTCTGTATTAAGGAGCATATCCTTCACACTTAAAATTTTTTTAAAATTCAATTTGTTGAAGGTTTCTATAATCTCCGTGTTAGATGTCATGATGTTCAAATTACTTTTCAAAGTGTGTCATCGACATGAAATTTTACGCTATTTATTCAAATTGTTTGAGAGATCATTAGTATAAGTTTCTCTTTGAACATCCCTCCGCACACATAAGGAAACCCATAAATCAATATCTAGCAAAATCACGCATAACAGTAAACTAACCAACCAATTACACGAGACAAGTGAGAAAAACATTATTACACACGATCGCAAAATTATCGTCTTCGAAAACATCCACTTCACACATAAGTAAACTCATAAATCAATAACTAGCAAACCGCCCTCCCACAACGCAGGAAAGAACCAGTAAACATGTGTTAGATACAGGACTAACTCCATCTCAAACATAAAAAGCAAACAGAAAAAAAATACTGCCTGCCGAACCTAAATTGTTCATTCATATTCAAACAGATTTAGACAAAAAAGGCAACATACACAAAACACACGACAACAATATGCGATCCCTTAGGATGGGGTGGGATCTCAATACATTCCTGGTGGCTATAAAAATCTCATTTGACACAAACACACGGCAACCAATATGCGATCCTTAGGATGGGGTGGGATCTCAATACACATTAGGATGGGGGGTGCGATCTATATGTACACCTGATGGCTATAAAATCTCAGATATTGCTAGTTATTGATTTCACACCTCTTGACATTAATGATCAATAAATCACACCTGCGGTGACATGCTGTCAAGGTGTTGACAGGTGTCACTATCTGAAACGAACAGTTCCCCTCTACTGACCTGCATCGAGGATTGGAAAAAATGCTGAAATACTTTGAAGGGAATAAAAAACCTGCCGTCCACAGAAATGTAAGGAAGACAAAGTGGCACCTGTATGAGAAGAATTTCAAGAAAGTCCTCAATTCTAAACTTCTTTATGAACCGAATGACAAAGCCGATCTGGATAATCTGGTCGAGCATATCACCATATCATTCAATAGATCCCTTGAAGAAGCCTGTCCAAAAACAAGGTACAAGGGTAAAACTAAGCCCCAATGGTGGACTTCTGAGCTAACGGCTATGAAAAAGACCTGCAACAAGCTATTCAACAAGGCTAAATCTACTGGGCTCGCTTATGTTTGGGATGCCTATAAAGAGCAACTCAAGATCTATAAGAAGGAGCTTAGAAAGGCGCAAAGACGCTCTTGGTATACCTTCTGTGGCGAAGTGGAAAAGGTCTCCGACGCCGCAAGGCTGAGGAAAATACTATCACCTTCACCCTGTACAGTAGGTTACTTGCAGGATGAGGCAACTAATTGGACCAAAAATAGCGAGCAGTCGCTCAATGTACTGCTCGACACACATTTCCCGGGGAACTCTCTTACAGAACCAGACGATAAGCAGGACCAACAAGAATGCGAGTGGACTGCGAGCGTCGCTAGCTTGTTGACTGAGAGATCCAGAATAAGCTGGGCTATTAATAGCTTTGAGCCCTTCAAGTCACCTGGACCAGACGGCATCGCTCCAGCAGAAATGCAGAAAATGTTGACGTACATTATCTTCTGGTTGGAGAAAATTTATGTAGGCTGTATCAGGCTTTCATACATGCCGAATCGATGGAGGGATAAAAAAGTGGTATTCATACCTAAAGCGGGGAAGATATCACACACTAGGCCAAAAGACTTCAGACCAATTAGCCTATCCTCCTTCCTATTGAGAGGTCTGGAAAGACTTTTAGATTATTTCATTACGGAAAACCTGGATACTCCTGTCGGTGAACCAACATGCTTACAATAAGGGGAAGTCTGCAGAATCAGCCCTGCACGAACGTGTGAGCACTATCGAATCGTCCCTTCATTTCAAGGAATTCGCCATGTTGGCACTTCTTGACATAGAGGGGGCTTTTAACAACATTCACTCAGATGCAGTAATTGCGGCACTGTCACATCTAAAAGTTAACTCTTGTTTGATTAGACTAATTCAAAGTCTGCTCAACAGAAGACGCATAACAGCATGTCTTGGGTCCACAACTCTAACAAGGTTTGTAAACGGAGGGACCCCACAAGGAGGAGTACTGTCTCCACTAATTTGGAACCTAGCGGTGAATGAAATCCTACCAGATCTAGAACGTTGTGGCTGCAAGGTCGTGGCATATGCGGACGACGTTGCAATCGCAGTGAGTGGCAAATTCGAAAACGTCATCCGAGACATTCTACAGGTGGCTCTGAACAAATTGGCTAGATGGGCCAGAAGCAGCGGTTTGGGCCCAAACAAGACAAAATTGGTTCTCTTTACTAGGATGAATAAAGTCCCACATGTGGACCCTCCACCTCGGATAAATGGAACAGATCTAGTCTTTTCTGAAAGTGCAAAATTTGTAGGAATAATTCTAGATAGAAAACTTTTATTTAGACTTAACGTATTGGAACGTGTAAGGAAGGCCAACGTCGCAAAAAGGCTATAGAGTCGCGGTGGGGCCCCTCTCCTAAAATCGTCCACTGGATGTATATATCAGTAGTTCGTCCAATACTGTTATACGGCATTGTGGTATGGTGTACGGCAACTGACAAACTAACCATCACCATCCTACTAACAAAGGTTCAAAGAACAGCCTGCCTAAGCATAAGCGGAGCCTTAAGGACTACAGCGACCGAGTCTCTACAAGCCCTACTCCATTTACTGCCGATTAATATTGTGGCGAGAGAAGTTGCAACCAAAGCGGCAATAAGATTAAACTGCCTATCAATGTGGAGGTACAAAAACTACGGTCACATGAGAATATCAAAGTGTAGTGCTATGGTAATCGACCGAGTGGACTATATACCAACGGTGTACAACTTCGAGAGAAATTACATCACTATGATTCCCGCCAGAGATGAATGAGTTAGAAAAATACCAGGTAATAGAAACCATCTCCACTTTTACACGGATGGTTCGAAGCTTGATGAAAAAGTTGGCTTCGGAGTACACTGTGCAGAGCTTAGATTGGATATAGCTCACAGACTACCAGATACCTGCAGTGTCTATCAAGCCGAAATAATGTCAATATGGGAAGTAGCCAAGTGGCTGAGTCGTAACGTAGTAACCAACACTGGCGTTGTAATTTACTCGGACAGCCAGGCTGCCATCAATTCTCTGGAGGCAACATCCCTAAATTCACAAACAGCCCTCGACTGCCGCAGATCTCTTAACGAAATGGCTGAGCAGTTTAATATACACCTCATATGGGTGCCTGGGCATAGGGATATCTCGGGGAACTGCAAAGCCAATGAACATGCTAGGAAAGGGACGACATTACAAATTCTCGAAGAATTTGCATATATTGGTGCGCCACTATCCACATGCAAGCTTTGGCTTCGGCAAGAGGTAATCAGGCAGTCCAACGACTCTAATGACTTCTGCAGAAGCTGTGGAGATGAGGAAGAAGTGGAGAGCATTGAGCACTTGCTATGCGACTGCCCCGCTCTGAGTAAACGACGACTAGACATACTGGGGTCGGATTTTCTAGGCAACCTAACAGATATTTCCAGTACCGATATTCATACTATCGACAAATTTGTATATCAAACAGGTTGGTTTCGATGAGGGGCATTTCAGCCCGTGGTAACACTAGGGACCTAAACTGGTCTATGTGAGCTTGTATAAAAAATACGGCTGCCACCCTAACCTAACCCAACCTAATATACGTCAGATCGTAAATTCCGTTAATGTATTAAGTTAACATGCAATTACATGTTACGGAATACACGCTTGGTAGAAGGGCTACAGATGCTGTATTTTAATCTTCCATCCATTCATTTGAACATTTTCTTAACCGAAAAACTCAATTTGGAGAAAATCGGTTAAAATTTCTATACATATGTGGGGGGCATATCTTTCACCACAGTCATACGTTTTGTATAGCTTTTGTTGCCCTAAAAGGCCAAATTGGAAATAACATAATTTGGCCTTTTAGGGCAACAAAAGCTATACAAAACGTATGACTGTGGTGAAAGATTGATGTTAGAAACTTTATTGCTTTGATGTGGTTTGCGTAGCAATAATAATAAATAAAAACACAAAATTTTTATGTTTTTACAAATATAAAAAAGGTGGATTTATTTTTGTAAACAATATTACCTTTGTACAATGATGGATCCAGATGTTCGCTGTAAGCGATCCGAAAAACAATTGAACCTAAACCAACAACAGGACGGTGAAAAGCGGAAAAAGCACACGTTGGAAACTATCGCGATTGACGTTTGAGCGTATATTCGCACAAAGTAGCATTGATGCGTAGTAGACAGTTTACAGTCGGTAGATAAATCGATCCACATAATTGAACGACAAACCGCATGTGTTATGGTGAATTCTTTTCTGCAAAGAAGTGCAACACTTGCATTGCCCTTTTTCTGAAAACAGCACTATTATATCGCTTTTTTGAAATTTTGAAATTTTAGTTGTGCTAAATTCGAGTAACATAATTACCAAATTTCAAAAAAATATCACAAAAGTGTCGTTTTCGGAAATAGGGCAAAGAACATGTTGCACTTTTTTTGCAGAAAAGAATTCGCCATTAGTTGGATGGACAATCCTTAATTATATAATGGGTGAAAATTCGCGTATCTTAGTTGGATAGACAATCCACATTTATGTAATGGGTAGAAACCCGCATTTTATGATGTGACGGGTAGACAACCTCGATGAGATGGGCAATCTCTTACGTCGAACACGGACCCGAGTTTCTTGAACGCATTTCCGAAATTTCTTCTCGACTTCACGCGAGGCTCCAACAAAAGTCGTACTATTATCAGAAAACATAAGGGAAGTACAACAACGGCGAGCGGTAAACCGATGGAACGCGGCTAAAAGGATGGAAGTCGACGAATCTGTTGTGGCTTCCAAATAAATTGCTTTAGCAGGAAAGCAAACCACAACACACGTAAATCACAATAATGTGATTTTACAAGATGTGCCCATAAATGATTTTATATGGATAGACCTGCGTAGTTGAAACCTGTGGTGGGGACAGCCCTTGTAATTAAGGTTCTCTCCGTAGTGACAGCGGCCATAATTTGGCTACATGGCAATTTTTGTTCTATGCTACATGGTTTACCGTGATGTATCGTAGTTTGAACAAATGTTTTTATTCGAGGAATCGAATATTTAATGCGAAGTATTCGCAGCATCAATTTATTACTACCTTGAACCCATATTCGATGAACAAATTCAACCAGAAGTCGTGTGAAACAACTTGAATCATGAATTGTTATAGGATGTTTTTCAGTGCAGCATGAAGTGGGGGATTTCACTAGACGTTCGTTGATAAGCTCTAGTCCTTCTCGAACTAGGAAGGTGGCTAACGGTCTCAGTGAGCTTTTCCAGATCAGTGACTTTTTGTCAACTAGACATTTAAATTCCTCAGTAAAGTTGAATTTCTGTGACAACACAGCCAAACGTAAACTAACGGATTTAATTACCGCAGGAGTTGGCAATCGTGTATACATAGCTTTATAGCTACACTAGAAAAACAATTTCTATGATTAGTGTGATAAGGTTTAATGGGAAATCTGAAAATGTAAGAAAATATTAGAACCGCCGAAGGCGGAACTGGTCCAGTTTTAATATGGCAAAACACGATGCGTTGTCCAAAAAGTGATCCCAAAATATTTATCTCGACTCCGTCCAGAAGAATTCGTGGACATAAATCGTTAACCAATAGAAGATCAACGTGCCGACAGTCCAGCATATATTTGTCTGTCAATTGTAAATTGATCAGACAGTAAATCTCCACAAGGAAGGACGGAGGCGGAAGTATTAATGGGTACAGCTTTCACGAGCAGTAACCGAGGAAGTCTGATCCAACCGGGATTTTTAACCGATTTCAGAGACGTTCAGTAATAAACAAGGCATCAGAAGCTGAGTCGCTCGGAGGATGAGCAGATTATGTACCTAAACGAACCGTACGGTTTTGTGACGAATGAATCAACTGGCTATTCCTCGTAGATGTGGAAGGAACATTGTCGCTGATGAGTGAAGCCGAAGACGGCAAGGAAAGTCTATCCGCAGCCATAGAAGGCGAAGATTGTGATACCTCTGTCGAAGAATTATTCGCATTGGTTCGGATACCTGAGTAAGAACTGGCTGGCCGATGCAAGAGAAAATGGTGTCTCTGGTGGCACGTCGAGCAATTAAAAGAAGTTTTACAATCTTTTATTTCATGATTGAGTGACAGGCAGTTAAAACAAAAAAGATGATTTTTACCGCATCAAAACGACCATTGACGGATAAAATTGGAAAACGAGGACAATCGCGTAGCCACTGGTCTTGCTTAGGGCAATGGGCACATTTATTTTTGGAAGGAGCTCCCGAAAATTTCGTGATTGACCTCAAAGAACTACAATGTAGAGGCAAGTTCTGTACCCTTGACAGCGCAGGAACGATGTGTATGCGACGTCTTACGCTGGTCGAGCTTCATACTTATGAACGAAAGATAGCGGACAAATGTACGATAAGAGGCCTGGTATTTTGCATCCGCGAATCAGCGTCCCAAATCTTCGCATCCTTTAAAACCGTAAGGTAATTTAAATAATCGTCATACGTGGTCTTTACCCTACTCCACATTTCCCTAACCTCAGAACCCTGCATCTCGAGGGTGTATATACTACGCTCCTCGGATTGTGTATCCTTGAAAAAGGTATTAAACAAAATGAGAGCATCCGATGCACGGAAGAATAAGGCCCGGGGTGTACTTAACATAATGTTGGAAAAACTCAAACTAGGCAGGAAACAACAAATAAGAAAGTCGTTTGTAAAGCGGATAACCAACAATATAAAATTCAAACTGTGTCAATCTTTTGTCCAACTGACAAAAAACAAAGTTCCTAGTAAAGCAGAAACAAAAAATATAAAATTCGAAAATTTTAAATTTTTATCTAAATACCGATTGTAGGGTGCAAACGGTCCAAAACAACAAATGAGAATGGCGCTCATAAAGCAAAAAACAAAAAATATAAAATTCGAACATTTCAAATTGTTTGTCTAAATGATCGATTGTAGGGTACAAACGGTCAAAAACAACAAATTAGAATGACGCTCGTAGAGCGGAAGACAAAAAATTTATTATTAGAAAAATAACAAATAAGAATAACGCTCGTAAAGCTAGCGACAGAAAATATAAAATTCGACCTTTTTAAATTTGTTTGTCTAAATTACCGGCAGTAGGGTGTATGCGGTCACCTATCAGTTTTAACTACCACTAACTAAAACCCAAAGAGATTTTATATATAAAGAGTAACCACGGCGAAAATTCATGTGCAGAGGTGAGTTTTTCTATCGAAAGAAATTGAAATTTAAATCTTTGTTCCAACTAATATACAAGAATTTTATTTGGTTTGTTTATTGACATTCATGTAAAAACGTGCAAGAAAAACACACAAAATAATTGATTTTTAAATTGAATTTTTCATTAACTCATCTTTACACATGAGGTGGAATTCACATTTTCCGTGTGGTGAATGAAATGGTATCTCTTCTTATATAGAATCTCTTTGCTAAAACGAACAAAGAAAAAAACGAAGTAAAAGAGCACAAAATAAATCATAAAAATATTGTTCGAAAAAATTCACGCGCTTAAGTACACACGATTTGCAGATCGGACAATATTGCCAGAAAAATGCAACCCTGTGAATTTACAACCGTGTGAACATACAATTTTTGTTTTGCAACGTTAGCACAAAAGTCATTGCGATATAATACGCAGATTAAACTACGCAACAAAAAAATTTTTTTTTGTGTCCTAGACCTAAAAATTATTTTTTTGTATAGATTGTGGCATACTGTTATATAAAATCAAAACCAAACAATTTTCTTGCGAGTTCTTTGTTGACGTTTGTAGATTTCGGAATCGGTTTCTCTAATGAGGAACCAAATATAATCTCCCATCATTCTTTCACCCCAGTGCCCTTGGTAACGCCGCTCGCTGGACTTCAATTCTTGGTGAAATCTTTCGCCATGTTCGTCACTTACGTCGCCAAGATTCTCGGGGAAAAACTTTAAATGAGAATGCAAGAAATGAATTTTGAGGGACATATTTCCACCTGTTGGAATACATAAATATAAAAATATATATTTTTAACCAATTTTTTCATCATTTTTTAACAAATCATTAATCATTGTTTCATATTGCGGGCTTTTATTGGATCCAAGGAAATTGGAAACTACAAGCTTAAACGACCTCCATGCAATTTTATCCGACGTCAAATATGATTCGAAATTCACATCTTTCATCAGTTTCCTTATTTTAGGCCCATCAAAAACTCCTTCTTAGATTTTTTTGAAAAGAAAGACTTTTAAATAAACTTTTTAAATATGAGAGTGAATTGCCATCTTTCCTTAAGGCCTCTACAAAATTTTTAAAGAGCACCAGCTTAATATGCAGTGGTTACAAAATATCGGCTATCCCAGAGGCATATTATACCAACTACTTTTAAATCGCAACAAATTTTCCAGTCATGTTCATATTTTATGTATTTTATCAATTTAGCTATTGTTTCGTATGATTCGTTAGTGTTGACAGCATGAGCAATGGGAATCGACGGTTTCTGATTTCCGTTGTGTAAAAGTACTGCTTTCAAACTTTCTTTACTGCTGTCAACAAGTAACCGCCATTCCTTTGAATTTTATGTTTGATTAAGTTCCTCGAACAATCCGGGAATGTCCTTGCATGGCACGAATTACACAAAATACTAGGTGTCAACGGTTCGTTCATATTTTTAACTCGTATACCAAAATATTACACCTATATTTCTTCTGTTATTTTACTAAATGCACGTCGATTTTTTTAATTACATATTTTCCGCAGATGTAGCAGAAATTGTCGGGATCATTTACACATTGAAAAGTTCTTTGCCTTTTACTCATACTTCGAAATATAACTTTGTCATATATTTCAGAAAATCGACTTATCTCTTTAAGGCGCTGAATTACACTAATTATACCCTACACCACACTGTGGTACAGGGTATTATAAGTTTGTTTCACGGCAGATGTTTGTAACACCTAAAAATAACACAGCTAGACCCACCTTAAAGTATACCGATCGACTCAGAATCACTAGCTGAGTCGATTTAACGATGTCCGTCCGTCCGTCTGTCCATGTAAAGTTGTTCGTCGACTACAGGTCGCATATTCACTCCGATCGTTCTGAAATTTTGCAGTTTAGAGTATTTCGCGGCTGTTAAGATCGCTATTGAATTTGGTTGAAATCGGTTCAGATTTAGATATAGCTCCCGATTTGGCCCTTTAGTCCTATAGAAGCTGTATTTTACATCCAATCGTTTTGAAATTTAGAATGGTAGAGTTTCTTGATCCATGCACCAACATTGCCGAATTTGAAGAAAATCGGTTAAGATTTAGCTATAGCCCCCATATATATGTTTCGTCCGATTTGGCCCTTTAGTCCTATAGAACCTGTATTTTACATCCAATCGTTTTGAAATTTAGAATGGTAGAGTTTCTTGATCCATGAACCAACATTGCCGAATTTGAAGAAAATCGGTAAAGATTTAGCTATAGCTCCCATATATATGTTTCATCCGATTTGGCTCTTTAGATCCAATCGTTTTTATACCCTACACCACACTGTAGTACAGGGTATTATTTAAGTATAAAATGTCCCAAAAGTAAATTTATGTAAACAATTTATACATGAATTACAAAACTTATATATCAGAGTTATTCAAAATTGCGAGAGTGGTGTAGGGTATTATATAGTCGGCCCCGCTCGACTTTAGCCTTTCCTTACTGGTTTTAATTTAAGATTAAGAATCACTATATGTTTGCTTATTCTGTCCGCACAAAGTTGTGTAGGGTATCGTATAGTCGGCTCCGTCAGACTGTATATAGTTATTTCACATTTGTATTATAATTTTACTTGTCCATTCTGTTTCATTCACTTTTTTCATGTTTTAATACTCGTATTGAATATGTTTGGCCTTCCGCAAGAGAATAGAGAGAATTAGGTCTTCAAGAGTCAGCGATATTACCTAATGCTTGTATCGGGTAATTGTTGCGAAAGCAAGGAAATTTACTACACGACGTCAAATTTTTGTCAAAACTTCATATGACAGGTATAATATAAATAAATATTTTGAGGCGCGTTAATTCTACCAAATTTACATTGATTCTTCCATTCTACCAAACTAAAAAAAATCTACCAATTTTGGTAGAAAAACCCAAAAACGGCAACACTGGTCATTGTCAATACATTGGAATCACTTTGACAGGGTTGATAACATTGACCACCGTACAGACGGTAGCTTTACATAGTATTGTGGGTGGATTTTTTTAGGCGTAACCAGTAATTTAAAAAAGGATGTGTCTAAATTTCTTATCCAGCCATGAAAAGTGCACGGAAAAGCTTTACGCTTCACATCTATCATAGGAATGACGTAACCTTTTACGATTTCCCACCAAAATATATATGTATGTGGGGAAAGTATCTTAGAAATATGTATGATGCATAGTGAAAACGGACACGTAAATTGTTTTTTTTTTTTTCAAAAAAAGACATTTTCTGAGAAATTAAACCTATTCAAAAACTGGTTATGAAAACACAAAGATTATAAAATTACTCTTTCGAGAAAATTAATTACTCTTAAAATGAATGTTTGCGTATCATTTTCTATTCAACTGAGTATATTTTCATAAAAACCCTCCACCAGCCAGCGAACATGTCGGTATACATTCAACCAAACCAAGCATAATGATGTTCGTATGTATGTGATCATTGTCTTCACCCATTAACGCGCACGATTCGTCATCGCACACATTGCTCGGCTGTGGATACTATATTGTTCATTCTCACCACAAGCGAAAACTGTTGTGTAGCTCGTTGGTTACCAACAGCTGCGGTGTCCGAGTGGTTAAGGAGATGGACTTGAAATCCATTGGGTTCTACCCGCACAGGTTCGAATCCTGTCCGCAGCGAGTACAATTTTTTATTTTTTTATAAATTTGTTTTATTGTTATTGTTTTCTTGTTAATTTCGTTTTGTTTATTTTTTTTATTATTAAGTTTTTTTTTGTTAATTTTTTTAGAATTGAAATTTGATTTCAAAGTATAAGGTTTTTTACATATTTCAGAGCGATTTTCCAGATTTTTTGTAATTACATTTTAGGATTAGAAAATTAATATCAATCGATACGTGCAAAAAAAGTTTAAGAGAAAACTCAGGAAAATTATTTTTTTGCGGTTGAAAAATCATTTCCATTCCTTCGTAACGCGAGAAAATGTAAACAAAGTTGCGACGGCATATCTTCGTAATTGAGTCACATTGCCGCGGAATACACACTTCAGTCCAAAGAACGAAACAAAAGGAACCATTGGAGAATTATTTCTCTGTGAAAGGGAAGTTCCAAAGCAATTCGAGCAACGCAAAAAATTACCCCTTTTAATTTTAACAAAATTTGGTACAATAATTCTTCTATGTAGGTGTCGTACATAGTGTTTGGTGGGAAATGAGTGTTTTTTCGAACGCTATAAAAAAAATTTTTTGTAACAGCTATAAGTTGCGAAAAAATGTATCACAAATTATTGTGACGCACGCTACAAAAAATTAAAGTAGCTTTGAAGGTAAAGGTATGTTTTCATAATTTTAAGCAAATTTTGCATAATAAAGCACCCAATAAGAAAGATGAATATAAGAGAATTCTAAAAAAAATTATTTGCAGCTAAAAATTGTTGTAGTCTTTTATCAAAAGCCGTGAACTCTATGTGACGCACGTTAGATTTTTTCCAGTCATAATTTTTATAGTAGAAATTTTTGTTTATTTTAACAAATTAAATTACATTATTTTTAATAAAATTTTGTAAAACATGTTTTTATATTTATAAATGTATTTATGAATGAATATATGTTTATGAATGAATGTTATGGGTTATCTATTTTATCACTACAAATAATGATAAAAACACCTTAAAAAAGTATTTTTTTTTTCTAATAAAATTAAGAGATATGATGTGAGGAAAAATTTTTTAATACTTTTTGTATTAATGGACACCCACAAATATTTTTTAACATCTAGTCTTATATTCCATTAACCAAACTAAAGTTGGATCAATTTTAAAATTTTTTGGTTGGTGGACTGTTTCTGGGATTTACCCATATCGCAGGGATATATATGGGGGATTTCAAGTCAAGTGAGTGAACTTTGAAAACCCACGTATTCTGAACAGGATAAAACTTGCACCAAATTTAGTCCTATTGGATAGTAGCTATGACACAAAATTTCAACGTGGTCGGTTAAGGACTGTCCGAGATGGAGGGTGTTGAATTTGGACCCAAAGTTTTATATAAAGCTTTTCTTCAATCTTTTTTAAAAAAATCACAAAAGTATTTTTTTTTATCATAAACATATAAACAATAGAGGTAGTACCACATATTTTAGAATAGTTCAAGATCCAGCCATTTATCCAAATTTGTTAAGTAAAGCTATAAAGAATCCTAAATTAAGTAGCCTTCATCTTCGTCATATATTTTTTCATCCCATTAGCGGTTTCAACGACATCTTACGAGATATTGAGGAAAATGAAATTTTTTGAGATAATTTTTTAATTAAAAAATGATTTGTTTTATCGTATAATTTAAAAAATAGCTAATTGTGTAAGTCTTCAAATATGGAATATTCGGTTTATTAGAGTACATGTTTAAAAAAAACTTTGGCATTTTATTTTGATAACTTTCGGTGGACTGTATTGCTAAATTTATTGTATTGCTCAACGACTTTACGATAAAATCGAAATAATTGCAAATTTTCCGATGGTTTTAAAAAATTATTTAAGTTTTCTCAAAAAAGGGATTTTTCGCAATAAATATCTTGTAAGATATCTTTGAAACCGTTGAGGGGATAAATAAAATTTTTCTTAGAAGATGAAGGCTACCTTATTTGGGACACATTAAAGCCAATTTTGATAAATGGTTCTCAGGTTATGCTAAATCACGAGGTTCAACCTCTATTTTTTAGATGTTTACCTTCTTTTTGATAGATAAACAAGTCCCATCCCACTAATAGACCAAAAAGCTCTTAAAGGAAATGACAATGAAATTAAATGAATTTGAGCAATAAATTAAAAAAGATAGTTTTTGGGCAAAATGTCAAACCAGTTAAAATTGTTCATTGATTTCGTGTTATACTTTATACTTAAAAATTTCAATGCAGCACTCAATTTTGTTTTATATAACTTATTTTTAATTTATAAATATTCCCATTCACCACTTGCTACTAATACATCAATGCAATATATCGTTACTGAAGATTATCCGATTTAAATTTTAATTTTAATTATAAAATTTCTAAAGATTGAGCTTCCGAAAAACATAAAACTTGAATTAAAGTTTGATATATTAACAAAATAATTAATTATCTTTTTTCGGAAATATATGTTTAAAATAAAAACGTATTTGGATGAAAAAATTCTATTGTTTAGAACAACAACCTCCCAAACATATAATATTTCTGTGTGTGTCAAATAATATATTAGAAGTGTACCCCAAACTTATGTACGTTTCAAGCAGAATACGTTTGGGACAATATACTACAGAAGATATTTTTTCAGCGTGTAACTTTTGCTGGAACAGTTAGAGAAAAATTGTTTTTTTCACAAAAAATAGTTTTTTGTTGTTTGTTCCAATTTTTCAAAGCTAGCATCTTAACAGCGCCTATTTGAAAAATATATATATTAAAATGGATATATTAAGAGAATTTCAACATAATCCTATTTTTTATCAGTTGCTGTGGGTCGAAAGTGTAACACATCAAAAGAGTGACCTAAGAGACCCCAAGAATACTTGGCGGAACGGCCCAATTTAAGTCATTTGAGTAATGTCCGTCTGTCTTGTTGGTGCCCACGATAACTTTCAACAGGAGTAACCGATTGCCTCCAAATTTGTTATGTGTTTATATGTTTTTTAATCTCTGGCTAAGATCAAATATGGACTACGTTGGTCCCCACCTTCGAGTACCTCCCCCACGAAGGGTCAACATTTTGTGAAATATTGATTATCTAATTTTTTTTCTCCAACAAAAGGGTTTTTTTTTGAATCACCCGGTATTTCGGTAGCTGTCACTTTTGAAGCTTTTATTCTTTGACATTTGACAAGTAGAAACTACGCCATTACTAAAAATGGAACGATACACCATTCAACAACGCATTGAAATTATTAAAATTCACTACAAAAATGGTTAAAATCTTGCAGTCACAGTTCGCATGAGGCCCATTTCCACCTCGGTGGCTTCGTAAACAAGCAAAATTGTCGCATCTGGGGCTCGGAAAACCCAAGAGTTGAGAAGCCTCAACGTGTGACTGTTGTGGTTTATTGTCCGGTGGGGTCATTGGACCTTACTTTATCAAAAATGAGGTTGGATCGAGGACATAGGGCAGTCACTTTGAGATTTGGTTATGGAAAATTTCATGAAAAGGATATGGTCATGTAAGCGTGGTCGTGGTGGCCATTTGGCTGATGTTGTTTTTCATAATTAACGGCATATCTTCCTCTTTATTATGAAATAAACATCCGATTATTTATCTCAAAAAATTGCATTTTTCTGTGAATACCAAAATAACACCTTTTGTTGAAAAACCCTATACTACCCTGAATCTTTCACAATTCCACACATAGTATTAATTTCTTGGTCGCTATTAGCTTGAGACAAATGGGCGAAGTTCTCGCGCCCCTTTTGGTGCCTCCCACACAAATGGACTATTTTGCACAAAATGTGAAGGGCTTACAACGTTGATTCCAGTCCATACAATAATGTACTTAAAATTTTGTGTAATGTATTGTTTTCATAGTACCCATAGTATCTCATGGGCGTTATTACCACGGCCCTTTTGGTACCTCCCATACAAATGGACCATTTTAAACTAAAGGTTATCGGCATTTCCTCACATTTACAATATGGGTCATAATTTATACATTTATCCAAAGACTTTTCAAATAGCCACCGTGTTCTTCGTTAGGATGATAGCTTTCAAAACTGGAACAAAAAATATTTTGGCGGTCTTTTTATTTTGACGGTTTTATTTGTCACCCGAACAAGTTCATATTTTATTAGATTCTAAATTCAATGCAATCTGCATATTCCATATATGAAAAAAGTATGCAAGGTAATATAAACAACATATGCCAAATATAATGTGCATATGTTGAATGAAAAATGCATTTGCAAATAAAAAATCGAATATGCAACTAAAAAAATTGCATATGCAAAAAATATGCATAGGCAAATTGGAGAAAATTAAATATTTTTTGAAACATAATTTTATATAACGACAAGCTTCGCACCAAATTACAAGATTAAATCATCAGCCGTTTGTCTGTTACGCCCTTTATGAATTAAGGTAACCTAAAATCTGTACATGATTTTAGGCTGCAATCACTGACATATTAAAATTAAAAGAAAATGTTGAAAAACTTTTTTAGAAAAATAAAAGTCGGTACAAAATGGAACAACAGAAAATTATCGAATTTGCGTCGATTTTAAACAAAAATGTGTTTGCATATACACGATATATGCAAATTTGCAGTTTGCAAAATAAATATATACACATATTTATTTAATTATTTTTTGACCATTTTGACGTACAACCATCCAAATATGCAATTCCACTTACATATTCCGCTGTCTTGTTATAAGAGGATGACACTAGAGATTTCCTAGTGTCTAAAAGTGTACCAGGTTTGATCCATTGTTGTTCCTCACGTTGTTGTCCTTCTTCTCTTCCGTTTTCTTTTTATTAAGACTATTGCCGCGGGATTACTTTTATTGCCAGTTAGTCCCCGGATCATGGTTCCATGGTGTTGTGTCATGGGTTCCATTTTGATGACCTAATGAATGCAAGTATTCTTCTTGGTTCGTAGCCCCGAATTTCAGCCATAGTCTGTAAAGAAAAAAAGCCGAGTATTTTGTTTCTTCTTCTGCTTAAGGTACCCTTGCCTCAAACAAGGCAATTCAATTATTTTAGTTTTGTACATGAACCGGACCATATTAGCCAATTTTTTGCCTTATGCTAAAAATGGATCTTATTTGCAGAATTTAATTTTGAGCCGTAGAGCAGACGAATATACAGGCATGCCACAGAGTACAAAATCTTATAAAAAAACATAAACCGAAAAATAAATTTCGGTTTAAAACGTTCACAAAATCAGAAGTAAATTTTATGTTTTTAGTAAATAAACTCCAGAAAAGTAAAAAATCTACTAAAGATTAAGTATGAATAATATTTGAATTAATTTCAAGCAAAAAAACTATTTCATTTCATTTATTTCATCATAACTTGTAATTTAAAGCCTCAAAGACCAATTTAAAATAAATTAAATACATATATATAAAATAAAATAAATATAAATAACAGCAGCTTAGAAGAAGGGGCAAACACAGACATATTAATCAAGCCAAGATTTTTGTCAATTTTATTTTTTTGGCTTTAATATGTTTTATTTACTACCGACAAACAAAATCGGGAGACGAACCGATATTGTTGACTGCGGTAACCGAAACTGCTGTTTCTGATTTCTATGCTGAAATATTTTTGATAGCGTTTTTCGGATTTCATCTTCTTTCGGTTTCATGAAAACGTACTAGAGCTGTAGAAGAAAAGTAAAACGATACGATTATGAAAAACGAAAACGAACCAATTTTGTACAAAACCTGTGACATGCCTGATAGTCATATTTCCTACGTTCCCTTCTATGAGTCGTTGCCCATAGAAATATGTTACTATGTCATAAAAATTAACCGTTATGTAGCATCGGTGGTTCAGTGGTAGAATGCTCGCCTGCCACGCGGGCGGCCCGGGTTCGATTCCCGGCCGATGCAGTATGAATATTTTATTTGGTAAAAATGTTGGCGCCGAAATTTTACAAAGAAGAAAAACGCCAATAATTCAAACGTCCAATATTGTTCCTAGTTCGGTTTTTGCAATTCTTCTGATCTTAGTAATACGAAGAAGTACTACCTGTGATTTGGAATTTATATTTTAAATAATGTTTCGCCTTAATGTAATGATGGGTCAAATAGCAACGTGATAATTACATACTAATAAGTGAATAAGCTAAAAGAGTCTCGCCCGAGCAGGGACTTGAACCCTGGACCCTTGGATTAAAAGTCCAATGCTCTACCGACTGAGCTACCCGGGCTTCACATAAGCCTTCTTTCTTCTTTTTCTATTTGACATTTATATTTTTCTTCAATTCTGATCATTTGGCAATCATTTTCTCTTGTAAACTTCTTAAGCTATGTATAGACGATTGCCAGATCGGACCATATTGTCAGATAAATGGAGGAAAAATGCAAACCTGTGAAAGTACAACTGTGTGAACATATAATTTTTGTCTTGCTACGTTGGCAGAAAAGTCATTGTGATATAATTTGCAGATTGTTAGATGTGCGAAGTTTATGCATGTGACAATGGCGCCATTGTCAGAGAAACAATTTATTGGCAACACTTTCTATAAAATATTATTATTGGTAATTCAGCATATAAATATTTACAAAATATGTTGTAAATATATTCAATTGTAAGGGTTTAGTTAGGTTAGGGTGCCAGCCGTATTTTTTTACAAGCTCGCATAGACCAGTTTAGGTCCCTATTGTTACCACGGGCTGAAATGCCCCTCATCGAAACCAACCTGTTTGCTATACAAATTTATCGATAGTACGAATATCTGTACTGGAAAGATCTGTTAGGCTGCCTAGAAAGGCCGACCACCTGTATATCCAGTCGTCGTTTGCTCAGACCGGGCAGTCGCATAGCAAGTGCTCAATGCTCTCCACTTCTTCCTCATCTCCACAGCTTCTGCAGAAGTCATTGGTGTCAATACCCAATCTTTGGGCATGTTCGCCGATCAAGCAGTGTCCCGTCAGAACTGATACTAACGTAGACAATCTTTACCTCTCTAGTGCGAGGAGACATTTTGATCTTCTCAGGTCATACCTTGGCCAGATTTGCCTAGCTACCCGCAGGTGCCGATTTCTGTCCATCTTTCGTTGGACTGCCTGATTGCCTAAGCCAAAGCTTGCACGTGGATAGTGGCGCACCAATATATGCAAATTCTTCGAGAATTTGTAATGTCGTCCCTTTCCTAGCAAGTTCATCGGCTTTGCAGTTCCCCGGGATATCCCTATGCCCAGGCACCCATATGAGGTGTATATTAAACTGCTCAGCCATCTCGTTAAGAGATCTGCGGCAGTCGAGGGCTGTTTGTGAATTTAGGGATGTTGCCTCCAGAGAATTGATGGCAGCCTGGCTGTCCGAGTAAAAGACAACGCCAGTGTTGGTTACTATGTTGCGACTCAGCCACTTGGCGACTTCCCATATTGCCATTATTTCGGCTTGATAGACACGGCTGGTCGTCTGTGAGCATATCCAAACTAAGTTCTCCACAGTGTACTCCGAAGCCAACCCTTTCATCAAGCTTTAACCCATCCGTGTAAAAGTGGAGGTGGTTTCTATTACCTGGTATTCTGTCAACCCATTCATCTCTGGCGGGAATCATAGTGTTGTAATTTCTCTCAAAGGTGTACACCGTTGGTATATAGTCCACTCGGTCGGTTACCATAGCACTACACTTTGATATCCTCATGTGACCGTAGTTCTTGTACCTCCACATTGGTAGACAGTTTAATCTTATTGCCGCTCTGGTTGCAAATTCTCTCGCCACAATATTAATCGGCAGTATGTGTAGTAGGGCTTGTAGAGACTGAGTCGCTGTAGCCGTTAAGGCTCCGCTTATGCAAAAAGAGGTAGTTCTCTGCACCTTTGTTAGTAGATTGGTGATTGTTAGTTTGTCAGTTGCCGTCCACCATACCACAATGTCGTATAACAGCATTGAACGAACTACTGCTATACCCAGCAAAATCTTGGTAAGTACCTGTCATTATTCCCTGCATTACCAAATAATGACATCTCATTATTCGCTGCATTACTTTCGGCTTATTAATAATGACTTACCAATAATAACAGAAATAAGTGATTTTTTGTTATCAAAATCATATTGGCAAATTTTAATATAATGCAATTTTGGCTATATGTTGGTTATTGTACAAGATATATTTATATTTCAGGATGTTTTCAAACAGTACGTGAAGATTTTAATGAAATTACCAGAAATTCGAATCTGGCATGAGGAAATTGTTTGTTTCGAGAAATATGCGCGACAATATGCAAAAAATCATTTTAAATGACTATTTCTACATATCTACTACTTATTTTATAACTTATTGGTAATGCATTATTCAAGTGCATAAAATCGAGCTACAAATAAGTACTTATTATGCTACTTTATTGTATGCTTTTGGGAAGTACTTTCTTCCAATGACATCCCCATGTTATAATGAGAAAAGTGGTTAAATAATAAGTACTTACCATTATCGAACTTTGCTTACTCGTCCGATTATTTGGTAATGAGAAATTTTGCTGGGTATATATCCAGTGGACGATTTTAGGAGAGAGGCTCCACCGCGACCCTACAGCCTTTTTGCAGGAATATAAGGCGACGTTAGCCTTTCTTACACGTTCCAATACGTTAAGTCTAACAGTTTCCTATCTAGAATTATTCCTAAAAATTTTGCACTTTCAGAAAACACTAGATCTGTTCCATTTATCAGAGTTGGAGGGTCTACATGTGGGACATTATTCATCCTGGTAAAGAGAACCAATTCTGTCTTGTTTGGGTTAACGCCCAAACCGCTGCTTCTGTCCCATCTAGCCAATTTGTTCAGAGCCACCTGTAGGATGTCTCTGAGGACGTTTTCGAATTTGCCACTCACTGCGATTGCCACGTCGTCCGCATATGCCACGACCTTGCAGCCACAACGTTCTAGATCTAGCAGGCTTTCATTCACCGCTAGGTTCCAAATTAGTGGAGACAGTACTCCTCCTTGTGGAGTCCCTCTGTTTACAAATAGAGTTGTGGACCTAAGACACGCTGTTGTGCGTCTTCTGTTGAGCAGGCTGTGTATAAGCCTAATCAAGCTAGAGTTTACCTTATGATGTGTCAGTACCGCAATTACCGCATTTGAGTGAATGTTGTTAAAAGCCCCTTCTATGTCAAGAAATTCCACCATGGTGAATTCCGTGAAATGCAGGGACGATTCGATAGTGCTCACAATTTCGTGCAGGGCTGATTCTGTAGACTTCCCCTTATTGTAAGCATGTTGGTTCCCCGACAGGAGTTTTGTATCCAGGTTTTCCCTAATGAAATAATCTAAGTCTTTCCAGACCTTTCAATAGGAAGGAGGATAGACTAATTGGTCTGAAGTCCTTTGGCCTAGTGTGTGATATCTTGCCCGCTTTAGGTATGAATACCACTTTGGTATGAAAGCCTGATACAGCCTACATAAATTGTCTCCAACCAGGGGATAATGTACTTCAACATTTTCTGCATTTCTGCTGGAGTGATTCCGTCTGGTCCAGGTGATTTGAAGGCCTGAAAGCTATTAATAGCCAGCTTATTCTGGATCTCTCAGTCAACAAGCCAGCGACGCTCGCACTCTTGTTGGTCCTGCTGATCCTTTAGTTCTGTTAGAGAGTTCCCCGGGAAATGTGTGTCGAGCAGTACATTGAGCGACTGCTCGCTGTTTTTGGTCCAATTATTTGCCTCATCCTGCAAGTAACCCACTGTACAGGGTGAAGCTGATAGTATTTTCCTTAGCCTTGCGGCGTCGGAGACCTGAGACTTGAGTTGCTCTTTATAGACATCCCAAACATTAGCGACCCCCGTAGATTTAGCCTTGTTGAATAGCTTGGTGCAGGTCTTTTTCATAGCCGTTAGCTCAGAAGTCCACCATTGGGGTTTAGTTTTACCCTTGTACCTTGTTTTTGGACAGGCTTCTTCAAGGGAACTATTGAATGATGTGGTGATATGCTCGACCAGATTATCCAGACCGGCTTTGTCATTCGGTTCGTACAGAAGTCTGGAGTTGAGGACTTTCTTTAAATTCTTTTCATACAGGTGCCACTTTGTCTTTCTCACATTTCTGTGGACGGAAGGTTCAGGCGCTTTTTCAGCGAGTTTGAACTCAATATAATGGTGAACTGAGAATGAGTGGTCGTCCAGTACATTCCACCCAATAATTTTGTCTGACAGCCGGTCAGTAGCAAACGTTACGTCTAGTTCTTCTTGTCTGTCTTTAATTGTAAAGGTCGGTTTTTTACCTATATTACAAATACTTAGGTTGGTAGTTAGAATAAAGTCAAGAAGAGAATCACCCCTACAGATATATATTTCTGTCATTGCTTATACCAAAGCCTGCTTGTGCATAGTGGCATACCAATATATGTCAATTCATCGAAAATTTATGGCGTCGCCTCTTTCCTAACAAGTTTATCGGCTCTGCAGTTGCGTTAGGTCTATTTTATGACCTGTGGCAGTTGATAGCTTTTTATGAATTTAGGGATGAAGCCCGTTTTTCAAGACCCTGCAGCTTAAAAATGGTCAAAATTTAGTAAACTATGTTGTATCTCTTAACTACTATAAGTACTACTTAAGCGAATGTTCTGTAATTGTATACATGGTAATATTAGTGAAAAAGGGGGTGATTGCCATGCCCATTACTAACTCGAAATTTGCACTTTTATTTTGTAAAGGGATCGACGATGGAGTTCAAATCAACAAAATGATTTTATACTTCAATTTAAACTTTTTTGATGTGTTAAAGTAATATTGGCAGCCATTAAGTACTGCCAATTTACGTGGAAACTTCTTGTAGCTATAATTCCATTAGCCCAGCCATAGAGATAAAAAACACAAAGCAACGCAATCAGTATTTCATTTGTATAGCCAAATGCTAATGACATTTGCAATCCTTTTTATGGTCCATCAAATCATTGAACTGGCATTAAGTTTTCATCAATTCTCCTCCGCATTGGCCCCTTTCCCCACCCCCTATGTAACGTAAAATCGTCGTAACAGGAGGTTTACGCTGCAGGACTACACCCTTGGCAAAGCGGACTGACTGACAACCAGACCAAAGCATTTTGAATGGAATACGCAATTCCATGCTACACCGATAGACATGGAGAGCCTGCTTGAGTCTACAAAAAAAACTCCCACCTGCCGCCTCGATATACGGGTACGAGTATATGTGTAAAGTCCTTGCTTTTTTTATTAATTAACACATACACCCAATGTGTAAGGGCACACATGGATGATGACTGACCAAACGACCAAAGTCCAAAGCATATATGGACCGCATGCTTTTGAGCTCCCTGTACACACTCTCCAGATGACCGAACGAACTGGTCAAGTATTACTATCTCTTTCGCATAGTAAAGATGCCTGAAAAAAGCAGGACTATAGTCCTTGTTTTTATGTAGTTTCAGGATTTTTCCAGAGTTTTTTTTTCATTTGTATCCTGTCGAATTCGTTTTGAACTTTGCTGCCTTGCTCGGCAAGGATGTGCTGATGTTGCTGTGTACAAATGGACACCGATGGACATATGCATGCAGACTTCAATCCAAATGGGAAACAGGAGGTGGAAATGGTGTGGGCGCCGGACGCATTGGAGTCATAAGGATGTTTGGGGATTTGGTCAGTTTTCATTTACAGAAAACAGAGTGTGTGTTTGTGTGCATGTGTGGGTGTGTATATGTAGTTTAGTTTTTTTGGTATTGAATATGTAAACAGGCCTATGGCAAGGATTCCTGGCTTCCTGCATATTTCCATCTCTTTCTGTTGCTGGTCGTCAATATGCATATTGGTTGGGTTTTGATGAGTTTACCTTTAGTTCGGGCATCCACTCATAGGGTGTAGGTGCTGCTGCCTGAGCCGTGACTCCAACTACGACTATGGAAGGGGGTCGCCACATCCACATCCATATCCATGCGTCCCAGTAGTCCGAAACAAAAGACCAAACACAATCTGCAATCAACAAAAGTTTGTAGTGCGCATCGCGTTTTTTATTTTGTTTTTGGTTTTTGCATATGTATCTGAATGTTGTTGGTAGGCACTTGTCCTGCTCCATTCCACACCAGTCCTCACGGGGAAGGAGTTTTGCACTATCGGCTCTTTTGTTTTCTGGCCATGATTGGCTTTTGCGTACGGTCGGGAGTCATAAGGAAGATATTGATTATGTTTCCGTTTCGTTTTTCTGCTTTTAAATTATTGAACAGAACAACAGCAAATGTGTTTTTCACATTTTTTTCTTTCGTCTCTTCTTTTTCTAGTAATTGAGGCAGCACAATACTGGCTCCTGGGAAGGATTGTCTGGGGTTGGAAGTAGTCAGGTGTTTTAGGGAACATCAAATTCTAAAGAAGGCTTTTACAGGCCACATATATGTGAATGTACAGCTTTGATGGCTGTGTATGTACCTACAGGAACAAAAAGTCTTATTAAATCCTTAAATATTTACAGGGATAACTGAAATATGTTTACGTATGTATTCTTATGATAATTGTATTTCCAACGAAAAATATTTGCAAATCAGTTTTCAAAAATTCTTCAGAAAATTAGAGTTTTTCGAATAATATCCAAAGGTTTACCACCAACGTCTGTAGGATAGATTAAGGTTAGGTTAAGAGTTGCAGCTTCTCTGTCAGTCTCACTTAGACTATGTAGTACACATGGACCTAAGGCAGGAAAATATTGTCTTTTCCTGGTCCCTCTCGATAACCAATTTAATTGCTTTAGAAAGCTCAAGAGTTAGCGGATTTGTACACCAGCCAAGATTGCCAAATCACTAAAGAAATGAGGGCATATGCGGCAGGCCTTTCTAGTGAAACCAATAAGGCAGTGACCCATCATGACTGACACGACTAGTGAGATGTCCGGTCTCGGTAACGGCAGCAGGACATTGCACCGTTTAACCAAACAACCAAAGCGTTCGTGCGTTTAGAGTTTTATATGAGGAGCAACTCAGGCACCCTATGCTCTCAACCTCTTCCTCATATCCACATCATTTGCATATTTCTGTCCATCTCTCACTTGTCAGCTTGACTGCCTTGCGACTAAGTCATAGCTTGCATGTGGACAATGGCTAATCAATATATGCAAATTACATATTAGAAAAGTTGTAATGTCGTACCTAGTTTCTAGCATGTACATCAGCTCTTCAGTCCCCCGTCCAGTCCCTCGCCCAGTTATCCATATGATGGCTATTTTACATTGCTCCGATATCACGATAAGAGATCTGCGGAAGTCGAGGACTGTTTGTGAATTTAGGGACGTATTCTCCAGAGATTTAGTTACTATCTTGTGACTAAGCCACCTGTCATTATTTCGGCTTGATGTACACTTCAAGTATCTGGTAGTCTGTGAGTTATATAAAGACTAAGTTCTTTATAGTGCAAGCTGAATGCAATCTTCCCATCGAGCTTCGAGGTAATCCATCCGTCCCTGGCTGGCATTTTGGTGTTAAAGTTCCTCTCGAAGGTGTACACCGTTGGTATATAGTCATCATGAGGCTGCAGTTCTTGTACATCCACATTGTTGTACCTTAATGCCGCTCTGGTTGCAGCTTCTCTATCCACAATATCAATCGGCAGTAGATGGAGTAGGACTTGTAGAGACTCTTCTCTGAACATAACTGACTAATGATGGATCGCTTATCAGTCCCCGTTCACCAACCAACAATGCCCTACAACAATATTGATCGGACATCTTCTATGTACAGGGTTTTCCAACAAGAGGTGTTATTTTGAATCACCCGGTGTTTCGGCAGCTGTCACTTTTGAAGCTTTTATTCTTTGACATTTGATAAGTAGAAACTACGCCATTACTAACCAGTAAGGAAAGGCTAAAGTCGGGCGGGGCCGACTATATAGTACCCTACACCACTCTCGTAATATTGAATAACTCTGAAATATAAATTTTGTAATTCATGTATAAATTGTTTATTCCAAATTTCAAAACGATTGGATGTAAAATACAGCTTCTATAGAACTAAAGGGAAACATATATATGGGAGCTATAGCTAAATCTTAACCGATTTTCTTCAAATTAGGTACTGTTGGTTCATGGATCAAGAAACTCTACCATTATAAATTTCAAAATGATTGGATGTAAAATCCAGCTTCTACAGGACTATAGAGCAAAATCGAACGAAACATATATATGGGAGCTATAGCTAAATCTTAACCGATTTTCTTCAAATTCGGCAATGTCGGTTCATGGATCAAGAAACTCTACCATTCTAAATTTCAAAACGATAGGATGTAAAATATAGCTTCTATAGGACTAAAGGGCCAAATCGGACGAAAGATGTATATGGGGGCTATATCTAAATCTGAACCGATTTCAACCAAATTCAATAGGGATCTTTATACTATATACTCTAAACTGCAAAATTTCAGAACGATCGGAGTGAAATTGCGACCTGTAGTCGACGAACAACTTTACATGGACAGACGGACGGACGGACAGACATGGTTAAGTCGACTCAGCTAGTGATTCTGAGTCGATCGGTATACTTTAAGGTGAGTCTAGCTGTGTTATTTTCAGGTGTTACAAACATCTACCGTGAAACAAACTTATAATAATCTGTACCACAGTGTGGTGTAGGGTATAAAAATGGAACAATACACGATTCAAAAACGCATTGAAATTATTAAAATTGACTACAAAAATGGTGAAAATCTTGCAGTCACAATTCGCAAAACTAAAGCATTTTTGGGTCGTCGTGAAGCACCTTGTCGGACCGCAATACAGAAATTGGTGGAAAAATTCGAGCTGTTGGGACAAGTTAGTGATTTGAAGAATAAAAACCGTGCACGTCGCTCAAGAACAACTGAGAATATTGCTGCTGTGGCCCAAAGTGTTGAAGAAAACCTAGGTTTGTCCATTCCTCGTCGTTCTTTGGAATTGGGCATTCCACAAACGTCATTACACCGTACCTTGCATAAAGACTTGGGTCTTAAGGCTTAAAAAGTTCAGTTAACTCAAGAACTCAAGCCGGCCGATCATCAACAACGTCCTGTCTTTGCTGATTGGGTCCTTGAAATGCATGAAAATGATCCGGAATTCCATCGAAAAATCATCTTGACTGATGAGGCCCATTTCCACCACGGTGACTACGTCAACAAGCAAAATTGTCGCATCTGGGGCTCGGAAAACCCAAGAGTTATTGTTGAGAAGCCTCTCCATCCTAAACTTGTGACTGTTTGTTACGTTTTATAGACCGGCGGGGTTATTCGACCTTACTTTTTCGGAAATGAGGTTGGTTCAACAGTTACGGTGAATAAATTGCGCTATCGAGAGATGATTAATGATTTTTTATGGGCGGAGTTGGATGGTATTGATCTGGACAACGTTTACTTTCAACAAGACGGCGCTAAGTGCCACACAAGCAACGAAACCATTGCTCTGTTACGGGAAAAGTTTCCGGACCGTGTTATCTCTCGAAGTGGTGATCACAATTGGCCACCGCGATCTTGTGATTTAACACCTTGCGACTTCTTCCTTTGGGGCCACGTGAAAGATAAGGTCTACGCCAACTGCCCAGCGTCGATTCAAGACCTCAAAGATAGAATTCGTGAGGCTATCGAGGACATAGGGCAGCCACTTTGCGATTTGGTTATGGAAAATTTCATGACAAAGATATGGTCCTGTAAGCGTTGTCGTGGTGGCCATTTGGCTGACGTTCTTTTTCATTAATAACGGCATACCTTCATCTTTATTATGAAATAAACATCCGATCATTTATCTCAAAAAAATGACATTTTTTTTAATACCAAAATAACACCTCTTGTTGGAAAACCTTTTATCTAAGGCAGTGACCCATCATGACAGACACGATAAGTGGGATTTCTCGTCTCGATAACGACAGCAAGACGTTCCAACGTCCAACCAACCATCCAACGCTTTGGTAGGTTTGGAGTTTCGGCAGGACTATATTAGCCTGTAATATATGCGACCACCTGACATTTGTTGCCGTGAGGACACCATCTCTCCAGAGTAGCTTGAAGATTGCTAGAGGCATTCCCGCATGTTACAGTTCCCCAGTTCATCTGATTTGCACTTCACTGGTGCGCCGCACAGTGGGATTTTGACGTCAATAATCCTATTTTTAAAACACATAATTTCAAAACTCGAATGATTCGGTTTTGTAGAGAATTAATTAATTATGAAATGTGAATTCATGGTTTTTTAGAAAAAATTGTATTTAATTTTTCAAAAATTAAAGTTCATTCAGATTTGTTAAGCAAAATAAGACTTATATTTTCCTGCAATTCAGTGGTGCATACATGCATAATTTTCTTGAAAATACCATTTGACTATGGAATGTTTTATAAAAATAGCATTTTTCAATAAATTTAAAATAATTTTTTTGTGGATATCATAAACCGTTAAGAAGATATGTCCAAATCTATAAGACTTAAGAAGACTCAATGGAAAAAAATAATAAAGTAATTCCACTATCCAACAAGCAGTTCTTTCAATAAAATGAAAGGTGAGAATGGCTTCTTTTGTTTGTTTTATCTTCTTTATTTATTAAAAGAAGATCATAAGGGGATAAATAAAATTAAAAATTAAAAAAAAAAATCATTAACAAAAATTTCTTTAAAAAAAAAAATTTAAAACTTTTTTGATAACTATATGATATATAAATATATTGATAACTTTATGATGAGACATACAAAACTTGGCTTGGTGTTCATACATACAAAGTCAAATGAACGGGTAAAATAAAAAGAGAAAAACAATTTTTTCCCGACTAATTTCATTCAAATTAAATAAGTGTTCTCCAGACTGGTCAAGAAATGTACAAAAGTATATATGGGCTTTTGACCTTTCTCTGTTGTACTGATCGGATATAATAAAATATATCGGATATAAAATACGGGTTCTGCATCGCTTACATGTCAAATCGGGTGAAACATATATATGGGGGCTATATCTAAATCTGAACGGATTTTCTCCGAATGTGGTAGTGTTCATTCATGTTATAAGGAAACTCTTTCTGCCGAATTTCGAACAAATCGTGTATAAAATAAGGTTTCTACAGCGCTTACAAGTAAAATCAGGGGTAACATATATATGGGGGCTATATCTAAATCTGACCCGATTTTTCCCAAATTTTGTATTGTCTCTAAGTGTATCATAAGACTACTCTCTGTCAATTTTTGTACAAATCGGTTCAAATATTTTGATTATACAGTCCATATATGCCAAATCGGAGGTACATATATATGGGAGCTAAATGTAAATCTAAAGCGATTTTAACCAAATTCAATAGGGATCGTCCTTGGGCCTAAAGAAAGATATGTGCAAAGTTTCGTTGAGATCGGGTCATAATTGCGACCTGTACTTTGATTACAAGAATACATCCACAGACAGACGGACATAGCTAAATCGACTCAGAAAGTGATTACAAGTCGATCGGTATAATAAACAATGGGTCTATCTCTTACCCTTTTGGGTGTTACAAACAAATGCACAAAGTCATAATACCCTGTACCACAGTGTGGTGTAGGGTATAAAAATATTTAAATGATGGCATCAGGAGACAACCCTTTTGTTTGGTTTAAAAAATTTTAGGTCAAATAAAAAAAAATAATTTCTTAGTGCATTTATTTCACAACAATTATTGGATGTATCTAATGTCAAAATTAAAAAAAAAACACACAAAACTTTGAATTACGAGTATTATGTACCTGTTATTAGCTTTCTGTTCCAATTTTTATATTTTATTTCGCTTAATTGGTTCTTTTTATACCCTCATTTAGTGTGACGAGGGTATATATCATTTGCTACGGAAAAAAGTGTAACACGTCGAAGGAGTGCCCTAAGACCCCAAGTATGTTCGGAGGAAATCCGTTTTGGGTCATTTTAAGTCGAATGAGCAATGTCCGTCCGTCTGTTTGTCTGTCTGTCTGTCTGCTGGCTGGTGCGCAGGATAACTCTCGAAAGGAGTAACCGATTGACCTCAAATTTGGCATGTGGTAATATTTTTTTTCTATCTCCGGCTAAGTTCGAAGATGGGCCATATTGGTCCACTCCTTCTAGTACCTCTCCCACAGAGGGTTAAAATGTTGTGAAATGTTGATTCTTTAATAACTGCTATACTACTCATTCGAATACACATAGTATTAGCTTATTAGTCGCTATCAACTCGAGAAAAATGGGCGAAGTCGTCACGTCCCTTTTGGTACCTCCCACACAAATGCACCATTTTGCACCAAAAGTTAACAGCTTATAACATTAATAACAGTGTATAAAAATACTTGAAATTTTGTACAGTATTATGCTTTTTTATTGTCTACAGTCCAGGGAAAAATGGGTGTTGTTGCCACGCCCCTTTTGGTACCTCCCACACAAAGGTACCTTTTTGCACCAAAAGTTAACAGCTTATAACATTAAAACCAGTGTATAAAAATACTTGAAATTTTGTACAGTGTAATGTTTTTATAGTGTCTATAGCCCTGAGAAAAATGGGCGTTATTGCCACGCTCTTTTTGTTCCTCCCACACAAAAAGCCCAAACCATACCACAATTTAATGTATCATAACGTTTATAACAATGCACATAAATGCTTATAAGTCGGCACAGTGCAATGAATTTAAAGTATCTAATGTTCAGCGAAAAAAAGGTGTATTTGATAAACCCCTTCTGGTACCTCCCACACAAATTGACAGAATAATTCGAGTAATATTCAATATTACATTACTCACAAAGTGAGGGTATACCTTAGTCGGTTTACCCGACTGAAACTTTCTTACTTGTTTAATTCACTATTTAGAAAGTGCTTCAAATCGGAAAGAGAACAGTAATTTTTAATACCAAAAATAAAATTCAACTTTGACAGATGATTTACAAAAGGTCAAACAATTTACGAAACAAGTAAGTATGCAGTTTTTACCCCCAAAGTGTCTTCTTTCAAACCTTATTAATTTTTTTGGATTTGGACTAACTTGAAAAATAGGGTTTTGGCCAGAAAATCAGGAAAATTACCCATAGTGCTGCGACAACATAACACACCACGTGTAAACAGTACAGTAATACAGTTTTAACCATTTCTTAAAGACTACTATCCTACACTGATAGAAAACCCGTTCGTCACCATGACGAATCAGTTTCGTCAATATATCTTTGTACTGGTGACGAAAAGTTTCGTACATGCGATGTTTTTGTACGTTAATAGAACGAACAGTTTTTGGTGATTTCGAAATTCGTCGAGGGAACGATAAGGTTTCATTCCGACGACGAAAAGATTTATTTGGCCATTTGGCTGAAAATTTGATATAACGAAGCAATCAATATAAATAGTTTGTGCTTAATTGTTCTGTTCTATATGCGTCCCGATTACCTAAGTTAAATAATTTGTTGTAAAAGTTTAATTTAGAAAATCTAATAATTAATGACGAACACCGTTCGTCAATAAGATTATCCATTCATCATGAGAATGATCGACTTATTCACCATTTTCGGCAAGGTCAACGACTACAGCAAAACAAAGTAAAATATGCCAAATTATTGTTGGTTATGGCTGACCTGTTGAGATTTTATGTATTTTTGATATTGTTCGGCTTGAGGTCCTTTTTAATTAAAATGCGTTTTTCACGTTTTTCTAATTAATTTATTTTCGTTTCCGATATTTTGACTAACGTCGTTAGTCTTCTTCAGGGAACTACAAAAAACACAATTTTTAAAAAACTACATAAATTACAAAATTATCCTATATTTAAAATGTAAATAGTCGAGAGCATGGATTCGTCGTGGTGATGAATGGGATTCGACGTGATGATGAATGGGATTCGTCGCGGTGATGAATGAAATTCGTCCTGGTGATTATTTGGATTCGTCGTGGGGATGAATGGAGTTCGTCGTGGTGATGAATGGGATTCGTTTGTTGGCAAATATATTTCTTGATGAGATTATTTTTCATTAAAGATATCAGAAGTAATAAATACTTCTCGTTCGTTTGCTTTAAGCCTTTCCTGATAAGAACTGCGTTTCAAACCGAATAAACACAACAGAACCTGGCAAAGCAGTCAAGTAATTTTTATTTCCATACCGTTTTAAATGGTCTAAAACAAGAAGAATATTTACACGATAACTCTCGAAAGGAGTAACCGATTGACTTCAAATTTGGTACGTGGTAATATTTTTTTCTATCTCCGGCTAAGTTCGAAGATGGGTCATATTAGTCAACTCCTTCTAGTACCTCTCCACAAAGTGTTAACATGTTGTGAAATATTGATTCTTTAATAACTGCTATACTACTTATTCGAATCGTCTAAGGTTCCCCACACAGTATTATTTTAGTAGTCGCTATCAACTCGAGAAAAATGGGCGTTATTACTACACCCCTTTTGGTACCTCCCACACAAAGGTACAATTTTGCACAAAAATTTAAAAGCTTATATTATTAATACCAGTGAATAAAAATACTTGCAATTTTGTACAGTGTAAAGTTTTTATAATGTCTATAGCCCTGTGAAAAACCAACGTTATTCCCTAGCCCCTTTTTGGACCTCCCACACAAAATGGCCAACTCATACCAAAAGTTGATATCTCATGACGTTAAAAAGCCAGTGCATTTAAATGCTTATAATTCGGCACAGTGCAATGTATGTAAAGTATCTACTGTTCATGGAAAATAGGTGTATTTGTTAAACCCCTTCTGGTGCCTCTCACACAAATTGACAGAATAGTTGGTGTAATATTCCATATAACATAACTCACAAAGTGAGGGTATACCTTAGTCGGTTTACCCCACTGAAAGTTTCTTACTTGTTTCTTATTTCCCTTTCACAGACACTATCTAGCGCTACCATAGCCTTTTTCGCTCTTTCCAGAATGTTGGGTTTGAAGTTGAATTTCCTGTCTAGTAAAATACCTAAGTGGTATGCCAGCAGTTTTGGTGAATTTTCCCTTGTTGTATACATGCTGTGGATTGGATAGCAGCATGTGATCAATTTCTTTCCAAATGTTGCTATCAATTTATCTCTTCAAGGGTATAGTGAGAAACGACGATAGAATAATTCTAGATTCGGTTACAATCTCGCTGGCTATATTTTAAGGCTGCAATTCAACGGAAATCGCCAAAGTTTAGCGGCTCGAATGGTATTTTGCGTTTTCAGAGAAGGGAATTTCAATACAAGGAGACAGCTGCAACAGTTGGTACCTTATATCTCCTGCAGAAAATAACTAGTTTTGTCGTGATCAGGTTTACACCAAGACTATTATAGGAAGCCCTTCTTGCGGATATATGAAGAAACTGCTGTAGGATTTCGTTTTTGAAAAAAATTTTGCCCCATCGACGTGAAATCCTAGAAAATATTTGCACCTTTTAGGTCTAAATGATGAAGTCACTCGAATTTAACTTAACTCGAGTTTTAAAATTTCCATAATGTGTTAATAAAGTGCAGTTTTCGGGGAAGGGTAAAGAAAATGCTGCACTTTTCCAGAATCGAAATCGCCATAGATGTAGTCGTAAACTTCCGTTTAACCGCTATTGCCACTTTATCCACATGGGCAATAATATTAATACTCATCTTCTCCAGAGAAAGCTGAATGTTGTACATGCAGTGATGCTTTCTTGGGGCGTTCTCTTGCTGACAAATCTATGGAGGACAGTTGATGTTAATGAAATTGATATACCGAGTAAAACTTTTTCCGAAAAAGCAATCGAGTAGGGAATTAAGCAGCTTTGTGCGTCGCTTCCCTAAGTCCAGATTCAGAGACAATTCTTTCCAAGTAAGTGTCGAAGTTTGTAGGAGAGAGAGGCAAAGAGCTATTTCCGCCTGCGTTTCTCTCCTACAAACTTGAAAAAAATTGTCTCGTGTGAATCAACGCTAAATCCAGAACCAGTTTGCCATCACTGCCCAGTGCTTCAACTTATCCTTCGTGGCTTCGAAGGATGTTTCCAGTTTTCCAAGTTTATTACTCGAAGTTCTCTGCCCTTTAAATCCAAGCTATTTGCTCGTTCATTTCCAATCACTCCGTTGTGTCCCGGTACCCAGAAAATACGCTGTTGACCATGGACTGAGTAATTATTTATCGTCCTTTTACAGTGTAACACTGTTCTGGATTTGACCTTTTCCGATGTTATTGCTTTGATCGCCATTTGGCTATCTGTGAATATGTTGGCATATTAAGGCTTTGTGGTATTACTGAGCCAGTTAACTTCTGCTTGAAATACTGTGTTATGGTCTGGGAGTCGAAAGTAAAGATCGACTTCTGGTTCATCAATAAAAAGTCCCAGACCCGTCCTTCCTCCTAGCCTGGACCCATCAGTGTAGCAGCTGCTTCTCACTGGCGAACAAATATTTAGGGTACAATCTATATATATTATATGTGGCACACACAAATATTATAAAGTATATTTGTTCTAAACAAATCTTTGTTTTCGTCCTAATACTTTTTATTTGGACCTACAACAAATATTTATTTGCATTTAAGTATTCTGAAAATATATAAATACCTTCATTTTAAGACAAGTTTTATGTTGTTCAGTAATTCAACGTAAATTTTTTCAGAAATTTTAAATGTTCGTAAAATTTTTTTATAATTGAAATCGTATAATCTCGCATAATGATATATTGCTCGAATATTTCTATTTTGTTTGAATTTCCCCACTGTGCGATGTGTTACAGTTTTTTGTCAAAACCGATAGATATAGTCATGTTGGGATGATCTCTCTAGATTTTATTGAATTTTTTATATAAATAATTTTAAGTAAAATATTGATTTGACTTCATATGATTTATTTCGATTTGATAAACAAAATTTGATATAAAAAGGTCTCCCAAAACTCGCCAAGACCAACCGTGTGAACATACAATTTTTGTCTTGCAACGTTGGCAGAAATGACTAAATTTTGGGATAATATGGAGATTGTGAGATGTGCGAAGTTTAAGCATGTGACAACGGCGTTGTCAGAAAAACATTTTATTGGCAACGCTGTCTAAAAAATATTTTTATTGGCAATGCCATATAAATATTTAAAAACAAGTAAGAAAGTTTCAGTCGGGTAAACCGACTAAGGTATACCCTCACTTTGTGAGTAATGTAATATATAACATTACACCAATAAATCTGTCAATTTGTGTGGGAGGTACCAGAAGGGGTTTTCCAAATACACATATTTTTCGGTAAACAGTACATTCTTAAATACATTGCATTGTGCTGAACTATAAGCGTTTATGTGCACTGGTATATTAAAGTTACGAGCTATGTAATTTTGGTATGATTTGGTCATTTTGTGTGGGATGTACCAAAAGGGGCGGGGAGATAACGCCCACTTTTTACAGGACTATAGGCACTATAACAGCATTACACTGTACAAAATTTCAAGTATTTGTATGCACTGGTATTAAATTTACAAGCCGTTTACTTTTGGTACGAAACGGTCCATTTGTGTGGGATGTACCAAAAGGGGCTGTACAATAATGCCCATTTTTTACCGGACTATAGGCGCTACAAAAACATTATACTGTAGAAAATTTCAAGCATTTTTATGCACTTGTATTAACGTTATAAGCAGTTAAATTTTGATGCAAAATGGTCCATTTGTGTGGGAGGTACCAAAAGGGGCATGCCAACTTCACTCATTTTTCTCGAGTTAATAGCGACTAATTTTATTTATTTCATATTTTAAGGGTTCCAACACAGTAAGGTTATATAAACCCTAAACATTTGTAAATAGTATACACATTAGTTTGATTTTCTATATACGATTATGTTAACTATATATTAGTTTTACAATCTAAATATTAAATCGAGTTGTATAAGTTTATTTCAGTGAGAAAGTTTTTTACAGTATTAAAATCATTTTCGTTTAACAAAACTTGTATATTTCTTATTTTATATTTATTTTTAATTTCATGATACTTATTACATTCGTTAAATATATGGGATATTGTTAATAAATGGCCACAGTCGCATTGGGGTGGTGTAGATTTCTCAATAAGGTATTTATGTGTCAGTAGGCTATGACCAATTTTAAGTCTACATAGTTTAATTATGTCTGATCTAGGAAGTTTAGATTGTGTATATTTTGGAGTAATGTAGTTTTGGATTTGATATAATTTTGTTCTATTATCATTTTTCCATAAGTCATTCCAGAGATCGAATATATATTTCTTAATCGATGCTTTATAATCGGCAAATTGGAACTTAGTATCCGAGTCAATACTTAAGGTAAGAGAAAGTTTTGCCTCTTTATCTACATTTTCATTTCCGCGGATATTTAAGTGACTTGGGATCCACATAAACGATATTTGGTGATTAGTGGTTCTTGACAAGAATGATCTCAATTGTTGAATAATAATATTTTTACTAAACGGGTCACTTAACCCCTCTAATGAGCTTTTACTATCAGATAAAATAAGAATTTTCTGATTGGGAAAATAATTGCATGCGTGTTCGGCGCTTGTCTTGATTGCTAATAACTCAGATGTGTAGATTGATGAATAGTTGTGGATACGTTTTTTGATCAAACAATTTTCGCTCAAAACTGCAAAACCGGCCCTATCGCCCATGACTGATCCATCGGTGTAATAACATATGTGATATAGAAATTTTGTATTTAACGTTTCCAGGAAACGCTTTCGAATTTCAATTGCAGACATATTGCTTTTGTTGCAGTATGCCAGGGAAAAGTCAATATTTATGTTTGAAAAAGTCCAAGGAGGAATATCAATTACCTTTGTGGGTTCTATATGCTCTGCTTTCAGGTCATATTTTGATGTTATTTTTTTGAATTCTAAGGCGGCTTTTAAATATACGGGATGGTATCGCTTAGATGTAAGTTTGTCAATTTTACTGACATCGGTAAGCATCGCGTAAAATGGATGATCTTTAAAAGAAAGTATCTTGAGAGTGTAGTTAAGTAATTGTTTTAGTCTTCTTAGATGTAGGGGAGGAGATGAGGCGAGGACTTGTAAACTGCTAGCTGGACTGGTCCTGAATGCTCCAATAGAGAGTCTTATTCCAGTATTCAAAATTGGATCGAGTGTTTTTAATCGGGTGGTTGTGGCAGAGGAATATATTATTGAGGCATAATCTAAAGTGGGTAGTACAATTGTATGTAATATTTTAAGAAGGGTATGCGGATCTGATCCATACTTTGAACATCTTAGCATTTTTAATATGTTTAGTTTAGAGTTTGCCTTAGCTTTTACATGAAGGATGTGGTGGCTAAATGTTAGTTTTTTATCGAAAATGACACCCAGAAATTTGTGTTTATCTACAAATAAAATATTTGTATCGTATATCTTTAGGACTAAGTTAGTCGTTGTCTTGCAGTTTCGCCTGGAGAATTTTATCGCTACCGTTTTCTCTTCATGGAATTGAAATCCAGTGCGATCAGTCCAAGATAATAAATTATTTATTGAAGTTTGAATTTTCTTCAGTATTACTGGAACGTTTTTTCCAGAACAATATATAACCAAATCATCGGCATACAAAAGCGCTTTGGTATTTCTCGAAATGTTGGTGAATATTGAGTCTATAGATAATAAAAACAGTGTAACACTTAGGACGGACCCTTGCGGCACTCCATTCTCTAAACTAAAAAAGTCCGAGAAGGTGTTACCTATTAAACAACTAAACGTTCTATTTTCTAGAAAATTTGAAATAAATGCAGCCATGTTACCTTTAATTCCAGCTAGAGTCAATTTTTGGAATATTAATTTTTTCCATACACAATCATATGCTCTGCGTATATCGAAAAACACAGCAATAAGATCTTTCTTTAGAGAAAAACTTTCCATTATATCGGAATGCAATATTGTTAAATTATCAATGGTGCCTCTATTTTTTCTGAATCCCGATTGGTTAATATTTATTATATTATTTTTCTCCATGTACCACACAAGTCTTGTGTTAACCATTCTCTCTAGAAGTTTGCAGAGACAACTTGTTAGGGATATAGGTCTGTAATTATTTTTGTTTGTGGAATCTTTTCCTGTTTTTAATATTGGTATTATCAAAGCTTTTTTCCAGTTACTTGGAATTTTTCTTTCGGTCCAAATCAGGTTATAGAAATTCAATAAGTATTTTATTGAACTGTCATCTAAATTCTTCAACATTTCATACCTAATGTTATCTGGCCCAGGGGACGATCCAGTGCAAGATTGAAGTGCTGTTTTTAATTCAATTAATGTGAATTTTTTGTTATATGCTTCTCCATTATTGTAAGTATTTAAAGGAAAATCAGTTGTTGCAGCATATGCTCTAAATTTTGGGGTATAATTTGATGAAGAAGTGTTCTTAGCAAACTGACGACCTAGGCAATTTGCAATATTTTTTGTTTCAGTTAATAACCTGCCGTTTTCTTCTAAACTTGTGATTTGATGGACGTTCGAGTGTCCATTTAGGGATCTTATTTTTTTGTATACGGTTGACGATGGTGTACGTAAGTTAATGCTATTGCAGAACTCAATCCAGGCATTTCGACGGCTTTTCCTAATTTCTTTGCGAGTCTCCGACTTGATTCGAAGAAATTTGGCTAAATTAAGTGGGGTCATATTTCTTTTAAATTGTTTTAAACATTTCCTTCGTTTTTTTATTAATAATTTAATGGTGTTATTCCACCATGGGACTTCTTTTCTGTTGCAGTTTTGGGTTTTATAAGGAATACATTGATTAGCTGAGCTTAAAATTGTATTTGAAATATATTTTTCTATTTCATCTACGTTGTTAAAGTTTTTAAATGGCTCTTTAAGATTGCAATCAAATTTTGACCAATTTGCTTTCTTAATGTTCCAGCAAGGTCTTCGTTGAAAGGATGGGCTGAACCCGTTAAATTTAATTAGAATTGGAAAATGGTCACTATTATGTAGATCATCACAGATATTCCAATCAAAATACTGCGCGATGCTGGGGGATATGAGACTAAGATCTATTTTGCTAAATGTTTTATACGCAAAACTGAAATGTGTCGGCTCATTTATATTATTTAGAATATTGAGATCATTATTCTCTATAAAAGAATTGACAATTTTACCTCTCGAATCTGTTTTATCGGAACCCCAAATTGAATTATGTGAGTTGAAATCTCCAACTAAAACATATGGCATATCAAATTGTTTCACTAAATTATTTAGATCGTTTTTATAAATATTATCAGACCCAGGAAGGTATATAGAACATATAATACATTTAATAGGGAATTTTATTCGTATCGCTACTACTTGTAGATCAGTATTAAGATCAATTTCTTCTCCATCTACCATGTTATTGAGATATATACATACCCCTCCATGAGCAGTCTGTGCTGTTGTAACGTTTTTGTAAAAGCATGAAAAATTTTTTAGTTTTTTATAATAGTTCGATTTAAATTTAGTTTCTTGTACACATATTGCAAGACAATTAACTTTGGATTGTAATAGTTTAATTTCTTCTAAATGACATAGAAATCCGTTACAATTCCATTGAATTATTTGGTAGTCGTTATTCATATGAACTTGAGCAGCTTGATAAAACATCTCCATCTGATTCTTTGTTTACATTTTCTGTGTTGTCTTTTAGATTGTTCTGTTTTTTCTTCTTGTCCGCATTC
This sequence comes from Eudasyphora cyanicolor, assembly GCA_963930755.1. NCBI lineage: Eukaryota > Metazoa > Arthropoda > Insecta > Diptera > Muscidae > Eudasyphora > Eudasyphora cyanicolor. Next base: position 214,440,526 of record OZ005736.1, read on the forward strand.
GTTATCTCTCTCTTTTTTCTCTTCGATATATTTTTCGGCATTAGAGTTATTTTCGCTCCATCGGGTTTCGTTATTTGGCGTACAGTGGAGACAGAGGAGAGTGCTTCTTTCAATGTTTTGACAGGTGATGTTCTCTCTGTTGTGGTGAGATTTTGGTCTTTCTTTAGTTGGCATTTGCATGGGCAGTTGCATGTTTTGTTCGTTGCTGTTGTTGTTGTTATATTGGCATATGTTGTTGGTAAAGGGTTTCTTCTTTCGTATTCTTTTCGAGCTTCATACATAGTTTTCTTCTCTGTCACACGTATAGATTGAATTGCGTATTCTTTTTTGTAAATTTCACATTCTTTAGAAAAACTGTTGTGTTGTTTTTGACAGTTCGCACACTTTGCTTGTTTCTCACATTTTTCACGTCGACCAGATTCATCGATAGGAGTATGTTCTGCATTACTACAGTGTGGGCAAATCTTTTCTTTGGTAGAGCATTTCTCAGACATGTGACCGAATTGAAAACAATTGTAGCATCTTAATGGATTGGGAATATATGGTTTTACCCGCGAAGAAAAATAACCAACGAAAATGTTGTCTGGGGTTTGATGAACGTTGAAAGTAACAATGTATAAACCCAAATCTTCGTTTGTCAATTTTTTTGTTTCCGGGTCGCGCTTTTTAAGCCTTTTAATTTCGATGACACTTGGATTTAGATGCATAATCTCCTCTCTTACTTCATTGTCGTCCATAGCTCGTAATTCGTTTGTGTAGAAAATTCCCTTTGACTTGTTCAGAGATTTGTGTTCTTCAACATTGACAAATATATCGAAAGATATCGATATCATTTTTATGATTTTATTTGCCTGCCTTCCATTCACACATTGTATTAGCAATTGACCGCTTCTAAGTTTTCGGCAACTAATTATTTTTCCTCCGACTGTATCGATTGATCTCTGTATCAAGAATGGTGAAACGTTTGTAAAACACCTGTCAGCATGCAAACCAGCTCTGGACATAACAAGAAATACGGGCTGCAACGATTCTGGGTTTAGAACCGCCTTATCCCTATCGAAAAGCAAGCCGCCCATTTTGGGAGGATTGATGATGGTTGATCCCGAAATTTAAAATTTATGTTTAAATTTCTTTTAAATAAAATTAAGTTTTCAGTTGTTATCTATATTTTGTAGTTTGTTTTTTGTTTGTTCGCTCTCTCTCTCGGTTGTCAAATCGATCTAGGCGAGATGTTTACGCAGTGAGAGTTAAACACGCACTGTAATAGCGACTAATATACTAATATTATGTGCAGAATTTCAAAAGATTCGAATAAGTAGTATAGAAGTTATTAAAGAATCAATATTTCACTAAATTTTAACCCTTTGTGTGGGAGGTACCAGAAGGAGTAGACCAATATGGCCCATCTTCGAACTCATCCGGAGATAGATCAAAATATTACCACATACCAAATTTGAAGTCAATCGGTTAATCCTTTCGAGAGTTATCGTGCGCACCAGCCAGCAGACACACAGACAGACAGACAGGCAGACAGACAGACAGACAGACAGACAGACAGACGGACGGACATTGCTCATTCGACTTAAAATGACCCAAAACGGATTTCCTCCGAACATACTTAGGGTCTTAGATCACTCCTTCGATGTGTTACACTTTTTTCCGTAGCAAATGATATATACCCTCGTCACACTAAAGTGAGGGTATAAATATGTTGTAAATACGAGTATATGAAATTGTAAGGTTTTCTTGCAATCGTCTGAACAGTCAATTCACCTTTGCCTAATAATCTGCCATTGTCCGTACATCTGAAGTTCATTATCAGGGTTGATAACGTTATCCGATCTGGCAATCTGTATACATATGGTGTTTTCTTTTGTGCCGAAAAATGCTATATTTTTTATGCCTTTCGCCCCAAAAATGCCTTTTTGTCTTCGATTGTAAAATAAATGCTGCACTGTGAAAGGGTTTCGTTTTCTTTTGTGAAAAATGTCGCACTTTCGCGGGGCAAAATGCAACATTTGAGCCCTGTATTTAATCGAAGGGGTGGACGCTGCCCTACAAAACAGATGTTTTTCGTCGTCGAGCGAATAGCCTAAATACCCGCGTGTGTCCGTGCGTGCTTTTTATAATGAAGTTTGGTCAGATGCTTTATTTAGGCGGCGCCGTGGAGTATTCTTTGTTTTTAGTTTACTTTTAGTGAGTTAAAAGGCTAATTTTTTGCATTTTTGTTATCAATTCTGACCATAAAAAATGCAGCAGTACAAGTGGGTGTAGGCGACATTATTAAAATGCTGCTTTCGGACAGAGCAACATCTTTTTTAGAAAAGAAAACACCATTAGTTTAAATCTTGGGGGAAACCCCCTAAACAAGAAACCGTGGAAATAGTGTACTCCACTTTCTGTAAGTAAGATTGTTTAAAATTTTTGCGGGGAAAAACTGATGTTAAGTCTGAAAAGTGTGTTGCTAGGGAAATACATGTACGTACCTAATTTGTGCGTCTTCGAATCCATGTTATCAAACATTTATGCGACACACTCAATCAACTAATAGAAAGGGTGTTTACCTAGTGTTGTTCTTATCTTCACCTAAAGTAAAGTCATTCTAATAATAGACACAGTAATAGCTAAGTACATATTGCTACATTGTTCAAGATAGCGTGTGGGGGGATGTAGCTCAGTGGTAGAGCGCTCGCTTTGCATGTGAGAGGCCCCGGGTTCAATCCCCGGCATCTCCATAATTATTTTTTGTATTATTACAGACAAACAAACGATTTTATTATATTAATAGGATTTTATAACCCACACTGTGGTATATTTGTGCATTTGTATGTGACACTCAAAAGTAGCCCGCCAGTTTTTGAAGTAGTCAATTGTCACCAATCGCTAGTGCAGTAGCCGACACTTGGTAGTCAATTGCCAGCGATTGCTAGTGATGTAGTCGCCCCTATGTAATCAATTTCCACTATTCACTAGTCCTTTGGCTACAGAACGCGAAGTAACAATCTCATGTAATGCGGTATTTAGCATTACGAGCAACCAATTGACATACACCTCGAATATACCGACTGGTTCACATTCTAGCTACAAGCAACTAAAATTCCCTGCAATGTGTGGTCTGCCCACATTCCTTATCCCCTGAACTAGCCCCGTGTAATGCATAAGCGGACCACATGAACAGAAATTGTGCGTAGTTTAACGTTGTCTCTAAGAGAGTTCTTCTTTGATTTTTTGTAGGCACACAACAAAAACATCCCGTTATTCCAGGAAAAAAAAGATCGTTCTGATTTTTTTTGTGTGTCAATTCTCTTCAGTTGAATTCTGTTGCTCAGTGAGTGAAGTGTGAAAACGATCAAATAAATAAGTGATAACAGGTAAGTGAGATGAGTAGCAAAAGAAATTTAAAGAGGCTTGTGAGAAAAAAGAAGGAAATATTTCTGGAAAAATATATGTCGATAGGAAATTCCCGTGAAGAAACTCAACAAGATAGTGGGGAACAACAAAAAACAATGAATGAAGAATGAGGAGATGAATGAATGAAGAGATCAGCAGCAACAACAGAGATATATATGTAAGTGTTTAATATTATCAACTATATTATATTTATTTTATAACGTTTTTCTCATTTTAGATACAAGCTATAACATCCTTGATTCAACCTGCTGGCATAGAAAAAAACTTGAAGACCACTTTAAGTAATGAAATTGTCATTAATTGTAATAGTGATGGAATACATGGCAAAAAAGTCTTAGGGCCTGTTTCTGTAACTTTTTTTCGTTCGTCTAATGCGAACGGTCAAACATCACTCAATTATTCCGAGAAATCTATAAATCGCAGAAGTTTATAATTCGTTGTGTATGTAGGAAATCATGTAAAAAGCTTGTTCCTAAAATATTTCTAACCTGCGTTTTATAGAATTCAAGTAATAGCTGAGAGAATTTTGATCGTTCGCCGTAGACGAACGAAAATAAGTTACAGAAACAGGCAGTTAAACATTTTGAGAATTTCTATAAAGTCCTTTTAGGTAACAGAAACTTTAATTTGTTGTACATATATGATATTAACCTTAATTTTTCAGAATCAATTCCATTAAATGGTGAAACACAATAATCACAACATCGAAAAGCTATCCAGCTACAAAAAAAAACGGCATTTCAAAAAAGTTAGCATAACTAAGAGTAGCTTAGACCGAGGAACTGTGACACAGAATTCAACTTAAAATTGATTCCTGCTTCACATAAACCAATTCGACATCAAACGTTTTTAACAAGATTGCACTGATATCCACGAGTATTTATTTTCGTTTTTAACTGGATTTCATTCTTAATTTGCTATTATATTTTATAAAAATCTTATCAATAAGTATGTACTGCTATGTATTTAAGTGAATTAAAATGTACAATTTTATTTTTTTAATTAAAGTGTGTAAAACCTAATAATAATCTTTTCAATGGAACCACATGGTATGAAAAAACTCGACGAGTAAGTAGTTCTGATTCAGTATATATGTAGTTAGTGGATATGAACTAGTGAAGCAATTGGTACCAATGTACTAAACAAGTAGTAGATTGACTGAAACTAGAGCTAGAGTTATTCCCTATGGACATCATCAAGGGTTGGTGTGTTCTCACTAGCGTAGTTGCTGGTGGATGGTAATGCATAGGGAGGTGAATTGGTTTCCTCCAATGACAAGCCCATGTTAATTTCGCCACTTATTTTCATTGAAAGTGGATTGAGCTGGATCTAGTGGTGATTACATGGGGGCTGGTGATGTTACAGGTTCTGAACTAGATCCAATGCCTAGCGGGAGAAGATATAGATAGATACAGGGCTTTCCAACAAGAGGTGTTATTTTGAATCACCCGGTATTTCGGTAGCTGTCACTTTTGAAGCTTTTATTTTTTGACATTTGACAAGTAGAAACTACGCAATTATTAAAAATGGAACGATACACGATCATCGACCGATACAAAACGATCGAACAAAAAAACGATAGAAAATCATCTTGACTGATGAGGCCCATTTCCACCTCGGTGGCTATGTCAACAAGCAAAATTGTCGCATCTGGGGCTCGAAATCCCAAGAGTTATTATTGAGAAGCCTCTCCATCCTCACCGTGTGACTGTTTGGTGCGGTTTATGGTCCAGCGGGGTTATTGGACCTTAATTTTTCGAAAATGAGGTTGGATCAACAGTTACGGTGAATGGATTGCGCTATCGACTTCTTCCTTGCGACTTCTTCCTTTGGGGCCACGTGAAATATAAGGTCTACGCCAACGGCCCAGCGTCGATTCAAGACCTCAAAGATAGAATTCGTGAGGCTATCGAGGACATAGGGCAGCCACTTTGCGATTTGGTTATGGAAAATTTCATGAAAATGATATGGTCCTGTAAGCGTGGTCGTGGTGGCCATTTGGTTGATGTTGTTTTTCATTATTAACGGCATACCTTCCACTTTATCATGAAATAAACATCCGATCATTTATCTCGAAAAATTGAATTTTTCTTTGAATACCAAAATAACAGCTCTTGTTGGAAAACCCTTTAGATAGACCTTACCTATCGACTTTCGATTTAACCTGTCTGTTCGTCCGTCTGTAGATGTATCGTTGTAATCAAAGTGCAGGTCGTATTTATAATCCGATTGTGATGAAATTTAGCTCAGTGTTCTTTTGGCCCAAGGAAGGGATCCTATTGAAATTGGTCAAAATTGGCTCCTCCGAAAAAATCGGTTCCGAAACCTCAACAGTCTCCAACTTCTTCAAAACTCTGAGCGCTAATCGGTTTCGGTGGTACGTTTTCCCTCACCGTACCACCTGTTGTGAGAACTGGGGAAATGTTGTCCATTTTTGATGTGGTCGGCTTTGGCCAAGACCAACGGACGGACATTCGGAAGATTGGGGAACCCCGCTCCATTGGAACATGAAGGCATCCTCGTCAAGCGATGGTGTAAAAAGCTTCGTATATTTGATCCTACATCAGTCGAGTGAAAAGCCTTACAAACTCCTGAACATACTACAAGATGCTGTCAAAAAATCAAACGGTATGAAAATATTTTTGATTGCGATTGCATTGGCTACAAACTGGAAATTAGAATGAGTACATGTGTCCTAGTCAGTACCTCATATAGGATTTTAGCTCGAAATCGAATCGTATATATACAAATATTTACATATAAATATAAATTTGTTAAAAATCGGTTCAGATTTAGATCTAGCCAGATTTAGATATAGCGCTGTAGAAACTGTATTTTTCATCCAATCAGTAATATTCTGCAGAAAGAGGTTTATCATTACATGAATGAACACTACCAAATTCGGGGAAGTCGGTTCAAATTTCGATATGGCCACCATATATATATATACATATTATGTTCCCCCGATTTGGTATCAAAACGCTATAGAAGTTGTACTTTATTTTCGATCAGAAAAAGTTTCTTAATTTTGAACATAATACTGCTTAAATTGGGGATAATCGGTTCAGGATTAGATATAGCCACATATATAATATGTTCCTGCCTATTTGGTATTAAAGCGCTATGGAAACCATATTTTACGCCCGATCTTTATATTATTTGGCAGAAATGAGGTGTTTGATCCAAGTAGTTGCTTCCGATTCTTGATCTATGAAAGAATACTGCTTTTTTTAGGGTTATCGTTTCAGAACTACTATATTATTATGATCAATCTCTTCAACTCCTCCTTGGAGTAGGCCGTGAAAAGGTGGTGAAGCTAAGTACTTTGTTAACTGAAACGAAACAAATTATTCGAAATTATTATCGCAATGTCCATTTTCGCATTGTTAGGGAGGTGTAGGGTATTTTATAGTCGGCCCCGCCCGACTTTCTGTCTTTCCTTACCGGCTTTAAAATTTTGGGAATCAAAGTGCCAAATAGAATCCCTTGGATAAAATGTCTGTTGCATGGTGTTATTTTAAGGCCATTTAGGTTTCTTTATATTGAGATAATATGGAGGAAATAGTAAAAAATCAAACTCAATGAAAAATATGAATTAACAGAAAAACTGCATAAAATATAAACAATGAACTTGAAAAAAATTTTCAGCAGGAAAACTGACAACAAGTATGTAGTCCGCCTTGCAAAGAAATAAATATCCATAAAGTTTTGAGTGGACTTAAAAATCTAAAACATTTACACAAACACACTCACGCACACGCTCACATGTATATATATGTACACCAAGTAAAAAATACGCAGAATATACACGAACGCCGGCGGATGTTGCGTTTTTGCACAAAATCCTTTATGCAAGCTTACTTAACACAACAACAGAAACAAATAAACACACGCACACACAGCCAACTACACATATAGCAGAAACACAACAAAACAATTGCCAAACGTACACTTACACACACACAGACACTTTAGGATCCTGACACAAAATGGCAACGTATCCTCGCATCGACAAAAAAATATTCACAACACGAAAGAAAAGCTCAAAAAAACACAAAAAAGTCTCCGTGAAAAATAGTAAAACATATCAAAAGAAAAATTGCCTTTCACTTTGTTTGTTGTGCATGACGACGATGATGAGGACGATTATTTTGCCGTTGCAGCCTTTTGTTATTGTTGTTGCGTGCGCCTCCTTCACACACACAGACACAGTTGCACACCGACACGCATTCACAAAACCCACACACAAACCCAGGACATTTGCTGCACTACCAAAAATCCGTAGAAAATAACAACGAAATATACTTAAATGTGATACACAACACTGAGTACAACACGCGCTCCTGCAGTAACTGTACCCCTTGGCGTAGGGGACAGTCGAAAGTTTTTATACCCTACAGCGCACAGTTCATTTGTATTTGGTAAGATAGTTCGAAGATGGGCCATATTTGTTAATTCCATCTAGTACCTCCCCCACGAAGGGTTAGAATTTAATGAAATATTGGTTCTCTAAAAACTTCTCTAATACTTATTCTTGCCTGAGTCTCAAATGTCTTAATTGTTTATTTACAATAACGTAATTTATAACATCAATATCCAAAGTACATCAGCTACATTAAAATGTCTACCTCTATTTATCCAGGTATATGACACATTCATTATTCGATACGAATGAGTATTACATCAGAAGTCGCATATTCCCTAAATAATACACACATGAGAAAAAGAGATAACGAAAGTGACCAATGAAACAGTTTCATTATTACAAAATATATTACATTAATTTCATGATCGATTCAATTAAACTGTTTGTAATATAACTTGAAATGGCCATAACTTTTGTCTAATCGATTTTTTTCATCATATAATTTTGTTGCCAACTCAGAAAAGTTTGCTGCATGTTCTGATTCGATATTCACAAAATACTAGGACAGGGTCGGGGGAAGAAATGTAAATATCAATTTTCAATTTAAAATATTTCGGTAACTATATGAGCTAATCCGACGAAAAAGATGAAAGTTACAATAGACTGCAATCAGACGAAAGTTACACGCGTTTGAACATTTTGTTCACCCGAGGTGACCAAATTTACGGCCCTGTAGCTCTGCCCCTATAAACCATAGGCGGCGCAAACCTAAAAATTAAGCTCTCCAGTACCTCTTTTACAATAATGCAAAGTTTTGTCGCAATTGCTTGTCTTTTTAAGAAACTGCCGAATTTGTCCCTTTTTTTAATTCCTCCCACTGTGCAGCGTTGCCCAATCGTAAATTGACTAATTTCGTTCCAGGAGAATTTATACTGTCTTTTCTGCTTTTCGCAATCGGTTGTCTGGTTAAGTAACTGGTTAAGAGTTCGGAAGTTTGAATAAAAAATCAATAGAAGAACTACCCTGTATATTTAAGATTGCACTAGATCGTCCCTATTAATCCCCATGTAAAGGTACCTTCCGATTTGACTTCTCTTATCGATTGCTACACTATTTCGATCCTGTTTGATCCAATGTTTCCTTAATAGTACTAATTTTGAGCAATTTTAATTCATGTTCACCCCCAAAACGTGTGAATTTCGAATATCCGTTATTAGTTGTTCTGATTAAGGAGTCCGATTTTCCTGATTAGTTAATTTATTGAGCTTTGATTAAGCAAAAACTTCGGTACGACCTCTCTTAAAGAAATGTGCTGCAAGGACATACATATGTATACCACTACAACTGACACTCCACTATACATACATCCACAACAACTATGAATGGTTACGGTTACGGCTATACACTTCAACTACAACAATCCTCTAAATATCCTTCATCAATATACTTTTCATTTTCTGTTGTATTCTCGGGCTCACATTCACGTTCATCCTCACGCAATGCCAAGCCATCACATGCGAAATGGTCGTCTACCAACGATGGGCTAACGATGACTCGACAGGACTGCTGCTGGCCTATGTTCTCCAACGCTCCACAAACTCTATGCAATAGCCTTGCTTCCTGCCCTCCTCGCATACACACAAAAATATTGCTGCCTTATGTTGCCACTAAATGTTGTCCTTCCAATGGTTGGACGGTGGTGGGGGGGGGTAGGTTTCTTTCAATCTCTACTCCTCTACCGTGTGAGGGTTTTTATGCTATAGTCCTTTTGCATCCTCAGTTCTTTACGTTCAAAAGACGGATATAAATGTATTTGTGCTGCCATCAATAATCCCGAAATATTCTTTTTTTTTGAAGCACAAAAAATAATAAAAACAACAAAACTTTACAAAGGTCGACTGCAATTTTTTGGAGGGACAAAAGGCAGCAAAACAACACCGAAATAAAAACGTACATTTCGTAGGATGCGTTGCAGTCCAGTCTCAGGATATTTGCCCGGCTCGGTCCGTCCCGGACGTTCCTTATCATCCATCTATCCATTTAGCCACCCCACCCCCCGTGTGCCACAATTTCTCTCCAAATCATTTTTGGCTGTGACACCAACGCATTTGAAGGAAAGCACAACAAGCAAAGTCCACTCCACAACCTTACGAAGGTCCCCTCCATCACTCTTTTTGCGCTGTCACAGAGTGTGTGTGTGGGTGGAGAGGGGTGGTGGAGATATTTAAAAGGTCTCCTTAAATTCGTTTGCCCCGCTTGTTGCACTCCACCGCACAAAATAGCCAATCGCATTTGATGGCTGCAACGCAGCGTGGGTGGTCTGCACAGATATTTGAAGGCGTGGCCTAAATGCCAAAATCGTAAATGCGTGTGTTTACTTTATCAACACATTAAATCCTCAACAAACAACCGAAAAATGCTCAACCAAAGGTCCCCACCGCACCCGCCTCTCTCTATCAGTCTCTCGCCAAAATGCAGCTGATAGCTTAAGACCCTCTCTCCCCACCGAACCAAAACTCTTTTCAGTAACCGTAACGGTAAACTATACGATTACAGTGGACATGACATTTATGCAGTCCAACGACTCACTATGACATCCAGTGAGTAAAGAGTGAGGGTCTGTCGGTCTGCAGACTGCATTCAGCTGTTGTTACTCTGTGCGAGACAATAGTTTGAGAGTCCCCCTGTTATAGTGAGGAAGAGAGTGGCAACTCTTTATTGCCCCCGTTAGTTGAGAACCCACAAGAGCACATTTAACATCGTTGGGATTCATAAGAGTACATCATAACTGTTCCCATTGCAGAGTGGTTGCACATTTCACTTGCTTAAACTACCGTTATTTCTCTGTCGTACTCTTTTCATTTAAAATGGTTTCTCCTCAGGATACACGTCTGTTCGAAAAATTCTGCACAACAATGCCACTGACATCATTGTATCTATGTTAGTGTAGGTTTTTTTTGCTGGTAAGAACATTTCTGTTAGTTGTGCATACTGCTCATATAGAGAAGACTGCGAAGTCGATATAAGAACTATTTTACTTGTGCTTCCTCTTCTTACTTTTGTCATTATCTGCTTAAAAAATCAGAATTCCGTCGGGTTTTCATTTCTATGATGGAGATAAGCAATTAGCCGTCGGCAAAAATATTTCTACAAATATTGTTGTAAATTAGTTTTTAATAGCACCGTCTCGATTTTTTGTAGGAAGGAGGTTAAGTTCGGCCGGGGAGACTTTTACATATATCGATGGTTTCTGGAATAATCGGCTATGTCAAACACACACAATGATCAGGAGAGCAAAAATACTTTTTAAATCATAGTACAATTACACAGGAGAGCAAAAATACTTTTTAAATCATAGTACAATTACACTAAAGTCTGAGAAAAATTGTTCATAACTATCAGTGTTATATACCCATACACATTCAACTATATACATATATGTCCCGTAGCGAGTAGCTATCAGTTACGAACGTATAGGAACAACGAGTAAGATTGTTTACGTATGTATTTTCAGACCGATTTTTTTATCCCCTCACCCTAGAGAGGAGGGTATACATATATCAGTTGGTACGAGCCAAAAGTGTAACACATCGAAGGAGTGACCTAAGACCCTAAGTATGTTCGGCGGATATCCGTTTTGGGTCATTTTAAGTTGAATGAGCAATGTCCGTCCGTCTGTCTCTCTGCTGGCTGATGCGCACGATAACTCTCGAAAGGATTAACCGTTTGACTTCTCCGGCTAAATTCGAAGATAGGCCATATTGGTCCACTCCTTCTAGTACCTCCCCCACAAAGGGTTAACATTTAGTGAAATATTGATTGTTTAATAACTTCTATACTACTTATTTGAATAGTCTGAAATTCTACACCTAGCATCAGTTAATTAGTCACTATTACCTCGAGAAAAATGGGCGAAGTTGCCACGCCCCTTTTGTTACCTCCCACACAAATGGACAATTTTGAACCAAAAGTTAAAAGCTTATAACTTTATTACCAGTGCATACAAAAACCTTGAAATTTTGTACAGTGTAATGCGTTTATAGTACCTAGAGTCCAGAGAAAAATGGGCGTTATTGGCAGGCCCCTTTTGGTACCTCCCACACAATTGGACCTTTTTGAACAAAAAGTTAACAGATTTTACTTTAACACCAGTGCATACAAATACTTAAAATTTCGTACAGTGTAATGCTTTCATAGTACCTAGAGTCTAGAGAAAAGTGAACGTTATTGGGACGCCCTTTTGGTACCTCGCACACCAATGGACCACCAAAAGTAAACAGTTTTTAAATTTAATACCAGTAAATACTTTAAAGTAATTAAATGCAATTTAAATTGATAATAATTTATTTAAAACAAAAAAATAAATACATTAACTAATATTTTTTTGGGACTCAAGGTGAGGGTCCCAAAAAGTAAAGTTAACTCGGTTTACCCGACTGAACTTTCTTACTTGTTTTTGTAATTATCACGTTTAGAAAATTAATATCAATCGATACGTGCAAAAAACTAAAGAAAAGACGTTTGAAAAATCATTTCTATTCGTCGTAACTCAAGAAAATATAAACAAACCTGTGATGGCACATATTCTATATTCGTTGACTTTGTACATATAACAGAGATGTGAAATCAAGTACGAAAGTTTTAGTCGGGTACACCGACTAAGGTATACCCTCACTTTGTGAGTAACGTAGTATGGAATATTACAGGAATTAATCTATCAATTTGTATGGGAGCTACCAGAAGGAGTTTATCAAATATACTTATTTTTCGCTGAATAGTAGGTACTTTAAATACATTGCACTGTGTTGAATTATAAGCGTTTATGTGCACTAGAATATTAACTAGAGTGATCAAAAAACCGTTTTTTTTTGAAAAAATAGAAAACCGGTGGATGTTTTATTTTTAAGTTATAAAAAAACCGGTGGGCGGTTTTTTTCTTCGAAGAAAACCGGGGAAACCGGTAGAACCGGTTTTTTCTGCATAACAAAACAGTATGAAAATTGCCGTTTGAAAAACATTTTCCTTTTTAATAACAAAAAAGGCGATTTTTAATATTAAATTTTTAAAAGCGATGTCTTCAGATCAGAAATCTTGCACCAAATTTAGTCCTGTTGGATAGTAGTTATGAGTTGGATTGTGATGAATATTGTCATTTGAGTCAAACAGTCCTTTTATCTCATACTTATAACTAATTAGCTATTGTATTTAGAAACATTTTCCAAAAGTGTTATCGATAGTCTTTTCTTCAACCTTTTAAAAAAATTAGCAAATATATTTTCATTACTTTTTTGCAAAATTAAACTTTTTTGAAATTTGGTAAAAACCTATGTTTTAATTTTTGATTTTTTTGCTCAAAAGAAAGCTTAGATAATTTCCTTTAAAAGCTTTGTGACCTATTAATGGGATGGGACCTGTTGATCTACCAAAATAAATATAAACCTCTGAAAAAAAAAAAATTAACGTTCAACCAAACATTTTAGCATTTCAGATGGGAAAAACAACCGTTTGACAAAAATGTCAATATTTGACACCCTCCAACTCGGAAAGTCCTTAACCGATCTCGTTGGAATTGTGTCTCATAACTACTATCTGATAGGGCTACTTGGTGCAATTTTCATCCCGACAGAAGACATCCCTTTTAAAAATTAACTCACTTGACATGAAATTCCCCTTATGTAGTTCAGTCAAGAAAATATTAATATTTCGGGGTATTAAATAGAATATTTAATAGAGGTACTAAATCTTTATACATATATATTTTATATACACACACTTTAGTGCAGGTGGGTATATACGAGATATAAATATGTAAGAGTATGCAATAGTCGGTTTACCCAATTGAAATGTTCTTACTTGTTTTTGTTTCGGTTTGGAAGTGGGAGAATGCGTTTACTTTTCACATAACTTCTGCGCGTATGAATCATTTATTTTCTTTAAATTTTTGTAATTTGTATAGAAATTGGTGAATGGCTTCGGATTCTAGCAAAGTTGCCGAGTCTTTTTAGGCCATATAAGGAGATCTTTCATATTAGGCATGTTTTCGTTACAAGCTAGCACTTTTAGTTTAGCACTTTGCAACGAAAACAACTGACTTCCACTAACTGGCACATAAGCAATAAGTGGCGGATTTTCACTATCTGGTAGCAATGGTGTCATGAGTATATTGCTATATATATATATATATATATAGTATATATATACATATTGCTAAATATAGGGTGCCCAATCTGGCAACATCATACTCGATTAAGACATGAACACAAGCACCAAACTTCATCGGGAACTAATAGTGCTTAAAAGTGCTTAGCTCCCCATACAAATTAAGCATTTATGGTGTAACGAAAACACGCCTATTATTATCTTAATTTGTGATATCTTGTATATAAAGTTGTAAATAATTTTTAATATTTTAGTGATAATAAAAAAACCGTAAAACCGGTGGAAACAAACGAAAAAAACCGGTTGTTCGAAATTTATGATTTTGAGAAAAACCGGGGACGATGGAAGCAGAAAACCGGTGGGCCGGTTTATTTTAAACCGGTTTTGATCACTCTAATATTAACGCTATGAGCTATTCAATTTTGGTATAATTTGACCATTATGACAGGACTATCGGTACTTTAACAGCGTTACACTCTGAAAATTTGTAGTATTTTCGTGAATTGGTACTCACGCTATAAGCTTTTAACTTTTTGTACAAAATGCTACATTTCGCTCTCTTACTTCAAGAGGTACATAACTCAAAATTGAAAATTGTCAAGATGTGTAACTTTAAGTCCGAATAAAAACTTAAGTAACATGAATTGACATGTTTCAAAACGCTGGAATAGTACAAAATATGGTTGTTTACTTATAAACTGAATTTCGCTGAGATTAATTAATAGACATTTCTGTAAAGCAACCTCAAAAATTCTAAATTTTGAGTTATGTCACTCTTGAAGTGAGTGAGCGATTTGTATGGGAGGTACTAAGAGGAACGTGACAATAAAGCTAATTTTTCACTGGACTGTAGGCACTATAAAAGCATTACACTGTACACAATTTCAATTATTTTTATGCACTGGTATTAATGTTATAAGTTGTTGACTTTTTGTGTGAGAGGTACCAAAAGGGGAGGGGCCACTTCACCCATTTTTCGTAGGTTGATAGCAAAAAATAATCTATTGATAAGTCTGGAATTACAGAGGATTCGGATAAGTAGTACAGAAGTTATTACTCAATATTTCACTAAATTTTAACCCTTTGTGAGGGAGGTACTAGAAGGAGTAGACCAACGTGGCCCATCTTCGAACTTAGCCTGAGATAGAAAAAATATGATCCCATACCAAATTTTAAGTCAATCCGTTACTCCTTTCGAGAGATATCGTGATCTCCAGTCACAGACAGAATTATACTTATAATTATATTCTCAACTATTGAAAGGGCAATTATTTGGGAGTGAAAAACTTTACTAACATCGTCTTTGGAAGTACTTAAATTGTGATTCCTTAGGAAGTACTTCCATATTTTTTTCTGGGTACGAGTATTGCTGGAATAAACTATTTGTGTAAAAATTTCAGTCAAAGGTTGTTGTTCCAGAAAACCACAGATATAAGGATAACATTTTATTCTATGACCCGAAAAATCTTTGAAGTGGAGAATAAGCAAATGGTGCACTGATTTTTTTAATTAAAACTTTAAAGGCTGTTAACAAAATGTCAGTCAAGTACACAACTAGGTTATACCATCACTTTAATATGGTTCTCAGTTTAGGAGCCAGAAACCTGAAAACATTTTATTTATTCTACAGTTTTGCAAAAGTTGTCTGATGTAAAGAATATGAAATATTTTTGATGATTCATACAGAAGTTATGGTGAAGTTGTGTTTGATGAATCTCAAGTCAATTTGTTTATGGGGGTAACAGAAGTGCTTGACAAATCAACTGGAAAATCTGGTGTTTATGACAAAAATAATCAAATATGAGAGTGACATCTACATGCTGACTATATCAAAATATGGAACAATTTTGTATCTCTTTAGTTTCAGAAAGTTTTTATCAAACTGAAATTGTTATCAATTTTTTTGAAAATTGTGTCTTATACGTGTTCACTAAAAATGTATATGGGCTGGTCCTCCTATATTTCTAAATCATATGTATGTTGTTTTAACAACGATAGCTCTTCCACTTCACAATTTTAATGAAATTTTTAGTGAATTTTTTACAAAATCAGAAAAAACTTCTACAACTTTGGTGCGACTTTCTCCTTTCGCGGCTCGTTTTGCACTGCCGATCTCTAGATTTAATTTTTATAAAAAATTAACCCTTTCAAGGCGGCTTCAAAAGCTGAAATTATCACGAAAATAGCCATTTTTTAAATTTATTCGAAATATGTGCAGAAGTCCAGAACAAATTTAATATTTTTCGACTTTGAATTTTTATTTTCACTTAGGTTAGGTTAGGTTGAAAAGAGGAGACGTTTAAACGTCTCATGTCCATGGACATACACTTACGCCAGTGGTTCGGCCTGTTGTGCGCTCCTTATTTATGATCTTTTTATACCTCACGAGTTACAGAAAATCGGTACTACACACGAATTTTCTCAGTATCTTCCAGTCATATTCTCTGAGAAGAGTCAAGTCTGGCAATATGTCGGACCCGAAATGTTGGGATCTTGCATGTGTGAAAGCCGGGCAGTGACACAGAAAATGTTCCATCGTTTCGATGTTTTCTATTTCATTTAAGTTTGAACAATTTTATAACAAAATGTGGCTACAGTGCTTTTTACGTCCCACAACCCCGATTTTTTTTTGTAAATTTTGCGCACCCCACCTAATTGACCCAAAAATCACGAAAATGTTGTCGCAAATTGGGGCTTGGACCCATGGGACCCTCAAAACCCAACAAATTGACCCGGTCCCCGACATAGTCAATATTATACTCAAACGAAAGGAAATGACGAGGAAAACCGAAATGTAGGGAAAATAATATAGACCCTGTGACCCCCTAGGTGCATAATTTCAAAAAAATATTGGTTGTGGGACGTAAACTGCACTTTTGCCCAATTCCTGCCAATGAAATTAAATGAAATAATTACTTCTATTTTAAGTGACCGGGTTTTTTTATCAATGTATTATCACATGAGACATAAACAGTGGAGAAAGGCCAGTGTGCGCAAAAACCTACTCTTTTGAAAGGGGTTTTCAGTTTCTGTAAAAAGAAAATATTTTTGATCCATGTTTTTGTTGGGTTGAGAAGAAACTGGTGAACAACAACACTACAACACCCTAGAAATCCGTACATTAAAATTAACCGATTAATTTGAATGAACGGATTAAGGATTCTTCGAAAATTGATTTATCACTAAGATATTCTTTTAGAGCTGCATTTTTGACCGAATATTCACAGCTAAACACCTTTGGTGCCTCCCAAACAAAATGGCAAAAAATAAAATATATGAAAAACTATTTTTTTTTAATTTCCCTTACTTTAACAATATTGATTATAATTTGTATATTTATTTATTTTTTATAAATATATTTCATGTTTTTTCGCGCCTGAAAAAAAATATATATTTTCTAATCGCTTCTAATCGTGATATTTCCAACATTTGTTGCCTTCACAATTTTCTTTAATAAAGGGTATCAAGGCCCTATCAGGCTTATACTTCAACAAATATGGTGCAAATTCTAAAGGTATCTTCGATGAAAATTGAAATTTTAAAGCAAAATTTTTTAAAAAAAAACTACCATAAAAAAATAATTTTTTGTTTTGGTTTCATAAAATAGTATGCATCAACGTACACAAAACAAGTTTTTAGATCTCGGAAACAAAAAAAATTGTTTGTGGCATAGGGTTATCAGTATTAACTAGCTTAACCGTTAAATTTGTTCGATATTTTTAGTTCGATATTATAGTTTTGATATAACAATGGTGTTTTCCTTTCTAAACCAGTAAGGAAAGGCAGAAAGTCGGGCGGGGCCGACTATATAATACCCTACACCTCCCTAACAATGCGATAAGGGTCATTGCAATAATAATTTGGAATAATTGGTAAATGGGTAGAAACGTATTCTAATTCTGAAACGATAATCGCTAAATTAAGCAATATTCGTTCCTAAAGTGAGAAACATCTTTCTGGAAAATTTTAATGATCGGAAGTAAAATACAACTTCTATAGCGGTTTGATACCAAATCAGGAGGAACATATATATGGAGCTTTAATATAAATCTGAACCGATCTTCCCTGAATACGTATTCATGTAAAAAGACCTCCTTCTGTCGAATTTCGTACTGATGGGATATAAAATACAGTCTCTACAGCGCTTACATGTCAAATCGGGGGTAACATATATATTGGAGCTATATCTAAATCTGAACCGATTTTCTCCAAATTTGGCAGTATTCCTTCATGTAATAAGAAACCTCTTTCTGCCGAATTTCGCACTGATCGGATATAAAATACAGTTTTTACAGCGCTTACAGGTCAAATCGGGGGTAACATATATATGGGGGATATATCTAAATCTGAACCGATTTCTTCCAAATTTAATAGTGTTCATCCATATAGTAAGAAACCTCTTTCTGCTAATTTCATACTGATCGGGTATAAAATAAAGTTTTTACAGCGCTTACATGTCAAATCGGGGGTAACGTATATATGGGGCTATATCTAAATCTGAACCGATTTCTTCCAAATTTAATAGTGTTCATCCATATAATAAGAAACCTCTTTCTGCCGAATTTCATACTGATCGGATATAAAATAAAGTTTTTACAGCGCTTACATGTCAAATCGGGGCTAACATATATATGGGGACTATATCTAAATCTGAACCGATTTTAACCAAATTCAATAGGGATCGTCCTGGGGCCAAAAAAAAGATGTGTGTAAAGTTTCGTCGAGATCGGACCATAATTGCGACCTGTACTTTGATTACAAGAATACATGCACAGACGGACAGACAGACAGACGGACAGACAGACAGACAGACGGACATAGCTAAATCAACACAGAAAGTGATTCTAAGTCGATCAGTATAATAAACGATGGGTCTATTTCTTCTCCTTTTGGGTGTTACAAACAAATGCACAAAGTTATAATACCCTGTACCACAGTGTGGTGTAGGGTATAAAAAGGTATTGCCCTGTCAGAGAGCAGTATTTTAATAATGTCGCCTACACCTTCTTGTACTGCTGCATTTTAAATGGTCAGAATCGAAAACAAAAATGTAAAAAGCTACCCTTTTAACTCACTAAAAAAGCGAAACCCTTTCATAGTACGGCATTTTTTTACAAACGAAAACAAAAACAACAACGCGCTTTTTGTAAGTTTACCCGAAAGAAATATAAATTTGGTAATAAACGAAAAAACAGGAGAAGTCGACGTTTAGACTCTTTCAGAAACAAAAATACTTCGAATTTTTTGTACTAAAAGTCAATTCATCGATTAGGTCGTCGAAAGTCGACTTATAGAACTCTACGGTGAGCGCTGCAGAAGATAATAAAACAATTTTTTTACTAAAACAATTGAAGACATGGACCTGGACTGGGCCACAATCAATCTTTTGCGCACAAGGATGTCAGTTGGCCACCTCTTAGCTGTGGGTAGTACCGTGAATGATCGAAGCTATGCAATAGAATGAGGCTATACTAACATTGTCATTCCCTTTCAAACAACTTGATTTACTCGATCTGCAATCCTATAAAGTATATATTATTGTCTAAAAAGTCTACAACGATTTAGCCATGTCGGTCTATCTGTTGAACTTATGCTACAATCCGTAATAATAGAACTAGGTTGATGGAATTTGTCAAAGATATTTTTTTCAGTTTTAAGTCGTTTTGGTTTTAAAACGAACCTTATCTGCTAATGTTTTGATATGGCTTTTACATAAAGGACGCTCCCAAATATTTTTAAGCTATAAAAACCACATGTTCTATGAAATTTTCCTGAAACTTTGCAAGAATACATCACAACAAACATTTCTGTTCATATTTTGTTATAGTTTACATGTAGAGGTAGCTGTCAAATATTAGATGTTTGGATATAGCTATCCTACAGAGGTCGCTCGATGCGTTATATGCCACATATTTCAAATAAACTGCAGAATTATTTTTTTTGCAGGATTTTTCTACACCAAAAATGATCTGCAGTGATAAAGTCTCCATACATATCGCATATAAATTGTTTCAGCTACAAATAAAGTCATATTACCAAATTTCGGCCCAATTCGATGAAATTTGTGGATTTTGTTGCGTTAACCTAGGATCTTAGTATGGAGGCTACATGAAAACATGGACCTATGGCTACCGTTCTTCGTGTGAAAAGTTCCGGGTATAAATAACAGCGAGTTACCAATTGTTTGCCCGATCAGTTATAATTTGTGGTCTATATGACGTTAAGAAGTCAAATTAGGGAGTTATACCAAAAAAATGGTAAGATCTGTACCAAATTTAACTCATCTAGCTCAATTATTGTAGATTATAGCGTGATTACAACAGACGGATGGACGGTCGGACATGACCAAATCGTCTTAGAATTTTACGACGTTTAAGAATCTATATATAATTTATGGGGTCTCAGACTAATATCAGTATGCAATTTTTTTTGTGTCCCTGACCTAGACATTTTTATACCCTACACCACACTGTGGTACACGGTATTATAAGTTTGTTTCACGGCAGATGTTTGTAACACCTGAAAATAACACAGCTAGACCCACCTTAAAGTATACCGATCGCCTCAGAATCACTAGCTTAGTCGATTTAACGATGTCCGTCCGTCCGTCTGTCCATGTAAAGTTGTTCGTCGACTACAGGTCGCAATTTCACTGCGATCGTTCTGAAATTTTGCAGTTTAGAGTATTTCGCGGCTGTTAAGATCGCTATTGAATTTGGTTGAAATCGGTTCAGATTTAGATATAGCTCCCATATATATCTTTCGTCCGATTTGGCCCTTTAGTCCTATAGAAGCTGTATGTTACAACCGATCGTTTTGAAATTTAGAATGGTAGAGTTTCTTGATCCATGAACCAACATTGCCGAATTTGAAGAAAATCGGTTAAGATTTAGCTATAGCTCCCATATATATGTTTCATCCGATTTGGCTCTTTAGATCCAATCGTTTTTATACCCTACACCACACTGCGGTACAGGGTATTATTTAAGTATAAAATGTCCCAAAAGTAAATTTATGTAAACAATTTGTACATGAATTACAAAATTTATATATCACAGTTATTCAATATTACGAGAGTGGTGTAGGGTATTATATAGTCGGCACCGCCCGACTATATAATACCTGGTTTTGGTATAGATTGAAGCATACTATGTTATGAAATAAAAAATAAATTTTTAAAATTCCAATTTTATTGGAAGTTACCTTTAATATTTGGACCATATTTTTTGAAGTATAAGCTCGATAAAGCTAGGAAATCATTTAGATTAAAAGAAGTTATGAAATGCTGAAATATATTAGTAACTGTCGATAAAATAATTAGAAAAAAGTTGATTTTTTTCCAAAAAATCGTTTTTTGGTGGCACGAAAAAATTATAAAAAATATAAAAAAAATTCACAAAAAATCGTTTGTTTAATTTTTTGAAAGCTAGATCCTAACGAAGAAAACAATGCCTATGCGAAATTGTTTATCTGGAAATTATATTATTTTCCTATTGCAAATTGCTTACGATGCAGACGTAGATCCACGCGAACGAACCTTAGAGAAACCAAATTCCAGACGAAAGTGAGTGACTTGTTTTCTTTGGATTAAGTGTTCGTTTTAGATAGAGAAACAGGCTATTAAGGTTTCGGAGTATATTCCCGATCCCGTGCACTTCTGCATTTTTCATCCATTATTGATTCCTGCATGCGATACGCGTAATGTATACATCGAATGGTTGATGATTCAGCATAACCTCCACACGCTGAAAAAAATCACTTCTGTAGTATATTGTCTCAAACATATTCGGCTTGAAACATATATATGTTTAGGGTACACTCTAAACATATAATATTGGGTACACACAAAAAATATATATTTGGGAAAATGTTATTCTAAACAAATCTTTGTTTACATCCCAATATGTTTTTATTTTGGGACAAATATATCCGAAACAAATATTTATTTGCACAAAAGAATTCAGAAAATACGTTAATTGTGTTGATTTTTTACTAATTCAAAGTTTTTTTTTGAAATTTTTAGTGTTCGTAAAAATAATAATAAATAATAATAGAAATCGTATAATCTTAGATCAAAATAAATTACTTGGAGGATTGGAATACTAACTCAGAAATGAAATGATTGGTTTAAACAGAAGTTAATGCTGCATATGGTATTGTAACTGGGAGGTACAATTCGAAACTAAGGGAAAATTTAAACTGAAATTCTAAAAATCCAGCAAAATTTTTGAAAATTTTTTTAAATAAAATATATTTGAATAAATTCCTAAACAATAATTTTATTTGTACTTAAACACATATGTATTTTATTTGAGAAATTTAGTTTGCAAATATATTTTGTTGTAATATATTAATATAAGCGTTCCAAATATATTTTATTGATTTTCAAATAAAATTTACTTGCTCAAAAATATATAATATTTAAAAATTTGTGTTACAAATATATTTCCTTTCGATTCAAACATATCAAAAAAGACGATTTTGCCCCGTGCAGTGTCATGTGAGGAGTAGATCTGAGTCTCTGCATTTTGGCTATGATTTATGTATCGGTCTTTTAATTGCTGCATACACCCTTTTTACAAATGTATATCAGTGGATAGTAAGTGTTGAAGTAGTGACTCACCTCGTTTGTTTATGCCCGTTCTTCCCCATATGATGTGGTGTGCATTTGCATCACCTTCGATGCCCTTTAATTCTACACCATCTTATCAGGAACGTAGCTTATCAGAAATAGGGTCGTCGGATTAATTTGTCAGGAAAATGAGTGCAAAAACCAGCATATGCTTCATTTGCTGCCTGTCTGAGAGTAGGAGACCTGAAACTACGGACCTTGTTGCTCGCCAACCAGTGTTCCTTTATTAGGGCCACGTCAATACTTTCTTTCCCCATTACTCACAACAGCTCGTCCGACGCGGCTTCAGAGTGATGTAGTTTTATTTACACGACATTCATGCCACAAGAAGTTGCTGTCGTTTTCGTCCTCGCCTGGGACGGAAGGCCGGAATCGGTTTAGTCCGAATTTCATAGTGCTCTTAGAGAACAGGGACGTAGGGATTCTGGACCTAACTTCATCCAGAGGTCCTTTCCGTCCCCTTTGTCTCTCGCTCGGTCTCGGACGATCTTCAAATCCCCGGCTTCTATGCTCTTTTGATGAGGGCCAGAATAAATTCGTCATCCAGGATTGGAGGTTGGACCCATACTTTAATCATGATTAATTTGTTGACGCATGCTGACGGAACTCGAGAGCTCTAGGGTTCCACATCGAACAATCTTCACACCCATATGCCATGTGGCTCTGTCAAACTTCATCCAGAGGTCCTTTCTGTCCCCTTTGATCTTCCAATCGCCCTCTTCTAGGCTCTTGTTCTGTATTTTGATGAGGGCCAGAATAAATTCTCCATCCAGGATTGGAGGTTGGACCCACACTTTAATCATGATTACTTTGCAACATCGAACAATCTTCACGCCCTTATGCCTTTTGGTTCTGTCAAACTCGATGAAAGAAAAATTTTTGTCTGTTGCTAGGGCTTCGTGCATTTCCGCTGAATGCTTTCCTCGACCATCAGCCTTCCGTGGAGATTCTTCCTTCTGGCTTGATGCTCAGGCGCCGATGACAGGCTGGTAGATTTTTTGACCCGCTTGCCTTCCGGAGCCTGGGAGTTGTTGGAGCGTTGTCTTTTGGCAGCGTTGTGCTGTTCTTTGGGGCCAAATGAGCCTGCGGTGGCGGGGTGGTTTTCTCTTTGGCGGCCAGCTTTCTTGCTTTTGAATGGGCCTTTAGTTAGCATTGCATCTAATTGCCACAGTCTTCAGGCGGGAGTCTTAGGTTACAGCTATACACTCTTACCTGGAGATATTCACCCTAAGATGCAACCCGTAAGCCCCCGATTCGCTCCAAGATCGATTATGCTTAACTGATCAATGATCTGTCTAAGATATCTGCGGCAATCGAAGGCATAGAAAATAAAGAAAACCTGATCTGGCAAAAGTCTGATGATGTTTGTAGAGCGAATTGGCAACTCTTAGAGGAAAATTTTACAAATAGAAATCTAAATTACAAAGCACGGAAAAAACTTACATATATTGTGTGATTTTTAGAGGCAAACCTTAACCTAAACCCTAAATATACATGAAAGTCGTTGTAATTAAGAGAAGTTTTTACTACATGACTATTTGACTTTGTTTTTTAAAATAAATTTGGAGATTTCTCACAGAACAAACCTCAAAACCGCCGGGAACTCTCAAATCGCCTGTATGAACAATATTAAGTTCTCTGCCTCCAACATAGAACAATCTGCAGATATGTCGTCTGTCACAGAAAACTGTATTAGCAATTCTAAGTTCTCGCCCCAGAAAATCACCCTTTACTTTATGTGACAGTTGGGGTCTGAGTGGGGGCGGTTCAAAGAACAGTTCTGCCAAACACGCTATTGTATAAATTGACCTGCAGATAATAGCAATTTCATGTTACAATAATTTCTTTACGAGAAATTGATTTCATTTTATTCGACAGCGCCACATAAATAATTCATTTGTGATCCGTTTGAATTTTCAGTCACTTAAATGAATATTCAATCAATACATCAACAAATGTACAGAATAACAACCACAACAACAAGGATAATAGTACAAGTACATAATAACAAATTGAAGCAATCCTTCGGCTGGATAGACGGACAAGGCGCATTGCCTCATAACACAACCGCCAATCAAATGGCAATTTCATTATTTAGATAATTTAAATGCAAAATACAGTTTGTAATGGCACAACCAACAGAAAGAAAATGGCGTCTCACCCCAAAACAGAAAAATACAACAAAAGTTACAAATCTGCAATTATGCAATTACAAAACACTCCAATTGACAAGAAGACAATGCAAATGCATTGTTGGCGGTCGATACTCGTACATTCTGTTGTAGTGGTATCTGTCGTATGTCGAGGAGTACAGGGGATCCGGGTGCATTGCTGTCTTCCCGGATGTTCATTTTGATGAAAACATGCCAATTTTATTAAATAAATAATTCAAAGGAAATGGTAAATGATACGGTTCCAAGTCAAGTGGAGCAACAAACTAATGGGGTTATGATATGGTAAATTGCCAGGAAATTGTTGTGAATTTAAAAGTATGCGCGGAACAGGTAGGCCTCCCTGAATACAGTCTGTGGATAGAAAGGAAAGTATATTCGTATATGATGAAAACAAGTTACCTTCAGTCCCAAAATATATTCGTAAATTTTTTATTTTTTGCTTAACTTAAATCCCATTTAATAAATTTAAATTGCATGCACTAGTATTAAAGTCCATTTGTATGCGAGGTACTAACGCCAATATTTCACGAGGTAATAGTGACCAATAAACTAATAGGTTAAGAATATTTAATATCGACCTATGTAGTTTATTTTTGGCTAAAATGTTTATAAGAAATTACAAATAGGTCAAAAAAGATCGCGCGATCATTTTTTCATCATTTTTTTTTAAAAATTTTGTGGCCATTTGAAATTTTGGAAAAATTAGTTTTTAGGAACGGCCGAACCAATTTTTGCTAAGTTTACTTTGTATTAAAGAGGATAAAATGCAAATTTTTTTGTAATTTTTTTTTTTTAAATTTGTAAAAAAAATTGTTACCAAAGTTTTTTTTAGAAAAAAATTGGTCCCCCCTCATTTTTTTTCAAATTTTCACAGAATATTCGTCGTACTCTCTCAAATCCAAAACAGTAACAAATTTTGTGAGACTCAATATTTGTAAAAGTTATGGACGAAATATTAAGACTGGTCTGACAATTTTCGTCTATTTTTGCAAAACACTGCACAGTGGTACGAATTCAAAAAGGGGGAATAATCTGACGGTTTCTTAACGAAACAACTGATTGCCACCAAACTTGGCATGGTAGATGAAAAGGTGTTTGAGAAGTTAAGTTTTACATTTGGGCCCCCTATGTCAGACGGGGGCAGAGCTAGAGGGCCTCAAGATTGCCCACATCAGGTGAAGATAATGTTCAGCGGGTGTAACTCGTGTTTCTCTTCCGATTTATAAAATTTCTTTTTGTGTGTGTTCTACTAACTGAGGTCTATTTTTTACAGCTAAGAATTATCTCGTATAGTTACCGAGAAGTTGAAAATTTAACACAATATGCACCGATTTCATCCGTATCAACATGTCTGGATGGGCAATAAAATTTCCTATATGACGAAAAGAAAAATTTGTTCGATATACCCAATAGTACAAATAGTTATGAGAGCAAATTTCGAAAAACCTAAAAACAAATTTTTTTCAAAACTCCAAAAAAATTATAGCGAGATCCTATTTGACCTATTTGTAAGTGCTTATAAACATTTTAGCCGAAAATAATTTACATAGGTCGATATTAAATATTCTCACTTAATTATACTCCCCATACTATGGTGAATGGCATAGTAACCAAATC
Organism: Eudasyphora cyanicolor; assembly: GCA_963930755.1. NCBI lineage: Eukaryota > Metazoa > Arthropoda > Insecta > Diptera > Muscidae > Eudasyphora > Eudasyphora cyanicolor. Next base: position 214,466,885 of record OZ005736.1, read on the forward strand.
CGAATATTGATGAAAGCCTTCTTATCAAACCAGGGACATATCTATATTAGGTTCAACATACGACTTTAAAACTTCGCCGGTTATAGAATTCTGCTTTCTCTTCAGGAGGTTGATATGAAGTTTGTCGCACATACAGACTATGTGACAATAGCGGAGAGAGGGAAATTTGCAAGTACGCTTAGGGACATCCTTCATAGACAGGACCCTTCACATGACTTCCAAGTCGGGGGAGGAGAACGAACTTGGAGTAAGCTTAACAAAAACCGAGTTGGCTTTCTTCAGCCGAGTGTACAAACTTTCAGCTGTAGACATTTACTTTACTGACGCTGCAACATCTCTTGGGATGAATCTTAATTTCCAGCTCTCCATCCTCGATGGGGCAATATGTAATTGTGCACTGGCTGTAAACCAGGGTTGTTATACCCATGATGTTCAGCGACAGTGCTTCTCATTCGTATTGTCTCTGCGGCTCCCTCGAAGGCTTGCAAACAGGTCAAGGAAACATTCGTACAATAAAGTGCCCTATATTAAATTTACGACTTTTCCCTGCATTATACACGTTTAACTTTTGTAATCCTCAAGGCTTCCTACAAAGTAGAGAAAAGGCTGCCTACTTGCGAATCCCTGTGTTATTGTTTGATGAGCGGCACTTGAAAACTGATATATATGGTTCAAAGAATAGCCGGTGATTTAAGAACCACTCCGTCTCATGCATTCACTGTAATCCTACATTTGCTTCCTCTGTAAATTCTAGATAAACAGTCTGCTGCAGCTACGGCATTTATCGCAATGAAATTTTAAACACTATTTATGTACATAATAGTCGTGTTTTCGTTACACCATAGGTGCTTAATTTGTATGGGGAGCTAAGCACTTTTAAGCATTATTAGTTCCCGATGAAGTTTGGTGCTTGTGTTCCTGTCTTAATCGAGTATGGTGTTGCCAGATTGGGCATCCTATATTTCGCAGTATGGCATCTCATTTTGGAGAGATTATTGTCAATTATTGTGAATTAGCGGGAAGAAGAAGAACAGAAATGGAAAATTATTTCAATATTTGCAAAAAGAGTGTAAACAATTGAACATAGAATAGTAAATATATGTTTTATAAATACATTTCACGAATTTTTTGTCTGTTTCGCACTGTTCTGTCTCCGCAACTCGTGACATCATTGTTACCAGATAGTGGAAATCCGTCACCTACCGCTTATGCGCCAGTTAGTGGAAATCGGTTGTTTTCGTTGCAAAGTGCTTAACTAAAATTGCTAGCTTGTAACGAAAACATACCTAATGTACAACGTAACGCTAGCGGTTTTTTTTTCAATTTGTTAATATATTTTATTTTACAATAACAAATTAACCGATTTTTCTTAAGCTTTTTCACTTCAATGTCAGAAATTTCGAAAAACCCTCCCAACGTTACCTGGGGAAAACGATTATCTATAGAAGTAAATTTGGTTTTTGATTTCAAATGATCCATCATCGAGTTATGATGGACACCGCAATTCAACTTTTTTCCGTTACGCTTCGAATAATTGCTGCCATTGCCATTTTTGTAATATTTCTTCATGAAATTATTACGCAATATACTTCGAAAGTTAGACTATAATATAGCATTGGTTTTAATCAAAAGATTTTAACTGTGTCGAAAATCACAAAAATGTTCCTTTTTTGCACGAATTAAACTGCAAAAAGGTAAAATCACTGCTTGGTATGTCATTTTGCGCTACGTGGAAGCTACGACTATCAACCATTACACCCATGTGTCGTGTTTAATTTCCTGTGATGGCTGACTCATAATGTATGAGTACACTGATTTCTATTAATTGTACGTGCAACGATCTTGTTGGCGCTGTTGTAATTTCACCGCTTATCACGTACGTTTTTTCTTTTTGCAATTTTTTTACGTTTCAGTTCACTGCCATTCATGATGCATTTCTGTTCTAATGTAATGCATTTCTGTGTAATGGCATTATGTCATACTTGGGATGTGCCTGTATTGAACAAAGTAGTGATCTTCTGTGCAGCGACCAACATATCGCTCACTTACTTCAAGACTGTTATAACTCAAAATTGCAAATTTTTGAGGTTGTCTTACAGAAATGCGAATTTTGTAAATATCCATAAATTAATCTCAACGAAATTTAGTTTATAACTAAACAATCATACACGCAAAGAAAAAAAAACGTTTGGGCGTCGTTTATCGCAAACATTTTTCTTTGTCTCAAACGCTCCACTTTTCCCGTAACGGTTGAAATATTTGCGGTGAATGCAAAAGTTTATCGTAAACGTAGTTTCTCTAGCTGTAAACGAACATTATTTCATTCCAAAATTTTCGTAATTTACTTTAATGGTAAACGAAAAACGTTTACGGAACCATATTGTATTTAAACATGATTAGAGTTGAGAGAACAAAGAGCTAAACTTGTTTTCATTTTGTGAGAGTGCGGTTTTATAACTTTTTTATTATTTATATGACGGAATAATATGTGCAGATGTATGTGAACAGAACTCAAAAGATTCAGATATGTGTGTATACAACACAAAAAGTGACGTTGCAACGTTTCTGCAAAAAGATGGAGATGTGTGTGTACAACACAACACAAAAAGAAACGTTGCAACTTGGCATACATGTTTGTCCGCGTTGCTTTATTAACAGACGGTGGTGGAAATTTATTTATCTGCATCCCTCCCTCCGCACTGTATTTGTGCGCGTGTGTGGCAAAATTAAAAATATTTTTACCAGTGAACTCAAAATGATTTCATTCAAAGAATTAATTAAACCAAAGAATCTAAATTATCGGAGGTGCGATATCTCGCAAATATACTGCGGACTCCAATTTTATGTTATAGGTAAATGGTAAATGAAGTGAAGACATGTGGAAAAATAACCAGATAGTTAATAGCAAAAAAATGGATCGAGCACTGCATGAAAATTCCAGAAAGCCGGAATAATAAAATAGTAGATTATAACAGAAACTGAGACCTATTATTGCTTTTGTTAACGACTAACTGGTTATTTTTCTACACGACTTAAATTGTGAATAAGCAAATTAAAATCATTAACAATCAATCATCACACGTTTAGGTAGTGAAGCTGCTAATGGTAATTGTGAAATAAATTTATTCAGGCACAATGCAACTGGATACTTCTGGAAACTGCTCATATGTTCAACACTAAACAGTTAAACTTTGTTTTTTAATGACACTATGCAACAGGATATTTCACCCGAAGTTTTTCATGTTATTTTCTGATTTAATTTAGTATTCTATTCATGAACGTGGAAACTTTTGAATTGTCAGCATTTGGGTCAGAATATTGACCTATAAAATTCACTTTTGTTTAAAAAGTTTGATATATGGTAAGATAACATCTCCCTTTGATCCATAAAATGGACTACTAATTTTTAATATGTTCTAACATACATGCATTCTTATATACAGTTTGTCTACAACTCAATTAGAAGATAGCAGCCAAATAAGAGCGAAAGTGTAAAAATTGTGACATTTTTGATTATAAACATAATTTTATAAAACATATGTATTAAATATCATAATTCAATCAAATTTTTTTTTTTTTGCGACAATCGTTTTCTCATTTATTGTTAAACTGACATTGCTTGTGACAAACACAAAGACCGTTTGCAACAAACGTTTTACAGGGTTTGGGATAAACAGGCACGCTTGTGACAAACACAATAACCATTTGCACCAAACCAAACGTTTGCACCAAACGTAAAAATATAAATAATTTACGATAAGTACACTAACCGTTTGCTATAAACGTTTCTTTGGGTTTTGGGATAAACATAAATCGTTTGTGACAAACGTACACCACAGACGAAACTCGTTTGTCTAATTTTTTGTTTGGGAGTAACGAATTTTTTCTTTGCGTGTATTTCGGATTATTCCACCTGTTTTAAGCTTTCTATTTCGTCTTGTTTATCTTTTTATACGGACTTGAAATTACACATCTCGACAATTTTCGATTTTGAGTTACGACCGTCTTGAAGTAAGTGAGCGATATGTCTCTCATGGTGGCTCTTTCTACCATTTTCCGATTATCTCAGATTCATATCATAGATTACTCTTAGATGTTATAATTCAGAAAACGAAAGTGTTTGATTCGCGCCATCTTTGTTTTCCCCATAAATATTTGTCTCTTTTTTTGCCTGGGTTTACATTTAATTATCTTGATTGTGTCCAGTTATATGAGGGTTGCTATTTATATATCGGTCCTGGCAATGCTGGTGTTGTCAGATGAAAACTGGAACTTCCATTGGAAAGTATGACATTTTTTAGCATAACTTCACTCAGACCGTTTTGTCATTTGAGCGCGAATTGTTTTGGTTACAGTGTGTTGAAAATTCACCTCCAAAACATGGTTTTTGAACGCTTCAACAGCTGCTTCAGGCGTCGAAAAATGTTGACCAAGCAGTTTTTTCTTGATGTGAGTCTATAAGAAGAAGTCATTGGGTGGCAAATCATGTCTGTACGGCGGATGACACATCAATTCGACGTTTTGGCCGGCCAAAAAAGAGCTCGCATTGTCATGATGCACAATCAATCGTCTTCTTCTCTTCCTTTTTCGAATTTCTCTGAAGACTTCAGGCAAACAAATTGTGGTGTACCACTCAGAATTGATCGTCCTACGTTGCTCAAGCGGAGCCACATGACCAGTTTTGCCGAAGAAACAGGCGTCCATTTGCTTCGAAGTGCTTCTTCCACGAACTACTTTCGTTGGATTTGGCTCGTCTTCGAAGACCCACACGGTCGATTGCTGTTTTGTTTCGGGCTCATACGCATAGATCCAAGATTCGTCACCTGTGACGATCTTATAATCGTCTTTTGAAGCACCGCGATCGTATTTTTTCAAAATTTCTTTGCACCAATCGACACGAGCCATTTTTTGAGCGATTGTCAAATTGTGCGGGATCCAACGAGAACAAACCTTTTTACGGCCAGGTGTTCATGCAATTTCGAATGTATGCTGGTGGAAGAAATGCCCAAGGATGCCTCTTTCTCACGTTATGTCACATGACGATCTTGCATTATAAGTTCACGCACGGCATCAATGTTCTCTGGCACAACGGCTTTTTTTGAACGACCTTCACGACCTTAGTCCTTGAGCGAGCGTCGGCCACGATTAAATTCATTAAACCAGTTTTCCACAGTGCTATAGGATGGTGCTTCATCGTCATACAAAGATTTAAGTTCATCGATGCGCAATTGTCGTGATAATCCATGTCGAAAGTTGTGAAAAATGATCGCATGAAAATGTTCACGAGTTAATTCCATTTTTTTGCCAACAAATTTCGAACTTTCCAATGGAAATGTCAGATGGCGCCAGGCATCACTTAGTGTTGCCTAGGCCAGAAATGTATATAGCAACCCTCGTACATATGCCACAAAACTAAGGGAGCTACTATATACAATGCCCTGTAAAGTAGATTAACTACAGTTAAGTAGACTATTACCGTCGCTGGCAATAGTGTACTATGTTTGGCCGTTAAAATCACCTGATCCCGACGGCATTTCCCCAGTAGAAATGTAGCAAATGTTGTAGTACGTTATAAACTGGGTGGATAAACTTAATGAAGGTTGTAACTATTAGGCTCTCTTATATCCCCAATCGATGGAGGAATACCAAAATGGTATTCATATCCAAAGCGGGAAACATATCGCACACTAGGCCAATGGACTTCAGGTTAATTAGTATATGCTCGTTCCTGCTGAAAGATCTGTCCGAAAATTCTTTAGCCAAACTCTTCACCTGAAAATGTTGTATTTATGGCTTAAATAGCTATTTTGAGAGCTACATATACACGTCGACGACAACAAAACAAAATTTTATTGGTATACATTCTTGCCAAAATAGAATACACACAAAATGCAAAGTTTCAGCTAAATTTCTTAGAAAATTTTGTGTTTATGACTTAAATATAGGTGGACTATAACAAAATGTGAACTGATTTAAAAAAATGTACTGCGTTGAATTCTTGTCTTAATTAAATATAAACTGCAAAGATTCAGTTAAGATGCTTAGAAAATATGGTATTTATTGCTTAAATACGTATATTTTGGAGCGACCTCTATAGGCGGACTATAACAAAATATGAACCGATTTGTAAAATTTTTGTTGTGATGAACTCTTGTCAAAATAGAATACAAACTGCAAAGTTTCTGCTAAATTGTTTTAAAAATGAGGTATCTATGACTACCTCTATGGCGACCTCTATAGGGGAGCTATATCAAAACATTGACCGATGTGACCCATTTGCAATCCTAAACAACCTGTAACTATAAGAAATCTTTCTACCAAATTTGATCAACCTAGCTCTATTATTGCGGACTGTAGCGTGATTACGATTTTTAATTTTACGACGATTTATAAGTAATCGTCGTAAAATTCTAAGACTTTATGGGGTCTCAGATCAATATTTAGAGGTATTACAAACGGTGTGACAAAATTAATATACCCCATCCTATGGTGGAGGGTATAAAATCACAATGTGTATTCGCCCAACATGTGGCAAAACGTATTTAAAGCGTCTTAAAGTAATCCACAATAAGAACCTGAAGTTAATATTGGGCCTACATAAAAGATATCCTACCCTCCGGTTACGCCAACGATAACCGAATGTTTTGAGAGGTAAAACTGCTCATCTAACAAAAGTTTATTATTAAATATTCTTTTTCCGAAATGTATGTGGTTTTCTCCTATCTTTATACCCTCACCTAAGACCCTAAGTATGTTCAGCGCATATTAGTTTTGGGTCATTTTAAGTCGAATGAGATATGTCTGTCTGCTGGCTAGTGCGCATGATAACTCTCGAAAAGAGTAACCGATTCACTTCAAATTTGGTATACGGTAATATTTTTTTCTATCTCCGGTTAAGTTCAAAGATGGGCCATATTGGTCCATTCCTTCTGGTACCTCCCACACAAAGGGTTAACATTTAGTGAAATATTGATTCTTTAATAACAACTATACCTTGGTCGGTTTACCCGACTGAAACTTTCTTACTTGTTTTTAATATACAATTCAGTGCACTTTCTTGAAGTATCATCCATTGACTTACCCAATCCTTGATTTTTATATCTATTCCGATTATGATTTTGGTGGGACATCGGCTTTCTATCAGATTGCCTTTGTTATTAATCTCCTCTCTCCTATAAGTTTGCCGTAAGATCGGACTAAGCTCAGTACCCCAAACTAAGTGCCTAACCGTCCTGGGCCCTTAATAATCGAAAGATTCAGGGAGTTTACGTGGACGGCACCTTTTGAGCGGGGACTGATCACATGTTGGTCAAGCACAGAAACGTAGGCACTTAACTTATAGTCACAGAGCAGATTTTTCCATCAGATCAGCCCATCGGTAAAAGCTTATGCTCTTTGAACTACAGAATTTAGGTAAAAAGTCAAAAGATCTTCTTAGAATTGCACCCTTTTTTACATTTACACTTATATTTTCTAACCTTTTTGTTTTTTTTCTTTTCAGGTGTTTCTTATACATATATATATTAACATATATTTTGTAAATAAAATAAAAAATAAAAATGCGAAAGTTAAATTTTTCTTGTTTTATTTGATATAAATATTAAAAATTATTGAAACAACTATGTTTCTGGTTACATGAAGTAACCACTAAATAGTGAAATTAACAATAAAAAAGGTTTCAATAACAATCTTCATAGTTAATAATATTAACAATTGCATTGTTAAATTGAACATGCATTGTTTCAATAAATTAACTATGAAATGTTAATATTAACAATTTTCATGGTTAAAAAATTCAAAAATGCATTGTTAAAGTAACAATTATTATTAAAATATTAAAAATTTTCATGGTTAAAAAATTCAACCATGGAATAATTAAATTAAATATTATTATTGTTAAAAACAAGTCAACAAGAAAATGTTCAAATTAACCTTATATAACGTAGACTCCAAATCATGTTTATTTATGGTTAAGATAACCTTATATAAGTTTAATTTTTGGCTCAGTGTAGCTTTAAAGACTACAGCGACAGAGTCTCTACAAGTTCTACTCTATCTACTTTCGATTCCATATGACATATGGGAACGATTTTCAAACTTTAAACTCGTTTAGAGATTGAAAATCGGTTTAAGTGCAAAAAGTCAGGAAAATCGGTTTTTTACCCGTAAATCCGAATTTTGGGGGTGTCCGGGGAATTTCATATTTCAAAATTCCTCCTGACAAATCGTAAATCCCAATTAAATTCAAACAAGTAAAAGCGTTAAGTTCGGCCATGCCGAATCTTATATACCCTCCATGGATCGCATTATGCCCAATTCGTTGAAATTTGAGGTTTTTCTGGCGTTACGAAGTCAAATCTAGAGGGATCTTTGTATGGGGGCTATATCAAAACATGGACCTATGACTACGACTGTTTGATTGAAGGATACCGGGTACAAAGGATACCGGGTACCAGTTACAAATTTTCAGCCCGATCAGTTGACAAAAATGGACCGATATTTCTCATTTTCAATCCCAACACTTGCAGATATTAAAAGTACATGTACCAAATTTCAGAAACATAGCTCAAGTGTTATATATTGTAGCGTGATTAGGATAGACGGACGAACAGACGGACATAGCTAAATCGTTTTAGAATTTTGCGACGATTACTAATATATATAATTTATGGGGTCTCTTATCAATATTTAGTGGTGTTACAAACGTAGTAACAATATGAATATACCCCCATCCTATGGGGGTATATTTATATTATATTTAGAAGCGATTTTTTAGGGTGTACAAAAATAATATCAACCACCTTGGTATTTCCGAAATATTCATTGGCACAAAGACGGAAAATTACATTCAAAATCATTTAACTTTATCAAAAAATAGACGTAAAATCGGCTACTTCGGAATTTTACACCGAATTGCTAAATCAAATGGAAAAGAGAATCGATTTAAAAAATGTAAGTTTAAAGCTGTTAGATATGATAAACCCCGAAAACGTGCTTTCAATGAAAATTTCTCAATATTGCCAATTGTTACGACTATGGCATGCCCTAATCTTGTTGAATGTGGGCCGATATGATTACAGAGTGAAATTTACTCCGTCTTAGCGGCACTAAACTTTCTAGAAGTCTAATCGGAAAGGAACGTTTGGCTTACTCTCTCCAACATATCGACCGATATCTCACGAATAAATTCTTCAATATTGGCTTCCAGTACATCAACCGTTGCTGGCATGTCCCTATAGACACGAGCCATAACATAGCACCACAAAAAATTATCTAAAGGCGTTAGATTGCACGTCTTTGAAAAAGTTCGGTCCAATGATGTCACCGGCTCATAATCCACACCAAACAGTGCATTTTCGGGTTGCATTGGCAGTTCTTACAATGCTTCTGGCTGCTCTTCACACCAAATACGACAATTTTGTTTGTTCACGTATCCATTCAACCAGAAATGAGCTTCGTCGCTGAAGTCGCAGAAGTGCACGGTGCACTTTCTTAACGGAGCATGAATTTTGATAAAAAAAAATTAAATAATCTGCAAGCGTTGTTCGTTTGTAAGTCGATTCATTTCTACCCAACACCACACTGTGGTCCAGGGCATTATGAGTTGGTAACACCCAAAAGGAGAAGAGTTAGACCGATCGTTTTTTATACCGATCGACTAGGAATCACACTTCCTGAGTCGATTTAACTATGTACGTCCGTCTGTAGTAATTAAATTGGAGGTTGTAATTATGGTTCGATTGTGATGAAATTTAGCACAGTGCACGTTTTTAACCCAGGGACGATCCGTATTGAAATTGGTGAAAATCGGTTCAGATTTATATAGCGCCCATATATATTTTCCTTCTATTTTGGGTTCTGAGGGTTATAGTAGGTGTATTTTAAACCAGATCTAGGGGAAAAATGGCAGATACAAGTCTCTTTAAACATTAATAATGACTACTAAATTTAGTGCAAATCGGTTCAGATTTATATATAGCCCCCATATATATGTTTCTTCCGATTTGACATCTAAGTGCTATAGAAACTGTACTTTACATCAGATCAAGGAAAAATTTGCACAGGGAAGTCTCTTCAGTCATTAAAAAAGACTACTAAATTTAGATTTAGATATAGTCCCCATATATATGTTTCTTCGTTACTTCACATTTAAGTGATATAGAAGCTGTATTTTACACCAGGTCAAGTTAAAAATTGGCAGGGACACGTCTCTTTACACATTAATAAAGACTACTAAATTTAGTGGAAATCGCTTGAGATTTATATATAACCCTCATATAACTGTGGTTTTCAAAAATAACAGCAGTACATTTGATACTAAATGTGCATAGTTGACTGTTCGAAAATGTCTTAAAAAAAATGGACTAACATGGGTGTGCCATACATCGATCGATAGATAACGATTAGCTGAATACATTTGTGCCAAAAACCCGAAATAAAAAATTTTCACCATAGGCTGTTATTTCAGAAAACCACAGATATATGTTTCTTCCGATTTGGCTTACAAGGGTTGTAATGGGTGATCCATTTCGAGGTTCCCTACTTTAAAAAAAAAACACAGAAAATTCAAATTGAATGTGGAATGTTTATTATCATTTGAAATTTATTTTTTGAAGATTATGTCCATTGTTGGTCCATCCGTTGAGTCCAATTTTCGATGACTCGATTATGTTGACCATAAGTTGAGCGAAGTGCACGAAACACATTCCTCACAGAACGTGAATTTTCGTAATAAAGTTGAACGATTTGTAAACGTTGTTCAGACATAAGTCTTTCCATGATGAAATGCCAAACTACTTAACAAAAATAACATGACAGCATGACACGACTCACACGAGATCTCTCAAAAAAACGATATTGAAAAAAGTATCTCTACTTGGATCACCCGTTATAAGCTGTATTTTACAGAACCCTGTTACGAAAATTGGAAGGAGGGAGTCACTTGGTCTACGAACATACATAAATATATATATGTATTTAGATATATTCATTTCGGTTATGCTTTGGTTATGGATTGGTTTCAAGGTATTCGTTTCAAATTTGGATCATGTATAACATACATATACATTGTATATGCGTGCTTATTCTGCTCTATTAAGATGGTGTTTGGTATCCTATAGTCAGCTCCTCCCGACTTTTGTCTTTCCTTACGGGTTAATTAAACCCTTTGTGCGTTGTAGTAACTGCAAATTTTCAAAGATTTTGCGAAACCTTTTTATTGTACTTAGATAACTTCTTACGAAAATTTATTAGCATTAGTCCACGTTTTGATTTAATTATAATTGCGTTTAGTGGTGTGTTTTGCATCAATTGTTTTGGGTTTTTTACCTATTTATACGAAATCTGAATCATTGGATCCATAAAATCTTTTAGTAATTAAACAACGAGTTTATGGATTCTTAATTTTTTTTAAATTATATTTCGACTAACTTCGTTAGTCATTATCAGGGATTAGATCTAGTACAAAACCACTAAAAAAGTTAATTGTCAACTAACATTTGCTCCGTCTGTGTTTATTAATTATATGTCGATACATTTGAGAGCATTTTTCTGTGGCTGTCTTGTAGTTGTGTCTCTCTCTTCTCTGCTGGGATATTTGTTATGAAGTTCATTTTCAGTGTATGTATGGCTCCTCACCAATGCACTTTATCTGATATTCCAAATTTGATCGATCTTCTTGCTTCCATTTGATTTTGTCCTGCAAAATAATTGGTTGGTTGTATTTTGTGTTGGATTTCATTTTTGTCATATATGTTGGAATTTTTAATTCTTTTCGATAGTCCGGGAATGTAGGTAACCGACTTATATATTTTTAGTTCGTTCATCGTCAAAAAAAATGCGTTTACACAGGACAATTGACAGAAGTCAATTCGATACCTCCATCTAAACTATGCTAAGTGCAACAGGAAGTTTTTCAGGAGAGGCGATCAAAGTTTGATGACTATTTTAAATTTTTGTGGAATTCCTTTATGATGGAAGTTGAAAGACCTGTACTGTTTATACCCTACACCACACTGTGGTACAGGGTATTATAAGTTTGTTTCATGGCAGATGTTTGTAACACCTGAAAATACTATAGCTAGACCCACCTTAAAGTATACCGATCGACTCAGAATCACTAGCTGAGTCGATTTAACGATGTCTGTCCGTCCGTCCGTCCGTCTGTCCATGTAAAGTTGTTCGTCGACTACAGGTCGCAATTTCACTCCGATCGTTCTGAAATTTTGCAGTTTACAGTATTTCGCGGCTGTTAAGATCGCTATTGAATTTGGTTGAAATCGGTTCAGATTTAGATATAGCTCCCATATATATCTTTCGTCCGATTTGGTCCTTTATTCCTATAGAAGCTGTATTTTACATCCGATCGTTTTGAAATTTAGAATGGTAGAGTTTCTTGATCCATGAACCAACATTGCCGAATTTGAAGAAAATCGGTTAAGATTTAGCTATAGCTCCCATATATATGTTTCGTCCGATTTGGCCCTTTAGTCATATAGAAGCTGTATTTTACATCCGATCGTTTTGAAATTTAGAATGGTAGAGTTTCTTGATCCACGAACCAACACTGCCGAATTTAAAGAAAATTGGTTAAGATTTAGCTATAGCTCCCATATATATGTTTCGTCCGATTTGGCCATTTAGTCCTATAAAAGCTGTATTTTACATCCAATCGTTTTGAAATTTAGAATGGTAGAGTTTCTTGATCCATGAACCAACATTGCCGAATTTGAAGAAAATCGGTTAAGATTTAGCTATAGCTCCCATATATATGTTTCGTCCGATTTGGCCATTTAGTCCTATAAAAGCTGTATTTTACATCCAATCGTTTTGAAATTTAGAATGGTAGAGTTTCTTGATCCATGAACAAACATTGCCGAATTTGAAGAAAATCGGTTAAGATTTAGCTATAGCTCCCATATATATGTTTCGTCCGATTTGGCCCTTTAGTCCTATAAAAGCTGTATTTTACATCCAATCGTTTTGAAATTTAGAATGGTAGAGTTTCTTGATCCATGAAACAACACTACCGAATTTGAAGAAAATCGGTTAAGATTTAGCTATAGCTCCCATATATATGTTTCGTCCGATTTGGCCCTTTAGTTCTATAGAAGCTATATTTTACATCCAATCGTTTTGAAATTTAGAATGGTAGAGTTTCTTGATTCATGAACCAACATTGCCGAATTTGAAGAAAATCGGTAAAGATTTAGCTATAGCTCCCATATATATGTTTCATCCGATTTGGCTCTTTAGATCCAATCGTTTTTTATACCCTAAACCACACTGTGGTACAGGGTATTATTTAAGTATAAAATGTCCAAAAAGTAAATTTATGTAAACAATTTATACATGAATTACAAAATTTATATATCAGAGTTATTCAATATTACGAGAGTGGTGTAGGGTATTATATAGTCGGCACCGCCCGACTTTAGCCTTTCCTTACTGGTTTGTATATAAATTTTGATTGGGTTGACGGATAAACCCCAGATTTTGAATGAATATAAATTGGAATATATATAAATTAAAAATGCACTCTCCATAAAAAGGAGCATAGACCAGACGTGTTGCTGATTGCGGAGCACCATCTGTCGGGTGTGCACCGGTTTGAACTGCAGGGGTACACTGTTTACAGACAGGACAGGACTGACCGACGGGGCGGGGGGACGGCGATCTGCCTGGCGGACCGGTATAGGGGGGAACGGGTTACGGCGGACCTGGGGGACATTGAGGGGACGGTCGTGAGGGTGAGGGGACTTGGGGACAGGCGTGTCGTCATTATGTCTCTTTACTTGAGACCGCAGGACAGACTGACTGCGACGGACCTCGACAGGGTTGGCGCGATTGTGGGGACTGACGAGACGGTGATTGGGGCGGACTTGAACGCGAGACATGACCACTGGGGCGACAGTAGGGTCAACGCGAGCGGTAGGGCGCTGTACGAGTGGCTGATCACACAGCCGACGGTGGTAGTGAGGCCCACGGCGGGTGCCACCAGGTGCACGCCTACATCGGGATCGTTCATTGACGTTTTTATGACGACGATCGGACTTGGACCGACTGGTACGGTAGGGGACAGACTTAGGACGTTCGGCTATGACTCGGACCATAGGGCGGTGCAGTTGGAGGTGACCGTTGATGCACTGGAGCGGAGGGAGATGCCGGAGGTCTTCAATTTCTCAAGCATGCGGAGCAGGGTCTTCAACGATTTACTGTGCGAAGGTCTTCAGAGACACGAATTGCCGAAGGACCGGAATTTAAGTAGACATGAGATAGATGTGGCGGTGGAAGGCGTCACTGAGTCTATCGCCAGTGCGATTGAGGGTAGTATCCGAAAATTCAGGCCACGCAATGGACTACTCGCGGAACTCCCGGCGGATATCCTGGGACTTATCCGGCAGAAGAAGACGCTCCAAAGGAGAATGCACCGAATACATGACCTACAACAATACGATATCTTGAAGGCCACGATGAGGAACCTTAGTAGAATTATAAGCGAGAGAATAGAGATATTTGAGGATAACTACTATATACAGATATTGCGTGGAATCTCGGCCGATAGAGACATGTACCGGAAGGTGAAAGCGTTCAGTGGAGCCCGTGCTGGAAGGAAGATTGGAGACCTGGTTGACTCTCAAGGACGAAGAGTTATGTCTGAGAAGGAGAAGGTGGAAGTTTTGGCTGAGGAATTCGCCGCAATCCAGACTAACTATACACCCATTGCCACATCAGAGTTGAGAGCACAATCCACGGCGATGACATTTGAGCCGATTGTTGAATTTGGTCAGTACCATATGGCTGATGGAACGTCGATGTCAGGACAGGACAGTCCACCTTTAGACATGGTAAGCCCATCCGAGATTGGTTCGGTGCTGAGATATCTGAACAATAAGAAAAGTAGCGGTGAGGACGGAATCCCGAATTTTGTATTACGTAGGGTTGACCAAAGGTCCTGGGAATACCTTTCGACATTGTTCAATCAATGCCTGAATATTGGATATTTCCCGGAAAGATGGAAGAAATCGAGGGTGACCCCCATCCTTAAACCCGGGAAGGACCCCACTGATCCGAAAGGATATAGGCCGATATCCCTTTTGCCATGCTTGGGAAGACTGTTTGAGATCTTCATTCTTCGCAGGATAAACGACCACGTCGAGGCACAGGCGATCTTAGGAGATTTCCAGTTTGGATTCAGAAGAAGGACATCTACTACACATGCTCTTATGACTCTCACTGAGAAGATAACGAGAGGTCTGAATAGCCGCAGCGCCACGATCGCGGTGAGCCTCGATTTTAGGAAGGCTTTTGATACCATGTGGCAGGAGGGGATTGTGATGAAGATGCGTGACAGACATGGTTTCAGTCCATACCTGGTGCGACTGACTGCGGACTACCTGAGAGAGAGGAGTTTCGTTGTGAATTTGGATGATACCCGCTCAAGACACCGTATGATGACGGCAGGAGTTCCACAGGGCTCCGTATTGGGACCTGTATTATATAATCTATATCTGGCGGATATACCACGGCCTAATGATGGGGAATTACTCCTGGTCTATGCGGACGATATACTGGTGGCATCTACACATCCCAGAGCGAAGATAGCAGAGCGGAAACTATCAACGTACCTAGATAGGCTAAAGGGATACTTTGCTGAGTGGAGACTATCGCTTAATATTGATAAGTGCAAGAGCATCATGTTCAAAGGCAAGAAGAAGAATCTATATGGAAATGCAAGGTCGTACATTCCAGCAATCCGCATCGGTGAGCACCTCTTGGCAAACGTCAAGGTGCTGAAGTATTTAGGAGTAGTTTTCCAGGAAGACATGTCCTTCACCCGGCACGTGGACCACGCTCTTGTGAAAGGAAGAGCGGCTTTCCACACCCTCCACAATGTGATGGCTAAGAGAGGCGCCTTGAGCCGCAGAGTTAAACTAGCCATCTACAAACAGATAGTCAGGCCGACGATGACATATGCCTTTCCGGTATGGTTTATGATATCGTCGCATCAAATGGAGAGAATAAGGATTCTCGAACGAAAGACACTGTCCTACTGCCTGGACCTCAGGAGAAGGAGAATGCCCCAAGGCTTTTATACTAGCCCCTCTTATGCCCTTATATATAATGAGAGTGGAATGACACGGATAGACCGCTTTATGACTGACATGGCCATCGCTCACCTTGGAAAATGTCACGATCACCCGAATGAGATGGTAAGGAGATGCTCGATTACACGAGTAGAGTTTGACCGCCTTGTGGAGACAGGGGGTTGTTTATCGTCGATGTGCCTTCTGCATTTGGCCGACGCCGGCATGTTGTTTAATGCAGAGGATAAGCTGCTTTTTTACCACAGACGTTTTGGTTCGTATGACCTCGACTCGATGGTTTATAATGTCGCCCAATGATGGATGTTCCTGTGGTCGAGGGAGGTACACTATTGATTTGTATTTTCCGGATTATTTTTATGTTTTGTTTTATGTTGATTTCCCTGTAAATATTTTGTAAATACCTTATTTTTGTTTGTTTTTTACCCTTCTGATGAATTGTTTTTAGTTTCGTGATATTTTGTAAATACCTTCTCACATAGTTGTAAGTAGTTTTAAGTAGTTATAGTAGTAAGTTTCGCAAATTTTATAAGAGTGTTAAGATGGGCTGGCCTTGCCATATGTCTTATTTTACATTATATAACTGAAGTATTTCTAGGATGGCACGAAAGTGTATTAGAAATAAGGCCCTAGGCTTAAGACATAGAATTTAAGTAAAAGAAACTTTGTAAATCAATGATTTGGAAATAAATGAATGAATGACTCTCCATAAAAACATGCTAGGTTGTCTTACCATGTTTTAGAATGGAGTTAACGGATTGAGAATATGTATTGGGTGTCAAAAAAGGGAAAAATTGTTCATGTGACCTAGGCGCCCTTTCCTAAAAAGGTTCTGGTAACACTGCTTCCAGGACTGTCGTATTTTGGTAAATTCGTTTACTTGTCTAATTACACTAAGCAGCAACATTTTTAATATACATTTATTACCTATCTTTTTAGACAAATTTTGCAGAAATCCCTGCCATCAATATTTTAATAGTGCTGTTTGGAACTTCATTAGAGCATGTGATGCACATTCGTTTCAACTAAGTTACATAATTTGCTTCTATATCTTTCGTTTCGATGTACTTCCGGGTAGTTAGGTGGCTTAGCCTCCTTTCGTACAAATGAAATGTTTATCGGCTGATGCCACTCCTCCAAATACTTATACAAGACGAGAGATCGGACTAGAAAAATGTAGATATGCCGTATTTTCTTATATGTAAATGGAAGTAGCACCATGTGTAGGCATTCTTTGAGAGACCCTTCAGTATTTATGACACGCATGGCTAGAATGAGTTGTTTCTTTGTCCACATGTTCAAATATCTAGATATACAAACAAAATTTCTTCTGCAATATTCCCTCTACTATAAGCAATATACAGGGTCTCCCATATTCGACGGACCCATCTGGCAACGCCATAACTTTTGACAGAGATGTCAGATCGCTTAATGACATACCGCGTTTGAAGCGTCAGTCCAAGCAGATTTTTACCATGGAACAATACACGCCACGCGAGCGCTCTGAAATAGTTGAAATTTACATTCAACAGAAGAAGTCAAGTCAACGTGCTTTTAAAATATTAAAAAATGTGAGAAGTGCGCCTTCTAAGAACACCATTAAGCGTTTATACGAAAAATTTTCGACTGGTGAGGCTCTTTCTAATCCGAAGAGGCCAAATAAAAGTCGACCAAGGCGATCGGCCGAGAATATCGCTGCCGTACGAGCCAGTGTTGAGAGGTCCCCAAGAACATCCCAAAAACGCCGTTCTCAGCAGTTGGGCATGGCTCGGTCCACTTTACAACGGATTATTCGCGTTGATTTGCATTTGTTCCCGTACAAAATTCAATTGACGCAAAGATTGTTGCCTGCGGACAAGCCTCGTCGATTGGAATGGGCCCAACGACTCCGTGGGTCCGTCGAATATGGGCAACCCTGTATAACTCCTGTCATTGTAATTGCAGTCAGATAACACTAAAATCTCATCTTCCATGATTCAGCAATCATACTTTGACAGGAAATTCCTTTGAAATTTTCGAACTTTAAGTATTCCTTCATAATTATACCCTAGTTTGTGCAACTTCCTTTGTCGATTTAACCATGTCTGTCTGCCCATCCATCCGTCTGTAGATGAGTCATTGTAATGAAAGTGCAGGTCGTATTTATAGTCCGATAGTGACGAAATTTAGCAAAGTGATCTATTGAAATTGGTCAAAATCGGTTCCGAGTTAGATATACGAGCTCCCATATATATGTACCTCCGATTTGACATATATTCACCGTATAAGCAACATTTTCTAAGCGATCTGAATAAAAATTTACCCAAAGAAGTCTCTTGATACACTTAGAGATAATATTAAATTTGAGGTTCAGGTTCAGATAAAGCCCCCCATATATGTGTTACCTCCCATTTAACATGCCAGCGCTGTAGAAACTGTAATTTATATCCAATCAGTATGAAATTCGGCAGAAAGGGGTTTCTTATTACATGAATAAACACTGCAACATTCTTGGAAAATCGTTTCAGATTTAGATATAGCCCCCATATACATTTGTTCCTTCGTTTAGATTATGTATAGTCTCATTTATTTGTTTCTTCCGATGCTTTATCTATGAAAGACTTCTGCCCTTTTTAAGATGATCGTTTCAGAGCTACTTTATTATGATCAACATCCTCAACACCTCCTTGGAATAAGACTTAATGAGGAGGCGGAGCTGAGTACTTTGTTAACTGAAACGAAACCAAGTATTCCTAATTAGTATCGCAATAGCTTCGCATTGCTAGGGAGGTGTAGGGTATTATATAGTCTGCTCTGCCCTACTTTGTGTCTTTCCTTACTGGTTTTATTTCAATTTCTACATTGCACCATTTGAACTTTTTCGTCTTCTGATCAGTCTTTGTTTTCAGCTCAAAAAATTCCGAGCAATTTGTCAAATCGATACCTCCATTCTAAACTATGCTAAGTGCAAAAAGGTAGTTTTTCAGGAGAGGCGATCAACGTTTGATGATTTTTTTTTAATTTTGTGTGGAATTCCTTTATAATTCAAATCGAATTACCTGTCCTGTTTTGTGAATAACTTTTGATTGGGTTGACGGATAAGCACCAAATTTTGACTGAATATAATTTGGAATAATTAGAAATTGCAAATGCAATCTCCATAAAACTATGCTAAGTCGACTTAGCATGTTTTAGAATGGAGGTATCGAAATATGTATTATTTCTTCCCGAAACGTTAGGCTTCTTTTTCAAAATATCTATTATTTTCTTAACTCTTCTGAAGTATTAAAACCACATTTTTCTGCCCCTGTCAGGTTTCTTTATAGAGATAAACTTAATGCGACACATAATCCTTTCACGTACTTTTTGTTGGCTATCCATATTTAAATGTATAACTGGTCGATTAAGCTAATTTTACTCAGGTGGTCATCATAACAGTGTAATTAAAACCTTGACGTGCCAAAAAAGAAAAATGACGCTTTAATAATGGAGTAGAAAAAAGTTATAAGGCTAAAATAATGCATCATTTTATTTCGTGCGCAGTTCTTCCACCAGTTTTCTGTCCACTTCTTCCATCGTGAAATGACATGGTTGCCTGATTCACACTAGGCAATTTTTCCAAGCAAGTGTCATAGCTTGTAGGAGAGAGAGGCAGAGAGCTCTTTCCGCCTGGCTTTCTCTCCCTCAAACTTCAGAACTTACATCCTCTCTTTGCATTATCGCGAATAGGTCGTCCACATATTTAGTCAATAGTTTTGTTTTATGATCCGTATTTCTTGTCGTGTCGTCTAATAAATCCTCCATGACAATATCTGCTATCACTGGGGAGGTAGATGAGCCCATGGGTAAGCTTTTATTTGTCCAGATACATTTCAACACTATTATTTTGCCCAAATCAATGGTGAAAATATTAGTCCAGATTCACACGAGACAATTTTTTCCAAGCAAGTGTCAAAGTTTGTAGGATAGAGAGGCAAAGAGCTCTTTCCGCCTGCCTCTCTCTCCATCAAACTTCAGAACTTACATCCTCTCTTCGCATTATCACGAATAGATCGTCCACATATTTAGTCAATAGTTTTGTTTTATGTTCCGTATTCTTTGTTGTGTCGTCTAATAAATCCTCCATGACCTTTATTTGTCCGTATAAATTTCAACAACATTATTTTGCCTAAAAAATCAATGGTAGAATGAATATTAGAATCGATCTGACCGAACTTTGCTTCTTTTTAAGTACGTTTACGTGATGTTATCCACTGTTGAACAGAATTTTTGTTTCGAGTGTACATATACGAGATTATATAAGTCATTCTGGAAACGGGGAATTTTCCTTTTTTTTATCTGAAGAAATAAAACTTTGATAAATTATAAATACATTTATTAAAAAAGATTAATTTAGACAGCCAATGTAGGTACATAATTAGATATACATAAATACATACATAATGAGTAAAGTACATTTGGTTTAGATATAGTTAAATATATACATAAGTGGGATTGAAAAAGGTAACGCAAATTTTGTTAACTTTGGAATATATTATAGCAACCATAAAATTAAAATACAAATATACGTATATTCAGACATTCCATTCCAAAGTATGATGTGCCGAAAGTGGTAGATCTTCAGGAGACGCATTCGAATTTCTTCAGGAGATGCATTCGACCTATTCGTGATAATGCGATTCGAATAGCATACTTTCGAATGACGGTATTCATATATTATAACATTTCTTAAAATTACACTCCTCCGTAGGGCTGTAATGCCTTCTTTATATCACTTTGGAAAATTTTATATGTTTTCGTTGAGACCACTGCAGTTTTTAGCTCAGCTTGAATCTCTTTCAAGCATTTTCTCAAGCTTTGGTCTTTCTCCTTAGCGCCAATTTCAGATCTGATTATCGCACGTAATTTGTCCTCCGCACTTTTTGGAAGCCCATCAAAATCATCCACATCGTCCAATGTTAGGAATCTATCCAAGTGTGACTGCTGCAGTACATCATCGAATTGTTCCTTCAGTTGAATGTACTGATCGATTATTGTTCCACCGAAATTGCTTTGGGCAATAAAAAGTTTTAAGAATTCCAATGCAGCGGCATCAGCGAAAATAAGTTGATTCATTTCATAGATTTCCCTCAATCTGATGACTTCCATAGCCGGAGCACCTTTGAATACTTCGATTTGGGGATTCATTTCAGAAGACTTCTTTTTATCCATTTTTGTTTTCGATTCGATCGCTTGCGGTTAACGCACGTTTAATTTCACTGAAGTATAAATGTGAACTGCAAAATATAAACAATTTTGGGCATTGTTGAACAAATATTTTGTTTATCAATTGACTATGAGTCACCACAGTCAATTGGTGAAAACAATCGAGCGAGAGAGAGAGAGCGAAACTTTTTGAGTGTTCGGCGTTGTTTGAGAGATTCACCAAAATACAGTGTTGTCAAGCATTAGTAAATGAAATTAGCTGAAAGCTCAGCAACAAAAAAAAACCTTAAAATATTTGCTTTGAAGTTAAGGAAAATTTAAGAAATTACGACTTCGAAGCTCCGACTAAACAGTTCTGGATTTTTGAAGATTAGTTCGCCTCTGTGACAGACTGTGCTAGTTCTATTTAGACTATTTAAGAACATACGCTTTGAAGCCCGAGAAGGTTACTAGTAATCAAACTTGTAATAATAATTTAGTAATTTTTGAGACTTAAAATTAACCTTTTGTGGCTAAAATGTTCATCACTTCGACTATAATTGAAGACAAAATCATGTAATCAGTTTAAAATAATTATGCGGTCTACACATTACGCTATGCCGCAATTTTCTTAACGTATAAATTGTTTTAATAATGTTATAAATACGATAAAGGAAAAAATGGAAGCAAATGAATGTACAAATATCCCAATGAATTTATTTATAGAAATATTGACGTTTTGTATCAAAGATAACGGGTATTTTATATATGAGGATATTTGTATGTGTTTTGCAACTTTATTTAATTTGTTGATTTTTTTTCAAATATTTTTTTTTTAAATTAGATCGATTCTTTGATATCGCAATTATATTTCCGCGAAAAGTGACCGAAATAAATTTGTATAGATAAAATTAATATTTTTCATGAAAAGGGCATGGAAAATGCTTTAAGAAACAACATTTTCTTTTTATAGTTTTGTTTTTGGCTATTGAGTTCGAAATCGTTATTTTTGTTTTCTGTAAAACAGAAAAACAAACCTTCTTTGAAAAAGAAGAATAAGAAATGTGTGAAATGTATTAAGGGTGGTTGTTGGACGATATCTCTTCGCAAGCTATCAAGCAACCTCATCGGCACCTTGGACAAAATAATCTGTCAATAATATTAACCTTTTTGTTTAAGTAAAAAATGGTGTAAAGTGTCAATGGTTTATTCGCAATGGCAATAACCCAGAGAATAGTATTTTAGGTTTAGATTTTTCCACTTATTGTTATTTTCATTGTATATGCTTTCCAGGGCGGAATGAAATTGGGACCCAGGAAAATACACCCCAACATTTTTATGAATATGGGCCCCAAAAAATAACATGTCAAACAACAACAAATTTATTTGGGGCTTAATTTAATTTTTTGTCTGATTTTTGGGGTTTAATTTCATTTCTTGTCTGCTTTTTGGGGCTCATTTTCATCTATAAATTTCGAAACAGGAGAGGCTACGCATAAAAGATTTGCTCCAATTTGCCAACTTTTCATCCTGTCCATAGGAGAAAGTCTTAAACAGAGGCCGAAGGCCGCAGGCCGTAGGCCGACCGCGCAGGAATTTATTAATAATTAGAAAATAGGTTCGTATACGTGTATTATTACGTACTCCGCAGATTTAGGAAGAGGAAATTTCTTAGTTTGTTTGGGGCTTATTTTCATTTTATGCTGTTTTCTTCATTGGGGTGTAAATTCCTTAATTAGTTTTTGTAACGAAAATGGACAACAATTTTGGGGCGCACTTTCATTTTCAATTTGGGGTGTATTTTCTTGGGGCCCAACTTCCGGCCGCCGCTTTGCAGCATTAAAATTAACAACAAAAAATTATTACAGAGGAAAAAAATCCAGTTTCTGAACATTGATCTCGCCCCCTGCTCCAATTTTCGTTTAATTTTTTTAATCTAATAATTTGAGAAAGATCTAGTTTTTGACCTGTGACACCTGAGAAAGAACTACCCGGTAGCGTTTTTAACAATTTTTTGTAGCGCTTGTAGTGATTTTTTACATACATCGGCGACGAATGCAAAATGACGGCGAGATTTAAAAAATTTATGTATTTTACACAACGTATCGTCGCACTCTTTTATGTTGCTTTTATTTATGCTTCTCCAATGTTCTTATATGATTTGTGCCCGTAATTCACAACTGAGCGTTCTTTAAGGACAAAGTTAGCCCTGAATCCAAGCAAGTGTCAAAGTTTGTAGGAGAGAGACTTTGAAACTTGCTTGGAAAAAATTGCCTAGTGTGATTCAGGACTTTGGAAACGAATGTCTTTAAATACAGTTAATTCTTTAATACAAATAAAATATGTGTTAAAGTTTCAAAATATTTGCTGCTCGAAGTACGAGTATAAAATACCCAATAATTTATGTTTAAAAATAAATGCCAATGAAACATTTAATAATCAAAATTTTATACACAATCAATATTATGGCCAGAAGATATAGAGGAAAATTAGTCTTGCTACACACGAGGCAAATTTTTTCCAAGCAAGTGTCAAAGTTTGTAGGAGAGAGACAGAGAGCTCTTTCCGCCTGCCTCTCTCTCCATCAAACTTCGACTTGTGTGAATCTCGACTTATACTATTTTATTTGGCCAAGAACATTTATTAATAATTTAATCCTAAGAATGGAAAACAAAAAAGTCTGTTACGTTTATGTTATAAATATAAGTTCTTATTTATGTTTTCAAAGAAAAATGTTACAAACATTATCTAAATTTTATTAGATTTATTGAATGTTTTCACATTCGAATTGTTCAGCTTTTTCGATCAACTCTTCCTTTCGAAAGAGGGGTTTTTGTGGTGTATTGGAAAAGATAAGAACACTGCGCTTTGGAAGCCATGTAAACACATACCATTATACGTATTTCAATCTTGTGCGGGGATATCATCAGAGGGACTTATACATGACACAGTGTGAGCTTGCAGTTGTGGCGAATGTGAAAACATTCAATAAATCTAATAAAATTAAAACGATCATTAACAAAAAAACTTCCACAAAAAATTATCGAAATGTTTAAAAAGTTAATTGAATTCAAAAATATTAATTCATGGTTAACATTTTGTCAGTGTTAGCGTTTTTGGGAGATTTTATTTTCCCATAGCGATTTTTGGCGTTTTTATACTTGGTTGGTATCGTAGTGGTTTTGTGGTGGTTTCTGCACAGTTGTTCCGTAGTGATTTTTGCCTCGGAAGAGTTGGGAACACTGCTCATAGCTGATAAAATAAATGTCTCGACCTAATGCCGATAAATGTACAATGAGCGATCGTCTCAGTTCTCAGCTAATTGCCGGCGCCGGCAACCGAGACGATAGTAGTTTATATATATATATCTAGGTATATGCGTATTTCCATTCATTCAAAGCTGACATTGTGTGAGAAGTTTACCCGCGAGACAAACGTGTTTTTCACTCTCTAACGCCCGCACGCTCTGAAAAATTCGCTCAGTCTTGTGGGTTGCCATGTTTCAAAGAAACAATAAAAATCAATATTTGAAACTACATAAATATCGGATTTTCATATGAGAACCAAGCATATGCATTTTTATAGCCGGCACTAATAAATGGATGGAGGTGCATTTTTATACCCTACACCACACTGTGGTACAGGGTATTATGACTTTGTGCATTTGTTTGTAACACACAAAAGGCGAAAAGATAGACCCATTGTTTATTATACCGATCGACTTGTAATCACTTTCTGAGTCGATTTAGCTATGTCCGTCTGTCTGTCTGTCTGTCCGTCTGTCTGTAGACGTATTCTTGTAATCAAAGTACAGGTCGCAATTATGGTCCGATCTCAACGAAACTTTGCACATATCTTTTTTTAGGCCCAAGGACGATCCCTATTGAATTTGGTTAAAATCGCTTCAGATTTACATATAGCTCCCATATATATGTACCTCCGATGTGGCATATATGCACTGTATAAGCAACAGTTTGTAACCGATTTGTACAAAAATTGACAGAGAGTAGTCTCGTGATACACTTAGATACAATACAAAATTTGGGGGAAATCGGTTCAGATTTATATATAGCCCCCATATATATGTTGCACCCGATTTGACAAGTAAGCGCTGTAGAAACTGTATTTTATATCCAATCAGTACGAAATTCGGCAGAAAGAGGTTTCTTATTACATGAAGGATTACTGCCAAATTCGGAGAAAATCGGTTCAGATTTAGATATAGCCCCCATATATATGTTACCCCCGATTTGAAATTCAATAGCTGTAGAAACTGTATTTTATATCCGATCACAGCGAAATTCGGCAGAAAGAGGTTTCTTATTACACGAAGGAGAAAACCGGTTCAGATTTAGATATAGCCCCCATATATATGTTAGCACCGATTTGACATTCAAGCGCTGTAGAGACTGTATTTTATATCCGATCAGTACGAAATTCGACAGAAAGAGGTTTCTATTTTACATGAATGAGTATTCAGGGAAAATAGATTCAGATTTAAATATAAAAGCTCTATATATATGTTCCTCCTGATTTGGTTACAAAGCGCTATAGAAGTTGTACTTTACTTCCGATCATTACAAAATTCTCCAGAAAGATGTTTCTCAATTTAGGAACGAATATTGCTTAATTTAGCGATTATCGGTTCAGAATTAGATATATCCGCATATATATGTTCTTACCCATTTACCAATTATTCCAAATTATTATCGCAATAACCCTTATCGCATTGTTAGGGAGGTGTAGGGTATTATATAGTCGGCCCCGCCCGACTTTCTGCCTTTCCTTACTGGTTTCATTTCGTTTGCTGCAACACTTTGAAATATTGGTCTGAGACCGTTTGAAGTACGAGTATATGGATGTTGGCAAGCTCCGGACGCTACAATAATTGGTCGGTATGAAATAGATAATATTTTAGACAATGTGTAAATGTCATTGAAATTATATTTTTTTATTTTAGAAATAAAATTGAAACAAATGCTGAATTAAGAATGAAACAAAATTAAAACATAAGGTTATTCAGCTTTGATTTAATATTGAAGCATTATGAAATTTAAAAAGCACGCTATTGATACCGGGTTCAAAATTATAATTTAATATAAATAAATAATTTACAAATCACCGTGACAAGATCTGAGAAGTCATAAGGCCTAAGATGGATGTTCTGATTGTTGGTTTCTTCAACAATTATGTAGATTAGTTCATCATAAAAATGATACTTCGGCTAGAGTAGATGTCGCTGATGATGTACATACTTCTGTCTCTTCTTATTTCATACTTGAGTGAGTCTGCGTCATATTCAATTAAAAACTCAAAAAAATAAATAAAACAAAAAAACTATTATTTTACTTCACGATCGCTTAGGTAGATTAAAGGACAACACCCACCTTTTCCTTTCCCTAATTTGTTTTGTCTCAGAGTCGTCTCATCCTCTAAATAAAATTTCTCCGAATTTTTTTAAAGCGTCCACAACACACACAATTTTACAACCTAATAATGATCGAATCAGCTGAATTGGTTTACTTATTGATGTAAAGTGTTGCCATAAAGATTTTAACATGTTT
The DNA here is from genome assembly GCA_963930755.1 of Eudasyphora cyanicolor. Taxonomy (NCBI): domain Eukaryota; kingdom Metazoa; phylum Arthropoda; class Insecta; order Diptera; family Muscidae; genus Eudasyphora; species Eudasyphora cyanicolor. The sequence goes on from OZ005736.1 coordinate 214,493,715, forward strand.
CTTATTAATTCAGTATTTTGCAATGTAAATTTCAACTTAATTAATAAATTATTGAAATAAAAATGTTAAAATAATACTTTTCAACTTTAAAACCATGTTGATTCAATGTATCGCACGAAATTAATAGAAACTACATTAATTAAAAATTATTGAATAAACGTATTTCAATATAATTTTTCTATTACGTTGAAAATTGTTGAACTAATATGACGCGTTCTTATTTTTAAGTTGCAGCTTTTTCCTGAGTGTACACGTACCTAAACATTTTCTTGACCCGAGGTGGCCAAACTTGAGGCCCTGCAGTTCGGCTCCTGTATGACATAGGGGGCCCAAATTTTTACACTTAACTCCTCTAATGCCGCTTCTACTATCTACGATCGGTTGTCTGGTTAAAAAAACGGCCGAATTATTTCTCTTTTTTAGAATTCTTACCACTGTGAATCAAATCATTATTTGTTATAGTCCCCATATATACGTGGCACTGTGGTTCAGAATTGATTTTTACTGGCCAAAAGTAAATTTTTTGTCATCGCCGATTAAATTTTAGTGCCATTCAATAGCAAACATATTGAGACTAGGGTAGCCAAAAAATTAGATCAAAATATTTATTATTGTGGGCGTGGTGTGCTGCTGAAAACAAATATTTCATGTAATTTTGAAAAAAACGTAAACGCAGAAACAATCAAATTTTAGAATATTAAAAAAAAATGGAGAACTTCAGCTATAAAGAATTATCCGAAGAGTATTTTAGAAACAAAAAGAAGAAGGATGTTTTAAGTTACGTTCAAAGCCAAGTAAATTCCTCAAGCATCGAAATACATACAATTGGAACTTCAAATATAGTAAATATGTACACCAACAACTTAACTAAGCGCTACAAACTAGTTGGATGGAATAAACATAAATTTTATAAGACGTTTGCAATATGGTTAGAGGACGAACTTAGTGTCCAAGTATCTTCAGAAATTAAAAATCAAAACAATTGTGGGAGACCACCAAAATCATAAAAGGCGGATACTTAAGGATATCAATGAAGAAATCGGATGTTAAACTATTGCAGAAAGTTTGTTACATCAATTGCGATCACAAAAACAACGCACAAAAGCCGAAATTGTTGACTGAGAACAAAACTGATTATAACGAGTATTCCAACTCCAAGCGATGAAAAACAGTTCTCAAATGAAGAGGCATTAGCATTATTATACCCGACACCACACTGTGGTACAGGGTATTATAAGTTTGTTTCACGGCAGATGTTTGTAACACCTGAAAATAACACAGCTAGACCCACCTTAAAGTATACCGATCGACTCAGAATCACTAGCTGAGTCGATTTAACCATGTCTGTCCGTCCGTCCGTCTGTCCATGTAAAGTTGTTCGTCGACTACAGGTCGCAATTTCACTCCGATCGTTCTGAAATTTTGCAGTTTAGAGTATTTCGCAGCTGTAAAGATCCCTATTGAATTTGGTTGAAATCGGTTCAGATTTAGATATAGCTCCCATATATATCTTTCGTCTGATTTAGCCCTTTAGTCCTATAGAAGCTGTATTTTACATCCAATCGTTTTGAAATTTAGAATGGTAGAATTTCTTGATCCATGAACCAACATTGCCGAATTTGAAGTAAATCGGTTAAGATTTAGCTATAGCTCCCATATATATGTTTCGTCCGATTTTGCTCTGTAGTCCTGTAGAAGCTGTATTTTACATCCAATCATTTTGAAATTTAGAATGGTAGAGTTTCTTGACGAACCAACACTACCGAATTTGAAGAAAATCGGTTAAGATTTAGCTATAGCTCCCATATATATGTTTCGTCCGATTTTTCTCTTTAGTCCTGTAGAAGCTGTATTTTACATCCAATCGTTTTGAAATTTAGAATGGTAGAGTTTCCTGATCCATGAACCAACATTGCCGAATTTGAAGAAAATCGGTTAATTTTTAGATATAGCTCCCATACATATCTTTCGTCCGATTTGACCCTTTAGTCCTATAGCTGCTGTAGTTTACATCCAATCGTTTTGATATTTAGAATGGTAGAGTTTCTTGATCCATGGACTAACATTGCCGAATTTGAAGGAAATCGGTTAAGATTTAGATATAGCTCCCATATATATGTTTCATCCGATTTGGCTCTTTAGTCCTGTAGATGCTGTATTTTACATCCAATCGTTTTTATACCCTACACCACACTGTGGTACAGGGTATTATTTAAGTATAAAATGTCCCAAAAGTAAATTTATGTAAACAATTTATACATGAATTGCAAAATTTATATTTCAGAGTTATTCAATATTACGAGAGTGGTGTAGGGTATTATATAGTCGGCCCCGCCCGACTTTAGCCTTTCCTTACTGGTTTTTAGGATTTGAAGTTAACAAAACAGCAATATACACAGCTCAGGTTGCGCGCGATTGATCTGTATCCATCATATCATCTCATACTTGCTGCTAAAACGTACTGTTTGCCACCAACGGACACTATTAAAATCACATCGAGTTCGGCAGAGGTAAAACTTCAAGACCTACATAATCATACAGCTCAACGATTGCTACAATCATTTAAAGGGCATGATTTGAAGAAATATGGAAACTGCAACTTAACTCTATTTTGCAAATGAGGATGTGATGGTTCTTCTGTACAAAAACAATACCTGCAATCTGTATGTGAAAATACTTCAGACACAGATATGTTTATGCTGTCATTTGTACCATTGTGATTGATAAAGAATTTGGAAGTCTCGGAGCCTTCGACTAGTACGATTGAAACAAAGTATATTTGGAAAAATCAAACACCATCTTCTACGAAATACTGCAGGCCAATTCAATTTGAATTTAAAAAGAAACTTATGATACCACCAAAAAAGAAGTCAGTGATATAAGAATCCAAATTTCAACTCTGCATTCATTCATGTAGAAATTGACGGTCAGACAATTGAAGTGAACTACCAATTAGTGCTAACGATGATAGATGGAAAAGTTGGCCAGGCTTTAACTGACACAAAGGCTTCATCCAGCAGCACTATGTATATGCCAAACTACATCAAGCCAGTTGAACCAAGTCCCGGAAAAATCAGTAGATAATACTGATGCATATGAATTTGAATTATCGCCACTACATACCAGAATACGATTTATGGAACACATACTTAAAATCAGTTATTTTGGATTTTTGACCTACAGGATCAATAAGAAACAACGACACCAACAAGGATTTAAGAAATTTAAAAAAGAAACATGTTCAGGATGAATGTGGGTTGATTATAGACCAACCAAAACAAGGATCAGACAATACCAATGATGGGAATACAGCAAGAAGGTTATTTTCTGATCCCGAAAAAGCATCTGAAATAACTGGTGTAGATATAAATCTCATTTCAAGATTTTAAACAATTATCAATGTACTTGCGTGCCGTAAACAAATTGATGCTCAAAAAATAATGAATATACCAAGGAAACTGCACGAATATATAATACAAACTATTCATGGAGATTCATGTCTGCAACAGTACACAAAATTCTTTATCGTGGAGGAGATGTCATTAAGCATCATTTGGTACCAATCGGAGATCTATCAGAGGAAGCCCAGGAAAAAAGAAATAAGGATTACAGGTTTTATAGAGAGCACAATACCAGAAAAATATCTCGAAATTGTACAAACGAACATCTATTTAATATTTTGTTGGCAACGTCAGTTCCTCTCATCTCCAGCAATCGAAATCAATGGAAAGTAGAACATCGGGACTTATATGAACCCTATGAAAAAAATCGCTTCGGGAAAATTAACTTTTTTTCTATAAGTCGGAAGAAAATTCCAGTAACTTATTTAAGTATTTCCCCGTTTCTTAAGATTATTTGCACCGAAACCCCGAAAAAAATAATGTTGATAAAAGAGATATTCAAACATATTTTAAATATTTTATTTAAATTTTGCTCTCAAAAATATTTTGTTTACTGTTTTTTTCTTCGTGAAGATTCAAGAGCGCTGCTAGAGGACAAAAATAATACGGAACAAAATATGGAATATTTGCAGGCAATTTTTCAACCGAACGAATAAAAATTATAATTTACTGCAAGGAGTTTTTTTAAATACCGAGGACATTTGGTTGTCGAAACAATTTTTTTTTAGTTTTACAAAATTTATTATTAAAATGGTTTAATTATCAACGTATGACATTCTTTAATAAAAAAAGAATATGAAAACAAAAAAGAACCCAAATTTCCATGCTAAATATTAAAAGTTCAACTTTGACCTTGAATTCCTCAATAACTGCTGACCCGATTTTATTGAAATAAAAACTGGCGAAAAGCTTAAGGAGTTACCTGTAAAAAAATATCTAAAATATCTCTATCGGTTCCAATGTTACAGAGTTTTGGCCAGTAAAAAACGATTCAGGACCACTGTGCGCCGGTCTCAAATATGCCTTTAGATACCATGTTTTCCGGAGAATTAAGCTACAATTTTGCGGTTACCGTAAAGCGAATTTTGGCCATATTTGATATAGCTCACCGACAGAGGTGGCCCTTAATTTCTGGAAAAAATGTTACCCCGCCGACGCAAAATACTGGAAAATATTTGCATCTTTTACTTTACTCCAATTTTCAAAATGTTTTAGAAAAGTGCAGTTTTCAGGAAAAGGGAAAATGAAATGCTTAACTTTTTCAGAAACGAACCCGCCATAAGCCGTATACGCCACATTTGTTAAACATTATGCCTGAAACTACGCATTTTGAGAACCACTCTTCAGAACAAAAAATTTAACTACATCAACTACATACATTTTGCAACTGTTATTATATTTTGACCCAGTACCTATGTATAGTACCTCTCACTTAACATGGCCAAATCATACCAAACATGTGCAGGGCAATGTCTTTGAAGTATCTATTGTTAAGCACAAAATAGGCGTATTCGCCAAGCTCCTTCTGGTACGCACACACACAAATTGAGAGATTCATACGAACATCACTTCCCCAAACTTCTATAGAAATCATCTAAATGTTTTCATATTCTGTATTATAGTCATCTTTTGCTATGACTAAATATTTTCACTACATTCTATATTACATTACTTGCAGGGTGAGGGTCTACCTTAGTTGATTTACTCGACTGAAATTTTATTATTTATTTTCTCGTATAATTTTGCACTATATCTCCGTAACAACTCACTTCCGTTTTTATATATTTTTAGGTTTGTGTTGAGATGTCATACATTATATCGATACCTCCATTCTAAAACATGCTAAGTCGACTTTGAATGTTTTTAGAGATATGGCATTTTTTATTTCTAAATATTCTAAGTTATATTCAGTCAAAATTTGGTGTTTATCCGTCAACCCAATAAAAAGTTATTTACGAAACAGTACAGGACATTCGATTTGCATTATAAAGAAATTCCACACAAATTTAAAAAATCATCAAACTTTGATTGCCTCTCCTGAGAAACTACCTTTTTGCACTTAGCATAGTTTAGAATGGAGATACATATTGATTTGTATTTGCGATTTCAGTTTTATGTCTTTGACTTGGAAAACTTCCACGCCACCTTTGCTCTATATCGAAGACTATTAATAGCTGAATTTATTTGTTCTCAACTATGACGCTAATTAATTTGCTCCCCTTTCGATTTCTGACCTAAATTACTTCGAAGGTCTTAATGTTGACTTCTGTGTGGCAATGACAAGTATAAGGGACAACAGAGCATCCTGTTCACTTCCTGTGCTGCATTTTCCAAGAGAGCAGAATAAAGATATCGTGAAAATACACAGATATTTAGCATCCTCTGTGTGATAAGTTATATAAGTGTATACTTTCAAGTACGAAAGGACATAAGAAACGGTTTGGCACACATACATATACAAAAATACATCCATACTGTTTCTCAGGAGTCATAATAGCATAGCGTTGACACTGCCAACATCTTCATTCATTGCAAATTTAGGTTAGCTGTGGCAGCAACAACTTTTGTCCGTCCGTCCGTCTGTCTGTCCTTCGTAAGGTTCCGGTTTTTATTGCTTTTCACGACACAATAAATAAAATAAGAGCATTAAAATGTAAAGTATACATATCCTCCGCATACGTATACAATAAAAAAAACCTTATGTATATATACGTATTTTATATAAATATATAAGACGCATAAATATATATTTTTTACATTTACTCTATGCACACTACATTAATGTATACGAGTATATATACGAGTATATATATATATTATTTTTATAAAACTACAATGATAGCGAAACTTTGGAGTAGCAAAGCAAAAAATAGAATCAACACAAAACAGTTTCAATGGCAAACTTCCGGTTAAGCTTAACTACAATAATGGCGATGGGAACAGGAAATAACATCATCGTCCGTAGATATTCAAGAAAAAATTTGTATGTGTACATATGTATATAATATATGTATATATATACATATAAATTCATATATATGTATCAAATACATGTGTATGTAACATGTATTTTATACATACTTATACTCATACCTTATAAATGTATTACAGGTTTAATCAGAGTTTCTGTTTATTTAAACATACAAAAATCTTTGAACAACATATTTGAAATAAAAATTTTAAAATTGCATAAGCATTTTCCCAACTTTGTTTTACCGCTATGCAATGGAAAATAAAACATATAAGAAAATTTCATTCGAGAAAAATTATACTCGTTGAAATTTGGTGCGGAATCTGCCAGAAGAGTAAACATTCTTTATCATACTAAAGGGTGGTTAAATTAAAGGGCCGATGCTGATTTTGAATAAAACACAAATTATTTAGGAAATTATTGTAATTGCTTTTTATTATGATAATATTGGTATGGTTCAATTATGTATGGAACAAAATATCGGCCAAATGGCCGCCGCGACCTCTGCAGAACACCTCCATCCGATGGTCCAAATTTTCGATGACGCTGAGGCATAATTGAGGTTCTATGCCGTTATTGTGCCGAATTATCTCATCCTTTAGCTCTTGAATTGTTGATGGCTTATCGAGGTACACCTTTTCTTTCAAATAACCCCAAAGAAAGAAGTCCAACGGTGTCAAATCACACGATCTTGGCATCGCCACGACGTGAGATAACACGGCCTTTGAATTTGTTGCGCAAAAGAGCCATTGTTTCGTTAGCTGTGTGGCAAGTGGCACCGTCCTGTTGAAACCACATATTGTCCACATCCATATCTTCCAATTCGGGCCATAAAAAGTTCGTTATTATCTCATGATCAGAGTATGAAGCCGCCTAGCCGGGCCGCCGATTTTAGCAGCCGCCGACCTTTTTTCACCAGCCGAAGCCGCCGCCGTTCCATAGAAAAACTTTAAAATATGGATAGATAAAATTTACATTTTTGATACGCAAATAGCTATATAGCAGATATATCGTCCCATTAATAGAAGAATAATGTGTACGCATTTTTATTGCATTCTAAGAATCTACGCAATTTGTTCTATATCTGGTGAAATTCTACATCCACAAGGGTTATTTGGTGTTTGAAATTGTTCATTAATAAATAATAATATCGAGTTTCAATTTCACAAAAACTTCAAATATGATTTTCTGGAAAAGACAATTAAATTATACACTATTCATTTATTGGAAAGGAAAAAATATTTTGAAAGGAAATAATAAGATTTTTTATTTATTATTAGATTATGTACATATAGAGATAAAAATATTTTCGGAAAAAAATCAATGGAGTATTAAATAATAGTATAACATATAAATTAATACCTCCATTCTAAAGAATCAATCAAGTTAAGCTCACAACAGTAGAGGTCATTCTATTTAAACCACAAGATAATTCCACACAAATTTAAAATTTCACTAAAACGTCGATTCGCCTCTCCTGGAAACAACCTGTTTCGACTTCAGCTATGCTCATGATAGACGAATGGCGGAAAAATGCAACCCTGTGAACGTACAACCGTGTGAACATACAATTTTTGTCTTGCAATGTTGGCAGAAAAGTCATTGTGAGATAATTTGCAGATTGTAATCCTGCATATAAATATTTACAAAATACATTTTAAATATATGAAATTGTAAGGGTTTCTTGCAATCGTTTTCACCTTTGCCCAACAATCTGTCATTGTCCGTACAATTGCGCCACTTTAACAGGGTTGATAAAGTTTTCCGATCTGACAATCGGCTATACATAGCTATAGCATACTTTGAAAATAGAATATATCATAGAGCCGCCTAGCGGCATGAATTCGATGATTTTTTCACCTCACAATATCTTACAATTAACTTGAAAACATCTATTACTTAAGAATAAATACCAGAGCTTAACTTTTCAACTATTATTTTAAATGTTAAAATGTCGATCATAGAGCCGCCGTATGTCAATTTTATGTCGGCTTAGACGCCCAGCCACCGCCGCCGAGCTATAATTTTCAGTGGCAGCCGCCGCCGCCAATTTTGGATCGACTTCATTCTCTACTCATGATAGCGAACACCATTCATAGTAACTGCCTGACCGGCCTCATTTCGTAGAAGTATGGCCCGATGACGTCGTCAGCCCATAAGCATGCACAGGTGTTTTTACGTCTCGGTTTGCTGAAATTTGCGCACAATTCTCCCGATTGTGGATACATTTGGTCGATTATGCTGATCAAAAAAACATCACGAAGTGAATTTTGATTTGAACGCCCATTTTCGTAAAAGGCTTAAAAAACTTTAACGCGTTGCTCGATTGTGTATCTTTCCATGGTTCAAATTGAGTTAGTCTGAAATTGTGAAATGTCAAATGAAATGCAGAAAAAAACTTTTAGGTGTGGTTCACATTCAACATCGGCGCGTACAATTTAACCACCCTTTACAATCATTGAAGAAGTAGTCTAGTAGTAGTATTTTATGGGGGTATACCAGAGGTGTCTTGACATGTACCCTATTTTAAACTGAATAATTGATAAGTAGTTTAGGTTAGGGTGACAGTCAGCTTTGCCAGCTCACATAGACCGTTGTAGGTCCCTGGTAATACCACGGGATCAGATGACCCGCATCGAAACTATTTGATAAACAATGTTTTCAATAGTGCGAACCGGAAAGATCTGTTAGACTTCCTAGAAAGGTCGACCACAGTACGAGTATATCCAGACGTCGTTTACACTGCAGTTGATCAATGCTCTTCCCCGTCACCACAGTTCTTGCAGAATTCATTGGACTCAATACCTAACCTCGTGGCGTGTTCTCCGATCAGGCAGTGAACCGTCAGAACTGACACTAGGTTAGATTAAGAGTGGCAGCTTGTAAAACTGACTCACTTAGACTATACAGTCCACTGTGTTACCACAGGGCCGTAAGGTAAACATAAGTTATCCCTGGCTCCTCCAATCTGATTGCTTTAAAAAGCTCAAAAGATGCCGGATTCCAACATGATCCAAGGAATGTATGCAGTTCCGTACGTGCATTGTCTCAAGAAGAGTTGGCAGGTCGTTAGAGGCATGCCCACATGTTCCAGTGCCCCTGGAGCGTGTAAGGTAATTTCTAGTCTTGCAAGTTCATTTGCCTTGCAGTTCCCTGGAGTGTACCTGTGAGCCGGCACTCATATCAGGTGAATATTGAGCTGTTCAGCCATCTCGTTAAGTGATCTGCGACAGTCGAGGGCAGTTTTTGAAGTTTCCAGGGACTTCATAGCAGACTGACTACCAGAGAATATATTTATACCGACTTTGGTCAACACATTAACTTTCAGCCATTTCGCTACTTCTTTAATAGCTAAGATTTCTGCCTGGTAAGCACTACAGTTACAGGCAGACTTTTTGCAAGTGATAGCTCAAGTTCATCAGAAAAGGCACCAAAACCCACTTGGTTATTGAGTTTGGAATCGTATAGAAGTTTAATCGGAATCGTAATGGAATCGTATAGAAGTTTAAAAATCTATTCTGTCCTGGGATAGACCATTCAATTGTGATCTATCAGGTATAAATGTGAGATGAACCGTGCCCGGAAGGACACTATGTATGTCCGTAGCCATTTCCTAACCATACTGTACAGTACATGCCCAATATTGCACTGCTATGATATCTAGCGGCATTAAATGTAGTATAACATTTAACTAATGTAGACAATCTTTTCCTCTTGAGATATTTGGACCTTCTAAGGTCGTATTTTGGCCACATTTGTCTAGATACCTCACCAGCATTGATATCTGTCCATCTTTGATTGAACTGATTGACTGTGTCTTGCATAAGCCAATGGATTATACGGGCGAGGCTAAATCGTCTTAGGTTTGAACGACGATACAAATACATATATACTTTATGGGGTCCCTGTTATATATTTCGAAGTGTTGTGACAAAATGTGTATAGCCCTGTTCCGTTCTTTTAGATATCTTTAATTTATTGTGATTTCGGTTTCTCACCACCTACAATTCTGTCGTTCTCGATACGTATTTAACATTTGTTCTAGTTTTAGCAGCAGTTATTTAGTTGCAATTTTAATTCTTCAATTCTGCCAGCCCCTCTCCGCCACATTCCATTTAAGGTACAATCACAGTTTAACGATTTTATGTTATAATGTCACTTTAGTTTCCTGTCACACATTTCAAAGTGTAATTTCTCCATACATACGTATCATTGCTTTAAAATTTACCTTTGTTGGGATTTTGTATCAATATCCAACCAGCCATCGTCATCATATTGAGATAGTCGTCGTTGAATTAAGGGTAGTACTGATACAATTAGTTGAATATGTCACCGGAAAACGAGTAAAAACATAAGAATGCACTTAACAACAACACTGGAATTATTACATAGCTCGAAGTGGAATGATTCTGCATTTAGAGATGATACAGTGGTCCAGAAAGCGAATATTCCACCTCAATAATTTGTATATGCTATGGAAAGGACATTTCTAGCAGGAATCCACTTATACAGCACAAAACAGCTTTACAGCCTGTTCAGCGAAAAGTCTTGAAGTATCAGCCGGATCTATATATCTTCTCCTTTTTGATATTACGAACAAATGCTCAAAGTCATACTACTCTATACCACAGTGTGTCGGCGTTGGTTATAAGCAGGCCCTCAAGCCGTGACTATCTTTGGTGAAGGATATTATAGTATTTCCTTACTTTTTTCTCTTGAAGTCGATTTATAACATTTTTCTTGACGCATTTTATATTAAACTGCTTTTACTAAAGGCCAGGATAACTTAACCGTAGCGTAACGAATCAGCTGATTCAACCGGACGTATGCAAATCAGTGTAAAAGATTAGCCAACGGAAACGAAACGTAAACGGACGGCTGAATCTGCTGAAATTTGATTAGTGAAATAATGAAAAAAAGAATAAATTTATGCGAAACTTTTGAAAAGTAATGATAAATCTATCTATATATATAAAGAAGAATGTGTGTTTGTTGGTTTGTTTGTACCGTATAGACGTCTAAACGCCTGGACCGATCTTCTTGAAATTTTCACAGAATGTACATGTGTGGGGCGTGGTGAAAATAGGGTACTTGCATTTTCGATATATCAAGTGGGCGTAGCCCCGCCCACATAAGACAAATTTTAAAATTGAGATATCTTGCACAATTTGTTAGCGAGAGTTCTGCAATTTTGTACATATGCATCTGGTGGCTGTCTACATGATTGGTCCAAAAACGGGCGGGATCGGACCAATGGGCGTGGCACCGCCCACATAAGCCAAATTTTAAATATGAGATATCTTGCACAATTTGTTAGCGAGAGAGCTGTAATTTTGTGTATATATATCTGTTGGCGACCTACGTGATTGGTCCAAAAATGGGCGGAATCAGACTAATGGGCGTGGCCCCGCCCATATAAGCCAAATTTTGAAATTGATATATTTTTCACGATTTGTTAGCTAGAGTGCTGTAATTTTGTGCATATGTATTAGGTGGTAGTCTACTTAATTGGTCCAAAAATGGGCGGGATCGGCCAATGGGCGTGGCCCCGCCCATATAAGCTAAATTTTGAAATTGAGATATCTTACAGAATTTGTTAGCGAGAGTGCTGTAATTTTGTGCATATGTATCTGGTTGTAGTCTTCGTGATTTGTCCAAATATAGGCGGGATTTGACGAATGGGCATGGCCCCGCCCATATAAACAAAGATTTTAAATTGATATATCTTGCACTATTTGTTAGCGAGAGTGCTGTAATTTTTGCATATGTATTAGGTGGCAGTCTACGTGGTTGGTCCAAAAATGGGCGGGGTCGGACGAATGGGAGTGGCCCCGCCCATATAAGCCAATTAAATTTTTGTTTGATATATCTTGAGCAATTATGTGCATATATATTTGGTGTCAGTATACGTAATTAGTCCAAAAATTAACGGGTTCGGAAATCTGAAGTCTGGGGCAACGAAGTGGACCGAGTCCAGCTAGTAAGTAATAATATGATAAATTAGAAGCGATAAACAATTTTATTTTCTTAAATTTAAAAATCAGGAAAATTCGGTTTTGGAGCATCTGTAATGGCTCTTCTTATATCTAGTACTTAGCCTTTTTCAATCAAGCCAATGTCTTACTTATTCATAATTCAACTAACTGGACCCGGTCACCTTCGTTGCCACTTACATTTCCGATCTCGTTAATTAAATTTGTGTGGAATTCCTTTATGATGGAAATCGAATGACCTGTACAGTTTTGTGAATAACTTTTGGTTTGCCGGATAAAAACCAAATTTTGACTGAATATAATTTGGAATATTTAGAAAAGAAAAATGCAATCTCCATAATAACATTCTAAGTCGACTTAGCATGTTTCAGAATGGAGGTATCGATTTGTGTGTATCAAATTTGGAATGTACCCTAAATATTTGTATGTTTCAAGCAGAATATGTTTGGGACAATATACTACAGAAGCGATTTTTTTCAGCGTGTGGTTGTCTTTTAAATTTTTATGATTGTACTTTTTAATGCAATTGTATCAGATATAGAACAATTATATATATATAGATGCCTGTTGTTCCTATGGGAGCATAGGGCCTCAATATATTATTGTTTTAATATAAATATATTTTAGATCTTGAATTCGCTTCATCACACTTCACATTGTCATTAATCTATATTGTTTACATTCAAATGGGACACCAAATGCCAATAGCAAAATGTTCATATCATTTCCGCTTCCAAATTCCCGGCTACTATTTTATGCTCTCTATTTGTTTGCCATGAAAGGAATGTCCTTTTCAGGCGATAAGGCAAAGACAAAAGGAAGACGAGTTCAATTAACATTTGTCATTTTGTATAGTTGGACACTTGTCCGTCATTTTGGAACAACACAGGCCTTGCGGCCATAGAGTTTTATCAACACAGTGCAATTGCCGAATAAAAGAAATTAAGAAATAATGTTCATTCATTCGTTTTTGTTGTTTTTTCTCCTCTGAAATGGCAACATTTTATTGCTCCATGGCAATCAGAAGCCAAAAATAGTATGCATAGTCTGCATGATTGTAATCGACGGTGGGATGATAGGAATCAAAGGTCAAACATTTTAATTTTTATAAATAAAACAAGGATGTTTTCCTGCCTGTTCAACCGATTAAGAATACTCTTAACTTCAGTCCCAAAAAATATTCCTAATTTTTTTCGTTTTAATTAAAATATTATTAATTATAAATGTTATATAATCCAATTGTGTGGGCGGTATAAATAGGGGCGTTCCAATAACGCCCATTTTCCACTGGACAGTAGGTACTATAAAAACATTACACTGTACAAAATTTCAAGTATTTGTATGAAGATTCCAGTAAGTACGAGTAGTATATAAGTTATTAAAGAATCGATATTTCACTAAATGTTAACCTTTGTGGGGGAGGTACTAGAAAGAGTGGACCAATATAGCCCATCTTCGAATTTAGTCGGAGATAGAGAAAAATATTACTGCGTACTAAATTTGAAGTTAATCGGTTACTCCTTTCGAGAGTTATCGTGCACCATGGACCGATGTTCCCCATTTGTACTAGGTGTAAATTCTAAAATTTCAGCCAGATCAATTGAGAAATGTGTTTTCCAGAGCGTCAAGAAGTGATATCGGTGGGGACCTTTATATGGGGGCTATATCAAAACATGGACCGATGTTCCCCATTTGTACTAGGGACGCTTAGGTCCAATATAAAGTGTAAATTCTTAAATTTCAGCCAGATCAATTGAGGGACGCTTAGGTCCAATATAAAGTGTAAATTCTTAAATTTCAGCCAGATCAATTGAGAAATGTGTTCTCCAGAGCGTCAAGAAGTGATATCGGTGGGGACCTTTATATGAAGGCTATATCAAAACATGGACCGATGTTCCCAATTTTTACTATGGACGATTAGATTCAATATATAGTGTAAATTCTTACACTATAAACAGGAAAGCTTAAAGAAGGGTATTCTGTTTGCGTTCTCATAAAAAAACTACAACCACTACGAGGTAGCGTTTGCGCTACCACTAGAGATGTCTGTCGCGACGTCTGGATACACTGGGCTCTGCCTTTCTAGGAAGTCTGACAGATGAGGTACAGATATTCGAACTGTTGATAACTTTGTTTATCAAACAGGTTTGTATCGATGAAGGGCCGGTGGTATCACTAGGGACCTACATTGGTCTAAGTGTAATGCTTTTATAGTACCTACAGTCTAGAGAAAAGTGGGCGTTATTGGCACGCCCCTTTTGTACCTCCCACACAAATGGAGCACTTTGCACCAAAAGTTAGCAGCTTATAACTTTAACACCAGTACGTATTTTAAAGCTATAAAATGCAATTTAAATTGATAATAACATAATTAAAACAAAAAAATAATAAATTTAAGATTTTTTATGGGACTAAAGGTGAGGGGATTCTTAAGTCGGTTTACCCGACTAAACTTTCTTAATTGTTTTTATGGAATTTTGAGTTCGGCGAACAGTTTATTTCACGTTTGTGGCTGTTGAATTGGCCGCCTAAATCGTTCGATATAACGCCTTTAGATTTGGGGCTATGTTAAGGCTCATGTCTATGGGGACAAGCCCGCAACGCACTGGAAGCCAATATTGAAGAATTTAGTCGTGAGATACCGGCCGATATGATGGAGAGAGTATGTCAAAATTGGACCCAGCGTACAAACCATTTGAGGCGTAGCCGCGGTCAACATGTGTTTTAAACATTGAATTATATATACCGTTCTATAGACTGAAATACAGATTTCATACATTTCTCTAAATTTCATGTGCTTCCTTTTAAAATAAATTCGTAAGCTCTTAAAAAATGACTCGTTATATGAACCGATTTTCTTCAAATTTGTCACGTCCTTCTCGGTTCAAAAACACTGTTATCTTCTACATTTTATAAAGATCTGTTCAAAAATACCGATCTCATTGTATATAGATGCTAAATCGAGATAAAGGTATATATGTATGTATGTATAGGGGCTATATCTATATCTTAAAATTTACCAAGTATTTGTTCAAAAAAACAGTTATCTGCCAAATTTTATAAAGATCTGTTCAGAAATGTGGATTAGATAGCCCTTATGTGCAAAATCGGTATATAGGTAGACATGGGAGCTATAACTAAATCGGAACCGATTTTCTCATATTTAGAAAAGTTTTTTATCGGCGCGAACATCTATTTTGCATCAACTTTCGTAAAGATATGATGCAATACCGCGTAAATACTAAATTGGAATGTACATAATAAGCTATATATAAATCTGAACCGGTTTTCATTAAATTTGACAGAGGTCACTACTGCCTTATAAAAATGTCATGTGCTAAAACAAACAAAAGTGCTCTGTACCAAATTTTTTGTTGTTGCATAGTGTTATCACTGAGAGTGATAATTTAGAGTCTTTACAATAACTAATTGGGAAGGGTTAATCCCTCGGGCAAAGCAAAAATATTAAATTGGTCAGCCAATATATTACATCATTCACGCCAATGAACCACATCCTATTTGCCCCTCTTATCCATGGTGCATTTTGCTTTAATGTACATCCTTTTTCCACTTCTTTGTTTTTTTTTCATGAGAAAAAACTTATTTTATTGTTAAAAATGCCCATGAGTATTGTAACGTGCCAAAGTGCAATTGTATGTTCTCCATAGGAGGAGTCAGCCCATCTTGTTTTTTTTCCTCAACATCCAAGTCAGAGTTTGGATCATAGATTTTTATTATTTTTCAGTCACAGACGGAAACTAATAAAAACAAATGAAAGGAGTGTTAGGTTTGGCCAAATGGAATGTTAAAACCGCTCCTATATGTAGGCAGATATGACTTCAGAATTCATGGTGACGATATACTTTACACAGAAGCTATTCAGAGGTCATTCGATCAATTAACCTCACACAAAAATGCTCAGAAGTAAAAAAAAAAAAAATTTCTTGATTCTGATTGATTCTAGAACGTTCAAATCTAGCATATCCAGACATAAACAAAACAGGTGCTCAATGTTCTGCTCTTATCATCTCCACAGCTGTTGTAGAAGTCATTGGGCTCAATTCCCATCCTCATGGCATTTACCCCCTCTAGATCGAAGAGATATTTTGACCTTCACACATCGTACAGTGGTCAGATTTGTCTAGCTACCCTACCCTATTTCAGTCTTTGCCTCATTGGCCAACCAGACTGTCTTATTTTAAAGCCAAAACCTCCATGTGGACATTTTTATGAAGAATTTGTAATGTCGTCCTATTCCAAGGGAGTTCTCAGTTCCTCGGAAAATACCTAGGCTCAGGTACCCATACTAGGTATATGTTAAACTGCTCAGTCACTTCGTAGAAAGATCTGCGGCATTTGAAGGCTATTTATTTATTTATTCTTAGCTAATAGCAGCCGTAGAGATAGCAATATATATATTCATATAAGAAATAAATAACATTTAAAACAAAAAGAAAAAGTAAATAAATAAGAAGAAATAGGAATAACAGGAAATTAAAAAACAAACAAAATTTAACTGAAACAGAAATTAGAAAGGGGACAGGTATGGTCAGGAACTAAATTAAAGTAAATGGTAAAGATGGAACAGCAATAACAAGGCGAAAACAGTAACAGACGTAGCAGGATCAGGGGGTAGCAAGACCAGAGCACAGCGGGAACAAAGTGTTTCAGGATCGGGACGTTGAAGAATCAGAATATGGCAGGAATAGAACGAGTCAAGAATAGAGAACAGCAGGAACAGAGTGTTTCAGGAAAATAGTATTCCAGGAAGAGATCACACCAGGAAACTGGGGGTTGCAGGAATAGTGTATTACAGAATAGAACGTATTAGGAACAGAGCATAACAGGCAGGAGCACAGCAGGGACAGAGAGTTTCAGGAAACAGATCATCGCAGGAACATAGCATTACAGGCACGTTGTTTAGTAGAAACCGAGCATGGCAGCAACAGAAAGTAGCAGGAGCACAGCAGGTCCAGAGCGTTACTGGAACGTATATGACAGGAACATAATATAGCAGGGACGATACATAGCAGGAACCGAACATTTCAGGAAACAGAAACGTAGCAGGAACAGAGCATTGCAGGGACAGAACGTAGCAGGAGCACAGCAGGACCAGAGCATTGCAGAAACGGTTATTTAAAGGAAACATAACAAAACAGGGACGAAGCATGAACCGAAACATAGCAGGTAACAGAACGTAGCCGGAATAGGACATAGCAGGATCAAGACGTAGCAGGAACAGGGCGTAGCAGTAACAGGACGTAGCAGGGAACTGGACTGGCAACCGTCTTTTCAAATAGCGCGAGATAATGTACGACCAATAAAAAAGAAGAGGAATAGTTAAAGAATAGAATCAATTACTACGCGTTTTATCATTGAAATCGAGTCAGAAGATGAGAAGAAAGAGTAAACCGAGTAAGAGTTTTTGCGAAGTGAGATTAAAGATTAGATTCGAGGATTACGCGTTTTATCATTGAAATAGAGTCGGAAGTTGAGAAGAGCGAGTAAACCGAGTTAAAGTTTCTGCGAAGTGAATTTATAGGATTGAATTGTTCATAATTAAATCTACAAAAATCAATTTTTAGAGTAATAAAATTACGAGTCGAACGTTATGTTAAAGCGTGATTCGCTAACTAAATAATGTGAATTTATTTCTCCATTAATCTATTTAACTATAAACACAATACCTAACATAAACCTTATTTTCTCAAGCGAAGGAAGTTCAATCAGTTTCAGGCGAATGAAGTAAGGTGGCAAATCTAGAGGGTTACTCCAGCCAAGACCACGTAATGCAAAAAGTAGGAATTGTTTTTGTACTGACTCAATCCTATCAACGTAAATGTTATAATGAGGGGACCATAAAACCGAAGCATATTCCAAGGTGGGCCTAACAAGAGAGGTGAAAAGTTGTTTAGCCAAATATGGGTCGTTAAATTCCTTAGACTATCGTTTGATAAATCCTAATAAACTCATAGCTTTCCTCACACTCGATTCAATGTGTAAGTTAAATTCAAGTTTGGAGTCAAGTAAAACACCTAGATCATTGAAATTATCCAAATTCTCAAGGGTGTAATTGCTTATAGAGTAATTAGTCTGAGAGATTAATGAACGAGAGAAAGACATCATCTGCATGCATTAATATCTTAGAATAGTTTACCACCGACGGGAGATCATTAAGATATAGATTGAACAGAATAGGACCTAAGTGACTACCTGCGGAACACCCGAAGTTACATAAATGATACGAGACAAAATACCTTTAAAAAATACTCTCTGAGTCCTACCTTTTAAATACGAAGATATCCAACGGATTAAGCCATGAGGATAACCAATTAATTAAAGCTTGCACAATAAGAGATCATGATTTGCGGTGTCAAAAGCCTTGCTGAAATCTGTATAAATAACATCAGTCTGCTTTTTCTGAGAGAATGAAGAAAATATGTGCGAAACGAATTCCACGTGATGCAGATAACCCACTGAATTGAGGTCTTCTTTAAGCTGTTTCTCATGCATTGTCATTTTGCCTTCCTTACATGGTTTAGGTATTTTTTCAGCGAGTTTTAATTTCCTCTTTATTTTTGTAAAGTCGTTAGTGGGATCGGATAGTTTGACCAAAGTCAAGAAGTGACTCACTCCTTTTGTTTGTATCCGCTGGGAAATCTACGAATCCTATAGTTCCCATCAATTCCCAGGACGGGGACTGGACAGTGCTCCCAGATGGGTCATCAGTCCTTGCTATTCTAAAGTCTAACTGGTAGTATGTATCTTCGGCTACGCTGTCTGAACAGAATTTTTAATATGGTAGCGCGGGAGTCAAGAACGCCCCTGGAACGTAGGTTCTGGCCTGACTATTGGTGTCTTTAATCTGATACCACGGAGGTCACGAACGCCCCTGGAACGTAGATTATGGCCAGACTACTGGTATGGTCCCCACAAGTAGGCGTACTGCCTCCAATAATTTGGAATCTAAAAAAAAAAACTTTCGCCGTTAGGATGATCCATCCATCACCACGACGAACCCCATTCATCATCACGACGAATAGCATTCATCACCACGACGAACTCTATTCATCACCATGATGAACTTCATTCATCACCACAACGAATTCCATTCGTCACCACGACGAATCCCATTCATCACCACGACGAATGCCATTCATTATCACGACGAATCCCATTCATCACCACGACGAATTCATGCCCACGACTATTTAAATTTTAAAAATTCCAGTAAATGTTCTTCTAGTTTTAAACCATTTAAAATGGTATGGAAAATAAAATTATTTGACTGCATTGCTAGGTTCAGTTGTGAATATTCGTTTCGAGACGCAGTTCTTATCAGGAAAGGCTGAAATCAAACAAACGAGAAGTATTCATTATTTCTGCTATTTTAAATCAAAAATAATCACATCAAGTAATGTATTTGCCAACAGACCACTAGCACAAATGTTTCACACTTATACAGCTTGTCGAGCTGCATGTACGAGTATGCATGTGTTTGATGTTTTGTTAAACAAACATCAGTTACGCCGTGCCAGTGCGGTTTGTTTGAACCAATCGGTGCTGCGTGGAACACACACGTGGACGAACATAACAACGTCGCATGTCTTACTTTGTTTTGCTGTAGGAGTTGACGTTGCCGTTAAGGGCGAATAAGTCGATCGTTCTCATGATGAATGGATAATCTTATCGACGAACGGTGTTCTTCATTAATTATTAGATTTTTTAAATTGATCTTTTACAACAAATTATTTAACAAAGGTAATCAGAACGCATATAGAACAGTACGGTTTTTCTATCAGTGTATATATGAATCTGGCAGCCTGCCTATGCATAAGCGGAGCCCTACTCCATATTCTGCATATTCAACCAGAGAGGCATTAATATTAAACTGCGTATCAATGTGGAGGTGCAGGAACTACGGTAGTGCTATGGTAACCGACCGAGTGGACTACATAACAGCGGTGTAAACCTTCGAGAGGAACTACATTACCATGTAACCAACCAGAGATAAATACGTTGGCAGAATACCACGTAATAGAAACCATCTCCACTTCTATACGGATGGTATAGAATCAATAATAATCTCATCGCACTAGAGAGGAAAAGATTGTCTACGTTAGTATCAGTTATGACGGGACACTGTCTGATCGGCGAACACGCCGGATGGTTGGGTATTTGCTCCAATGACTTCTGCAGAAGCTGTGGAGATGAGGAAGAAGTGGAGAGCATTGAGCACTAGCTATGCGAATGTCCCGCTTTGGGTAAACGACGTCTGGATATACTGGCGTCGCCCTGTAGGTTGTCTAACAGATCTTTCCGGTACCAATATTCGTACTATCAAGAACTATGGGTATCAAACAGTTTGGTTTCGATGAGGGCCATTTCAGCCCGTGGTAACACTAGGGACATAAACTGGTTTACGTAAGCTAGTAAAAAACGGCTGCCGTGGTGGCTGTGGTTGAAACCAAAATCGCTGGGAGAGAATAGTCTCGAATGTGAAGATGGAAACAAACCGGGTGCCATGACCCATACAATGGTAAGGACTTTTAGATAGGCTCCGCTCCTAAGCAAGGAGGAGAGAAAAGTGTCCAGAAGCACAGAATTGTTTGATAATCATACACAATGTGTTTGGGGCGTAGGTCGACGCATGTTGATCAGATGTATAGAGCACGGTGGGGTTAAGCCTAACGGCAGAAACTCACCTAAATCCAGAATACCTATTGTTTATAACCGCGCTACTCAAGATAGGATGATGAGCGTGCGTGTCTGCGCCAATTATCCGCTGACACTCATCAGAAGTTGCTTCTTCTACTACTCCCCTAAAAGAAGCTGACGGTACTACCACATATTCACAAGGATATTAACTATTTCTGTATCAGAACGATGTCTACCATAACTCTGGTCGTGCATAGCAATAGAGCCGCTGAGGCTGCCTTTACGTAATGGAGGTTAATCAGTAGAATTCGTACCATCTTCGATAGCCGACAGATTAACATCCACCCGATCGTTCGAATTCCTCGTCTCCATCAGATACGTCGAAGAGTCCGGAAACTCCTCTCAGCCCAACAGTATGCGAAGACACACATTCGTCCTTGGAAAAAGATTGTACCTCCTTTGTGTTAGAGTCCGCCGCTCCGCACTTCCAAGCGACTGTGTGGTAACCACGTTTGATACCTCACCTTCTACTTACCAGTTGTATGTGAGGGATGGATCCAGCATTAAGACTCTAGCTGATCTGCAGCTTTTGACTATCCGCCTTACCAATCTTGCTATTTCCCTAATTATGGGTGGGCAAACCAGGATTGCAAACTCTTAGCAACTCGAGACTGTGTGTCGAGAGGGATGTCGTTTTCTCGACAACATTCAACAGGGCGCCTGGCTAGTCTTCACCACTCGACTCAGAGAAGCTTATACAGGTCTACTTATCTGGTATCACCGAAAGCCAAGAGCTTAACCCTCCCCTAATGTCAGCCTGTATCCTTGAAGATTGGTGGTTTTGTTCGATATTAATAGATGGCGTTGCTCATTGGAAGACTAAACCATCATACCAGCTTTTATAGGTTTGTGGAATCTAGAAGTGAAGTTGTGGGATTCATATTATATTTTGGGGCCGAATCTTTAATAACAGCATCCCTTCCCGAGGGAAGAATTTCAGTGTGAGCAAACAAAAGCCAATCCTTTGCCATTGCT
Organism: Eudasyphora cyanicolor; assembly: GCA_963930755.1. Lineage (NCBI taxonomy): Eukaryota > Metazoa > Arthropoda > Insecta > Diptera > Muscidae > Eudasyphora > Eudasyphora cyanicolor. Next base: position 214,515,773 of record OZ005736.1, read on the forward strand.
GCTACTGCTGTTGTTGTTGTCGGGGTGCTTTTCGATGCAAGTGAAAAGTGTCCATTTGAATTTTGCGCTGTGTCCGGTGTCGTCCATCACTGCTGAAATAAAAATGTCACTCCCATTGCAATTTATTACATGACGAATGTGTGTTCTCTCTCTCCTACAATCCCTTTTGGAGTTGCTGATGTTTCTTGCTCCAGCTCCTGCCGTGGTATTGCAAGTCCTGTCGGGGGCGTTAAATGAAAAACAAAAAAGTGACCAAAACGGGAATAAAATAAAAAAAAAAACGAAAACAAAATTTTTGCAAGTAATGAAAAGACGACGGACGAATTTACTCTGGTCCCTTCTCCACTGCGTGTTTGTTTGCTAGAAATTAGAAAAAATGACATGACAACGCGCCCAACATGTCAAGTGAGGATTTTCGAAATGAATGGAGCCGGGGACACATGAGACATACATTAATGTCAGAGAGAGAGTGTGTGTATGTGTAGGGGAGTTTGGCTTGTTTGAGCGTGCGGGAGAGCAGTGGGTGAAAACTCCCCAAAATACAAACAAACAAAACAGGATATCTGCAATAGCACATAAAGGATGCAATAACCATTTCTATAGGTTGTACTGCACCACTGTTATTGTATGTATGGTCTCTCCCCAGTCGCAAAGGACATGTATACATACATATGTATGTAACATATCAACATCCTCTCATGTATTATGTACACATTCGAGGGTCAACTTCAAAGTTGTTTTGTATAACCTGTGTCAAGTCCCTTAAATAAATTAACAGATTCATTCGAACACAATTTTCTCATAACTCATGTAGCAATCATCTAAATTTTTTTAAAAAAAAAATGCATTGTAGACAACTTTTACATTGACTACAGAAGAAATATAATGTTTTTACTGTACCTCCAATTTTCCCGATTCTACGGATCCCCGTTCTAAATTGGGACCAATCACTGTCCTCATCAATTCCAGATTGATTGGTATCAATTGATTACGGTTAAATGTGGTACGTCTTCATACGACCGCATCAGAGAAATCTATTCCTTAGTATACGACAAGATGGGTTATCTACTCCTTAGTAGAGGACCATTGTATTTTACTTATATAATCCTTAATAAAATACCAAATGGTTTATCTACTCCTTAGCTCACGACCAGTTGGTTTATTTACTCCTTAGTTGACGAACAGTTGGGTTATCTACTCCCTAGTAAATGACCAGTTGCTTTATCTACTGCGTAGTTAACGACCAATTGGGTTATCTATTTTAGAACAGTTGTGTTATCTTCTCCATAGTAGAGTACCAATTGGGTTCGAAGATAACCGATTAAATAGTAAACATTTAATTTGTTTCAAATGTCACATACTCGTATGCAATGTCTGACACTGAGGGGTCTGGTACTGTAGGTATTATTTTATCTTTTAGGTTTGGTTTGAAATACATAGAAGACATCACAGTTAAAATTGGGATGTGCCACTGGAGCCGTTGATCGTCTTATTGTGATTCCTCGGAGACTTCCCTCAGCTACTCAGCCGTCTTTGGTAGACGATTTTAATTGGCCTCCCTATGAGTAACCATTTCTATGAAATTCAAATTTCTCCTTGGGTCAGATTATGTAATTCCATAAGTTCCTGAAAGAAAAAGGATCTAAATATAGTATTTACTACATAGTCAGGACATAGACATAGGGAGATGCTTACTTTACGACGATACAGAGTACAAAGACTACAGCTGGAGTTGGGTTAAAATGTACAATAATAACATATTAACACATTAACATTAAAATTTCTACAGAATTTTTTCCAAAAATTAAAGCGGTATTCTACATATATACAATAGACGTTCAGTTGACTTTTCTGCTCTTTAGTAGGCGGGCAGGTAGGTTATTTACTCCAAAGTAGACGACCAGTGTTGAACTCTGTTTCAACAACTAGTTTTAAGTTTTTATTAATACATGAATTACTGAATTATTTGAATTATCGTTACTAAAATGCACTGAATTGTTACTTCCATAAGAATTCCCTAATTTGTATCGTTCCTTTTCAAAGATATGGCAACCCTTTATCCAATTCCTGCAATGGAGACAAAAGCTTTCACTCAGTTGGATAAAGGGCTGCCATTTTTGCTCTGTCTTCCAATTGTCGCTTCGCTGAATTCATAAATTCTAAGGCTCTCAAATGTTCGCTCTATTCCGCTTTTTTTACTTTGGCAGCAACATCCCCAGCGGTAAGCAGCAGCGACTCCTACACAATAAATCTGTTCATCCTTAAACTATAACACTGTGCCTTTTATTTCTATGTTTCTCTTCCACTTTACAAATTTATTGGAGTTCACCTGGTTATTAATTCTACAGTCCACTCCGCAGCGAAAGAATTCCTGAATTTGTTCATGGTCCTTCGTAACCAAATTTGTTCCAGTGATGTTTGTGCGCGTTCTAACCTCCATATAAAATAAAAAAATTGTCATTACATGACACTCTCCTGCTATCCGCTAATTCTCCGTCGCTACACCATTGTTTCATCACGTGAAACAAGGATTCACGAGCCAGCGACGGACGACAATAGAGCCCCTATCTGATACGCCTAGTCTCCGTCACTACACCATTGTTTCATCACGTGAAACAAGGCTTCACGAGCCAGTGACGGACGACAAAAGCACCAAACAAACATCTCTATATAAACAGCATCCGAAATCAACAAATATGCTGCGGCCACAACAACAACTATCACTACAAGGAACAGCAGCATTCATTGGCATATGTAAAACAACAACAACAAAAATGCATCGTCACCACTCAACAACTACACATTGCACTCGTGCAAGGTGGCGGTATGTTGAAGTCACAACAGCTGACAGTCGACTTCATCGCCCCGCATCAGATTTGGAGCCGTTCCTTGATTACAGCGCCGCAAACCTAACTCTGTTATGGCAACGCCGTCAGAGTTGCATTATGTTAGTTATCAACTCACCCGCATACGGCTCACGGCCGAAAAAAAGTCATAAAATTTAATAAAATATAAAAGTTTTGTGTTTTTCTTTTTTTTAACTCCCGCCACTCTGGCGCGGAGTTAAACAACCAGGATGGATTTTCTACTCCATAGATGAAAATCTATTCCGTAGTAGAGATCCAGTTGGGTTATCTACACCTTATTAGAGAAACAATTGGGTTATCTACTTCTCAGTAGGTTCTAGTTGGATTATCTACTACTAAGTAGACGACAAGTTGGATGGATTATCTACTCTAGATGACGACCAGTTGGGTTATCTACTCCGGGTTAAATGACCAGTTGCTTTATCTACTACGTAGTTAACGACCAGTTGGGTTATCTATTCTTCAATTGAAGACCAGTTGTGTTATCTACTCCTTAGTAGAGTACTAAATTGGGTTCGAAGTTAAACGATTAAATAGTAAGCATTTAATTTGTTTCAAATGTCACATACTCGAATGCTGGGGTTTGGTACTGTAGATATTATTATATCCATTAGGTTCGGTTTGAAATGGAAGACATCATAGTTAAAATTGGGATATCCAATTGGAGCCGTTTATTGTAATATTGTGATTCCTCGGAGACTTCCTTCAGCTACTCATCCGTCTTAGGTAGACGATTTTAATTGGCCTCCTTCAGAGTGACCATTTTTATAAATTCCATAAATAAATTCATAAATTCCATAAGTTCCTGAAAGAAAAAGGATCTAAATATAGTATTTAGACACTACAGCCGGAGTTGGGGACATTTTTAGAATAATAACATATTACTCGTAACACATTAACATTAAAAAATCTACAGAATTATTTCCAAAAATTAAAGCGGTTTTCTATACAATAGACGTCCAGTTGACTTTTTTCTCTTTAGTAGGCGGGCAGGTAGGTTATCTACACCACAGTTGGCGGGTTATCTGATCCATTGTAGAACACCAGTTGGACCAGGCTTCGAAGTTCAACGTTTAAATAGTACATATTTAATTATTACAAATTTGAATTATATTGTGCCTGACATTAAAGGGACAGATACTGTATGTATTCTCGTAGATCAGTAGAGGATATGTACGAGGTGGCAGTTCACCACCTCCAATGACAAGAATACGTTAAAGTTACCAATTTTAATCTTTGCCATTATTTAAAAATCGAATCTCTGAAAATATTGATCGTAGAAAAAAACAAGTAAGAAAGTTTCAATCGGGTACACCGGCAAAGGTATACCCTCGCGTTGTGTCTAATGTAATATAGAATATTACACGAATTAATCTGGCAATTTGAGTGGGAGGTGCCAGACTGGCTTTTTTAAATACATCTATTTATCGCTGAACACTAAAGTGCATTGCACTGTGCCGAATTATAAGCGTTTATGTGCGCTGGTATATTAACGTTGTGAGCTATTCAATGTTGGTATGATTTGACAATTTTGTGTGGGAGGTACAAAAAGTGGCGTGGGGATAACGGCCATTTCTCTCAGGACTATAGGTACTTCAAAAACATTACAATGTGCAAAATTGGATAGTAGTTTCGTACATTGGAACTCACGCTATAAGCTTTTAACTTTTTGTACAAAATGGTACATTTGTGTGGGAGGTACCAAAAGGGTATGGCAATATCGCCCAGTTTTCACTGGACTGTAGGCGCTATAAAGGCATTACACTGTAGGCGCTATAAAGGCATTACACTGTACACAATTTCAAGTATCTGTGTGTACTTGTATTAATTTTATAAGCTGTTCACTTTTTCATTCATTCGGCGAGGTTTAGCTGTGATTATTGGGTCAAAAAATTCATCTCTAAGAGGCATAACTTCTTCCAAACGAATAAGCATTATTACCTCGCTTCAAGTAACTGTATTTGCTTCACCGTTTTTAACAAACTTTGCATTCTATAATATATAATAGAGGCAAAGATGGTCTAGGCTCTGGAGCCAAGAGAATATCCTAGTGACAAATCAATAACGGTTTAAAGACCAAAATAAAAACAAACGAAAATGCATTAACAACCAATTCAACAAAAATGGGAAGTATCGGGAAATTATTAGAATTCTATAAGAGCGATTTTCTATGACAACTGAGCCATATCCGTCTGTCTGTCTAATAAAGTTGGTATTAAAGCTACCTGTTACTCGTATCTCTAAACTTGTACTGAAAACCGATATAAATATTTCCCATACCAACTGAAATGGAAAAACTTGTTCAGCTCAATTCATGGCATCCCTCGTACATCTTTAAATATGTATAAGGACATTGCCATTTACAAGATACGAGCGAGCTTATATATGTATTTACTTACCACATCCATGTGTGCGTGAAAGGACGATGGAAGGCGAACAGTCAGTGTAGTCTCCCGCCGCCATTGGGGTTGCCTCCTACCCGAATACGGTGCTTAATGTGTACGTGTGTGTGTTGTTGCATCAAAATTTATAATGTCACTTGTGGTATATATGGGCTGTCACAGCATGATGAAAAATAGATGGTGGTCACGACCGCACAGCGACGGACTTCTACGATGAGCGCGGGACGACACTGAATGACAACATCAATGCCTGGGACCCAACAAAGCTCTAAAACAAAGGCAAAACAAACGAACAAAAAAGCAAGATGAATTTATAACTTCCAGAAATACGCCACAGGATAAAAATAAAGGAGAATATCTCAGTTGTAGGGTGAAGAGGAAAAACAAAGGACATTAAGATAAATGTTTTCTGTAGGCAGGCATAGAGATATGCCGGAGGGGCAGAGATTCTCCAGTCAGACTATACATTGGTCAGAGCAAAATTCTTATTTTTTTTTCAAAAATTACAAAAAACATAAGATTTGTTTTCTGAATAATTGCAATTGAGAAAAATTCTTATGGCTATATAATATAATTGCAATCTAGAAAAATATTTTAAAAACTTCGACTTAACACAATAAGGTCAAATCTACGAGTATTTCCTCCACTTCTGTGAATTGCTGTCCATTGATGGTTAGATCTGAGGTCAAATGTACATTTAGAATTTATTTTCTTATTCCACGGAAAACACGTGTCATCTTACTTTTTTCTTCAGAACTGTTTGACAATTCATCATGGAACGACTCATGCCTTAACAAATTATTCATCTTTATTACGAAAATCGTAGTTCTTTGAGAAAAGTTTTAAAGCAACATATCGCTCACTCACTTCAAGAGTGAGGTTTTTTTTGAGGTTGATTACAAAAATCCGAATTTTGCAAATTTCCATAAATTAATCTCAGCGAAATTTGGTTTATAAGTAAACAACCATATTTCGGATTATTCAAGTGTATTTAAACATCTTATTTCATGTTACTTATCTTTTTATACGGACTTAAAGTTACACATCTTGGCAATTTTTAATTTTGAGTTATGTCACTCTTGAAGTGAGTGAGCGATATGGTGTGCATCAAAATTGCCAAATTTGTTGAGAGACCCGAAGAGAGAACTTGAATTGTTGCACAAAATCGTGGAATCAACAAAGTGTACTGAAAGTTTGGACTTCCGCATGCATATTGGATATTGGAATGAAAATGTTATATTTTTTCTGTACTCACTTACTGGAGAAGTCAATCCATTTTAGTACCTCCCTCACAAACGGACCGGATTGTAGAAAAACTTTATAATAGTCTGTATACATAAGACATAAGACATAACACATAACACATAACACATAACACATAAGACATAAGACATAAGACATAAGACATAAGACATAAGACATAAGACATAAGACATAAGACATAAGACATAAGACATAAGACATAAGACATAAGACATAAGACATAAGACATAAGACATAAGACATAAGACATAAGACATAAGACATAAGACATAAGACATAAGACATAAGACATAAGACATAAGACATAAGACATAAGACATAAGACATAAGACATAAGACATAAGACATAAGACATAAGACATAAGACATAAGACATAAGACATAAGACATAAGACATAAGACATAAGACATAAGACATAAGACATAAGACATAAGACATAAGACATAAGACATAAGACATAAGACATAAGACATAAGACATAAGACATAAGACATAAGACATAAGACATAAGACATAAGACATAAGACATAAGACATAAGACATAAGACATAAGACATAAGACATAAGACATAAGACATAAGACATAAGACATAAGACATAAGACATAAGACATAAGACATAAGACATAAGACATAAGACATAAGACATAAGACATAAGACATAAGACATAAGACATAAGACATAAGACATAAGACATAAGACATAAGACATAAGACATAAGACATAAGACATAAGACATAAGACATAAGACATAAGACATAAGACATAAGACATAAGACATAAGACATAAGACATAAGACATAAGACATAAGACATAAGACATAAGACATAAGACATAAGACATAAGACATAAGACATAAGACATAAGACATAAGACATAAGACATAAGACATAAGACATAAGACATAAGACATAAGACATAAGACATAAGACATAAGACATAAGACATAAGACATAAGACATAAGACATAAGACATAAGACATAAGACATAAGACATAAGACATAAGACATAAGACATAAGACATAAGACATAAGACATAAGACATAAGACATAAGACATAAGACATAAGACATAAGACATAAGACATAAGACATAAGACATAAGACATAAGACATAAGACATAAGACATAAGACATAAGACATAAGACATAAGACATAAGACATAAGACATAAGACATAAGACATAAGACATAAGACATAAGACATAAGACATAAGACATAAGACATAAGACATAAGACATAAGACATAAGACATAAGACATAAGACATAAGACATAAGACATAAGACATAAGACATAAGACATAAGACATAAGACATAAGACATAAGACATAAGACATAAGACATAAGACATAAGACATAAGACATAAGACATAAGACATAAGACATAAGACATAAGACATAAGACATAAGACATAAGACATAAGACATAAGACATAAGACATAAGACATAAGACATAAGACATAAGACATAAGACATAAGACATAAGACATAAGACATAAGACATAAGACATAAGACATAAGACATAAGACATAAGACATAAGACATAAGACATAAGACATAAGACATAAGACATAAGACATAAGACATAAGACATAAGACATAAGACATAAGACATAAGACATAAGACATAAGACATAAGACATAAGACATAAGACATAAGACATAAGACATAAGACATAAGACATAAGACATAAGACATAAGACATAAGACATAAGACATAAGACATAAGACATAAGACATAAGACATAAGACATAAGACATAAGACATAAGACATAAGACATAAGACATAAGACATAAGACATAAGACATAAGACATAAGACATAAGACATAAGACATAAGACATAAGACATAAGACATAAGACATAAGACATAAGACATAAGACATAAGACATAAGACATAAGACATAAGACATAAGACATAAGACATAAGACATAAGACATAAGACATAAGACATAAGACATAAGACATAAGACATAAGACATAAGACATAAGACATAAGACATAAGACATAAGACATAAGACATAAGACATAAGACATAAGACATAAGACATAAGACATAAGACATAAGACATAAGACATAAGACATAAGACATAAGACATAAGACATAAGACATAAGACATAAGACATAAGACATAAGACATAAGACATAAGACATAAGACATAAGACATAAGACATAAGACATAAGACATAAGACATAAGACATAAGACATAAGACATAAGACATAAGACATAAGACATAAGACATAAGACATAAGACATAAGACATAAGACATAAGACATAAGACATAAGACATAAGACATAAGACATAAGACATAAGACATAAGACATAAGACATAAGACATAAGACATAAGACATAAGACATAAGACATAAGACATAAGACATAAGACATAAGACATAAGACATAAGACATAAGACATAAGACATAAGACATAAGACATAAGACATAAGACATAAGACATAAGACATAAGACATAAGACATAAGACATAAGACATAAGACATAAGACATAAGACATAAGACATAAGACATAAGACATAAGACATAAGACATAAGACATAAGACATAAGACATAAGACATAAGACATAAGACATAAGACATAAGACATAAGACATAAGACATAAGACATAAGACATAAGACATAAGACATAAGACATAAGACATAAGACATAAGACATAAGACATAAGACATAAGACATAAGACATAAGACATAAGACATAAGACATAAGACATAAGACATAAGACATAAGACATAAGACATAAGACATAAGACATAAGACATAAGACATAAGACATAAGACATAAGACATAAGACATAAGACATAAGACATAAGACATAAGACATAAGACATAAGACATAAGACATAAGACATAAGACATAAGACATAAGACATAAGACATAAGACATAAGACATAAGACATAAGACATAAGACATAAGACATAAGACATAAGACATAAGACATAAGACAACTTTAACTAATGCGAATCCGGGATTGAAAAGAGGATACATTTTGCACAGTGGGGGGAATTCCAAAAAAAGGGAAATAATTCTGCCGTTTCTTAACCAGACAACCGATTGCGACCAAACTTGGAATGTTTGTAGAAGAGGTATTAGAGAAGTAAAGTCTTGTGTTTGGACTCTCTGTGGTATACAGGGGCTGAGCCTTAAAGTTTGCAACCTCGGGTAAACAAAATGTTTAAGCGCGTGTGACTCGTCTTTTTCGTCTTATTCATAAAATCTTTTTTGTGTTTATTCTAGTAACTGATGTCTACAAAAGGCTTATTGCACCTAACAGTTATCTTGTATAGTTACCGAGATATCTGCATTTGAAAATTTTATTTTTAATTTTTTCTCCGACCCTGCGCTAGTATTTTGTAGATTTCGGAGCAGAATATGCACCAATTTTATCCGCTTAAAAATGTCTACATTGGCAACAAAATTTCCTATATAAAGAAAAAAAAATTGGGTCGATATAACCAACAGTCATATTTTCAAAAAAATTCAAGTTTTTGCCCTTTTTTAAGAAAAAAATATATTATACTTATACATTTTGTTTACCCGAGGTTGCCATCTGTGAGGCCCTGCAGCTCCGCCATGTATACCACAGAGAGCCCAAACTCAAAAATTAACTTCTCTAATAACTCTTCTACAAACATGCCAAGTTTGGTCGCAATCCGTTGTCTGGTTAAGAAACGGTAGAATTATTTCCATTTTTTGGAATTTCTTCCACTGTGCGTTGTTTTTTTTAACACTCAACAGTAAATGATATCAGTAAATGTGTATACATGGAAAAAATTGGTCAATGACCCTAATCTTGAGATAGTGAGCTTTGTCCGGATTCAATTACCTTAAATTGAGGTCAATGATGTTTAATTTGACGTCAATGACCTTAATCCGGCATCGATGACCTTAATCAGAATTCAATGAACTTGATATGGATTCAATGACCTTTAATCCAAGATCAAGCCTGAGTTAATGAACTTTATACTCAGTGACCTTAATACGAAGTCAGTGAAGCTAAGCCGAGGTCAATGACCTTTGATTCAATCCTAATTAATGAACTTAATTTTCGGTCAATGACCTTTTATTAGGGGTCAATGTCCTCATTCCGGCGTTAATGAACTTTATCCGGATTCAATGGCCTTTAATCCGGGGTTCATAATCCTAATCCCGGGTGGAAATTTTAACCATTAAAAAACAACATCTTAGAACCAAAAAATGTCTTCGACTTTTGGCAGAGACTTTTTCGAGTAAACGTAAGAAATAATAAGAATATTTTTTGACGTCTTTATTTTAACCAAATATTTAAAAAAAAGAATGGTTCACTCATTTGTTCAATTTTCTTATTTTCTAAATTTGTGATACTCCTTTTATTCCCTGGTGTGTCACTATTAAATTGCATATAAAATATGTATATCAATAAAATTTAAATGTAATTCCATGTAAATATATATGTTGACAACGACGCGTCGTGATATTTAAGCTCCTCGGGCACATCCCCGCTGAACTTCATATGAATTTGTCTGTAACTAAGTCATCAAGTGAAAGTGAAATTCTTTTAGTTTTCCTATATACATAAATATATGTATGTATACACGAGTATATGTGTATATAATGTGGCTAGTATACACCGTCATCTGTGAATATCCTTTATATACATAATATATATTTAGTTTCATATGTTTAACAGTTTAGTTTTGAATTCCATGCTTTCTTTGTGCAGATTTTATTCTATTTTATTTTATTAAATAAAAAAACTTTATTTTTATTTTCAAGACCAACAGCAGCAGAAGTATCAAGGACCAGACCAGACCAGCGCCAGCGCTATGTCAGTGGAAAATAAAGTCAAACTGGATGAGTGCATCTCTTTTCGGTCTCTCACTGGGTAAGTAAGTATAGTGTGTGTGTGTGTGAGTGAATCAGACACCACCACCATAAAGCAGAAGGAGTAGCTGCAACACCGGCTCCGGCAATGCCTTCACCACCTCGGTTGGTTGCACCACGACAACGGCGACGACTACAACTACAAACTAGTCAGCCACAAGGATGGAAGAGGTTTCCGAGATTCCCACTTTTTTCTGCATTTGTTGTACTTCTTAGTCGTTTTTCTCCGGCGAATGCAGCAGACAATGAGCAGACATAAGCGTAGACAGACGGAACGACAGACGAATGGACGGACAAACCGAGACTGGTGAAAGTATTGCCGGGTTTTGTTGTAACAACTTTTTAATATTAAAAGTAGCGCACAACACTCACTTAACTTAGAGTCGTATATAACAAAAACTTTGCGTACATATTATATACCATATACATACATGTATATATGTACATATATGTATATAACTTTGATTGTGAAAGTGTAAAGAGTTTTCCAACAAGACTTGTTATTTTGGTATTCAAAGAAAAATGCAATTTTTTGAGATAAATGATTGGATGTTTATTTATAATAAATAATAATGAAAAACAACATAAGCTAAATGGCCACCACGACCTCGCTTACAGGACCATATCCTTTTCATGAAATTTTCCATAACCAAATAGCAAAGTGGCTGCCCTAGTATATCCTCGATAGCCTCACGAATTCTATCTTTGAGGTCTTGAATCGACGCTAGGCTGTTGGAGTAGACCTTATCTTTTACGTGCCCCCAAAGGAAGAAGTCGCAAGGTGTTAAATCACAAGATCTCGGTGGCCAATTGTGATCACCTCTTCGAGAGATAACACGGTCCGGAAACTTTTCCCGTAACAGAGCAATGGTTTCGTTGCTTGTGTGGCATGTAGCGCCGTCTTGTTGAAAGTAAACGTTGTCCAGATCAATGCCATCCAACTCCGACCATTAAAAATCATTAATCATCTCTCGATACGCAATCCATTCACCGTAACTGTTGATCCAACATCATTTTCGAAAAAGTAAGGTCCAATGACCCCGCCGGACCATAAACCGCACCAAACAGTCACACGTTGAGGATGGAGAGGCTTCTCAACAGTAACTCTTGGGTTTTCTGAGCCCCAGATGCGACAATTTTGCTTGTTGACGTAGCCACCGAGGGGGAAATGGGCCTCATCAGTCAAGATGATTTTCGAATTTTAATAATTTCAGTGCGTTGTTGAATCGTGTATCGTTCCATTTTTATACCCTACACCACATTGTGGTACAGGGTATTATGACTTTGTGCATTTGTTTGTAACACCTAAAAGGAGAAGAGATAGACCCATTGTTTATTATACCGATCGACTCAGAATCACTTTCTGTCCGTCTGTCCATGTATTCTTGTATTCTTGTCCGTCTGTCTGTCTGTCCGTCTGTCCATGTATTCTTGTAATCAAAGTGCAGGTCGTATTTATGGTCCGATTGTGATGAAATTTAGCATAGTGCTCTTTTTTTGCCCAAGGACGATCCCTATTGAAATTGGTTAAAATCGGTTCAGATTTGGATATAGTCCCCATATATATGTTTCACCCGATTTGACATGCAAGCGCCGTAGAAACCACATTTTACATCCGATCTTTATGAAATTCGGCAGAGAGAGTTTTATTATTACGTGAATGAACACTACCAAATTCGGAGAAAATCCGATCAGATTTAGATATAGCCCCCATATATATGTTTCACCCGATTTGGCATGTAAGCGCTGTAGGAACTGTATTTTAAATCAGATCAGTACGAAATTTGGCAGAGAGAGTTCTCTTATTACATGAATAAACACTGCCAAATTCGGGGAAAATCGGTTCAGATTTAGATATAGCCACCATATATATGTTTCACCCGATTTAACATTTAAGCGCTGTAGAAATCGTGTTTTATATCCGATCAGTACGAAATTTAACAGAGAGAGTTCTCTTATTACATGAATAAACACTGCCAAATTCGGGGAAAATCGGTTCAGATTTAGATATAGCCACCATATATATGTTTCACCCGATTTAACATTTAAGCGCTGTAGAAATCGTGTTTTATATCCGATCAGTACGAAATTTAACAGAGAGAGTTCTCTTATTACATGAATAAACACTGCCAAATTCGGGGAAAATCGGTTCAGATTTAGATATAGCCACCATATATATATTCCACCCGATTTAACATTTAAGCGCTGTAGAAATCGTGTTTTATATCCGATCCGTACGAAATTTAACAGAGAGAGTTTTCTTATTACATGTATGAACACTGCCAAATTCGGGAAAAATCGGTTCAGATTTTAACATAGTCCCAATATATATGTTACACCCGATTTGACATGTAAGCGCTGTAGAAACCGTGTTTTATATCCGATCAGTACGAAAATCGGCAGAGAGAGTTTGCTTATTACATGTATGAACACTGCCAAATTCTTATCGCAATGCCCATTTTCGCATTGGTAGGTAGGTGTAGGGTATTATATAGTCGGCCCCGCCCGACATTCTGTCTTTCCTTACTGGTTAGTAATGGCGTAGTTTCTACTTGTCAAATGTCAAAGAATAAAAGCTTCAAAAGTGACAGCTACCGAAATACCGGGTGATTCAAAATAACACCTCTTGTTGGAAAACCCGTTATAAGAAGATACTCTTACACTGTCAAACAGACCTGGAATGCAGTTGCCAAAGAAGAGATGGTGGAAAGAGTGATGCCAAATTTCTCGTTGGAAGCCGCATTCAAAAAGTAATCCAAATGACGTACAACGACCGCCATGTGGACGTCTCAATTAGTTATGCTGAGGAAGTGCTGCAAGAAGCACTTTAACAAAGTAACAAGAGCTCCACAGGACTGGGACGTCTACAAAGAAAAACTCAAGCAGCACAAAAGTATGTTTGGAAAGCCTATCCCGAAGCCTACGGAAAACGTTATCATCAACCATTTGTTACTTTAGACTACGTCCAGTGAGGTGTCGCTGGAGGTACCCGGTAGTTGCCCGGGAAATGTGTATCCAACACTTCTCATTAGAGTAATTGACTATTTCAGGAATGGGCATCGTTGAAGTGCTGTCATCAGAGATCTACTGAGAGATTGTAATCGAATGTAGCATTTCTTGGCCTATTAAAAACTTATCGCCAGGTTCAGTTAAAGGCTTACCAGCGGAGCTACAAGCAGTGATTGATACTCTGACTCCCTGGCTTACGGAGCTCATACACATGTTGTATCCAGTAGGCCCACATTACATCAAAATGGAGTGAAACCAAGATTGCCTTCATTCTAAAAACGGAAAAGCCGTCTCATACAGTATATTGTCATTTCTCCTTAAAATCTTGGAGAGATTAATCGATAGTTATCTTAAGACTAAAATGTATCAGAAGCTACTGTCCAATAATCAACTTTTCAACAGCAAGGGTAAATCGATTGAAAACTGCCCGCGCGATCTAATCAGCTTTGTTGCAGTATCTCTCTCTTTCTGTTGAGGTATATATAATGGTAGCCTTTTTATATATAAATGGGACATTAATAACAAAAATCCAGTCGCAGTAGTTACGACATATACGAAAGTTCTCCATAGATTTGTCAGCAAGAAACACCCTAAGAGTCGTTCTTTCTCCTCTGCCATGGAATATCCCCATAAACAGTATTCTGCCTTCTGTGGAGAGGTAAAGGTTATTGTCAATGCAGACAACGTGACAATAATTGTTAGGTTAGGTTGAAGAGAGAAGTCGTTTAAATGTCTCATGTCCATGAACATACACTTAAGCCAGAGGTTCGGCCTGTTGTGCGCTCTTTATTTATGATGTACCTCACGAATTACAGAAAATCGGTACTAGACACGAATTTTATCAGTATCTTCCAGTCATATCCTCTGAGAAGTCAATAGTCATTCATAGGAATGCAAAATAGACTTCCAGTAATTGGACTAGGTGTGAATTCAACAAGAAAGAACCAGTTCTTTTCATCTGGAATATAAGGTATTATCTGTTGTACCTGTCTCATTGGTTGTATCGAAATTCCCTTCTCTGAAAACTCAAAATATATACATACATACATACATAAATATTTTACTGGACAAGAAGTTTTACTTCAAACCCAACATTCTCTAAAGAGCCAAAAAGTCTGTGGTAGCGCTTTTTCTTAAAAAAAATAATGGCAATAGGAAAACGCTGGAGTCTGAACCCATATACAGCTTATTGGATGTATTCGATAGCTGTCAAGCTGATAATGCTATATGGTCAGGTGGATGGCTTTGCAGAAATCCACCTTTTACCCTGTACTAAATAAAGTTCACCGAATGGCTGCTACATGTGTCAGTGATGCACTGAACATTAGCAAGGCAATATGCCATACATATGTAATGCTATTCAAATAAGGGAACTGTCACTCCGGTCACAAAATGGCTACGGACATAGTATCATTCTAGGCACAATGCCAGAGCTTCCAGGCATTGTTGATTACTGTATGTCTAAACAGCTTTTTGACAAAAAGTATCCCACTCTTATTCCTCATAGATCAAAACTGAATGATCGTATCCCATGACATAGGAGGTTTGTGTATTACTATACATACGATTCAAAACTCTGCAACCACGTGTGGGCTTTGTTGTGTTTTCTAAGGAACTTGAGCTATCCATAGCAAATAGGCTGCCTGGTCACTGTAGTGTTTACCAGCAGAAATTGAGGCTGTTAGAGAGGTAGGATAATGGCAGAGAATTAATGTTTTGGCTTAAGTCGGTATCAATATTTTCTTTGACAGTCAGTCCGATCTAAGTCCCTGAAAACTGTTTTCCTAAATTCAAAAACCGCCCTCGACTGTCGCAGATCTCTTAACGACATAGCCGAACAGTTCAAAAATCACCTAATTTGGGTACCGGGCCACAGGAATATACCAGCAAAGCTAATGAAATTGTAAGACTAGGAGCTACCTCACATGCTCCGGGGGAACTGCAATATGTGGACATGCTTCTAGCGACATGCAAGCCCTTCTTGAGAGATAGTGTCCTTATGGCAACAACAACAGATGATCACTAGTCAGTAACAGCATAAATTTCAGGCTGATATGGACCTGCCTAAACTCCAAACGCACCAATCTTTGTTTTCAAAGCGAGAACAAATTGTTTAAAGATTAAGCTAGGTTTAGACTAGGGACTTAAAGAAAGTGGCTTTAGCGAAAGCGAATGCGAAAGCGAATATTGAAATATATTTCTTGCGAATGCGAAAGCGAATAGTAAAATATGCATTTTTGCGAAAGCGAATGCGAATAATAGTTTGACCCTTTAGTACCAAAAAATTTAAGGAACTGAATTGATACTTTTCCAGGATATTCAAGTATTCAGAATGTTTTCCATATTTTTACCTAATATTACTACAAGGACAAACATATTTTTTTCAACTGGTTTGAAGAGATGTGGCAGAGGTTTTCATTGGTATTAATATCTACAAAATGTGTGAAGGAATAAGGAGTTTTAACACTTTTAACAAATGGAAGCGAATACTGAAATATATTTTTGCGAAAGCGAATAATAATCCAAAGATGGTTTTTGCGAATGCGAAAACGAATGTTAAAATGCTGCGAATAATTCGCTTTCGCATATGCGAATGCGAATATTCATTACATCCCTGGTATAGACGATTGTCAGATCTGACAACGTTATCAACCCTGCTAAAGTGCTGCAAAAGTACGGACAATGACAGATTGTTAGGCAAAGGTGAATTGACAGTTCAGACGAGTGCAAGAAGTCCTTACAGTTTCATATATTTACAATATATTTTGTAAATATTTATAGGCAAGATTGGCAATAAAAATATTTTATAGACAGTGTTGCAAATAAAATGTTGATCTGACAATGGCGCCATTGTCACATGCACAAAATTCGCACATCTAACAATCTGCAAATTATCTCATAAAGACTTTTCTGCGAACGTTGCAAGAAAAAATTGTATGTTTGCATGGTTGTACGTTCACAGGTTTGCATTTTTCCGCCATTTTTCTGACAATATTGTCCGATCTGGCAATCGTTTATACATAGTATTAAACACATAGTCGCATTTCAAATCCTAACTGTTTAGAATATATGTGATTGTAACTTCATGGATGAAAAATATCCTTGAAGGAAAAAACTAATGTTTTCCAATACTGAATATTATATTGCTTCTCCAACATGATCGACTCAGCCGATTGTAGAAATTTGATTGGCTCAGCTGATTGTTGAAATTTTAATTGGCTCAGCCGAGAAACCGCCGGCGCAGTTCTATATTGTTCCATGCGCCGCCGCCGCCGATAATTTTGGTCGGCTTCATTGCCATCTCGCTTATCGTGGCTGTCATGACGGATCACGGCCTTATCCATACAGAGAGTTTAAAGAATTCTCGAAATAACCTTTGTAGAAGCTGTGGAGACGATGAAATGGAGGAATCAGTACCCGTGCCCTGCCTTACGGCGCAGGTAATGATTCCGACACCACCAACATTAAAAAAATGATTTTTTGGAAAATGGTATTTCCAAAAAATCATATTGTCCCATTTTTTTTAAACTATCATCATAATCAAGAAAACTATGCTTATTAAAAACAATTTTTCATGTATTTTATTTTAGACGTGTTGTTTTGGGAGGTACCAAATGGGGCGTGGTAATAACGGCAATTTTTTTAAGAGATTATGAGCATTAGACTGTTTGTTTGCGCAAGAATAGACGTTATAAGCCGTTAACTTCTATTGCGAAAAGGTCTATTTGTATGGGAGGTACCAAAAGGGAAACTATTACCATTTTTCCACAGGTTATAACAGGTGGCGCAAAAGTAACCTTTCGATGCTTTTTGGCTGTAATTTAAAAAAAAAATTAAAAACTTTGATTCTTCTTGTGGATTCGCGTTCTGGAGCCGTGTAGGCTAACATTCTTTATTAACGTGTATTTCGCATGTGTTTACTACACAAATGTCAAAACAGAACTGACATTAGGGGCCAATCGCAAAATATAGCATTTTCTGATAGGAGGATTACTTTTGCGCCACCTTGTAGTAACCAAGAATCTTATACTATGTGTGGAATTTCGAATGATTCGAATTCTAGAGTAGATGTTATTAAAGAATCAAAATTTCACTACATTTTGACCCATTGTCATTGTCATCCATCTTTGATCTAAGCCTGAGATAGAAAAAAAACTAATGGGTTTTCCAATAAGAGTGATATCATTTCTTTGAAAAAAAAACACACTTATTGCTAAGGAAATTCAAAAGTTTTGTATTTAATGTGAAGTACAATCGATACAATTAAGTTCTAAGTAAAACGTCATTCAAATGGCCTCCACGACTTCTTCTGCAGGATCGAATTCGATGAACCCAATTTCCGAGCACTTTTTTCCACTAAATCAAGTCGTATGTCATGAATGGCACGTTCAATATTGACTTATAAAGCTTGAAGAGAGTCTGGTTTATTTCGAAAGAACAATGACTTCAAATAACCCCACAAGAAATAGTCTGATGGTGTTAAATCACAACTTCTTGGAGGCCATTCAATATCACAATTTCTTGAAATAATCGAATCTCCAAACTTTTCTCGCAACAATTCAATTGTTTCATTTGCTGTGTGGCACGTAGCCACAATCGGTCAATGGCAAAAATATAGCACTTAACGAGAGCTAAAATATTGCTCATGGGTGCCAAGTTCGTAGGTCGACTGGAAAGTGTTTTTTATTGGATTTTAATAAAAGTGGACTAAGCGCACGAAATGTTGCAATTGGAGAACGATTATTTTGATAATAAAACTGAATAATTTGTAAACGTTGTTCTTGCGTATATCTCTCCATGATGAAATTGTAAACACTACTGAATACAATGAAAAACAAATTACAGATCATGATATATTGCAAATGGCCGAAACGTCACTTCCAAATCATATCAAACCCGTTATTTACACCCACCAGTTTGAAGACTTCTATCGAAATTTATCTTGTGCACAGGTCAGACAGGCAGACGGACGGACATTGCACAAATGACTTAAAATGGGTCAAAACTCTCTTAGGTCACTTCTTCGATGTGTTTTACTTTTGGCCCGCAGCAGCTGATATATACCGCGTTCACAATAGTGAGGGCATAAAAACACGATTTACTTGAATTTCTCTTACTTCTACTTCTACATTTCGATTCCTCCATTCTAAACTATGCTAAGTGCAAAAATTTAGTTTTTCAGGAGAGGCGATCAAAGTTTGATGATTTTTTTAAATTTGTGTGGAATTCCTTTGTAATTGAAATCGAATGACATGTACTGTTTTGTGAATAACTTTTGATTGGGTTGAAGGAGAAACACCAAATTTTGACTGAATATAATTTGGAATATTTAGAAATTAAAAATGCAACTTCCCTGAAAAGATACTAAGTCGACTTAGCATGTTTTAGTATAGAGGTATCCATTTATCCGTAGATGTTTTTCTAATATGGAGTTGTTTTTTCTGTAGGATTATATCTTTCAAAAGATGGAACAAACAATTTTTTTGCGGTTTTTTCTGTTATAGTAACGACAGTACTTAACTACTGCTCATATGTGAAATTATTTCGTCAACATTTGTAGAACTCATAATTTTCTTTTATTTAGGGTTTACCGTGGCTTAATAGAGCTTATAATACTTAAAAAATATGGTTCAAATACCATAGGCACCAACCAAGAAAATCGGAATTGAAGAAATACCATAAACATTTTTTTATATTTTTTCATGTTTGGGACACCATACATACTACATCAGAAAATGATATGTACACCTCTTCGACAAAAATTTTGTAAATTAGTGTATATTTTTACAGTATCAAGCCTAATGTTGCCATGATAACAATAAATTGACAAAGACCATGTTTATGATTACCGTAACTACTATTATTTGTTAGAACCATAACTTTATTCTTTGCTCTGAATAAAATGATAACCTGCTTATTCACATAGGACTCCTGCTTCAGTTTCTCACATTCCTTCATGAACTTGTAGGCAAAAGTGTAATAAAAAATATTTAACATTTTACGGTCCACCCTAATGCACATATTTATGATGGTCTGTAGTTATACTTGTAGTTTTACTATTCATGGAACATTAGCAAGCGCAACGAGATAGTATATAGTATACTAACAACAATAAGAGCATTGGCTGAGGAGCGTGAAATATCATCTGGAGCAGCGTTTTCCATACCATACCATTCCGTTCTATTTTTTTTTATTATCCTGACAGCATTAGTTTTGCTGCTGCAGTCACAACTTTTCCAAAGTTATTATTGTTGTACTTACTGCGAATTGCTCAGTTGATGGCAGATAACTTTAAACGGTTAACTCTTTCGTTGTGCATTACAAAAGGAGACTGTGCCATGTCAGCCCGAAAGGTCCTTGAAATCCTTTTATGTCTGTGCATACGTATACAATTGTAGTATATTTATATATTTTAGAATTAGAACAATAAACATAATGGAATTTAAATGCTTAACAGATAACTACTTTTGTATATTCATTCTAGTAGTCTCATATTTAGAAGATCTGTTAAAAAAGCCCTATTTCAGGTGACTAATAGATTTCGCTCATGTCACATCTTAAAATCGAAATTTTTAAAAATCTTTGAAGTGGAAGAGATGCAAATCATATAGCAAATTAATTTTAAAAATAAATCGAGTTTAACTCAAATTGGTTTGATAATGTGGCTTCTATGGCCTAACAAAATATTTGTAAGAGCGACTCCTCTGTGAGGACTTCATCAAAACATAGATCGATTGAGTCAGCGTCCGCTGCGCAGAAATTTAGTATAAATCGATGTGTGGTATTTATGAGCACATTTTACAGCGACCTCTATATGATGACTATTTCGAAACATGTTCTGATACGGCCAATATTCGTTATGCATAATTTAAGTACAGATGACTGCACCATTTCAACTAATCGTAATAGAAAAATAGATTTCAACTGCAAAGTTTCAACCAACTTGCTTAGAAAATGTGGGTTTTATGTTCAATGCAAAATATTTGCGAGCGACATCTATTAGTCGCTGGAGATATATCAAAACATTGACCGATAAGGCACATTTTAAATCCCTAACAAACTGCAACTGTATGAAAATATTGTTATTACGGACTGTAGCGTGTTTTCAACAGACAGACGGACATGCCTAATTTTATTTTACTACAATCAGGAACATACATACATATACATATAGGGTGTAAGATCAATATTTCAATGTGTTGCAAACGGAATGACAATGTTAGTAACCCCATCGTAATCCAGCAACATTTTGCATTACCAATAAAAAAATGCCCATTTTCTGCCTTTAGAATTTGGACCATACTTTTTAAAGAATAAGCTCGTTAAGCCGGAATATACGTCGAATTAAAGGAAAATTATGAGGACTACAAATGTTAATAATGACACTTTTGCGTGGAAACAGAATTTTAATAACTGTCATTAAAACAATTAGAACAAATGATTTTTTGGAAAAAATCGTTTTTGCTGGAACGAAAGAAAGCGCAAACAACAGAAAAAAATTCGCCAAAAAATTATTTGTTCCATTTTGAAGACCGCATCCCAACGAAGAAAACAGTGGATATTTGAAGAAAATCTATGGATAAATGTAGAAATTATAGCACTATTGATAGAAATAAGAGCATTTCAACATGATCCTGTTTTTATACCCCACTATTGTGAACAATGGTATATATCAGATGCTGCGAGCCACAAGACTAACACATCGATGGAGTGACATAAGAGACCCCAAGAATATTTGGCGGAAATCCGTTTTGGGCCATTTTAAGTCATTTTAGTAATATCCGTCTGTCTCCCTGGTTCACGGGCACGATAACTTTCGACAGGTTTAACCGATTGACTTCTAATTTGGAATGTGTCAATATTTTTTCCTATCTCAGACTAAGGTCAAAGACGGTTTGTGTTGGTTTGTATATATTCCCTCCTCTGTAAGGCGAGGAGATAAGAACATTTAGACTATTGCTACAGAAGTTATGGGGCAGTTTTATTCGAAGGAATCTGTCAATTTATGTGGGGGATACTACAAGGGGCTTGACAATTTAACTTATTTTGCGCTGAACCGTAGATACTTCACATTGTACGGTACAAAATTGTAAATGTTTGTGTGCTAGTATGTGCAAATTTATGAGATAGATTGAAGTCAATCGGTTACCCCTAAATTGAATTTCCGCCGAGTATACGAGTTCATAGGTTCTTAGATCACTACTTCGATGTGTTACACTTTTGGCCCATAGCAAATCATATAAACCCTCTTCCACTTTATTGTAATCAAAAATTAATGGCGGTTATTGGATGCGAATTTGTGTGACAAATTAGGTTGAAATCATACACGCTGAAAAAAATCGCTTCTGTAGTATATTGTCTCAAACATATTCAGCTTGAAACATATATATGTTTAGGGTACATTCGAAATTTTATTGTATTTGGCACACACGAATATTATATGTTTGGAAAAATGTTATCCTAAACAAATCTTTATTCTAAGTATTTCATTATTTAGAAGGCCTGCTAATTGCGTGATATTAAATGCAAAATATGCCTGTTAGCGTTCATTTCTAATAATATTCGAATTAATTTTCATTAGTTTGAAAGATGTTTTTTCCAATTCAAAAAATTCTAAGTAGCCAATAGATAAGTAAGTAATTCTAAAATTGTGTTGCTCGTCTGTTTAAATGATGTCTATAACTGATTTCAAATACTTAGAAATTACAAATTTGTACAATATAAAACTTAAGCAAGCACTACTTATGAAATTTTAATCAAAATAAATGAAAAATTAAAAGCGAATTAATTAAAGTCGGAAACGTAATGACATTTTTTTAATAAAATATATATAAAACAGGATATGCGTATGTATGTAACGTATGGACTCCAAAACGGCTGGGCCGATTTTGATGACATTTTCAGGGAATCTTCAGATAAGCCTAGCGGATGACATAGGCTATATAAGTTCTTGATTGAGTGGGCGTGGCCCCGCCCATATAAGCCAATTTGGAGCTATCATATTTGATTCCTACTGTCCGTACCTACGAATATATTAAGGGGATTCCTACTGTCCCTATCTTGAAATTGAGATATCTTGCACAATTTGTTAGCGATAGTGCTGTAATTATGTGTATCTAAAGACAGTCTTCGCGATTGGTCCAAAAATGTCGGGATCGGACCAAGGGTAGTGACTCTGCCCATATGAGACATGTTTTGAAATTGATATATCTTGAGCAGTCCAAAAATGGACGGGATCGGAAATCTGAAGTCTGGGGCAACGAAGTGGACCGGGTCCAGCTATCTATCTACATATATATATAAAGAAGAATGTGTGTTTGTTTGTTGTTTTGTTGGTTTGTTTGTTTGTACCGTATAGGCGTCTAAACGGCTGTACCGATCTTCTTGAAATTTTCACAGAATGTACATGTGTAGGGGGTGCTGAAAATAGGGTACTTAAATTTTCGATATATCAAGACCCGTCCATATGAAAGAGTGCTGAAATTTTGTGTGTATGCATTTTGTAGCAGATTATGCGAATTTTCCAAAATGAGCGGAATCGGACCAATGGGCGTGGCCCCGCCCATATTCGCCAAATTTTGAAATTGAGATATTTTACACAATTTGTTACAGAGAGCGCTGACATTTTGCGTATATGTATCTGGTAGCAGTCTACGTGTTTGGTCCAAAAATGGGCGGGATCGGACCAATGGGCGTGGCCCCGCCCATATATTCCAAATTTTAGAATTGTGATATCTTGTAGAATTTGTTAGCGTGAGTGCTGAAATTTAGTGCATATGTATCCGGTGGCAGCCTACGTTATTGGTCCAAAAATGGGCGGGTTCGGACCAATGGACGTGGCCCCGCCCACATAAGCCAAATTTTAAAATTGAGATATCTTGCACAATTTATTAGCGAGGGTGCTGTAATTTTATGTACATGTATCTGATAGCAGTCTACGTGTTTGGTCCAGAAATGGGCGGGATCGGACCAATGGGTGTGGCCCCGCCCATATAAGCCACATTTTTAAATTGAGATATCTTGCACAATTTATTAGCGAGAGTGCTTTTATTTTTGCGATGTATCTATAAGCCAAATTTTGAAATGTACATATTTTTCACAATATGTTAGAGCGAGTGTTGTAATTCTGTGTATATGTATCTGGCGGCAGTCTACGTTATTGGTTCAAAAATAGGCGGGTTCGGACCAAAGGGGGTGGCCCCGCCCATATAGGTCAAATTTTTGAATTAAGATTTCTTGCAAGATTTAATAATAATAATATTGTTGTTCATATGTATCTGGTGGTAGTCTACCTGAATGGTTTAAAAGTGGTCGGGATCGGACCAAGGGGTGTGGTCCCCCCATATAAGTAAAATTTTGTATATGGTGGTGGTAGTCTACGTGATTGGTCCAAAAATGGGCGGGAGTGCTGTCATTTTGTGGATATGTGTCTGGTGGAAGCGTACGTGAATGGTCTAAACATGAGCGGGATCAGACTGGTGGCAGTCTACGTGATTAATTCAAAAATGGATCAGACTAACGGACTTGGCCCCGCACATGTAAGCCACATTTTGAAATTGAGATATGTTGCACAATTTGTTAGCAAGAGTGCTTATTTTATGTATATGTATTTGGTGGCAGGATTCGTGATTGATTCAAAAATGGACGGGATCCGAAATCTCAATCTGGGGCAACGAAGTGGACCGGGTCCAGCTAGTAAAATATATTTTGAGAAATTCCTAACCAATAATGTTATTTGTGTATAAACACATATTTTATTTGAGAAAATGAGTTTGAATATATCGATGGCTTATATCCATTTGTGGCTATATTAAAAAACCCAATTTTTCAGGAGAGCAAAAAAACTGTTTTATTGTCACATTATTTGAGCTTCAGCGAATTTTTGTTCTACGATATGTTTCACATATTGCTACCATGTGCTACAAACAAAAAAGAATGGAATATAATCCATTGTACGCGAAGAGCTGAAATATATCCCTTTTTTCCTTCGGAAATTGTCTATGTTTTGTGGAATTTGTAAGTATAGCAACTTTTGTTGAAAATAAAAAATGTTGAACAGAATTCAAATTAAAAGAAATTTATTAAACTAAACGCCAAATTGGCTGGTTAGATAGTAAATAAATGGCTATTGATAGGGCTACATCCGCAGAAATTTTGCAATACTAAGTGTGGGTAGCCAAATGAAAGAAGATTTTGTCGCGATTCTATATAAACAACTTATATACGTTGGAAAGATCGCGAGTTTTCCTAGATACAATGTGAAGACAAAAACTTTTTATGATGGTATCAACGATTTTTGTATATTTGCAAATAGTACACGTAATTCATTTGTTTACATAGTTTATGTTGTCATAAAAGTAATGATAATCGGATGGAATCACAGACTTTAATTCCTGCAAATGCTTCCATTTGCTCGCAGAAATTGGAAGCTGACCGTGATGTAGAGGTTGTGGTTCCATGTAGCAATTGTAGTTTTTAATACGGGTAGGTAGAGCAGCGTATGGATCATCATAATCGACTTTATATTCAACATCGCCATTTGGAAGATATAACAGGGATTTTAGATTTGTAACAGTTGGGTCATTCTTTTTTCTACTGGGTCTTATGCTGGAAAAACGGATGAGTTTTTCATCATTATAGTTCTTGAAGAAATCATAATTAAAATACTCCGCATCAAATGGCATGCTTATTTTTTTACCATCAATGGTAACATATTTTCGCGCTTCTTTTGTTATTTTTACATAATCACATGGCAAATATATAGACTTATTTTTCAACCGTACCTCTATTTTGGCATGAGCGCTGTCACACTCCATTTGAGTGTGACCTTTCTCGAGGAATTTTTGTTAAATTTTCCTATTGTTTTTGATTGCAAAATTGGACAGCGCATTTGACAAATAATAATTTCGATTCTGGTAGCCACATCCGTCAGAATATATTATGATGGGCAAATTGTCTGACAAACAATGCGTTTGTAAATGGTGCAATATGATGGAAATAAAGGTGAGAGATGCAAGATCGCCGTTTGTTTCATTCCACCAATAATTAGTACATTGGTGGGAAGCCAGATTATACAGAGTGAAATTATGAACTTGTAGACGTTGTTTATATTAGTATATGGCAGAAGCGTTCATATTTGGGCAGAGTTTTACTGTCTGTGCATCCATTGTAAAATCGTGGCACATCTTTTGTTGAGCAGACATTTTGTCCATTAGTTTTTCATCCTGAGCTCGCTGCTTTTTCGAAATATGTTCCTTGTACTCTTCAGCTGATATTTGTTTTGTTTTAAAAGCAATGCACGTGTCGCATTCGTCTTTGCGAGGTGTAAATAGAGCTAAATTTTGTGCGGCAAAATAGTTTGATACTGGAGGAACTTTGTTTTCGATACATTTAGCAATATAGTCATTAAATACTTTAACTTTAGTCTTGAATGTAGCTGCGATGTACAATTTTCTGCTATGTTTACGACTGTAGTGACATTCTACCTTGTCGAATTGTTGTAAATAATCTTGTAGGAATTTATTACTTGATTTAGTTTTAATAAGTGGCATGACAATTGGTTTTTTGACCAACCAAGATCTTACAGTGGACCTTGAGATTGCAAGCGTTGAGAGGAACATTGTTCGACATACTTGTAGCGTACTGCTCTCAAAAGGAAGACTAAAAATTAGACTATTTTGCATTCTGGAAGGTGGACCTCTTTTATTTCCTTTCTGTAATATTTTGACGTGGTCGTTTACAAATTTCCAGGCTTCATCGTTAAAATCTAAATTATCTTTTTTTTGTATTAATATAAATTAATCACGAATATAAATTTACTTACCACCATTTTCATTTGATGGTGCATAATTTATAGCAAATGCTCGTATTACAATGTAATTCGGACATTTTCTTCTTTTCCAGCGTTACGCACTTCACGTTATTTTAAGAAAATTGCATTTCGCGATTTTTTGCAATGTTTTTGCAAATTTTTTAAAGTAAGTTGAACTTCGTGTTTTCTACCTTTTCTGCGATACCCATATCATGGCAAATAGTTCAGACGTTTTGTAGATATCATACATAGACATGCCTTTCTCATATGTGCATTAATAATGCGTTCATAACGTTTAATGCTTTATAACGTTTCGAATAAAACTCGCAATTCATAATATAACTATTACTCTAAGTATTTTTCGATTTAAATATTTTAATATTAATCCATTTTCTCGTGTTATGGCGTATTTTAGGTAATTCTAGATATTTTAGGATTCTGAAGTCAAAAGCATAAAATTTTCGCAGTAAAGATGTTATTGTTTTCAACGATTTTGCAATATATTTTATGAAGTAAAGTCCATTTTTCACAGTAGGCACCTTAAATATCGCTTAAGAAGGTTTATGAGAGATACGCGCCCCTCTAAATGTATGTATTTTGCAAAAATGTTGAACACAGAATTGTAATCAGCTGGTCAAAATCTGCAAAAGTTCATACTGCATCGAAAAATGATTGAATTTAGCTGTTTTTAACTTGTTAGCAATTTTAAAATCAAATAAAAAATTATATTGTAGCCAGATTTGTCTTCGTAAAAATACATAAAATAACATAGCATAACAACAAAAACGTCAAAAAGGGGGGTTTGGGATAATCTTTTTGATTTAAAACTGACACCATAGGTCAATCATGTGTAACAGAAGAATTTTGCATCAAAATCTCATTTTCGAAAATTTTAATATAGCACCTTTTAGATATAAGCCATCGATATATTTTGTTGTAACATATTTATTAATATATGCGTTCCAAATAAGTTTTATTAATTTTCAAATAAAATTTAAAAAAACGTGTTTTCGATTCAAACATAACAAAAGAGTCGATTTTGCCCCGTGTACAATACATCATTATCATATTATCATCTATGTTCTGAAATATACTTAATAACATGAATCAAAAAGCATGTGCGTTGGCCGGGAATCGAACCCGGATCAACTGCTTGGAAGGCAACTATGCTGACCATTACACCACCAACGCCCTGATGACTCTCTGTCAGAAGCTTTTTAAAAGCTTCTAGTTTCAGGAGAAGAATTCTAATATACATACGAGTATGTATAGAATAATCTAACAAAACAGCAATGCCACACCCACAATCAGTATATATTAATGGGGCCGTGCCAATTATACACATATGTCCATACATAATATTCAACAGGCAGAAAAATCTTGGTTTTAATTGAAATAAAATATATTTGCAAGCAATATTTTTTTATATTATATCTATATTTTTGTCAAAATGAAAATCAATACTATTTATTAGAATTGCGTATACATATGGTCTGAACTGGGATACTCCCCTGGCTCTAGACAAGCCTGATTTTATGCAATGATAGAAAGCAAATATTTTGATATGGCAAAATGTGTAATTTATCGCGGCACACAGATTTTTTCATGGGCGTGACCCCCGCCATCAGTAACTTGGAGTTTTTGCAAAAGCCCTTGATTGATAACACTGTTTAAAAAATTATTTGTTGTTTTAGTTTGTGTTCAGCAATTTCATAGTTGTCCTGTTCGTGCAGCAATGTTAGTCATACGTACTTTTTGTTACATAATAGTGAAAAACAAACATTTTTGAGGTACAATGTGGTTTTTGTGAGCTATTTAGGGTGCCTGGATACGTTCAGATCATATGTTCACAAAAGTGGCTCAGATTTACCTTGGCTACAATTCTGCCAGATATTGTTAGTGAAATATTACGAGTCCCTGAAAGTTATGCTGAAAAAGTAGAAAAAAATATGTTTGTTTGCATAAAATGTTAAAAACTTTTTTTACTTCATTTGTTGCATAGTGTAATTAGATAACCAAACTCTTAGATAATTAAAAAGACGTAAAAAAGTTCAGTCGGGTAAACCGAGAATCCCCTCACCTTCAGTCCCAAAAAATATTCCTGCATGTATTTATTATACCCTCTTTATTGAGCTTATATGTACATAAAAAATATGATCCAAATACTAACACTAAAAATAGTTTTTAGGTCTCGGAAAAAAAATTTGTTGCGTAGTGTATTGAAAAAGAATTAAATAACACCCAATAAAATCTCTTTGGGACTTTTTTCATTTGGGAGTTCTTTCATAATGAAATAACTTCCAAAACAAAGTGAAATAAGTACCAACGAATTGGGAATTTTTGCATCCTAGCTGTAACCCGGTGCGCTTAGCAGCTCCCACCCTTCTATCAAAATGACATAATTATTACATATGATACAAAATGAAGTAGATTTGATTACTTTCCTGCGAAAAAATGATCATATGTTACCTTCTTTCCCCTAGTTTATGTTCCCACAGCAACATTCATGGTACACCCTGGTACTATATAAAACCATGTTTATCCCACCGTGTCTCTAAAGTTACGAATTTAAAAAGCTAAAACGAATCCCTAGTTTAAGTTGCAGGTGTCCAATGGTAGCCATTGGAACCATATTTAATCATTTTAGCTCCATTACACATTTGACCCTTTTTCCCTAATTTAGCCCTTTTACCCCAATGTGTCATAATTAATCAATTATGCACCACTGTACAATATTTAATCGTTTTTGCCCCACAGTGCCACTAAAAGAATGTATTCAGAAAAAATCATAGTTTACATTCCAAGAGCCAAATTCGAAACCTTAGGTCGTATTTTCACTTTTTGTCCCCTATCTGTATCATGTTTAACTTTTTACCATACCGTACCTTATTTAACATTTTTTCACACGTACCTAATTCGAAAAAAAAAAATTCTTACCTTTGGTTTACCTTACCTTCGCACTCTGGTACCACTTTCAACCCTTTATGTACCTCTGTACTCTTTATTCCACTATGTTTCTAAAGTACGAAATTTTATACATATCTGGGACTATATATAACCCTTTTCCCACTTACCACATTTAACCATTTTGCCACACTTTACAGTATTTAACGCCTTTAGCTTTACCGTACCATATTTAACCCTTTTTGCTCCACTTAACCATATTTAACACCTTTTCGTCTCTCTGTAACATATTAAACCACTTTTTCTTGCCCCAACTGCACCATAATTTTATCCTTTATGCACCACAGTGCTACAAAAAGCATACGTTTTGAAAAAAATACTTCTTATCTCATATTTATGTTTCGGGAACTACCCTCTCTCCCATCCATATTTTTGCCTACTATACTAAGTGCACGCATTTTGTCCCACTGTACTGTTATATATTTAACCCTTTTATGTAGGTCCAGTGAATCATATTTAACACTTTGTTATCAAACTGTACCATAATTAACCATTTTTGCCCCACTGTACCAAACTAACCACATGTTTGTCCCACTGTTCCATGGTAAATGCTGTTTGATCCATTGTAAAGGGTCCGCTATCTAACGTTTTTTTTCAACTAGTGCTTATTTCGTGAATGGTAACACTTAGCTCATGTCTGAACGAATATGGTTGTGTATACGCTTGAACAAGTGGGCCTGCGATCGACTTACAGAAGATGCCGATTTTGCCAAAAAAAAATCATCTTTTCAGATGAAGCTCATTTTGATCTTGGCGGGTATGTAAACAAGCAAAATTGTCGCATTTGGGGCACAGAAAACCCGCACGCATACATTGAAAAGCCGATACACCCAAAATGAGTCACTGTTTGGTGCGGATTTTGGTCCAGAGGCATAATTGGTGGCTACGTCAACAAGCAAAATTGTCGCATCTGGGGCTCGGAAAACCCAAGAGTTATTGTTGAGAAGCCTCTCCATTCTCAACGTGTGACTGTTTGGTGCGGTTTATGGTCCGGAGGGGTTATTGGACCTTACTTTTTCGAAAATGAGGTTGGATCAACAGTTACGGTGAATGGATTGCGCTATCGAGAGATGATTAATGTTTTTTTATGGTCGGAGTTGGATGGTATTGATCTTGACACCGTTTACTTTCAACAAGACGGCGCTACGTGCCACACAAGCAACGAAACCATTGCTCTGTTACGGGAAAAGTTTCCGGACCGTGTTATCTCTCGAAGAGGTGATCACAATTGGCCTCCGAGATCTTGTGATTTAAAACCTTGCGACTTCTTCCTTTGGGGCCACGTGAAAGATAAGGTCTACGCCAACAGCCCAGCGTCGATTCAAGACCTCAAAGATAGAATTCGTGAGGCTATCGAGAACATAGGGCACCCACTTTGCGATTTGGTTATGGAAAATTTCATGAAAAAGATATGGTCATTAATAACGGCATACCCTCCTCTTTATTTTGAAATAAACATTGGATCTTTTATCTCAAAAAATTGAATTTTTCTTTGAATACCAAAATTACACCTCTTGTTGGAAAATCCTTTACAAACCGTCCCTCGCTTCAATTTTCGCGATTCTAATTATTGGCGTTAAATTTGACAGTGGTACCATATTTATCCCTGTCTGTCCCATTGTGCTCCTAAATTTTTAAAAAAACAGATCCGTGTTCTGTTTTACTTCCCAAAAGCTACTCTCAGACCAAATTTCACGATTCTAGCTCTTGCCATTTGGATTTGGCGGTGCTACAAAATTTATACCTTTTTGCACCATTGTGTGGCTAATAGTACGAATTTCAAAAAATCCGTCGTTTGGCTGGGCGATGATCAATCTGTCAATCAGTCAGTCACGCAACAATTTTATATAGGGCGATCTATTTCGAGGTTCCCTGCTTTTTTAAAGAAAAAATCACAGAAAATTCAAATTGAATGGAAAATGTTTATTATCATTTGAAAGAACATTCTTTGGCATTTATTTTTTGAAGATTATGTCTATCACGCGTGATCTGTCAAAAAGAGGCTATTGAAAAAGTTTCTCTACTTGGATCACCTGTAATAAAGAATATAGATTGATGTAAGTAGCATGGCGATTGTTTGGGAATATTTTATTTTTTTGAGGACTTACATATTTTTTTTGAAAGTTATTTCACTGTATCGTCCGAAATGGGCTATATTGGTCCGTTTTCATATAGACCGCGTATAAAAGTCCCTTCCGATTTGACTTCTTATCGCTCTGAAGCAGGGATTCTTCTCTATGGAGCTTTTTCGGAACTCAAGGAAATTTCCATTTTCAATCTACTTCGAATTTAATTTGAGTTATTTGTACTTGATAACATTTCATGTCTAAATAAATATATTCCAAATGCCAAATATTCTTACTTTAACTATTGGGTAATTGCAAAGCAGTTCGAACAACGCAAAAATGACCCCTTCGACCTACTGCATTTTGGCCAATGGAAATTTATTCTGAACCACTGTGCGGCGTTATTTGGCACTTGTGGTATTTAATAAACTTGGCGAACTTAAAATGTCAATATATTGTTCTGTCGTAAAAAAAGTTTCCGTTCGTTTTTGTTGTTTATTTTCTCATAAAAATATTTGTTTAGTTTTTCATTAAATATCTACTCGTTTGAATAAGGCACATCAACAACACACTTTGACGCACTGAAGCACATTGTGTGCTTTGTCTACACAAAAGCTTGTGCTTTAAAAGCGCATATAAAAAGCTAACCTTCAGGTTTTAAAAGTTTTTAGCAATCACCCCACCAGGTGCGTTGGTGGTGTAATGGTCAGCATAGTTGCCTTCCAAGCAGTTGATCCGGGTTCGATTCCCGGCCAACGCACATGATTTTTTTTATTTTTTCAAACATTTTATACTTATGTATATATTTACTCTTATTAAATTACTATTAAAATTTTATACATTTACGTAATGATACATTGCTTGATGGGTTGATAGCAAATTATGATTTGGAAAAAATAGAAATTATAAATTAGTGACTTAAAACAAACGCTATTGCTATTTATAGGTATTTAAACTTAAGGTATAACTCGAAATCAATTAAAAATTAAAAATGACATTAGAAAAATCTGCAATCTTTTGAAAAGCTTTTTTATACAAAATATATTTGGAAAAATTCCTAAACAATAATTTTATTGAATATTAAGACATATTAGGCGTGTTTTCGTTACACCATAAGTGCTTAATTTGTATGGAGAGCTAAGCACTATTAGTTCCCGATGAAGTTTGGTGCTTGTGTTCCTGTCTTAATCGAGTATGATGTTGCCAGATTGGGCACCCTATATTTAGCAATATGGCATCCCATTTTTGGAGAGATTTTATCAATTATTGTGAATTAACGGGAAGAAGAAGAACAAAAATGGGAAATTTTTTTAATATTTGCAAAAAGAGTGTAAACAATTGAACATAGAATAGTAAATATATTTTTTTAAATACTTTTCACGAATTTTTTGTCTGTTTCGCACTGTTCTTTCTTCGCAACTCATGACACCATTGCTACCAGATAGTGAAAATCCGCCACTTATTGCTTATGTGTCAGTTAGTGGAAGTCAGTTGTTTTCGTTGCAAAGTGCTAAACTAAAATTGCTAGCTTGTAACGAAAACGTGCCTATTTTGTTTGAGAAAATTAGTTTGCAAAAATAATATATGCGTTCCAAAAAATTAAATTGATGTTCAAGTAAAATGTAGTTGCTCAGAATTATATAATATTTAAAAATTTGTGTTCCAAATATATTTTCGTTCGATTCAAATATATCACAAAATGCGATATTGCCCCGTCTATATATTTGCAAAATAAATTATTTGTTAAAAAATATAAAACTTTAAAATTTTTTGGTCTATTTTTCTTTTCAAACATGTCACAAACGGGTTATTTTTTCCGGTGTATTGAAATCGTTGACATACAGGGTTGCCCATATTCGACGGACCCACGGACTCGTTGGGCCCATTCCAATCGACGAGGCTTGTCCGCAGGCAACAATCTTTGCGTCAATTGAATTTTGTACGGGAACAAATGCAAATCAACGCGAATAATCCGTTGTAAAGTGGACCGAGCCATGCCCAACTGCTGAGAACGGCGTTTTTGGGATGTTCTTGGGGACCTCTCAACACTGGCTCGTACGGCAGCGATATTCTCGGCCGATCGCCTTGGTCGACTTTTATTTGGCCTCTTCGGATTAGAAAGAGCCTCACCAGTCGAAAATTTTTCGTATAAACGCTTAATGGTGTTCTTAGAAGGCGCACTTCTCACATTTTTTAATATTTTAAAAGCACGTTGACTTGACTTCTTCTGTTGAATGTAAATTTCAACTATTTCAGAGCGTGACGTGTATTGTTCCATGGTAAAAATCTGCTTGGACTGACGCTTCAAACGCGGTATGTCATTAAGCGATCTGACATCTCTGTCAAAAGTTATGGCGTTGCAAGATGGGTCCGTCGAATATGGGAGACCCTGTATTTATTATTTTAGAGGTATAATAAAATCTATGGAATAATCTTTTCTAAAAACGCAACTTCTGCCGCATTGTGCAGATATGTCCATGGAAATACAAATATAGTCAATTTTTGTAATATGGGAATTTATTGCATTAAATTTTTCCTTTCCATAATCAATATGAACATTTCCTGAGTTGCGGCCGGCAGGAATTCCATTTTTGAGAAATTAAGATCTTTGTTGTATTCACATAGAAAAGGAATTATTAAAAAATGCCTTTTAATGTCAAGATTATGCAATATTTATCAAATGTTTTTACGTAGAAAGATCGACAAGGTCTAAAGAAATAATTTCATGCCAAGATTGTTAAATTTGTTTATTTATATAATGCGTAAATGTGGCGCAGAAGCTTTGAGTACATTCCTAAAAAAATACTCAAGAAAGAGTTTCAAAATTGTAAGGCATTTTTTGAGTAGCCCAGGGAAATGCTCACATAATTGTTTGTTTGTTTTACTAAATATTCGACTAAAATGGCGATCGGGTAATTCCGATCCCGATCCCGGAATTTTTTGAATATCAATCCCGGGAAATCCCGATTTTTAGTAGAGTGGTGCTATGTCTGTATAATTAATAGTTTTCTAATTTACATCATCATACCCACTCGTTCTCAATTCGGTAGATGTCATTTAAACACATTAATTCTTTGTATATCATCATCCGGTACTGAGAATACCAAAATTTAATAGCTCATAACTTTAGTACCAGTACAAATAAACAAATAGAATTCGGTACACTGAAATGTCCTACAAGTATCTACCGATCGACATTTTTCAAGCCCAATTTGTGCAAATTGAGCGGTTTATTCGAACATAATTTCCCCATAACTTCTGTAGGAATCATCTTAAAGTTTTCATATTTTGTATTTTAGACAAATTTTGCAATGACTATAAACAAAATAATATTATTGTACGTTCCTGGTCCTACTCATCTAACATTCCCTATTAAATAACTAAAAAGTAAGGGTATACCTTAGTCTGTTTGCTCTTCTAAAAGTAACTTACTAGTTTTCAGTTCTTTTACGTGCTAATTTTCGCTATTAAGAGAAACAAAATAGGTATATCAATTTACCTTTTAGTTTGTTACATTTGCTTAAGATATCTAAACTAATTATACATATTACTTATATCCAAAAGCTGCTATAATAAAAACCCAATTGGCGAGCAAAAAAAATAAAAAAATGGATTTTTAATAAAGCAACTTTTGGGTATAAGCCATCGATATGAATTCTGTTCTTTTCTTCTCGTGGTCTTCTGATAATGTGAATAATAAAATATTTTATTGGAAAAATGTTGTTTCAACGTTCTTTTTACGAAGAAAAAGTTAAATTCGACAAAGCAAAAAGGTGTACCAAACTTTCCTAATATTTTTTTTCTCTTTATTTTCAGGTGAGTATACAAAAAATATTTTTTTTAAATATTGTCTACGAAATTCAAGTTAATTGGCTAAACAATATATGTAACTACACAAAACATAATATGTAACTTTTTAGGGAAAATAATTATACATATAATAATAGAGACATCCAATTAAAAATTAATTTCCAATTATCGTAAAGTAGTAAGAAAACGAAAAATTTTCGCAGCCGGTAGGATTCGATTCGAACCTACGCTCCCAGAGGGAATCTGATTTCGAGTCAGACGCCTTAACCACTCGGCCACGACTGCTTGTGAGCGCCGCATGTTCAAACACGAATAAGACACAGTCGGCGCAAAAGTTAACAATTACTCAAATGCCACCCCTTGAATTCGAAAATAAACCAATGCTTTGCTAGCATATGTATGTATGTGCGACAGACATCCATACACGGTTTCTAAAAGATTTAACGACAGACAGACGTACGGGTGGTGGAAATCTCATCTCCAAAATAGAAAGAAATCGCGCCAATAATTTGGTTAATTTCATTTCAGCAATGTCATTGTTTCCAATTATTTTTGTTGAAATTGCAATAAAATGCATCGGCGTTTTTTGTAGCCTCTCTCTCTCTCCTTCGTTTCCCACCCGGTTTTGCTGCTGTCCATCATGTGCTCATAAATCTTCTTTTTTCGCTCTCTCGGCTCGGGAGTTTTTTGTGTTTTCGATTTTGCCTCAAGTCATGTTAAGCCGCCGTTAATTGACACCGACACACACATTCAACATTCGTTTGGTTGTTTGTTCGGTGAGTACTCATTTTTTGCTTTTTTCTACGATGGCCCAGCGCTGCCAGTTTAGGGGATTTATCCCCAATTTGGGGATTTTTCTTTGTAAATGGGGATATATTTTTTGGTTTGGGGATCCGGGGAATTAGTGGGAATTGCAATTTCTTATTATTACATGTCTTTATTTATGTTAAAATTTGTATTTTCTGCTGAAAAGTGTGTCAAAAGTTCGTACAAAAAGAATCTTTGACTAACGCTCTCGCAGTGTATTAGAGTACGACTTAAATAGACTACCTGTAGTAATTGCAATACGTATTTCTATAGATATTTATAAATCTCAATGGAAACAAAATATGGTTTATAAAATGGAAAGAATTCTTCGGAGACGACATTACTAACAATTTAAGCACATTTTCTATTAAAGTTTACTTGTATAAGGATTATGATGGTCCAACTCAATTTTTAAGAACTGGCATCGCTAGTATTAACCTTTTTGCCAATTATTTAGTCCATAAATTATAAAACTTTTAATACCAGAACGTCTCATGACCATGGCTTACGTGTAGTATGTCCATGGACATGAGACGTTTAAACGTCTCCTCTCTTCAACCTAACCTAACCTAATACCAGAAAGATGTACAAAAAATTAGGTGATGTAGATGAGATGGAAGACTTTGAATCGGATATATTTGATATAATGAATATTTAAAACGTACGTTTTCTACAAACATAATGAATTTTAGTACAAAAAACATTGAATTTTAAAATACTTCGTTCACATGAGTTAAAATAGTATCTGGCCCGTCCGCCGCTCTGTAGTAGCAGAACTCGGCTCACTCACTACCAGCGATGCCAACTTGGTGATTTTTCCGCTATTTCTGGTGATTTTTGAACTCAAATACCACTGTTTTGTAAAAGTAGTAATTTTTCGGAAAAACCATCACGGTACTGTTTTTAAGGATTTTATGTAGTGATTTTTTTTATAAATTACCCAATAATGTATTAAATTCAAACGAAAGAAATAAGAAATCAAAATTTTATATACAATCATTATTAGGGCCAGAAGAGTTATGAGATTATTAACTATTTTACTTTGCCAAGAACAATTATAATGGCGAATTCTTTTCTGCAAAAAAGTGCAACATTTTCATTGCCCTTTTTCCAAAAACGGCACTTTTGTGATACTTTTTTGAAATTTGGTAATTAAGTTACTCGAATTTAGCACAACTAAAATTTCAAAAAAGCAATATCATAGTGCAGTTTTCGGAAAAAGGGCAATGCAAGTGTTGCACTTTTTTGCAGAAAAGAATTCGCCATAAGTCATTTATTAATAATTTAATTCTAATAATGGAAAACAAAAACGACTGTCAGGTTTATGTTATATATGTTACTAGCTGGACCCGGTCCACTTCGTTGCCGCATATTTCCGATCCCGTCCATTTTTGGACCACTGACGTAGACTGCCAGTAGAACAAACACACAAACAAACGATTTTCCACGCCCACATTTTCCCCGCCCACTATTTGCAATTTTTTTTTCCAAAACCATCTCGGACCAAATAGCTTTCAAACAAAAGACAAAATTTTAAAATCGGTCCAGTGGTTTAAACGTCTATAAAACACATACATACATATGTTTTTGAACTTAAATATTACAAACATTATCCAAGTATTTAATAAATAAATTGAATTCAAAAATATTTTGTTGTTGGTTTTTAACACTTGTTGTCGGTGTAAGCGTTTTTGTTAGATTTTGTTATTTTCTCACAGTGGTTTTTGGCGTTTTTATACTATCTTGGTAGTGATTTTGTCCCGATTTACACTGGCTGAATGTTCAGCAGATTATCGGCGTTTTGTAGGAGAGAGAGGCAGTCGGCAAGAGGGGGAAAAAACTCACCCTGAACGTTTTGAGTTAGTCGTGCAAGTTCAAAAGAGAATTTGATGATAAGCTGCTGATAAAACTTGCCCAGTGTAAATCCTTTGTAGCGGTTTCTGCACAGTTGCTCCGAAGTGATTTTTGCATCGGAAGAGTTGGGAACACTGCTCACTACCTTTGGGTGATTCGAACGCAGTTTGCCATATATGAAGATTTATCTAATTTTTGAAGTTTTTTGAAGTGGAGAAAGGATTTTAAGTTTTTTGTCAGAAAAAAGATTCTGAAAAATGTGCAGTTTTTAAGTTTTTTTTCATTATTTACTCCCAGAAAGAAAAATATTAAACAATAGTTCCTTATAACATTAAGCGCATTTTAAATATGCAGCGCTAAGAGCAAAAATTTTCCAAACGTGATGAATTAATACTTTTTATACATACATACATAAGAAATATTTTTGCGTTATATTTTGTACTGCCTACAGTAAATAAAATTAAAAATACCTACATAGTTTTAACTTTTTTTTTGTACAAAAAAAATTGTCGGTCAAAAAAATTATTTTTCGAGGAAGGAAATGGAAGATTTTTTAAAAAAATATATGGCAACGCTGCTCGAACGACTCTAGTTATCACCAATTGTCTCAGTGTCATCGAAGAATAACTGCTGTAAAAGGGCAGTGAGTCGCACAGTGTCTTCAATCCGAGTGGCTATCATTTGTACACGCTGAAAAAAAATCGCTTCTGTAGTATGTATATTGTTCTAAACATATTCTGCTGGAAACGTACATATGTTTAGGGTACACTCTAAATATATAATATTTGACACTCACAAATATAATATGTTTGTGAGGATGTTGTTCTAAACAAAATTATGTTTTCATCCTAATATTTATACCCTACACCACACTGTGGTACAGGGTATTATGACTTTGTGCATTTGTTTGTAACGCCCAAAAAGACAAGAAATAGAACCATAGTTTATTATACCGATCGTCATTGAATTAATTTTTGAGTCGATTTAGCCATGTCCGTCTGTCTGTCCATGTATTCTTGTAATCAAAGTGCAGGTCGCATTTATGGTCCGATTGTGATGAAATTTAGCACAGTGCTCTTTTTTGGCCCAAGGACTATCCCTATTGAAATTGGTCAAAATCGGTTCAGATTTAGATATAGCCCCCATATATATGTTACCCCCGATTTGTCATGTAAGCGCTGTAGAAACTGTATTTTATATCAGATCAGTACGAAATTTGGCAGAGAGAGTTCCCTTATTACATGTATGAACACTGCTAAATTCGGGGAAAATCGGTTCAGATTTAGATATAGTCCCCATATATATGTTTCAACCGATTTGACATGTTAGCGCTATAGAAACCGTATTTTATATCCGATCTGTATGAAATTGGGCAGAGAGAGTTTTCTTGTTACGTGAATGAACACTACCAAATTCGGAGAAAATCCGCTCAGATTTAGATGCAGCCCCCATATATATGTTTCATCCGATTTTACATGTAAGCGCTGTACAAACCGTATTTTATATCCGATCAGTACGAAAATCGGCAGAAAGAGGTTTCCTATTATATGAATGCACATTTTTAAATTTGGATGAAATCGGTTCAGATTTAGATATAGCCCCCATATATACTTTACCCCTGATTTGACATGTAAGCGCTGAAGAGAATGTATTTTATATCCGATCAGTACGAAATTCGACAGAAAAAGGTCTTTTTACATGAATGAGTATTCAGGGAAAATCGGTTCAGATTTATACATATATAACCTCCATATATAAGTTCCTCCTGATTTGGTATCAAATCGCTATAGAAGTTGTACTTTACTTCCGATCATTAAAATTTTCCAGAAAGATGTTTCTCAATTTAGGAACGAATATTGCTTAATTTTGCGATTATCTGTTCAGAATTAGATAATATGTTCCTACCAATTTACCAATTATTCCAAATTCTTATCGCAGTGACCCTTATCGCATTGTTAGGCAGGTGTAGGGTATTATATAGTCGGCCCGCCCGACTTTCTGCCTTTCCTTACTGGCTTTTTTTGAAAATAATATTTCCAAAACAATGATTAATTTGTATTTAAGTATGTTGGCCAATGCCTTAATTTAAAGGAAAGTTTTCAGTTTTTTTTTAGAAATTTAATTTGTTTGAAAAATTATATTAAAATGTATATCGTATAATCTTGTGTAACGACAAATAGCATTGATGGATTGACAATTGGACTATTTATAAATTAAAAATTATAAATTAAAACAAAAGAAAATGCTGCTTACGACTTTTTTACCTGTAAAGTATAACACAAAATCTAGGTAAAAAATAAAATTAAAAATTGCCAAAGTCAACAAAGTCTTAAAATTGTTTTAAATATAATGTATTTGGATAAATTCTTAAACAATATCTATGTTTGATTGTAAACACATATTTTATTTGTGACAATAAGTTCGCAAATATATTTTGTTGTAAACAAAATTTCTTGATTTTCAAATAAAATATATTTGTTCAAAAATATATAATATTTAAAAATTTTGGTTCCAAGTATATTTTCGTTGAATTCAAACATATCAAAAATGGCGATTTTCCTCCGTGTATACCCTTCACCACACTGTGGTACAGGGTATTTTAACTTTGTGGATTTGTTTGTCACCCAAAAGGAGAAGAAATAGACTTATCGTGAATTATAACGATCGACTTCGAATATTTTCTTTTTGAGTTGATTTAGCTATATATGTCCGTCCGTCTGTCTGTGCATGTATTCTTGTAATCAAGGTACAGGTCGCACTTATGACCCGATCTCAACGAAACTTTGCACATATCTTTCCATTAGCCCAAAGACGATCCCTATTGAGTTTGGTAAAAATTGGTTCGGATTTATATATATATGAAACCGATCTGTATACAGTTTGCCAAAGATGTCTCTGGATACACTAAGAGACAATATTATATTTGAGGTAAATCTATTCAGATTCAGATATACACGCTGAAAAAAAATCGCTTCTGTAGTATATTGTCCCAAACATATTCGGCTTGAAACATATATATCTTTAGGATACACTCTAAAAAAATAATATTTGGTACACACAAAAATTATATATTTGGGAAGATGTTGTTCTAAACAAATCTCTGTTTACATCTCAATATGTGTTTATTTTGGACTATATTTTCCGAAATAAATATTTATTTGCATTTAAGTATTCAGAAAATACCTAAATTGTGTTAAATTTTTCAGTAATTCAAAGATAATTTTTTAAAAAATGTTAACGTCTTAAACATAATAAATAATAATAATTGAAATCATATAATCTTGGATCGAAATATATACTTGGAGGACTGACAACCAATGATGGCTTGGAATACTCAGAAATTTTAAATGATTGATTAAAACATAAGTTATTGCTGCATTTGGTATCATAACTGGGAGATTCAAACCAAAAAAAAAAAAAAATAAAATTGAAATTCGAAAAGTTCAACAAAAGTTTCGAAAATATTGTTTAAATAAAATATATTTGGAGAAATTCCTAAACAATCATTTTATTTGTATTCAAATACATATTTTATTTGAGAAATTTAGTTTGCAAATATTATATGTTGTAACATATTAATGTACGTGTTCCAAATATATTTTATTGATTTTCAAATAAAAATTATATGCTCAGAAGTATATACAATTTTAAAAATTAGTGTTCCAAATATATTTTCTTTCTATTCAAACATATCAAAAAAGGCGATTTTGGGATATATATTTATGTTACTCCAGATTTGACATGTAAGCGCTGTAGAAACTGATTTTATATCCGATCAGTACGAAATTTGACAGAAAGAGGTTTCTTAATTCAAGAATGAACACTGCCAAATTTGGGGAAAACTCGGTTTAGATTTAGCCCTCATATACTCGTATATGATACCTCAATTTGACATGTAAGTGCTATAGAAACAGTATTTTATCTTCGATCAGCAATAAATTCGGAAGAAAAAGGTTTCGATGTGTTCATGCCTATTTAGTATTTAAGCGCTATTGAAACTGTATTTTACGTCCGACATTTATAAATTTGACAGGAATGAGGTTTTTGATCAATGTTAATGAAAATCTGTTCTCTACATTATGTATATTCCCATCTATTTATTCCTACCGATTCCCAATCTATGAAGAATACTGCTATGATCAAAATCTTCAACTCCTCCTTGGAATAAGCCTTGATGAGGAGGTTCAGCTAAGTATTTTGTTAACTGAAACGAGTCCAATTAATCTGTATTCTTAAAACAATGCCCCATTTCGCATTGTTAGTAAGTTGGTCCCGCCAGACTTTGTCTTCTCATACAGATTAATATTGAGCAACGTTGCCATATGGAACATTTTTCCCAATAAAAACTTTGCAAAAAAAATCGATAAAACCCGTTTTATCGGACCAATATTTTGAATATTCAAACTCACAGCATTCACTCGTATTTTAGACAACTTTGGTTGTTCGTAGATATTAGGTCAGGTTATGGTGACTTCTGGTGCCAGCTCACATAGACCAATTGAGGTCCCTAGTGCTACCCTTGCGCTCATTGAAAGCAACTTGTTTGAAACACAAAGTTATCAATAATACGAATATCGGTAACGGCAAGATCTGTCACACTTCCTACAAAGGCCAACCTCAGTATATTCAAACGTCGTTTACTCAATGCGTGACAGTAGCAAAGCAGGTGCTCAATCCTGTCCTCATCTCCATAGCTTCAGCAGAGAAGTTATTGGACTCAATTTTTAACCTCTATGCGTGTTCGCCGATCAGGCAATGTTTCCTTTCCAGTGTAAGGATATATTTTTAAGACGTATATTGGCCCGATATTGGCTACCCTGCAAGAGTAGATTTTTATCCATGTATAATTATACTGCCTCTTTCCTAAACCAAAGCTTGCAGAGGAACAGTGACGCTTTAAGAATTTACCATCTCACACTCTCTATAAAAGTGGAGATTGTTTCTATTTCCTGATATTGTGCCAACCCATTACTCTCTTGCAGTAACTATTGTACTACAACTTGATATCCTCATCTGGCCGTATTTCTTGTACTCGTACATCCACATTGATACACAGTTCAATTGTAATGCCGCTCTAGTTGCAGCTTCTCTAGCCTCAATATCAATCGGCAGTAGACGGAGTAGAACTTGCAGAGACTCTATCGCTGTTGTCTCTAAAGCTCCGCTTATGTTTGGGCAGGCAGTTCTCTGCATCTTCATTAATTAATTGATTGATGGTGGATCGC
The DNA here is from genome assembly GCA_963930755.1 of Eudasyphora cyanicolor. NCBI lineage: Eukaryota > Metazoa > Arthropoda > Insecta > Diptera > Muscidae > Eudasyphora > Eudasyphora cyanicolor. Next base: position 214,559,753 of record OZ005736.1, read on the forward strand.
TTATCTCTTGCCGTCCACATTACAATATCGTATCATACATAGTATTGGACGAATTACTGCTATATACATATATACAGGGTTTTCTAATAGGGACATAACAATTTCGTATCTTTATGTCAACGCACCCTCAAACATTTTTAATGATCTTTCAGTATCAAAACGTAAGTCGAAGTGAACATTTTCATCATGGTAAAGTTCACTTACGTGCATCGTTTGGAAATCAATCGCAACTTTAAGAGCGCTTACTCCAATTTTCGGCCGTAATAATCGTCCCACCCGACAGGCTGCGCATACTATAGTGGATAAATTTGAATCCAAATTTTCAACTTTGGATGTTCCGGCGCCAAAGGGACGCAGTACCGCTCGAAGCGACGAAAATATCGCAGCCGTAAGTGTATCCGTTCAAAATAAGCCAAATCCGTCGATTTCACGTCGTTCTCAGGAATTGGGCAGCTCTCAAACCACACCGTGGCGTATTTTGCAAAAAGATCTTCTCATTCATCCCTATAAGATGAAACTGACACAAGAACTAAAGCCACTTAATCATTTGAAACGCCGAAACTTCTCCGATTGGGCTCTGGCAAAGTTAATGTTATGTCCTCAATGAAAAACCCGGCATTTCCAATAGACATTTTTGGAGAGAGGCCCCAAAACGCCCCTACAACTTTCCTACTGGAATATAAAGCGATGTAGGCCCTCCTTACACGTTAAAGCAGAATTTATTACCTAAGAATTTACCTAGAAATTAGCAGATCCTGGCAAGGATTCAACTCAAGCTTAATCCTATCGCCCTGTAAATACTACCAAAAATGTTTGAATCAGTTCTTATGAAGAAAATCACACCTCATATAAATTCTCACAATATTATACCTGACCATTAATTTGTTTTTCGAAAAAATCATAATACTATCGAACAGGTACAACGTATCGTCGTAATCTACATCAGAAGAGCGTTTGAAAAAAGGAAATTGTCGCTATTCATAGACATTTCCCAAGCATTTGACAAAGTCTATCAAGAAGGACTTTTGTACAAAATACTCAAACTTCTGCCAATAAACCCGCACAAACTGTTCAAGAGTTTTTTTTTTAACAAACCGGGTTTTCCCAGTCAAATCAAATGAAATTTTTTTAGCCCTAAGAAAATAAATGTCGTTATCCCACAGGGCCCTATACGCGCACTTTGCGAACGACACTGCTTTCGTTTGTACTCACAAAAGCCTTTCAGTTGCGTCCGATCAACAGCAGTCTCATGTCCGAGTCTCAAAAGAATGGTTAAAAGTGGAGAATGAAATATTATAAAATTAAAAAATTTTTAAATTAAAAAAAAAATCTAAAATCAAACAACGTAAACATTTTGCAATTGAAAAAAAATCGCGTAAAATGTCAAAGAATTATTAGGATTAGCAATAAACCAGAGAATAATATATTAGGTTAGGATTTGTACACTTATTGTAATTTGTATTTTAAAATGAAAGATTAAAAAAAAAAAACAATGTAATGAATTGAAAAAAGACTAGCTCAGTTCCATTTAGCCCAATAGGGTCCGTTCACATGAAACCTTATACTTCCTAGTAAACTGAACCAATTCTGTCTTCTTTGGGTTAACACTCAGAACACTAGTTCTGGCCCATCCGGCCAACTTATCCAGATCCATATGTACAAAGTCTCTAACGACGTTGAGGAATTTGCCAGTTAATGCGATTGCAACGTTGTCCGTATAAGCCACGAATATGCAGTGAGAACGTTCTTGATCTAGCTGGAATCCCTCTCTTTGCAAATATCATTAGAGTTGTGAACCCGAGACCGCAATTACCGCATCTGAGTGAATGTTGGTAAAAACCCCTTTAATATCAAGAGAGACCACCACAGTGAACTCCTAGGGATGATTCGATAGTACCCACCAGTTCAAGGGATCGATTCTGTAGACTTGTCCTTGTTGTAAGCATGTTGGTTTCCCGACAAGATCCTTGTTTTCAGGTTTTCTCTAATGAAATAATCTAAGATCCATTCTAGACCTTTTAATAGGAACGAGGATAGAATAATTGACCTGAAGTCATTTGCCCTGGTGTGTGATATCTTTCCCGCATTGCGAACAACACTTTTGTATCCCTCCATCGATTGGGGATATACGAGAGCTTAATATAGCCCTTATATGTATTCTCCATTCAGGACATTGCTGCATTTATATTGGAGAAATTCCATCTGAACCAGGTTATTTGAACGGCTCAAAGCTGTTAACCTCCCTGCTTAGTCTGTATTTATCGGTCAACAATTTTGCGTCATTTGTTGTCTACTCGCTTTCTTGTTGGTGCTTCTGTTCCTCGAGTTATGTCAGGAAGTTCCCCGGGAAATGTGTGTCGAGAAGCACTTGTTGTAACTGATTGCTATTTTTTGTCCAGTTGTTATCCTAATCCACTGTACATGGTGTTGTTGATAGATATTTCTCAGCTTTGCCGCGTCTGAGATATTTTCCAATTCTCCACAGAAGGTGTATCAAGAGCGTCTTTTCGCTATCCGAAGCTCCATCTTAAAGATTTTGACCTTTAACTTAGAAGTCCACCATATTGGTTTAGTATTGACCTTGTACATTAGGCTTCATGAAGGGAACTTGTGAAATATGTAGTGTTTTGGTCGGCCAGATTATCCAGATCTAGTCTGTCATTCGGTTCGTAAAGAAGTTTTAAATTGAGGACTTTTTAAAATTTTTCTCATACAGTTGTCATCTTGTTTTCCTCACATTTCATTGGACGGCAGGTTTAGGTACTTTTTCAGCCAGTACTTTTGTACTCTATATAATGGCAATTTGAGAATAAGTGATCGTCCAGTACATTCCACCCAACAATGTTGTCTGACAGGTCGGTTTATTGCCTTTGTTACATATAGTTAGGTTGGTACTTAGAATAAAGTCAAGAAGTACTCACCCTTATTGTTTGTTTCCGTGCTACCCCACCTAGGAAGATGAACATTGGCAGATGTTTTAAACCGTAAATAGTATGGTAAATACTGCTACCTACCTATCAGAATTTCAAGAATGATTGCTAATATATTTTATAAGAAACACTGTGCAGCATCAGCAGTAGTGGCGACAGCAGCAGCATCAACTACCACTAAGAGTTGACAATTGAATGGCCTTTGAGCACTCAATACATTTCGTTAACGACAATTTTTATTTAATAGAAGTGAAGTTGCTGAAAGTTGGCTGTAGTTGCAGTGGCTTCTTTTTCTTTATCTTCAGCTATAAGCGATAACATCAAATGCTACTATTTTCAGTTGAACATTGTTGGCGATACGGTAGATGCCGCAGCCGGCATCCTCTGATATGAGGAGTAGAACTGCGGCTACTATAGCCGCTAGCTGCCACTGATTATCTAGGCCTTTTGTTTTTTCTTTTAGTTTTCAATCCGTCTGAAAAACGATTTCAAAGATAAGATATACCTACCACTGCGTAAAAGACAGATTTTTTGTTTGTGCCAAGAAAATCCAATAGGTTCCTCCAATTGTCGGTGTGTTAATGGCTTTGTATAATAAATGGGGCTATTGAATGGGTTTTATGTGTTTCTGAGGGTCATGATTTGCGGCGTAATGATATAGGTATTTTGTAAGGATTCAATAATTTATAAAAAATTTGATATAATATAAGAGTCGGCAAATACTTTTCATTGCTTGACCAGGACATATACATACATACATATTGCTAACGGATCCATATTTTAATCTATGTTATTTTTTATACCATCACTTTAGTGGAGGAGGGTTTATACAGGGTTGCCCATATTCGACGGACCCATGTTTTTTTTAAAAAAAATCAAAGAAAAAAATAAAAATTTGGCGGTTGGCAATCTTAATCATTTAATTTGTTCCAAGTAGATTTGTTTACATCAATTTTTGAATATGATATCTCTCAAATGGCCGCCTCTGGCGTTGATGGCGTATTGTGCCCTTTTTGCAGCATGTACAATTTTCGGCGGCACAAACACAACGAAGGAGTGGCAGAAGACCCTTTATTTGTTTGTTTTCGGGAAAGTTTTTTATGGAACATTTTAAGTCATTTGAGAAATGACTTTCGAAAAAACTAACTGATTGACTTCAAATGTTGTAAAGGGTTTTCCAACAAGAGGTGTTATTTTGGTATTCAATGAAAAAATGTCATTTTTTGAGATAAATGTTCGGATGTTTATTTCATAATAAAGAGGAAGGTATGCCGTTAATATTGAAAAACAACATCAGCCAAATGGCCACCACGACCACGCTTACCTTTTCATGAAAATTTCCATAAGTTGCTGCCTTATGTCCTCGATAGCCTCACGAATTCTATCTTTGAGGTCTTGAATCGACGCTGGGCTGTTGGCGTAGACCTTATCCTTCACGTGGCCCCAAAGGAAGAAGTCGCAAAGCATATGGGTAATATTTTTTCTATCTAGGACTCGAATACACTTCTTCTGGTACTTCCTCCAAATAGGTTTATTATTTAATGAAATTTTTCTGTCTTTAAAGGTCATTTTCAGTGAGTCTGCTTACCCTACGGTTAGGACTAACTAAAAGTTATATTTGGCAATCCCATGATTAGGTTTTGGACTACGGGAAGATCCGGAACAAAATTCTCGGGAATTTTGCGGATTTTTATCTTTCCGATTCTCGGGATTCTTCGGGATCCCCGACGCATAAATGCAACACTCTATTTATATCAAATAAAAATAATTCAGAAATTTAAATACATTTAATGTTATAATTGTCTGAATTTAAAGAATAGTACGGCTATGACAATTGTGTCGTCAGCCGGTGCAAATTATAATTTATAATGTTAGTACGTTTATTCTATTATAGCAATTATACAATTTTAAAAAAATCTGCAAATGCTGCTCTCAAATTTTATGATTTTAATCTAATTGTGATTATGATTTAAACTGAAATAATAAATACATCTGAAATAGATGGTTAAAATACAACACGATGTATATTCAATTTGTTTACGATAACATTTTTTTTTATTATAAAATCTGTTCTTCAATTACCGAATCCTCGGGACTTCCCGGGAATAAAAATAACTATTCCCGATTCCCGGGAATCGAAAAATGCCGACAATTTCCAATCCCTAACCATGATTTACTTCAAATCGATTAACGTCGTTTCAGTTTATGTCGTTGAAATAAGTGTTAGTTTTTTAGTTGATTAACATCGTCATCCCTAGATCTAAAATATTGTGGCGAAAGATATTGTAAATGAAAAAATATGTTAACGACAGAAAACATAAATCTTAGACAGAATAGTTAAAAAAAATTCGAAGTTGACAGAGATCACGTTTTCAAGGAAAGTAGCCAAGAAAATTTTGTTAGAAATCATCGTTTGCTAAAGAAAACATGTCAAATCAACCATAGATCACCCAAGGAAAAGTTGTGACATCCTTCAGAGATCACCGCTTTCTAAGTAATTTCTCAGCTTTTTCAACAAAACGTCATTATTCCCAATGAAAAGTTGTCAAGAGCACTTTTTCTCAAAGAAATGGTTTCGAGAGCACATATTCCTAAGGAAAAGTTGTCAGAGTTGTTATACACCATATTTTCCTAAGGAAAAATTGTTAGAGGCCCTAGTGCACTGAATCAAAGTTATCAGGGCTCACCTTTTCCTAACGAATTTTCCTATGATCTATGGCAACCCATAGGTCAGTTGTGGGACATGCACATAATGAACTTATTAGTGTCAGGGAGAAACGGGTAAAGTACTGACAAAATTGTACAGCGACGAATTAAAAACAGAGAGCCTCCAAGAAATAATGGACAAAATTAATTCAATTAACAAATGTCCTCAAGAACAGAAGCAAATCTAGAAAAAATAATTAATAATAAAAAACAAATAGCATTTAAAATTGTGTCGTATAATATACATGGATTAGAAAATAAATATTTATTTCCCCTTTTTTTAAATACATATATCTCAAATTTTGATATTTTCATACTTGTGGAAACACGTCTTACCCAAGAAAAGGCAGCACAAGCAGATAAATATTTTCCTGGTTTGATATATCAGCGTTCAATTACGAGTATCATACAGCCACAAAAAACTAACAATAATTCCCCTATACATTAGAAGTGCAGATTGGGATAATGAATTCTCCTTTTTAAAAGTACATATATTATTTATGGTTAATTTAAAGTTTTTAAATGCATCAGTTGCAAATGCAACTTTATTTTGCATCCTGGACATCAATGACACCAACTAAAAATTCTGAGAAATATATAGTCATCGAAATATAGTATAGAAATATATTTGTCCTAAACTGACTATAAAAATTTCAAGATGATGTTCAGCCTCGTTCGTTTTTAAAACAATGTTTACTATAAAATGCCAAAGATTTTCCTTTATATTCATTCCATTAGTTATATTCATTCCAATAAAAACCAATTTAGATTTCTGACGTTTTTAAGTAAAAATGCTATTATAAAGAAAATGAAGAAAATACCAGATTAAAATTTACAGGATAAACTCAGATTAGATAGGAATACATGCCTATATATCTCTACTATATATTCTATATTCTTTTATATAAAAACGTAGAGAAATCCTTTGTAACGCCATCACGCAAGACCTACTGGAAAGATTTTAAAAATGGTTCTTTTATATGAAAGCTTCATTGCCACAGATGGTTCTTAAAAAATAAAAAAGTGGACTGAGTCAAAAGTGGTCGTGGCATTATTTAAAATTTGAATATCTCAGAAAGTATTGATCGTAGAAAAACGAAATTTGGTACATACGTTATTCGAGCTTTCAACAAAACTGGACGGGATCGGATAAGTGGGTGTAGCAATGTTGGAAAATTTAATATCTCGGGAACTATTGACCATCGAGGTTAGTTATTGGGGTCAATATTAGTACATTCACCAAAAGAAGAACGAAATTTGGTACATACGTTATTCGAGCTATTATCTAAAACTTCATTAACGCGATCGGACAAGTGGGTGTGACAAAAGTGGGCGTAGCAATATTTGAAAATTGTATATCTCGAAAAATGTTGGCGATTTGGATATTCAGTTGTTGGGGTCAATATTAGTAATTTCATCACAAGTTGGCGGGATTAAACCAGAGGGCTTGGCAATATTTAAATTTTGAATATCTTAGACACCATTTATCGTAGAAGAAAGAAATTTGTTTTGTTATTGGGGTCAATATTAGATAAGTCACATACATATGGTTCATGAAAAATAAAAAAAGTGGGAGCAGCAATATTTAAAAATCAATATCTCGGAAAGCCTTGACCGCAGAAGAATGATAATTGGATTGTAAGTTATTGGAATCAATATTTGTAATTTCACCAAAAGTGGTCGTAATAATATTATTCGTGGTTCATATCATACGAAGTAAATATCTATTATCGAATACCCAGATGTACATGGTACCGACAATCTTAAATTTGGTGTGCGTTATTACCGGTAAAATAATGGGCGAGATCTGACTGGTGCATATGTATACATTAGGCCGGGTCGATTTGTGGGGAGGCAAAAAAAGTCGCCATTGCTCAGTGAAAATCGTATTATAGGGATCAAAATAAGAAACTTTGCCGAAGGAACCATACCTCTAAAACGAATTCTGATGTCCCGGAATTTGGGTCGAACTTTTGGGTAGGGGCAAATTTTGAAAAATCCCACTTTGACCCATTTAGAGTACTCCAATCGAGTCCAAATGTGCTCCAATCGAGTCCACTCTAAATGGGTCAAAGTGGGATTTTTTCCGGGACATCAGAATTCGTTTTAGAGGTATGGTTCCTTCGGCAAAGTTTCTTATTTTGATCCCTAGAATACGATTTTCACTGAGCAATGGGCGATTTTTAAATCGACCCGCCCTAGTATACATACATATTGGAACGATATATTTTGCATGTCAATGGCTAGAACAACTAGATTGACTTATTATTTTGTATTATTAATTGGTCATGTACTCTTTGAACTTAAATTAAAACAGTGTGATTGACATTACTAAATCGGAGTTTTTGAAACTTCGTATTAAGATGTCGAGTGCCTTTAAAAATTTACAAAACTTTTAGCTAAAATTTGGCTGGATGACAGCAAGTTTTCTGAAATTCCTTTAGACATACTACAATAGTTAAATATCACAGTAAGTGTCAACAAGACTACATATCTGAATAAAAATGATTTTAGCGAATTTAAATGATTTTATATGGAAATTTCTGATTTTATTACAAATGTTCGCATTCGAAGTAGCGGGTGCCTGCTAGAAGAAAAATATATAACGATATATGCAATTATTGGCGAATTTTCGCATATATCTAGGATGTTCAAGTCAAGACTCTTAGGAAGAGCTCTATTTTGTATAAATCCACAAACGCGTTTTTAAAATATAACAAATGCAGTATTCGCATCTCAGTAATTTTATAATAAATACATTTTTAAAAACGAACGAGACTGAACACCATCCTTAAAATTTCAGCGATGGTTTTGAATTAATGGGGCTACATAACTATATTAACAAAATTTAAAGTTGGTGTCATTGATGTGTAAAATGCATTTTTTTCGCCGACCATAAAATATTTTATTTGGAGCAGAGAATCGATATACAAATTAATTTTGAAATCGGGAATGGTGCAAAAAAGGTGTTCGTTTTGATATGGAATGAACGATATACATATGATTATGAACATCTAAATCCGATGCTTATGGGAGATTTCAACGTAAGGATTGGAGAACATATCACCTATACAAAGAGAAAGATTCATAGTCGGTTAACAAGAGAAGCTAACGCAAGAGGTCGGAAATACCTTGAGTTTTGTAACGATTTAATCTAATGATTTTAAATGGAAGGACAGAGGGAGATGAGGAGCAAAATTTTACATTTATTAGCACCGTAGGATCTTCTGTTAATGATATCTGCGCTGTATCGCAGGATATATTATCGCACATAGAATGTTTTTACGTTGATGAACAAATCTTATCAGATCACCTACCCATAGTAGTAGAACTAGCTAATGAACTGCAAAGAAATCCAAAACAATAAACTTACTCTAATGCCTCAAATTCCGTGGATTAACGCTAATAAGAATAAATACAGGAGGAATCTAAATGTTAATCTGGCACATCAAACAAGTTATACCGGCTAATGGTCCAAAAAATATTGGTTCGACATTACATGCCGTTGGGCTCGAAAAAAAGTTTTTAAATACCTAAACAAATTTAGAAAGATGCAAAATGATCATCACCGAGAAGCGTACCTGCGGTGCAAAAAAAGATGTAATGAAATCTGTGAAGCGGCAAAGTCACGATATAGTAATAACTTAAGTGAGAGAATAAATAATACCAAAGACGTGAAAGAGTGATAGAAGGTTGCAAAGAAAATAAATAAACAAGAGTTCAGAATCGGTAATGACATAACTTCAGCAAAGTTTAGAGAGTAATTTATGAATCTGTTGAACCCTGAACAGTCTTCCTACGATTTCCACTATATCCGTGTTATGATACCTGGTGTAATTTTAGGCAATAATATCTCACTTCAAGAAGTTAAATCAATGTTTTCAAGGAGCTGGCACAAATATATTTTAGAATCTACATGGTGGGTTGTATTGACGAGTCAATGAATAAATCAATAATATTCCCAATTCATAAAAAGGGAAATATCAACGAACCGACTAAGTACCGAGCAATATCATTTATGAATACTTCAGCAAAAATACTAATAGGCATCTTAAATAACAGATTGGTAAACTGGATCGAAGGAATGAAAATCATGGTGGATTATCAGGCAGACTTTAGGAAAAACTACTCAACAGCAGATAATTGATACAACATCGCCTCAATCAAACTAGCAGAAAAAAAACTATACGATTTCTCTGTTGATTTCAGGGCCGTTTTTGATAAGGTCTTCTGAAAGTAGCATATATATAAACTATATTCATTGGGAGTTTCATATAAATTTACTAAAATGATAGAGAGTATATACGAAAACACAAAGTCTGCGGTATGGAAAGGAGAAGAACTCTCAACTTCTTTCAATACTATGTCAGGTGTCAAACAAGGCTGTCTCCTATCATCACTCCTTTTTGCCCTTTATATAAACGACATTCACGATTTCCTAAAAGGTGGCGTAAATATAGAAGGAAAAATATACACATTCCAATATATGCTGATGATATCGTGATAATGGCCAAAGACATAAGTACTCTACAAAATATGATTGGGAGACTAGAACAGTACTGTGATCTGTGAAACATGGAACACAATACCAGCAAATCAAAAAAAATTGTGTTCAGAAATGAGGGAAGGCTATCACACACAGAATTCAGTTTGGTGTCTCAACCCAATTTTTTTTTGCCAACCGAATTTTGTAGTTCTGTCTACTATCATGCGATTCCATCAGGACAACCAATATTTTGGTTGAGGTATACTTCTGCTTCCATGTTGACAACAATCATATTTGGTTGCGCCTACTACGAAAATGATGGCTTAAATTATCTGTTGTAGTTTCCACAACCAACTGTTTTAAAAAATTGGTTGTTCTGACAATTTGTCAGTCATATACTACCGACAATTAATTAAAAACAGTTTTCATTAATTATACCCTACACCACACTGTGGTACAGGGTATTATAACTTTGTGCATTTGTTTGTAACACCCAAAAGGAGAAGAAATAGACCCATCGTTTATTATACCGATCGACTTAGAATCACTTTCTGAGTTGATTTAACTATGTCCGTCTGTCTGTCTGTCCGTCTGTGCATGTATTCTTGTAATCAAAGTACAGGTCGCAATTATGGTCCGATCGCGACGAAACTTTACACATATCATTTGTATGGCCCAAGGACGATCCCTATTGGTTAAAATCGGTTCAGATTTAGATATAGCCCCCATATATATGTTACCCCCGATTTGACATGTAAGCGCTGTAAAAACTTTATTTTATATCTGATCAGTATGAAATTCGGCGGAAAGAGGTTTCTTATTACATGAGGGAATACTGCTAAATTCGGAGAAAATCGGTTCAGATTTATATATAGCCCACATATATATGTAACCCTCGATTTGACATGTAATCTCTGTAGAAACTGTATTTTATATTCGATCAGTGCGAAATTCGGCAGAAAGAGGTCTCTTATTACATGAAGGAATACTGCCAAATTCAGAGAAAATCAGTTCAGATTTAGGTATAGCCCCCATATATATGTAACCCCCGATTTGATATGTAAGCGCTGTAAAAACTGCATTTTATATCCGATCAGTATGAAATTCGGCAGAAAAAGGCTTCATATTATATGAATGAACACTTTTAAATTTGGAAGAAATCGGTTCAGATTTAGATATAGCCCCCATATATAAGTTACCCCGATTTGACATGTAAGCCCTGTAAAAATGTTATTTTATATCCGATCAGTGTCTGTATTTTATATCTGATCAGAACGAAATTCGACAGAAGAGGTCTGTTTACATGAATGAGTATTCAGGGAAATCGGTTCAGATTTAAATATAACCTCCATATATATGTTCCTCCTGATTTGGTGTCAAAGCGCTAAATAAATTGTACTTTACTTCCGATCATTTAAATTTTCAAGAAAGATGTTTCCCAATTTAGGAACGAATATTGCTAAATTTAGCGATTATCGGTTTAGAATTAGATAATATGTTCCTACCTATTTACCAATTATTCCAAATTATTATCGCAATGACCCTTATCGCATTGTTAGGGAGGTGTAGGGTATTATATAGTCGGCCCCGCCCGACTTTCTGCCTTTCCTTACTGGTTTTATATATACGTATATTATAATTATACAATTTTCTTTAATGTACGTATGGGTAGTTCTTTCTCACGTGTCACAGGTCAAAAATTAGATCTTTCTCAAATTCTCAGAAAACGTTATCCTAGTATGTGGGAATAATATCCCACAATATTACATAATATAAAAAATTAAATGAAAACTGGAGGCAGGGGCGAGGTCAAAGTTCAGAAAAATTGACTTTTTCCCCCTGTAATTGTTTTCTGAACTTGGTTTTAATGCCACAAATCATAAGAAATTGCAAATAGAAAATATTGTTTTCTAAAGGATTTTCCGTATACTTTTCATAAAAAATATTAATTTTATCTTAAACAATTTATTTCTGTAACTTTTCATAAAAAATATTAGTTTTAACTTAAACAATTTATTTCAGTCACTTTTCGCGGAAATACGAGTAAAAATAAAAATTGCGATATCTCAGAATCGATCTAATTTTGTTTCCTTAATTTTTTTTATAAAAAAATGGTCTACATATATGTACTCTATCGATGCTGTAAATTTTGGAATGGGACCGACTTTGGTTCAGAAGTTACGTTATAATTACTGAAAATCTTCACCAAATTACAAAGAAAAATATTTACAAAAAAAGAAAAATCAACAACAAAAATATATGTGAAAACTCATACAAATATTTTTTCTTTGTAATTTGGTGAAGATTTTCAGTAATTATAACGTAACTTCCGAACCAAAGTCGGCCTGCCTCCAGTTTTCATTTAATTTTTTTGATGGCTTGGAATGCTCAGAAATTTGAAATGATTGATTTACAACATAAGTTAATGCTGCATATGGTACCATAACTGGGAGGTACAATTCGAAACCAAGGAAAAAATAAAACAAAAATTCGAAAAAGTCAGCAAAAATTTTGGAAATCTTTTTTAAATAAAATATATTTGGAAAAATTCCTAAATAATAATTTTATTTGTATTTAAACACCTATTTTATTGAGAAAATTAGTTCGCAAATATAATTTGTTGTAATATATTAATATTATATTAATATTAATATTATATTAATAATATATTTTATTGATTTTTAAATGAAATTTATTTTGTAAGAAATATATAATCGCCCTTATTCCAGTTCGCGTCGTCGACGTCGATTCTTAGTCGACACTGTTTAGATTAACGACTTCATAAATTTTGAAATTTGTTTTAAGTTATAAAAAGGGGTTTTGTTAGTTCATGGATACCAAAAACATTCGTTTTGGCGTAAAGTTGACAAAGCTAGAACTTCATAGATATGACGAAAATGATGTGACGACGTCGACGACGCCAACTGGAATAAGGCGATTATTTTAAAATTTGTGTCCCTTATATATTTTCTTCCGATTCAAACATATCTGAAAAGGCGATATAGCTCTGTAGATATATTTCAAATGTAGTTGTAATGTGTAAATATGTCCATCCACGACGTCCATTTGAATGTCTACAACGCTGTTTGGTGTATTACCTGGGAGCTTTTGTATAAGTTTTAAAAAAATTTTATTTTATCTATCTCATAAAAACCCCAGACATGCGCAGCATATACATACAAGAATAGATCCGCCAACAGCCAGAAAGATTTTCCATTTCATTTCAAGTCTTACATTGTCTTTTTTAGAAAGTTATTCCATGTAGAGTTTATGGGGGTTTTCGCCTCTAAAATTCTGCGATCTACATTCCTTATAAAGTTAAACTTTTGCGTAAGTACTACTCCAAGATAATTGTATTCAGTAACGATTTCTATATTTTGGCCTTTAAAGTACCACTTTTCTTGGTTTGCACCTAAGAAAATAATCGGTTTGAATTCGATTGTAACAATAAACCAGTAAGGAAAGGCAGAAAGTCGGGCGGGGCCGACTATATAATACCCTACACCTCCCTAACAATGCGATAACGGACATTGCGATAATAATTTGGAATAATTGGTAAATAGGTAGGAACATATTATCTAATTCTAAACCGATAATCGCTAAATTTAGCAATATTCGTTCCTAAATTGGGAAACATCTTTCTTGAAAATTTAAATGATCGGAAGTAAAGTACAATTTATTTAGCGCTTTGACACCAAATCAGGAGGAACATATATATGGAGGTTATATTTAAATCTGAACCGATTTCCCTGAATACTCATTCATGTAAACAGACCTCTTTCTGTCGAATTTCGTTCTGATCAGATATAAAATACAGACACTGATCGGATATAAAATAACATTTTTACAGGGCTTACATGTCAAATCGGGGTAACTTATATATGGGGGCTATATCTAAATCTGAACCGATTTCTTCCAAATTTAAAAGTGTTCATTCATATAATATGAAACCTTTTTCTGCCGAATTTCATACTGATCGGATATAAAATGCAGTTTTTACAGCGCTTACATATCAAATCGGGGGTAACATATATATGGGGGCTATATCTAAATCTGAACCGATTTTCTCCGAATTTAGCAGTATTCCTTCATGTAATAAGAAACCTCTTTCTGCCGAATTTCATACTAATCGGATATAAAATAAAGTTTTTACATGTCAAATCGGGGCTAACATATATATGGGGGCTATATCTAAATCTGAACTGATTTTCTCCGAATTTGGCAGTATTCCTTCATGTAATAAGAGACCTCTTTCTGCCGAATTTCGCACAGATCGGATATAAAATACAGTTTCTAGAGAGATTACATGTCAAATCGAGGGTTACATATATATGGGGGCTATATCTAAATCTGAACCGATTTTCTCCGAATTTAGCAGTATTCCCTCATGTAATAAGAAACCTCTTTCCGCCGAATTTCATACTGATCGGATATAAAATAAAGTTTTTACAGCGCTTACATGTCAAATCGGGGGTAACATATATATGGGGGCTATATCTAAATCTGAACCGATTTTAACCAAATTCAATAGGGATCGTCCTTGGGCCAAACAAATGATATGTGTAAAGTTTCGTCGCGATCGGACCATAATTGCGACCTGTACTTTGATTACAAGAATACATGAACAGACGGACAGACGGACAGACAGACAGACGGACAGACGGACATAGCTAAATCAACTCAGAAAGTGATTCTAAGTCGATCGGTATAATAAACGATGGGTCTATTTCTTCTCCTTTTGGGTGTTACAAACAAATGCACAAAGTTATAATACCCTGTACCACAGTGTGGTGTAGGGTATAAAAACACAGAAAATTCAAATTTAATGGGGAATGTTTATTATCATTTGAAAGAACATTCTTTGCATTTATTTTTTGAAGACTATGTCTATCAAATGTTGGTCGCGGCTAGGTCTCAGATGGTCCATTCGTTGAGTCCAATTTTCGATGACTCGTTTGAGCATTTCGACTGGTAACTGGCGAATGACACACGTGATGTTTTGCTTCCAGGCCTGAATCGAAACGGGTTTGTCCTCATATACTTTAGACTTTACATATCCCCACAGGAAAAAGTCTAACGGTGTGATATCACACGATCTTGGTGGCCAATCGACCGGCCCAAAACGTCAAATTATCTGCTCACCGAAGTGTTCTCTCAATAAATCCATTGATTGATGCGATGTGTGGGAAGTGGCGCCGTCTTGTTGAAACCAAATGTCGCCGAGATCAATTTCAGTAATCAAATAGTCGGTTATCAGGTCACGATAACGGTCGCCATTGACGGTTACGTTCTCACCGTCATAATTTTTGAAGAAATATGGACCGATGATTCCAGTACGTCGGATCGGGAATCGGTCAATGGCAAGATAGCTCTTAACGGTCGCCATTGACGGTTACGTTCGCACCGTCATAATTTTTGAAGAAATATGGACCGATGATTCCAGTACGTCGGATCGGGAATCGGTCAATGGCAAGATAGCTCTTAACGAGAGCTAAAATTTTGCTCATGGGTGTCAATGCCCTGGGTCGACTGGAAAGTGTTTTTTTTTTTGGATTTAAAAAAAAATGGACTTAGCGCATTTGGCGAACGATTATTTTGATAACAAAACTGAATAATTTGTAAACGTTGTTCAGGCGTAAGTCTTTCCACGATGAAATACCAAACAATACTTAACAAAAAAGCACGTGATCTGTCAAAAAAAGGCTAATGAAAAAAGGATCTCTACTTAGATCACCCTATACAAAAGTTATGACCACTTGAAGTTATTTTTTTGAGGCCCTCTAGCTCCGCCCCTGTCTGACATAGGGTGTCCAAATAAACTTAACTTCTCTAACACCTCTTCATCTACCATGCCAAGTTTGATCACAATCGGTTGTTTGGTTAGGAAACGGTCGAATTATTTCCCCTTTTTGAATTCCTACCACTGTGCAGTGTTTTGCAAAAACAGACGAAAATTGCCAGACTAGTCTTGGTATTTCGTCCATAACTTTTACAAATATTGAGTATCACAAAATTTTTTACTGTTCTGGATTTGTGAGAGTGCGACGAATATGCTGTGAATTTTTTTTAGGTTTTTTAAAAAAAAACTATCGTAAAAATTTTTTAAAATTTTTTTTACATAAAATGGCGCATTGTGTCCACTTTAAAACAACGTAAACCTTGCAACAGTAAGGAAAGGCAGAAAGTCGGGCGGGGCCGACTGTATAATACCCTACACCTCCCTAACAATGCGATAAGGGTCATTGCGATAATAATTTGGAATAATTGGTAAATGGGTAAGAACATATATGTATATGTGGATATATCTAATACTGAACCGATAATCGCTAAATTAAGCAATATTAGTTCCTAAATTGAGAAACATCTTTCTGGAGAATTTTGTATTGATCGGAAATAAAGTACAACTTCTATAGCGCTTTGTAACCAATATATGGAGGTTATATATAAATCTGAATCGATTTTCCCTAAAAACTCATTCATGTAAAACCAGTAAGGAAAGGCAGAAAGTCGGGCGGGGCCGACTATATAATACCCTACACCTCCCTAACAATGCGATAAGGGTCATTGCGATAATAATTTGGAATAATTGGTAAATAGGTAGGAACATATTATCTAATTCTAAACCGATAATCGCTAAATTTAGCAATATTCGTTCCTAAATTGGGAAACATCTTTCTTGAAAATTTAAATGATCGGAAGTAAATTACAATTTATTTAGCGCTTTGACACCAAATCAGGAGGAACATATATATGGAGGTTATATTTAAATCTGAACCGATTTCCCTGAATACTCATTCATGTAAACAGACCTCTTTCTGTCGAATTTCGTTCTGATCAGATATAAAATACAGACACTGATCGGATATAAAATAACATTTTTACAGGGCTTACATGTCAAATCGGGGTAACTTATATATGGGGGCTATATCTAAATCTGAACCGATTTCTTCCAAATTTAAAAGTGTTCATTCATATAATATGAAGCCTTTTTCTGCCGAATTTCATACTGATCGGATATAAAATGCAGTTTTTACAGCGCTTACATATCAAATCGGGGGTTACATATATATGGGGGCTATATCTAAATCTGAACCGATTTTCTCCGAATTTAGCAGTATTCCCTCATGTAATAAGAAACCTCTTTCCGCCGAATTTCATACTGATCGGATATAAAATAAAGTTTTTACAGCGCTTACATGTCAAATCGGGGGTAACATATATATGGGGGCTATATCTAAATCTGAACCGATTTTAACCAAATTCAATAGGGATCGTCCTTGGGCCATACAAATGATATGTGTAAAGTTTCGTCGCGATCGGACCATAATTGCGACCTGTACTTTGATTACAAGAATACATGCACAGACGGACAGACAGACGGACAGACAGACAGACGGACAGACGGACATACTTAAATCAACTCAGAAAGTGATTCTAAGTCGATCGGTATAATAAACGATGGGTCTATTTCTTCTCCTTTTGGGTGTTACAAACAAATGCACAAAGTTATAATACCCTGTACCAGAGTGTGGTGTAGGGTATAAAAAAATATAAGTACTCTATTAAACATAACTAGCACTGGCTGACGACTATTTGTCATACTACACACTTTTTAACATCAAATTCACTAATCGTTCATTCCATGTCAAACCGAACGATTTTTCGAAAAAAATTTGGTCGACATTCACGATTGTCTTGAAATTTTGCATATGCGTTTTACTATGGAAATTCATCATCTTGTAGAGAAAAAAACCCAAAAAAATTTTGTTAGATGTTATAGAATCTGAAATCTGAAAAATTTGACTTGTACTTTCAAGTACATATATTAATGTTAATTAAATGATAATTAAATTAACGTTTTGAAATGCATCAGCTGCATATGCTACTATATTTTGCATCCCGCACATAAATGACACCAACTTAAAATTATGAGAAAAATATAGTCATTTGTCCTAATATAACCCTACAAATTTCAAGATGGTGTTCAGACTCGTTTTTTTGTAAAACAATATTTAATAAAAAATGCCAATGATTTTCCTTTAAAAATTATGAAAAATATTGAAATCACAAAATAGGCAGAATCATTACAATAACAAGTAAGAAAGTTTCAGTCGGGTAAACCGACTAAGGTATACCCTCACTTTGTGAGTAATGTAATATGGAATATTAAACGAATTATTCTTCAATTTGTGTGGGAGGTACCAGAAGGTTTTTAACAAATACACCTATTTTTCGCTGAATAGTAGATACTTTAAATACATTGCACTGCGCCGAATTATAAGCGTTTATTTGCATGATTTGGCCATTTTGTGTGGGAGGTACAAAAAGGGGCGTGGTGATAACGGCCATTTTTTTACAGGGCCATAGGAACTTCATAAATGTTACACTGTGCAAAATGTTGTTGCATTTTCGTGCATTGGTACTCATGCTGTGAGCTCTTAACTTTTTGTGCAAAATGGTACCTTTGTGTAGGAGGTACAAAAAGGAGCATGGCAATAGCGTCCATTTTTCACAGGGCTATAGACACTATAAAAGCATTACACTGTACAAAATTTCAAGTATTTTATACACTGGTATTAATGTTATAAGCTGTTAACTTTTGGTGCAAAATAGTGCATTTGTGTGGGAGGTAAAAAAAGGGGCGTAGAAACTTGGCCCATTTTTCTCGAGTTGATAGCGACTAATAAACTAATGTTATGTGTGGAATTTCAGAAGATGCGAATAAGTAGTATAGCAGTTATTAAAGATTCAATATTTCACAACATTTTTACACTTCGAACTTAGCCGGAGATAGAAAAAAATATTACCACGTACCAAATTTGAAGTCAATCGGTTACTCCTTTCGAGAGTTATCGTGCGCACCAGCCAGCAGACAGACAGACAGACAGATAGACAGACAGACGGACGGACATTGCTCATTCGACTTAAAACGAATATCCACCGAACATACTTTGGGTCTTAGATCACTCCTTCGATGTGTTACACTTTTTTTCGTAGCAAATGATATATACCCTCGTCACACTAAAGTGAGGGTATAACAACAATTTAGATTTCTGACATTTTTATGTCAAAATGCTATTACATAGAAACGGAAGAAAATACCAGATTTTAACTTACAGGATCAGCTCAGATTAGATAGGGCTATATTCCTATATATATTTCAAAAATCTATGTTGATGTTTTCCTGCTCCAGTATGCAAATTAAAATTAAAGAGGAAAAATATATAACGATATACATATGCAAATAATTTCGTATTTTGGCATAGGCAATACCTTAAAGAAAAGCTTTAACTATTTTATAAATACACACACGCGTTTTTAAACTATGAATATGAAATGTAAAATCTGGAAAAAATTTTGTATTTTTCTTTTCGCCAAAAAAAAATTAATTGACATTTAATGAAGTTTTTATTTTTCACTTTTGTCCGGTCTTGAACGCAAAATACTAGTAAGTGCGACTTTATTCGAATGGACATAAAGCAAAGGTTTGCTGTAATCTAAGAGCTACAACTGTGGATTAGGCCTAACCATATGATAACCAGTCATGCTGAAATTACTGCTAAAATTATTGGCCATTTTTTATATTTGGTTGTGAGCGATTTTTCGACTTAAAATTATGAAAATTTACCCATTTAAGTGGATAATATTTTATATTAATTTCTCGTCACTTTTATTGTTATTTGTGTGCCATTTATCTTCTGACAAGTAGACTTAATTCGATTCCGAGCTTTTGTTTCTACTTTGTTGAAAAGTTAAATTACTGTTTTTAAATGATCGTAGATGTTGAAGGCTACTCTTCATAAATAAGTCGCCCATTAGATGTCGACCAATTTTATCCAGAAATTTCATATCTCAAGGATTTGTTCGCCCAAAAAGAAGCCGCCAACAAACGACGAAATGCCTCAAAAGCCTTGAAATGGGGAAAATTACATTAATATGTATCGTGTGTCTTGATCATGAAAATGACTGTAAAATCCACCAAAACGAAGATGAATTGGTTTCTGACACTAAATGAAAAACAAACACGCCACTACTCATTCACTCACTCACTCGTCTGCAAAGGAAGTTTCTTTTCGCAAAAATCTTGAATGTCCGCAATTAAGGGCAAATGTGACTGGTGACGACGAAGATGGGGTGCGCATCAAGAGGGCAAGACCGCTCGGAGTATCTAACTAGTAGTAGTGATGGCGGGTATAGCCAGGAGGAGTTTTGTGGGATAAACGAACGTATGGCGGAATGGCGGCTTCCATAATTTATGATAACCTCAACAAAAGTGACTTCAATGACTTTTCAACACATTTTCGTGTCTTTTGTTTCCATTCATTTTCATTTTCATTTTTTCGGCGATGGACAACATAATTTATGCATTTCTTGCTCTTGTTACGGCACAAAAGCATTTAATATTTCTTCTTCTTTTAATTCATTTCTCGTCTGTCTGTGGGGAGACATACTACATGAGCACCCATCACCAGCAGCAGCAGCAACACCAGCCGTGATGATGCACTTGCTCAGCTCACGCAACACCTAAGTTAGATTTAGGGTTAGTTTGCCGCCAACACTGTTTACTATTTTCCCCAAAAACCTCAAGATAAGGAAGAATCGGGGAGGTTCAGCAGGAGGAAGAATAGGATAGACGTCAACGATGGCAAACCATTAACCAATCATAATGATGGCTGCTTGGATGTGGGTACTGGGTTCTTGTGGTGATGGGTGATAATAATGAAGAGGAAACCAAAAAATGTGACATCAAAATGGCGTGCAGTTAATGGAGGTTGCTTGTCTTCGCTTAGCTCAGCTCAGCTCAACACGTCCTGGCTTCCCTTGACTGAGTTGGTAATGCAACCAACCTGCTACATAAATTCTCATTCACCTTAGCCGATGGTTTTTTGGCCTGTGTCATTCATTCCCTTGAGAAGGATGTGGAGGGGTTATGCGGGAAATTTATGTTGTGTTGTGCAAAGGGCGTGGAATATTAATTAAAAACTAATTTAAAACGTATCATACATTGGACTACACACATGTACGCCCTTTTCTCTGCAGTTGCTGCAATTGTGCCGAAGATAATATGCATCTTCTTCTCCTGAATAGGATCAGTAGCAGTTGGGGAAACTTATTTAATTTCCGGGGGTTCTCAGTGACTCTTTCTCGTTGCCTCTTTCTCTCGGTCGCTCTCATTCTGAATGAAGTATTTTTCTTACCGAAATGTCACATGTCAGCCCATATTTCTTAAACGCCAAATACTTTTTGACATAATAGTCCAATTACCTTATCGCACGATCATCGATCGTTCGTTGTGGTCACAGACGGCACAGAAGGAAGACAACTGCAAAACCCACCAACGAACTGCAAGCAGCCAGTCAGCCAGCTAGCCAAAGCTATCCAATAAAAAAACAACAGCAAATGTATTGGAATACTTACAACCGAAACCAACCAATATTATATTCCGAAGTGTTGAAAGTACTCTCATTATAATGATGGTAGTATGCCAAGTGTTGGCAGAAAGGGTGGAGCGATAGTAGTGAAGCCTGTAGCGGATGATGCCTGTGCTGTAGGAAGCTCTTTAAAAGATGATAAAGATGATATTTCTTGGACTACGTCCAGTAAGTAATCGCTTGGGCTGCTCTGCTCTGAAGAAGCATTGAATACTTCAATTGGGGATGTAACCGAATCTAGAATCTCTTGGCTATTAAAAGCTTTACAACTTTAAAGTCGACAGGACCAGACAAAGTCTCGTCGGTGGAGCTTCAGGCAGCCAGCTAGAGAGATATACTTATACACATGCTGCATCAATCAGGCCTACATACCAACAAAATGGAGAGCTGCCAAGGTTGTTTTTATCCCAAATTCAGGAAAGCCGTCACAGTCTGGAGCTAAAGATTTCTGGCCAATTAGTCTATCATCATTGCTTCTTAAAAACCCTGGAGAAATTAATAGATAGTTAACATATAATTAAAATTGATCACAGCGTACTGTCCAATCAACAGCATGCCTACAGCAACGGCAATTCCACCGAATCCGCCGCTGGCCAGCTTTATATTCTCTGATAAGGAATATAAAATTACTATGGTAGCTTTTTAATCCAGCCGCTATAATTACGGCTCTAGCAACCCTGGGGATTGACAGCAGTATACGTAGGTTCATTCATAACCTTATAACTAAGAGACGTATTTCAGCTGGATTAGGTTCAACTGACCTCCACAAATTTGTCAGCAGGGGAATGCCCCAAGGGTCTATTCTATGTACTTTGCTATGGAATCTCTCCATGTACAATATTCTGCTTTCTCTGCAGATGATGAGTGTACTGCATGTACTGCGATTAGACTCGGGGAACTGTCACTGACCAAAGTCAGTATTAATATTTTCTCTGACAGTCAGGCTGCTATCAAGGCCCTGGAAATTATATTTCTAGTCTCTTAACGAGATGGCTGAACAGTTCAATATACAGCTGCTAAACTAGGAACTACCTTACACGCTCCAGGGGAACTTGAACATGTGGGCGTGCCTTAAGCGATCTGCAAGCTCTTCTTGAGAGGTAGTGTACTTACGGCAACATATGGCAAGCGGTCGCTACTTAGGAATCTCTAAAACACTGCTGTCGTTTTGGAGACCGGACGTCTCCCTTATCGTGTCTGTCATGACGGGTCACTGTCCTTTTAGACGGCACGCAGAGAGATTGAAGGTCTTGCATAATGATTTTTGCAGATGCTGTGGAGACGAAGAGGAGCAGGAATCAATTAAACAACTTCTGTGTCTCTAAAAGGAGGCATGTAAGGTTGCATTTCTTTGGCGAGAAATTTGGTTGTATCTCGGCTTGTGGTTATGGCCACGAATAACTTCTCAGCTACACTTACATCTTAGGAGATAAAAATATCTCCTCGCACTAGAGAGTCAAAGATGCTATCACGTTAGTATCAGTTCTGACGGGACACTGCTTGATCGCCGAAAACGCCTAAATATTGGGTATTGACTCTAATGACTTCTGCAGAAGCTGTGGAGATGAGGAAGAAGCGGAGAGCATTGAGCACTTGCTATGCGACTGTCCCGCTCTGAGTAAACGACGACTGGACATACGGGGTCGGCTTTTCTAGGCAGCCTAACGATCTTTCCAGTACCGATATTCGTACTATCGATAAATTTGTATATCAAACAGGTTGGTTTCGATGTGGGGTATTTCAGCCCGTGGTAACACTAGGGACCAAAACTGGTCTATGTGAGCTTGTATAAAAAAATACGCATCAACTATGGGGAGTTGATGCGAATATGATTTCTTTTAGTCTCTAAATTTTAAACCGATTTCACTAATAGACCCGTTCTCCACCCACTGTCTTTGGTGTTAAACTCGGGAGACTGATTTCATCACCTTAAGACCTTCTTCAGAGTCCCACATGTGGAACCTTCTTGCATAAAGGGAACAGAGCTGGAAAAGAGGCTGGCTTTGGAGTGCACTGTAAAGAACTCAGTCTTGACATAGCTCATAGACTACAGGATACCTGTAGTGTCTATCGAGCCCAAATAATGTCAATAAGAAAAGTCGTCAAGTGGCTGAGTCGCAATGTAGTGACCACCTTTGGCGTTGTCATTTACTCTGACAATCAGGCTGCCATCATTTCTCTGGAGGCCACATCGCTATCCTCTTAACGAGAAGGCTAAGCACTTAAACATACTCGTACATACACATTACTTATATATGGGTGGGTGCCTGGGCATAGGAATAAACCGAGAAACGACATTACAAATTCTCGAAGAATTTCATATATTGGTGTTCCACTGTTCACGTGCAAGCTTTAGCTTAGGCAAGAGGCAATCAGGCAGTCCAATGAAAGATGGACAGAAATCGGTACCTGTAGGGTAGATAGACAAATGTGGCCTAGATATGAAGTGAGAAGGTCAAAATGTCTGCTCGCACTAGAGAGGAAAATACTATCTATGTTAGCGTCAGTTTTGACGGGCCAATGCTGATCGGCGAACATGCGGAAACCCTGTGTATTGAGTGCAATGACGACTGTAGGATGTGGATGATGTGGAGAGCATTGAACACCTTCTTGGCAACTATCCCTTATTAACTAAACGACGTGGGATATACTGGAGTCGGTTTTTCTAGGAAGTCTGACAGACCTCTCCTGTACCGATATTCGTACTATTGATAACTTTTGTTTATCAAACAGGTTGGTTTCGGTGATTGGCTTCTGTGCACGTAGTATCACTAGGGACCTATATGTGAGCTGGCAAAGCTGCTTGCTACCCTAAAATAAAAACTCTTCAGAGTTTACATATTTCTTAGGTTTGTTTACTGATCGCCCAAGCCTTCCTGGAGGTAGATGTTTTTATTATCAACGCCCATACTAAATTACTCTTTTTCCAGCAGTCTGTTCTGTATGCTTCTACTTAATTTTCACCAGCTATATCTTCAGGATAAAATTCGGGTTTTCTGGTGAATAGAAGCTGTCCTCATCAACTACTTTCCCGTTAGATGTCAGAGTAGCAAATATGCAAAGGGAAATACGATCCTTTCACTTTTCGAACCAAAATTAATACACTAGCCCTAATGTGATAATTGTGTGGCGGTGGTGATAGTGAGATGGCGATCATGATCAACAAAAAGCTCATTGCAAACTTATTGCTGTGTTAACTGTTCCAGCCGATACGGTGGATATGGATATGCTCGTACCACATATACCATCATCAATGAATGGAATGGTCTTCGATCTTTACCACGGTGGCTAAGTGCCAAGAGATCGATTATTTATTGCTTTCAAACTACTTGTTGTGGTACTAGTGGTGGCTGCGGTGGCTGCTGTGGCTATTGCTGTCGCTGTTATTCCAAAGCTGATGAGGAAGCATTCATTGCCAATAAGGAGGAGCAGCAAAAACAAAAACTGACTGCTGCAGTACCCGCTTGGCGGCAGTATCAACGCATTTCTAAATGATCATCCTCAAAAGAAATCCATTTAAATTGCGCGTACGGAACAAACACAACGCTGGGACTCCAAAAAAATTGACGTCCGACAATGTTTGTGCGATTACAACATGTTTGGCCCGGTAAAACGCGTTGTTACATGTTTTCTGATCGTTTTTTCGACGTTGTTGCTGTTTTTATTGTTGCTACTCCTGCTCGCGTTCTTTCGTTGCGTATGCAATTGTATCGCAGATCGGCAGCCGTCGTGTCGGCCCAGCAAAAACGACCAACCGGCAGCAAAACATTAATATCCTCTCTTTAACATCTGGTTAAAGATCAAAACAGCATTGCTCGCTCTGCTATGGGGAGTAGTGGTGAGGATGGGGCAAGTATCAGGTCCAAACAATAACGAATCGCACAGATAAAAAACGCAAAGAAATCATTCGTTACGTATAGACGCCGCTTGAAAACTAAAGTGTCGATTTACAGCTTCTTTTCCTTTTTTATCATTCGAATTCTGTAGGGATTTATAAGCAGCTATGCGCTTGTGCTCAGCCGAGAAGAGAAACCTTGGGGATAGGCTGCGTGCCGGCCAAACAAATTAATGGTAGGGTAGATTTTATTCACTTACTGGTGTGGAATGACCGAAGGATCAGATTAGATATACTCGTATAGTTCTTTTTTATTATAACGGATGACGAGATCCCCAAAAAATGCTTGACAGGATAGACTTAGTTAATCGTGAACCTGTACTCTACATTTGGTATATATATATATGTCCTATTTTTATATTATTATAATAAGAAGTTCACGAAGAACATAGTGTGGTATATATGTAATTATCATTTTCAGATTGTTCAGGTCTTTACGAGTTTTTAAAGTATGGATCACGATCTATAATCTTCTGGATGTGACAATGATTAATGAGGAAGAAAGTACAATATATATGGAAGTACAGATCGATGGGCGGACAGCTAATATAACGGCGCTCACACATTAAACTGAACTTTTTATTTTGTTTTAACAAGTTTTCTGATATTGTGGAATATACAGACACAAAATGCCAGAAGTATAAGATCATACTCGTATACTAGCTAGGTTGAGAGTGGCAGACTGTATGGCAGGCTCACTTAGACTACGAGTATTTAGTCAATTTTGGAACTACAGGGACGCAAGTAAAAACGTAAGTTTTCCTAAGCCATCCTGTTGAGTACTGTCTCTACTAACTCGGAAACAAGCGGTGAATGGAATCCTGATACTTAGAAGTGCTGCCAAGACGAACAACGTAGTGGTCGACCAATTAAGGTGTCCACGCCAGAAATGGTTAACAAATAATCCACAAACTGGTATTGGGTTACCTCGGTTGTAGGTTCGTGAACTAGCTGAAGTCATAGGATTTTCAAAAAGTGCTATACATCGCATATTGACCGAAAATTTGATGATGAAAAGGCTGTGCGCAAGATGGGTGCCGCGTTTGCTCACAATCAAGATAATGTACCAGTCCACACATTCACCATTGCGATGGCCAATATCTATGAATTTAAGTTTAAATTGCTTCAGCACGCACCTTATTTGCCAGATTTAGCTCCCTCGGATTATTTTTTGTTTCCAAACTTGGACAAATGGCCGAAAAAGATTTGCCAGAAATGAAGAGATGGAAGCGGCGGATGATGGCTATTTTCAGTCAGTTCTTACTATAAACAGGATATCGAAGTTATTGAAAATTTCTGGAAAAATGTATCGAGCTAAAAGGAGATTATGTTGAGATCCTTCATTAGGTCGGGAGCGCACTCGTGTAATGTCCCACATGTGGACCCTTCTCGGATAAATGGAACAGAGCTAGTCTTTTCTGCAAGTGAAAAATATCTCGGAATAATTCTAGATAGGAATTTGTCATTCAGATTTTATTTACTGGAATGTG
Source organism: Eudasyphora cyanicolor (assembly GCA_963930755.1). Taxonomy (NCBI): domain Eukaryota; kingdom Metazoa; phylum Arthropoda; class Insecta; order Diptera; family Muscidae; genus Eudasyphora; species Eudasyphora cyanicolor. The sequence continues at coordinate 214,586,692 of OZ005736.1, forward strand.
TAATGAAAGCCAACCTCGCCTTATATTCCTGCGCCCATCTGATGTATATAGCAGTAGTTTCCCAAACACTTTTGTATGGCATTGTGCTGTGGTGGACGGCAAGTGATAAACGACCCATCACCAATCATTTATCAAAGGATCAGAGAACCACCTGCCTATGCATAAACGGAGCTTTAAGGACTATCACGATTGAGCATCTACATGTCTTACTCCATCTACTGCCCATTGATATTGAGGCGAGAGAAGTTGCAGCAAGAGCGGTATTACATTTACCCGCTGTCTATTATTGTGGAGGTATAAAAACTACGGCCACACGAGAATATTACAATGTCCAATGGTATACAATACAATGGTCCACGCCTTCTAGAAGAATATATACCTGCCGAGAGAAATGGGTTGGCAGAATACCAGGACACAGAAACCATCTCCACTTCTACACCGATGGTTCGAAGCTATAAAAACTCAGTCTAGTTATAGCGCACAGACTACCAGATATCTGCAGTATCTCTCTGGCCGAAATAATATACATAAACTTGCTAGGAGAGAGACGACATTACAAATGCTGGAAGAATTTGCATATATTCGTGCGCCACTGTCCATATGCAAGCTTATGCTTAGCAAGAGAGCTGGACAAATCTTGCCAAGACACGAACAGAGAAGGTCAAAATGTCTCCTCGCTCTAGAGAGGAAAAAACCATCTACGTTAGTGTCAGTTCCGACCGGACACTGCCTGATCGGCGAACACGCCAGAACGTTAGGTATTGGGTTCAATGACTTCTGCAGGAGCTGTGGTGATGTGGAAGAAGTGGAGAGCATTGTGACACTGCTTTGCTACTGTCTCTGATTAAATAAACGATGTCTGGATATACTGAGGTCGTCCTTTCCAGGAATTGACAGATCTTTCCCGTACCGATATTCGTACTATTGATAACTTTGTTTATCAAACATGTTGATTTCGATGAGGGGCATCTGAGCCTGTGGAATCACCTACCCTACATTGGTCTAAAACCTATGCCGTTTAACCGATTACAATTACTTTAAAAACGCTTAAAAGTTGGCGAATCAGCAAAATGTGCTCATTTTACCAAAAGAAATGTGTGTCTAGAGTAGCATTTCGCCTTCTACAAAGAGCAGAACCACACGTTACCTTTCGACGGTATCTTTGCAGTTTCCTCCATTCTGCTTATTGCTTTAATTCACCAGTATTTCAAGTTTACTGCTTGGATGTATCCGCCCTTTGAGGTCAAGCCATTCGCCCGTTCATTTCCAAACACTCCGCTGTGCCCGGCTATTTGCTGAGTAATCGTTAATCACACTTTTAAAGACCAACACTGTTCAGTATTTGGGCACTACGGACGTTATTGCTTTAATCGTCATTTGGCTGTCTGTGCAGATGTTACCCGGTTTTTTAACTTGGTGGTGTTACCGAGCCTGTTTTCACACTCCACGATTGCTTGAAATACCGCGATGTGTTCTTGGAGGGAATGTAAGGATCGACCTCTCGTTTCTCAGTAAGTAGTCTCAGTCACGGGTTTCCGCCTAGTTTGGAGCCATCCGTGTATCGGCGAGTTGCCAGGGGCATATGCGCTAATGTACCGATCAATCTGAAGCATATTAGGTAGTTCCCAGTCTTGCAGGATCTTCTGTTCTCCGGCATTATTGAGCTGTTCAGCCAACTCGTTAAGAATTGGCGACATTTAGTTTTTGAGTCGCGCTTTCAGAGCATAGGATGTCAACACCTTCAAGGAGACTGGTATAATACTTATGGTCATTTCGTTCGTGCAAAAAAATGTAAAACTTTTTCAACATTTTACATTGAAACCGCATTTTTAAGTTCGTTTGCAAAAATGGTGCAGCCGTATGAACGGGTTTTGATTTCGTTTGTAAAATTATTACACTCCGCAAATGGGAAAATATTGAATTTTCCACACTCAGCCCAGTCCACGGTGTGGAGTGTTGCACCGTCAAAAATCAGACTTCAGAACCAAGCAAAATGCGATATTAGCAGAGGGTGCAGGGGGGATTTTTAAAATGTCGCAGCATGATGTGGTGACATTATTTTTCAGAAACGAAATCAACATTAGTATCTTAAACCTCTTGGTGTCATGGTAGTCAGGATCGGAATTTCAAGGAATTTTGAAAACATAATAGGTTCTAAATTAGTGATATATAAGTTCTTCAAATCAGGGATAGCAGATTCGCTTGCCGAACGGTGAGCACAGTTGATCAGACAATGGTTTTGTCGGAGCGTAGCAGAGTGTATTTAATTTTATGGAAATTTCCCTTTTTATTAAATTGGATCAACTTTTTCCACAAAAGAAAACAAACGCTTTAGCGCTCACAGAACGGACACAGAAATATGTCACACGCCCTTTGTTCGCTCTGTGGGGCTTCCCACCAGACGATCTGCAAGGAAATGATGAGTTTACCCTTTGTATTAGCTTACACAGTCACCACGATTCGCAAACACAAAACGATCATAAGAGCGCACAAATGAGACTCAGGGGATTCTGGCAATCACAAGCAATGATGGCACAGCACCGCCATCCTTGAAGAAGTCACTGACGACGAAGAGGACTAGAGAACAAGAAGGCGGAGGAGAATATGCTGGGCATCTCAGGACTAAACAACAACGCCATCCGACATATCTTATTATAAGTTGTTGTTTCTTATTGGACATTTAGAAGTGCTACAATACGAGTTAGAGAGTTATTTCATTCCACTCCACTCCTCTTCAATGCCACTCCGTTCAGGAGTGGACATTGTGCGTTTGCTGCACTTGCCCATTCGATTGTGTTGTCGCTTTGTGTTGGGACAACGACGAGTGGGTTCGAATGTGGGGTTTGTTGTCATCTTGCGAGTTTTTAATCTTTGAACGGAACAAACAAACAAACCCAAATCGCAGAAAAATGTGAATGTAACATGATATTGATCTCATTTCAGATTTATTTTCCTTCGAACGAGGTATAGTCTAATGAGTGGGAGAATAAACGGGGGAAAGACTTGCAAATTCTTTGTATGGGAGACTCCTAGTTCTACTCAATGTATGCATTTTGAAAAAATCAAGGGACAGAATTTGACAGTTTTTGTACAATCGGGTCGGATATAAAGAACGGTTGAGGAAAATAAAGCTTGTCCGATTCCAAATTTATCCAATAGGCTGAATCGGAGTGCCAGGAAAAGAGGAAGAAGATGCCAGATATTAGAAAAGAATGAGGCAGAGAATAGCGGAGATACATCTTGTAGCATTGAATCGAAAATTATTATGACTTGCGTAGAGGTTCTGCAGATAAATGCAGAAGTGGAAAATTTCAAAATAGATGATAATACTAAGAAAGATGGGGAGAAGATGATGTTGTTAGAAGTATGGTACTTGGATTAGTATTAGACAGGAGACGTGATTGACAGTATTCCCACAGGTAACTTATGACCGAATTATTCTCCTGCTGACTAGATCATTCTTGTTTCTTCTAAAGTATAAATATTGGCATTTCCGCCGAATGGTCAACCAGGGCCGAAAAATAAAATGTTGACAATCATCGTATTTTATGGCGAATAATTACAAAAAATTAATAAAAAAAAAATAATTTTTAAAATACAATGGGTTCATAGCATATCTCAGTTGTTTTCATGAGCGAATTGGCCTGAAATTGTAATTTTTTAATTTTAAGCTTCTTATAAATAAATTTTTATATTTCAATATTTTACGTGCAAAATATATGTAATGTTTTCACTCTTTCTACAAAATCTCTCTATTACAATGGAAAAATCGTAAGTAAAAACCCAATAGAGATAATTTGTTGTATAAATACTCGATAGAAAGCTACATTAATCCTCTTTGAAAATAAATTAATAGCTTTAGAATATTTCGCTCCATTTCACAGATTTGTGCATTTTACAGATTCAGCTAAATTTGACTTATATTTTGAGTACGTTCGTGACCACATGTTTATTGCTATCATTGTGAAAACTAAAACTCGACGAAACCCATCTTTTGCACTAAACAGAGCTACCAACCTATCGAATCACATGGGGGGAAATTTTTGTTTTATATATTTTTTGTACATCAAAAGCGTACCAACGTATGTCCGTGACCCGCTGAAATGGTCATATCACTAATTTAGAAAAAGGACGTCACAACTCAAAATTTTAAAATTTCTAAGTGCTCATACAAATATTTCCTGCTCTTCAAAATGTAAAGATTATTGACGGATATTTCCGATTTATATTTGGTTGGTTTTGTCCCATTAGCTTGTCAGGTTCATTTTCTTTAGGCTACACAAATCGTCCATATGCGGAAATTCCAATTTTGAGTTGTGACGTTCTTTTTCTAAACGAGCGATATGTAGTTATAATTAAGTTTGTAGATACGTAGAGTAAGTAATCCGGATTTTGTATATAAATCAGAATTTTCTTGTTTTTCATTCAATATTTCTTGTGATCGGATGTTTGTCCTAAAATTACATTTGATCCTTAAAACTGTATGCTCTGTTGAGGGAGTGTATTCTACTCTGTGTTGCCATTGTGTACCTCATACAATTTGTATACGTGTTGGTCCTTCGAGACGAATTCAAAGGTTAAGAGAAATAAAGTATGTCCTAAACTAACACTACTGCTCAACAACTATTTCCCGGAAAACTCACTGACAGTACTCAAGGAACAGAAGGACCAACAAGAGAGCGAATAGATTGCAAGTGTTGCTAGATTGTTAGGTGACAAATCCAGAATCAGCTGAGCGATTATTAGTTTTGTGCACTTTAAATCACCTGGACCAGAAAGCATTACTCCTGCAAAAATGCAGAACCTGTGGAAGTACATCATCCTCTGTCAGAAGAAAATGTATGAAGGCTGTACCAGTCGACAACTTATCGCGCAACTTTCTCAATATTTTAATGTACAAAATACTGGAGAAAACATCACTTAATACAACGGCAACACTGAAAATCAAAAGCCATTTTCTCGCTTATGCGGATGATGTATGTATTATTGGAAGAAACATAGTAGAGGTAACTGCTGCTTATGAAAATATAGAAAAGGAATCGACCAAGTTTGGTTTGGAGATAAAAATAATGATTGCAGCAGCAAAAAGGATCCGTGAATAAAAACTATTAACAAAGTGCTGGCAGGCAATTGTAACTTTGAGGTAGTGGCCAACTTTACCTACCTGTGAGCTGCTGTAAATAAAGGCAATGACATCAGCCTTGAAATAAAATCAAGGATAGTGTTTGCAAACGAATGCTACTATGGGGTAAGTAAGCAATTTAAAAGCAAAGCCATCTCTCGAAAGACAAAATCTACGCTATACCACACACTTGTTCTGGTTTCTTGCGAAAACAGATGAGAGTCTTCTAAGTGTATTTGAGAGAAAACTTCTTCGTAGAATTTATGGACCAATATTGTAGATGGAAAATACAGACGTCGAATGAACCATGAGCTGTACGAGATTTATTCCGATGTGGACGTAGTGAGACGCATCAAATTACATCAGATACTCCAGCACGAAAGGTGAAGATATATATGAAGGAAGGCTCAAGCTGGAAAGACCGTAACTTCGGTGGAAAAACAAAGTGGCAGAAGATCTAAAAACCCTTGGTAAAAACAACTGGAGACAGCGAGCTAAAGATCGATGTTGGTGGAGATCGTTTCTTACGAGTAACAGCCCAAGACCAACAACCGGTTGTAGCGCCAAATAAGTAAGTACCAGGCTCTCGATGGAGGGATACCGAGGTGGTATTCATACCCAAGAGGGAAAGATATCGCACACTAGGCCAAACTCCTGCCGGGGAACCAACATGCTTAAAACAAGGGGAAGTCTGCAGAATCTGCCATGAACGAACTTGTGGGCAGTATCGAATGGTCCATATATTTCACGGAATTCACTATGGTTGCCTTTCTTGACATAAAAGGGACTATGTATAGTTTGAATAGACTAACAGAAAACGCACAACAGCAAGCCTTGAGTCCACAACTGTAACAAGTTTTCGAAACAGAGGGACCCCACAAGGAGAAGTACTGTCTCTACTAATATGGAACCTGGCGGTGAATGGAATCCTGTTAGATTTAGAACGTTGTGGCTGCAAGGTCGTTGTATATGTGGACGGCAACTTTTAAATTTTGAGACAACGTTAAAGTAGTTTAATAGTAAACACTCCAACTTAATAATATATAAGGTTTTACTTCGGTACGCCAACCACTTTTTATCTTATTGTTACTCAAAGCTTTTAGTTCTTAGCAATGTCATATTTTTGCTGTAAAGTGTTGAAAATTTAGAGCTTGGGGGTTTGGTGTTAATTCAAATATTTAAAGTAACTGTCGGAATAAATTGTACTAAAATGATAAGTTCGGTGAGTACTTAATCTGGCAACATTGTTTTTGATTCATAAAATTCGTTCATATGATAAGTACCGTTAGCAAATTAATAAATGGAAAACAAAGTGCTGTGTTTAGCACAAATTACACCATTAGTGGACAATTTAAAAAATATACCGCAAAGGACCTTCGCATTTTGTATCCCCTCACCTTAGAGAGGAGGGTATATATCATTTGCTACGAGCCACTCGAAGGAGTGACCTATGACCCTATGTACTCGTATGTTCGGCGGAAATCCGTTTTGGGTCATTTTAAGTTAATTGAGCAATGTCCGTCGGTCTGTCTATGTGTCTGTCTGCTGGCTGGTGCGCACGATAACTCTCGAAAGGAGTAACCGATTGACTTCAAATTTGGTACGCGGTTATATTTTTCTCTATCTATGGCGAAAAGTTCGAAGGTGAGCTATATTGGTCCACAACTTCTAGTACCTCCCCCACAAAGGGTTTACTGTTAGTGAAATATTGATTCTTTAATACCTTCTATACTACGTACTAGAATCTTCTGAAATTCGCACATAGTATTAGTTTGTTAGTCACTATTACGTAGTCGCTATTGGTACCTCCTACACAAATGGACTATTTTGCACCAAAAGTTAACTGCTTATGGCTTTAATATCAGTGCATAGAAATACTTGAAATTTCGTACAGTGTAATGCTTTTATAGTACCTAGAGTCCACAGAAAATTGGATTTTATTGACACGCCCCTTTTGGTACCTCCCACACAATTAGACCATTTTGTACCAAAAGTGAACAGATTTTAACTTTAATACCAATACATACTTTATAGTTACTAAATTGATAATAATTTAATTAAAACAAAAAAAGTTTACGAATATTTTTTTGGACTCAAGGTGAGGGGATTCATAAGTCGGTTTACCCGACTGAACTTTGTCACTTGTTTTATATTTTTTGCATACATATTAGGGGGTAAATTTTTATGGGTGGAAAAAAATGAACGATGCGTCACTCAAAAATTAAATCTACGGGAAATTTTAAGTATATTTCTCCAAGAAACCATGGATCTAAAATGAATTCCTAGCTGGCGGAAGTTGTGAAATTCCTCTCGAAGGTGTATATCGTAGTTATATAGTCCACTCTGTCGGCTACCATAGCTCTACAATGCAATATCCTCATGCGGCTCTGGTTGCAACTTCTCTCGTCACAATAACAATCGGCTATGGTTGGAGTATGACTTGTAGAGACTCGATCGTTGTAGTCCATAATGCATAGGCAGACAGTTCTGTGAACATTTGAAAATTGGTTGGTAATGGATCGTCTATAAGTTGCAGCCCACCACTACCTAGCAGAAAGGAATGAGTAGGCAGAATACAAGGTAATATAAACCATATACACTTCTGTACAGATAGTTCGAAGCTTGATGATAAGGTTGGCTTCGAAGAACAGTGTAAAGAACTTGTTTAACTATGCGACAGAGTGGCGGGAGTTAAAAAAATAACACAAATTATTAATATTTTTATTTAATTTCATAATTTTATTTTGGCCGTGAGCCCAGTGGTTTGGCAGTGTGCCAAAAGCGTTTGAGTCGTGAACTGGCTTAAAAAACGGCGGCGTTACCATCTACCATCACCATGACGGCGTTAGCAGCAATGCATTTCAGCTGCACGTTGTTGAAAGTGAAGGTAGGGGCGCTGCTGTTGAAGAACAGCTGTTGTCACTGCAACAGAACTAAAGAACTTAATATAGATCACAGACTACCAGATACCTGCAGTGTCTATGAGGCCAAAATAATTGCAATATTGGAGTCGCAAACTGAATCGTGACCAACACTGGCGTTGTCTTTCACTCGAACAGTCAGGCTGCCATCAATTCTCTGAAGGCCATATTTAAATTCATAAACAGCTCTCTCCTGCCGCAGATCTCTTAACGAGATGGCTGAGCAGTTTAACTTACACCTTTATGGTTACATGGAAAGCTGATAAACTTGCTAGGAAATAGACGACATTACAAATTCTCGAAGGCATTTCTCAAAAAATGCCTTTTGTTTTTGCAACTCTTATTGAGTATTTTTTTAGCAGTGTACTCTCATTTCCTGCAACACATTTGCGCATTATTTATATAAAAATAATTGACAATCTTGGATTTAAATGATTGCATTAGACCTTGTTTTTCCATTTTTAGCGTAAGTGGTAAATACATATGTATATACTTAAGAAGCATTTCCTCTAGTATTTATATGAAAACAAAAAATTAGGTATTATTTATTTAGGAAGTTTCGCTGAAACCAAACTAATCATATAACAGTAGAAGTGCTAAGCATAGATTAAATGCAATGGAGTAAACTCAGCCAGACTCAGCTGCAGCTAAAGCAAGACTCTTCAATTTAAATTTAAACTTTCGTGTTAGTAGTGAGATACCCCAAGAAAGGAACAACTTTGATGTACTAAAGTGAAGGTTACAATCATACACGTTGGAGACGTGTGCTAAATCGGGACATTTCTAAAAAAAAATAACGCTAATGCGGCAGGTTACTAATATGCTGAAAAGGATGGAGTTTTATCTATTTTCGAACTTAAACGGAGATAGATAAAAATATGGCCGCATACTAATTTTTATGTCAATCGGTTAAACCTTTCGTGCGCATCAGCTAGCAGAGAGACATACAGACAGACGGACGGACGGACATTGGGTCAAACATTCTTTGGGTCTTAGGTTACACTTTTGGCTCGTAGCAAATGATATATGTATACCCTCCTCTCTAAGGTGAGGGGATAAAAATGCAGAAACAACATAAGGAGAAATTGGGATTCATAGGGTGCTTTTGCGCTTTTTGTAGCAGATTTTCGCGCATTCGGACAGCCTAGAAATGGCAACACTGGCTATTTGTTGCTACTATAGCCAGTGTTGCTATCTCACTATCTCTCAAGCAGAGCTTACAGGTCGCTAGATGCAAGTCCACATAATACAGCCTCGCAAGCTCATAGATGTGGTAGATTTTGTATTGCTCAGCCCTCTCGTTAGGAGATCTGCTGAAGTTGAGGCTGTTCTTGAACTCAAGAGTATAGAAGCAAGGGATTTATCGGATAATATATTTATACAAGCCAGTGTTAACCAACAGGGCAAAGTTCTAGATTAGGCATGTTTTCGTTACAAGCTAGCAATTTTAGTTTAGCACTTTGCAACGAAAACAACTGACTTCCACTAACTGGCACAAAAGCAATAAGTGGCGGATTTTCACTATCTGGTAGCAATGGTGTCATGAGTTGCGAAGAAAGAACAGTGCGAAACAGACAAAAAATTCGTGAAAAGTATTTATAAAACATATAGTAAATAACTATTCTATGTTTAATTGTTTACACTCTTTTTGCAAATGTTAAAATAATTTCTCATTTTTGTTGTTCTTCTTCCCGTTAATTCACAATATTTGATAAAAATCTCTCCAAAAATGGGATGCCATATTGCTAAATATAGGGTGCCCAATCTGGCAACATCATACTCGATTAAGACAGGAACACAAGCACCAAACTCCATCGGGAACTAATAGTGCTTAAAAGTGCTTAGCTCCCCATACAAATTAAGCAATTATGGTGTAACGAAAACACGCCTACAGGGTGGCTGATATGTAATGCAACAAAGTAAAGCGCTATATTTTTTTAATTTTTTTTTTAAATTTTATTTTTCAAAAGCAAAAAATGTCGGAAATAACATAAAATTTTAGAAACAGTTTAGATTTGTTTGAATTGGCCACCTTTGGCACGAATTATGGCCTTCAAACGGCCGACAAAGCCATCACACGCTGCACGAAAGTGGCTCTGCGGTATTTTGGACCATTCCCGGCGAAGCGCCGTCTTGAGATGATCGATACTTTGGTATTGTTTAGTGCGAACCTTACTCTCTAAAATGCCCCAGGCGAAAAGTCCAACGGATTGAGATCCGGAGATCTTGGTGGCCATTATGCGGTAGAAATGAAGTGAGGAACCTCCTTTTTAAGCCATTCTTGGTTGACGCGTGCTGAGTACGATGGTGCTGAGTCCTGTTGGAATGTCCATGGTCTGCGGCCGAAATGTTTGTCTGCCCAGGGCTTCAATACTGTCTTTAGGACATTTTCCCGATAATATTCGGCATTTATTTTGACCCCATGGTCGATGAATACGAGCGGGGAGCGACCATCGGCCGTTACGGCGGCCCACACCATTACCATCGGCGGCGCTTGAGTTCTGGTGGCCAATCGAAGGTGTACATTTTCAGCTGACCTCTTTGGCAAGTAAACCCGATCATTTTGTTTGTTCACAAACTGCTCAATTTGGAATGGCTTCTCATCGGAGAAAACCAAATTCGGTAACTGGCCACTTTCGTGCAAGCGAAGCAACTCCTTGGCTCTTTCCAGTCTAACATTTTTTTTGTGCATCGGTGAGCTCTTGCACTTTTTGGAACTTCAATGGCTTTAGTCCAAGCTCATTTTTTAATATGTGTTGTATCCGTTCTCGCGATATGTTCAGCTCACGAGCAATTTTTCTACCACTGCGGCGTGGATTTCGATCAAATCTAGCCTTCACATTTCGGATCATTTCTGGTGTTGTTACCGTTTTTTTCGTCCATTTTTTGGACGCGATGCAACACTGCCTGTGTCACGGTAACGAGCAATGGTAAGAGAAACAAAAGATTTATTCACATTTAAATGCTGGAGGCTCTAACGATAGCCACTTGTGTTTTTCCACCCAAATATAAAGCAATCACACTATCACGCTTGAATTCCATCACGATTAACTTTTTTTGAATGCAATAGATCAAAATGCTTTTGTAAGCTTGTAAACAATAAAATGAACTGTCACTGAAATAAATCTGTCAGCTATCAGACTAGCGGTTTAGAAATGATAGCAACCTGAAGTTGGTTGCAATACATATCAGCCACCCTGTACTTTAGATATAGGCTAGGATGGCAGCCAGCTTTGTCAGCTCACATAAACCAATGTAGGCCCCCAGTGATACCAGGGGCACAGATGTCCCTGATAGAAACCAGCCTGTTTAATAAACTAAGGTATAAATATTACGAATATACCGATACTGGAAAGATATTGACATTATTTCGGCTTGATATACACTACAGGAATCTGTTAGTCTGTGAGCTGTATCAAGACTGAGTTCTTTACAGTGTACTTTGTAGAAGTGGAGATGTTTTCTATTTCCTGGTGTTCTGGCAACCCATTCCTCTCTGACAGGTATCCTCAAGAAGGTTTAAACCGTATGTATATAGTCCACTCGGTCGGTTCCTAAAGCACTACATTTTGATAACCTCATGTGGACGTAGTTCCTGTAACTCCACATTGAGAGACAGTTCTATCGTAATGCCGCTCTGGTGGCAACTTCTCTCGGCACAATATCAATGGATAGTAGGTATAGTTGGGCTTATAGAGACGCAGTCGAAGAGACAGTTCTATCGTAATGCCGCTCTGGTGGCAACTTCTCTCGGCACAACATCAATGTACAGTAGGTATAGTTGGGCTTATAGAGACGCAGTCGAAATAGTCCTCAACGCTCCACTTATACATGGGTTGTAATGGATAGTTTATTAATTGCTGTCCACCACAACACAATGCCATACAACAGTATTGGTCGAACTACTGATATGTATATCCAATGGACAACTTTTTATAAAATCTCAGTTAGCCGGTTTTCTACTACCCTTAGTGATAACTTTATTACACCAATGTTTTAATAAGACGAAAACTCTATAAAAAATATAATTTTTTTAATTTCAAAGTTCAAATAACTTTCAGATATTTGTCATATCTTTAGGACAAAAGCAGAGTAAAAGTCAGCAACGTCTACCACAATTTCCATACCACATATTCGGCCTCCCTGACAACATTAACTTGCTTTTTTGTCTCTCATCCTTTTTGTTGAAAACGTTGCTACTAGTTTTACCAATTCCTTCGTTGGCCGCAAGTGCGGCTTTTTCTTAAAGATTTATTTCATGTTTTTTGTTATATCTGTCCGTCTGTCTCTCTGCCTGTTTTTTTTGCCGCTAAGTGACCATTTTTATTTGCGTGTAATTTAATCGAGTTTAATCGATTCGTATACGATCGTTATGCGCTTTCGCAATACGAGTATTTTTAGATTTATTTATTACATTTCATATTACGTTTCCATTGTAATCATTCTTTTACCGTATTTTCTTATGACACTTAAGGTGTTCAATTTAAAATCGATTACACCCCAGAAATGGCAAAGGCACTGACTCCACTCCATTTGTGGAGTGTATACTGCTAACGCTGATGCTGTTGCTGGTACTGGGTGGAAAGGATGAATGAATGAATGAATGAGTGGTCATCCATATAAATGTGACCGAACACTGGATCATAATGAATGCATTTTTGATTATGTTTTCTATGAGAAAATCTCAAATCTGTAGCTATACCCGAAGATAAGATGGGAGGGGTATTAGTTGAATTTGTTTAAAATAATTGCGAGCTCAATTCGAGGAATAATGTTGATATAAATACGTATGGAAATGTGGGTCTTACAGTAAAATTCCCTAAGTTTTATGTTAAAAAAATTATCAAAAATTACAGTACATTGAAATCATGGATATATCGGGAAATATATACCCGAGGACAAATCAATATTTTTTTAAAAACGGGTAAAAGAAAGGCTAAAGTCGGCCAAAGCTGACTGTATAATATGTACACGATGAAAAAAAACTTAAGCCAGTCGTCTACACACAAGAGCTCCATAGGGCTGGGAGCAGAAGCAGTACAAAAGAAAGCTGAGTAATGCTCAAAATAAATCCTTAATAGATTTTTGCGATCGCATTGAAAGCTCATCCAAAGCCTCAAGGTTACGGAAATGGGTGAATCAATGAAGACGATTGTTCTTGGAGGTATCGCTTGGAATGAGGAATCACTTGGAGCCATTGAATTGGAGTACAGCCATCACAGTTTGCCAGCGAGAATGTAACCGCATTTAGAATTCTTCAGACTATCAAAAGCTTGAAACCTTTTAAGTCGCCAACCCGAGACAATGTCTCTGGTATAATTGCTCCCTGGCTCATGGAGCTCTACAAAATCGAGAGAAACCAAGGTTGTTTTCATTCCAAAAGCGGGAAAGCATCCTATACCTATATAAGCTACGGATTTTCGCCCCATTCGTCTATAGTAATTTCTCCTTAAAATCGTGGAGAAATTAATCGATAATAGATCTTACCTTAGGACTAAATTATGCTGTAGAATCTCTCATGAATAATGTTTTGCTTTCTCTGGAGATGATGGTTGTCAGAGTTGTTGCCTATGCAGATAACGTGGCATTAGCTGTTATAGGAAGGTTTCCAGTACTCTCAGATACATCATACATCATATGTATCTGAGAGCTCATACAACCGCAAGATAGTCTTCCGATATGGTCTTGGTGTGCACCCGACCATGACGGATCTAGTTCCTTTTCACCAGGAAAAATAAGGCACCAACAGTTACGCCTGCCTCCCTGGCGGGTATTGAAAGCTCAAAATATAGGTATTTTAACAGACAGGAAGTTCAACTTCAAACCAAACATTCCGGAATGAACAAAGAAGGCTGTGGTAACGCTATATACCCTAAAAGGGCGTTAAGAAATCGATGGGGTAGTTTATTGGTTGTATGCGGTAATAGTCAGACCGATAATGATGTACGCCATTGTCGTCTGGTGGACAAGAAGTATCTCTTTGCGCGATACTAATCAAGGTTCAGCGAAGGGCTCTTCTATGTATCACTGATGCGCTGAGAACGACACCAACTTCGACACTAAATGTTATACTGTTAAATGTTATACTTCATTAAATACCGCTGGATATTATAGCAATGCAATATGCCGCATGTACTGCGAGTAGACTTAATAAGCTGTCACTAAAGTTTAGAAATAACTACGGACATAGTAGACACAATGGACATAGTTGTAGACACAATGCCTGACATTCCATTGTTAATTGCAATATAACTGAACCACTGTTTGACAAGAAGTATCTAACTCTTATACCTGATAGAACAGAGTGGACTGATCGTATCCCAGGACATAGGAGATTCATTAAGTGCTATACAGACGGTTCCAAACTCAATAAACAAGTGGTCTTTGGAGTCTTTTTTGAGGAACTACAGCTATCAATTGCAAAAAGATTGCCTGATCACTTTAGTGTTTACCAGACAGAAAACTTAGCTATTAAAGTCGGTATCAATATTTTCTCGGATAGTCAGGCTGTTATCAAGTCTGTGTAAACTTTATTCCTGAATTCAGAAACTGCCCTTGACTGAGGCAGATCTCTTACCTACTTATATATGGATGAACATCTCAATAGTCACCTGATATAGGTTCTGCACAAGGACCAGGGGAACTGGAATATGCGGGCATGCCTCTAGCGACCTGCAAGATCTCCTTGAGAGATAGTGCACTCACGGCAACAAATTATCAACTTTATATGCTCAGAAGTTTATCTTATTTAAACTTTGCCTCTTAAGCGTTTTTTATTTCCCAAAAATGTTCTCCGTTTAAGTATTTGAAAAAAATGTCTTTGACGTTTGCGGTTAACTTGTTTGGAAGTTCTGTAGGAAATGCCGTCTAAAGATGTCAATATTTGTGACACATGCAAAAGACGCCAACTTCCAAAAATGAAAACATGCAATATAATAAGTGAAATTCATGGCGCCGAACTTAAGCTATTGTGCAGCCTGACTTTTGTTGTCATATTA
This sequence comes from Eudasyphora cyanicolor, assembly GCA_963930755.1. Lineage (NCBI taxonomy): Eukaryota > Metazoa > Arthropoda > Insecta > Diptera > Muscidae > Eudasyphora > Eudasyphora cyanicolor. Next base: position 214,601,733 of record OZ005736.1, read on the forward strand.
TGGTTAATAATTTATGACACAAATTGAAATTTATTGCATATGTACTTGCTGTTGCTACTTACCAAAATAACAAAAAACTGTTGGTCACATTTGTAAGGCCGAAATTCGTGGGCCAATTACGTTAACACATATATGACGTTTAAAATTGCTATTATGAAATCAATTATAGCCATTCCTAACGTTCAAGATAGCAATAGCCAAACAGGGCAATGTACTGAAAATTACTTCAAATACAGAGAAAATTAAATTTACATTAACATACAGATTAGTCGGCAATAAGCCGCACAGGTAGTCGGTCATTGTGACCATCGAAACACGACTGTGTTGTAGATGTTTTTTTTTGCTCTGGAATTAGCTAACAATCCCATGCTCCTAGCCTTGGCTGTTAACTCCAAAATAGCCCTTATGTGTACGTTTGAGTTTTTGAGTTCTGCAGCCCATTATTCAACATTGTTTCTTTGTAATTAAAATCAATACCGCTTTAAAAATGAATAAATTGCATTTAATGTTTTTTGTTTTCATCCAGAAATTATACAACATTGTCGAGTTACTTAAAGCTCTGCCAGAAGTACTACAAAAAAATATGTAACAATCAAGTGTGCAAAAAGTAGCAAAAAAGTTTAGGAAAAAACATAAAAAAGAGGAATCTTCATTAGTCAGACTCATGTTTAAAGAAAACACTTAACTTTACCCGATTCGGTAGAGAGGTAGGTGGTTTTTTGGTGTATGTGTAGAGAGTAGCATAAGGCGTGATGGAGAATTTTGGTCTCTAAAATGATGTTTATGAGTAAAGATACTATAGACTGTATTTTAACGGCTGCCTTAGCTGATACCTCGACGCCTCAGCAAACAACTCTGTCCTTGTCAAGTTTTTGGAGAACCTACCCTACCCCCACACTAGTGAGACCTATATGAAACCCTTTAAACTACCAAAAACGGACACACTACAAGAACCAACCGATACGACTACGAATACAAGAACTGATAACGATACAAATACAACAAATGCGACGGTGACTACGATATATACACGAGGATCTAAACACTGGCTTGGAAACAAGTCAAGTGATCCAAAGACCTCTTCTTAGGCGGCATTATCTGGCAATTCGGTTTCCTGTGGCAAGACTTCAGAAAGCCGATCCTGCATCTATGAACAACAATAAGAGGGAATCCCTAAAGTGGGCACGGATTATTTCTGAAGAACAGGATACCGCATCAACTTCCATACAGCAGCAGCCGATGCATTAAAAGAACTCCTAATGCAAGGAGGGGCCGACCTGGTCCTAATCTAGGAACCATGGTTGAATGGAGATATGGTTTGTGGGCTCAGGACGCCAGGGTTAAAACTGCTTCAAGGTAAAGGTAATGGAAGACGTAGAGCCTGTATACTTGCCAAGAACGACCTTAATATATATCTTCTTCCTTATTTTAGTAGCGAAGACACAGTTTGCTGGCTCCTCCGTTTATATGACACATAACACTGAGACGCCACCTTGTGCATTGAAATCACTAGTAGCAGTGGCAAACGAGAAGAGCAATGGCCAGATTGCGTGTAGTCAATGCACGCCTTCATATGTGGGGTAGTACTGATATCAACGACAGGGGCGAATTACTTATCGAATATATTATACGCAGTAACCTAGCGATTTGTAATAGAGGGCATGAACCTACTTTCTTTACTAGAAACATACAGGAGGTGCTCGATGGCAGTTTTCTGCATGAATGCGAAGCCTACTGATACCATCTTCCTACCCAATATTAAGAAGGCAAATTGGAAAAAATTTTGGCACATATTCAACAGGTCTCTTCCAAAAGGACCTGAAATGAAAATGCAAACTATCCGGGATATAGAAGAAACGGTGGAACGAGTCACTGCAACTCTTTGGGAGCCGTTACAAGCCACATGTTATAAACAGAAGGCCGCAATGGTGGTCGTCTCAATTAGTTATGCTTAGGAAGTGGTGTAGGAAGCTTTGCAATAGGGTAAAAGCCACCAGAGCCCCACAGAGCTGGGACACATACAAGGAAGACCTCATACTGTACTAAAAAGAGTTGAGAACGGCTTAAAATAAATCCAGGATAGATTTCTGTAGGGGCGTAGAAAGCTCGTCCGAAGCCTCAAGGTTACGGAATATTTAAACCTTGTGCTATTGGGTACTTCAAGGAAGTTGATAGTTCTTGGACTAGGTCCAGTGAAGAATCGCTGGGAGTGCACCTGGATACATATTTCCCGGGCAACTCTGAAGAGGCATTGCAGACTTCTGTTGTGGATTCTCTTGAAGTGCGGCCATCAGAGGTTGCCAGAGAGATGGTAACCGAACCTAGAATTCTTTGGGCTATCAAAACCTTTAAAGATTTTAAGTCACCAGGACCAGACAAAGTCTCGCCGGCGAAGTTACATGCAGTGGCTGATATAATTGCTCTCTGGCTTAGAGAGATATACACTTGTTGTACCAATCAGGCCTACATACCAACAAAATGGAGAGAAACCAAGGTTGTTTTCATCGTCATTTCTCCTTAAAACTCTGGAGAAATTAATAGATACCTTAGGACTAAAATTGATCACAGGCTACTGTCCACTCAACAGTATGCCGACAGTAAGGGCAAGTCCACCGAAACCGCCCTGCATGATCTATCCAGCTTTATTGAAGGATCCCTTTGTGTTAAGGAATATACTATGATAGTTTTCTTAGATATAGAGGGGGCCTTCAATGACCTAAATCCAGCCGCTATAATTATGGCTTTAGAAACCCTGGGGATGACAGTATTTCAGCTAGTTTAGGGTCAATTGACCTCCATAAATTTGTCAGCTGGGGAACGCCCCAAGGAGGTGTTCTGTCTCCTCTCTCCGTGAACGATATTTTGCTTTCTCTGGAGATGATGGGTGTCAGAGTAGTTACCTATGAAGATGACGTGACAATAGCTATTAGAAGGAGTTTCTGGATATCGGCAGAGACATTCTACAGCAGGCTTTTCATACAACCGCAAGATGGGCTTCCGGTAATGGTCTTGGTGTTTACCCGACCAAGACGGACCTAGTTATTATCTCCAGGAGAAATAAGGTACGACGAGTTACACCCGTCTCCTTGGGGGGTATTGAAATTCTCGTCTCTGAAAACGCAAACAACTAAGGTAATTTACTAGACAGGAAATTGCACTTCAAACCCAATATTTTGGAAAGATCAAATAAGGCTGTGGTAGCGCCATATTTCTGTAAAAGCGCAATGGGAAAACGCTGTGGTCGGAAACCGCGTATAGTTTATTGACTGTAGACAGACCGATAATGCTGTACGACATTGTCGTCTGGTGGACAGCTCTGCAGAAATCCACCATATGTGCGAACCGTACAGTAGGTTCAGCGAGTGGTTTCTATATTTATCACTGGTGCGCTGTGAACGACACCAACTTGGGCTCTAAATGTTATACTACATTTAATGCAGCTATATATTATAGCAGTGCAATATGCCGCATGTAGTGCGTTTAGACTCAGGGAACTGTCACTATGGCCAGGGAATGGCTACGGACATAGTATCAGTCGTGACAGAATGCCTGACCTTCCGGCCACTGTTGATTACACTATGACTAAACCACTCTTTGACGAGAAGTATCTCACTGTTATACCTGATAGATCAATTTCATGAAAAGGATATGGTCCTGTAAGCGTGGTCGTGGTGGCCATTTGGCTGATGTTGTTTTTCGTTATTAACGCATCTTTATTATGATATAAACATCCGATCATTTATCTCAAAAAATGACATTTTTCTTTGAATACCAAAATAACACCTCTTGTTGGAAAACCCTTTAGTTCCTACGCTGGTCCCAATTTTGGCATATTCTATCCAATATATCGGGCGGTATCTCTCGAATAATTTTTTCAATATTGGCTTTCAGTGCGTCAACCGTTGCGGGCTTGTCCCTATAGACACGAGCCTTAAAATAGCAAATAATCTAAAGGCGTTAAATCGCACGATATAGGCGGCCAATTTTCCGGCCCCAAACGTGAAATAAACTCTTGACCGAATTCGCCTCTCAATTGGACCATTCCCAGCAAAATTTCTCATTACCAAATAATCCGACGAGTAAGCAAAGATCGATAATGGTAAGTACTTATTATTTAGCGATTTTTCTCATTATTTTATCATGGGAATGTCATTGGAGGAAAATACTTCCCAAAAGAATACAATAAAGAAGCATAATTAGTACTTATTTATAGCATAGGCATACCATATAAATATGTGCTTATATTTTCTCGATTTTAAGTACTTGAATAATACATTACCAATAACTTATAAAATAAGTAGTAGATATGTAGAAATGGCCATTTAAAGTGATTTTTGCATATTGTCGCGTATATTTCTCGAAACAAACAATTTCCTCATGCCAGTTTCGAATTTCTGAACCCAAACCCTCATGTGAAAAATTCTTCAATGGTCTAACATCATAACATATATGTAAATATTTATGGTATTTTCATTCAAAATAAATAAATCTTGTACAGTAACCCACGTACGAGTATATCCAAAATTGCATTATATTAAAATTTGCCAAAATGATTTTGATAAAAAAAATCACTTATTTCTGTTATTATTGGTAAGTCATAATTAAGAAGCCGAAAGTAATGCAGCGAATAAGAGATGTCATTATTTGGTAATGAGAGAATAATGATAGGTACTTACCAAGATTTTGCTGGGTTGTTTCGTTAAAACCATATGTCAGCCAAGTCCAGCTCTTCCATTTTGGGCAAAAAAATGTTTGTAATCATCGCACGGTAGCGCTCGCCATTAATAGTAACGTTCCTGCTTTTGTCGTCTTTGAAAAATTACGGTCCAATGATGCCACCGTGTCATAATCCACACCAAACAGTGCATTTTTAGGGATGCATTTGCAGTTCCGGCAATGCTTCTGGAAGCTCTTCACACCAAATACGGCAATTTTCTTTGTTCATGTATCCATTCAAGCAACCTTCCGATTTTAACCGAGCATGAATTTTGATAATAGAATTCTATAATTTGCAAGAGTTGTTCGTTTGTAAGTCGATTCATGGTTAAATTATAGACCAAACAAACTAAACATGTTTGACAGTACCATGTTACACGAAAACAGCTGAGCTGCCAAAGACAGTGTTGCCAAAAATCATCCATTACTAGATCAGGGTAGGCAAAAATGAAAAATGCAGATACCGCGGAAACAAATTAATACAGTGGCTTCAGAAACGTAAGATCTAACAAACATTTTAGATACTACGGATGGGCTACTTTGATGAGTTACAGTCACCCTTTATGGGATGTAAAGTTCAAGTTTTGAACTAGGAATCGACATAATCTTTGCTGTAATTGAATTTTCGAAATTCATCAACTGTTAAGGGGTTACAGTAGGTTATGAATAGGGTTCCACAGGCTTCGAATACAACTTGTCTTCATTGATGCAAACTTGTGTTTTGGTTTTAAATGTATGATCATTCCAATTCCATAACCCTTTTCATATCCATATCCATATGATGTTCTGATATCGCATGTTTGTTTGGTGTAGTAGTTTTTGTGTTCCAACAAAGTATTCTGTTTTTTTGTCAAGTTTTCTTTTTTTTATGTTTGTGTTGTTGTTGCAGTTGAGTTCTCTTCAAGCTAAGTCTACGACTACAACAATTTTGTATTATGCATTTTAATACAAATGAGTCTCTGTGTAATGTTGTTGTCTTTGCGGTGTTGTTGTACGAGCAACATTTATTCGAGTAAATTACACTTTTAATCACTGCTAATCTCCTGCTCGATGAGCAAACACTATTATTCGAGGGGTACTTATACTTCTACTTTGCCACCATTACCCGCCATCACTATCCGAAACAATAACGACATTAACTTTGCGTGCCATGCCACCTCATTCCCCAATGGTTATGAAGAAGAAGAAAAGTACTCGTATCTTCTGCCAGCAAGCAGTAAGTACAAATGAAGCGTTGTTCGTAATAGTGGGATAAAACTCTTACTTGGCAGACTCAGATAGCTAGGTCTTAATTTTTTTGTTCAGCCAGAAATCACTGATGTTTCTTTAAGGCTTTCCAATATTCTTAATTTCAGTTTATTTTGCAGATTGTGAGATATTTTGTACATTACATTGCACATGATCTATCAATGAATCATAACTAGACTTTGGATTTTTGCATGTAAGCGATAAAACGTCTAGATGCACAGTTTAGTTCCAATCAAATGAAAAATGAAAAAAAAATGCAAAAATTCGAAGTCTATTCATAACAAATATGCATATACCTATATACATTAGATATTTCCATATACACTGACAAATAGAGAAAAACTGTCATTATTTCAATGATTTGAACGATGTCTTTCCCAGTGTTCCCAACTCTTCCGAGGCAAAAATCACTACCGAACAACTGTGCAGAAACCACTACCAACCAAATATAAAAACGCCAAAAATCGCTGTGAGAAAGTAATAAAATCTCCCAAAAACGCTAACACTGACAAAAATGTTAACCATGAATTATTTTTAAAAACCACCGACAAAATATTTTTGAATTCAATTAATTTTTTAAACATTTAGATAATGTTTGTAACATTTTTCTATGAAAACATATATAAGAACTTTTATTTATAACATAAACAGTCTTTTTTGTTTTCCATTCTTAGGTTTAAATTATTAATAAATGATTTGTTCTTGGCCAAATAAAATAGAATAATTTTCCTCTATCTCTTCTGGCCATAATATTGATTGTGTATAAAATTTTGATTTCTAAACGTTTGATTGGCATTTTAAACATAAATTATTGGGTATTTTATACTTCGAGCAAACTTTAACACATATTTTATTTGTGTTAAAGAATTTAGTGTATTTAAAGACATTCGGTTCCTAAGTCCTAAATCACACGATGCAATTTTTACCAAGCAAGTGTCTCCTAAAAACTTTGACACGTGCTTGGATTCAGGACTAACGTTGTTCTTAAAGAAATTCATAACGCTCAGTTGTGAATTACGGGCACAAATCACATAAGAACCAATGGAGAAACATAAATGAAAGCGACATCGGTTTTACATTCTATGTGCTCTAAAAGAGTGCGACGGACGATACGTTGCGTAAAATACATGAATTTTTTAATGCCGCCGTCATTTTGCATTCTTTGCCGATGTATGTAAAAAATCACTAAAAGCGCTACAAAAAATTGTTAAAAACGCTACCGTAGTGGTTTTTCCGAAAAAACCCCTACTTTTACAAAACAGTGGTATTTGGAGACCAAAAATCACAACAAGTAGCGGAAAAATCACCAAGTTGGCATCCCTGGTCTTTCCCATTGACAACTGCCGAATACTGTCTTATGTGTAAGTTCAAGGACATGAGGCGGAATTTGGCCGCCCTCTCTTCAACCTAACCTTACCTTCCCATTGACATGGCGGTAGATAAACTATTGCTATGTGTGGAATTACAGAAGTTTCGGATAGGTACGTAGTACAGAAGTTCTTGGAAAATCAATATTTACATTATGGCCCATCTTCGAAGTTTTAACATGAGGAAGAAACAAGAACGAAAATTTTTAGTCGGGTAATCCGATAAAGGTATACAATAAAATTGTATAAAATTATTGTTTTTGTTTTTTGTTATTCGATCTGTTGTGACTTTTCATAGTTTTGTTTTTGACTATTGAGTTCGAGATCGTTGTTTTTTTGTTTTCTGTTAAACAGGAAAACAAACCTTCTTTAAATAAGAAGAATAAGAAATGTGTGAAATGTATTAAGGGTGGTCACTGGTTGGTGGACGATATCGTTTCGGAAGCTACCAAGCAACCTCATCGGCACCTTGGACAAAATACCCGGCAATAATTGGCACAATATGAGAGCAGCTCAATATGAAATAATTGAGAACTGACTTCAAAGTCCCATATATCCAAAACATTGCAGACAGTATTTCTCAACCTTAATACATCCCCACACTTCTTGTTTGGTTTTTTGTGTGTCCCTGCAATTTGCGGGGAAGGCACACGATTTGTTGTTATTGTCGCTTCTTACAGCGACAACAAACTTTCGGCCGTACTCTGCCTCATTCATCATTGTTTTTGTTTTTTGTTATTCGATCTGTTGTGACTTTTCATAGTTTTGTTTTTGACTATTGAGTTAGAGATCGTTGTTTTTTGTTTTCTGTTAAACTGAAAAACAAACCTTCTTTAAATAAGAAGAATAAGAAATGTGTGAAATGTATTAAGGGTGGTCACTGGTTGGTGGACGATATCAAACAAAAACAATGATGAATGAGGCAGAGTACGGCCGAAAGTTTGTGGTCGCTGTAAGAAGCGACAATAACAACAAATCGTGTGCCTTCCCCGCAAATTGCAGGGACACACAAAAAACCAAACAAGAAGTTTGGGGATGTATTAAGGTTGAGAAATACTGTCTGCAATGTTTTGGATATATGGGACTTTGAAGTCAGTTCTCAATTATTTCATATTGAGCTGCTCTCATATTGTGCCAATTATTGCCGGGTATTTTGTCCAAGGTGCCGATGAGCTTGCTTGGTAGCTTCCGAAACGATATCGTCCACCAACCAGTGACCACCCTTAATACATTTCACACATTTCTTATTCTTTGTATAAAATTTTTAGTCGGGTAATCCGATAAAGGTATACCCCCACACTGTGAGTGGTATAACAATTTGGGTGGGAGATGATAGAACATTGAATACAACATTTTTCATTCTTTGTAGTCTATAGTCATTGGAAATATTGTGTAAACTACAAAGTATGAACTAATTTAGATGATTGCTGCAGAAGTTATGGGTATGTTGTGTTCGAGTGAATCTGTCAATTATGTGTGTGGGTACCAGAAGTGGCTTGGCGAATACATCTATTTTGCCCTGAACAGTAGGTAATGCGAAGATAATGGTACTGTACCGAATTGTACATGTTTATGTCCACCGGTTTTACGTTATAAGCATTTTCTGTAGGAGGTACCAAGAGTGTGGCAATAATGCCCATTTTTACCGGACAGTTGATACTATTTAAATGCACTGGTATTAAAGTTATAACCAGTTAACTTATTGTTAACTTATTTTCGCTATCACCTTGAAATAATTTTATTTCATACTACACTAGTTCACAAAATTTTGTGAAAAATTCGTTTCTGCGAACTGAAATTTCGTTTTTTGTGACAGAAACATATTCTGACCAAAAGAAATTTCAGTCGTCGTAAACGAGAATTGTAGTTGTCTAATATTTCGTTTCGCAGAAACGAATTTTTTCTTTGCGTGTGTGCATAACATTTTCTATTGTATTTTTTATTTATATGAACTAAAGGGTGGTCCAACCGTAAAGCATGATGTTAATTATGAGTCACGTCAAGTTTTTTGCCCAAAATTATTTAACATTTCTTTGCTTCAGTGTTTGACAATTTCAAGCTTAGAGAGGTACACAATTGAGTAGCACGTTAAGATTGTTGAAACCTTTTACGATAATGCGCGTTCAAATCAAAATGCATTTCGTTCATTTCGCAATTTTTTGGTCAGCATAATGGATCAAATGTGTCCACTATCGGGAGAATTGTGCGCAGATTTCAGCAAACCGGGTCTGTAGGAGATTTGAAAATATCTGTGCATATTCGAGCAGTTCGTTCTGGGCTAGCGGGGTCACCGAACCGTACTTCTTCGAAATTAGGTCGGCCAAGCAGTTACCGTGAATGGTGTTCGCTATCGCGAGATGATGACGGACTTTTTATGGCCAGAAATATGGGTCTGGACGATATGGGGTTCCAACAGGATGGTGCCACACAGCCAACGAAACCAGGGCTTCTTTGCCCGAGAAATTCAATGGCCGTGTTATCTAACGTCGTGGCGATTTTAATTGACCGCCACAATCATGTGATTTGACATCTTTGGACTTCTTTCTTTGGGAATATTTAAAAGAAAAAGTGTACGTCAATAAGCCAAGAACAATTCAAGAGCTAACGGATGAGATAATTCGGCATATTAAGGACATTGAACCTTAATTATGTCTCAGAGTCATTGAAAATATGGACCATCGTACAGCCGTAGCGAGCATTTGACCGATATTTTGTTTCACACATAATTGTCATAGATCCTTCTATCATAATAAAAAAAAGTAAGATAATTCTCTGAAAACTTTTTGTTTTATTTACAATTAACATCGTTCGTTTTGGTTGGACCACTCTTTACAATACTAATTTTACGGACCAGGGAAAGACCGAGTTACAACGACTAAATTTTGGCAGCGACAGACCAGAGGTGGGAATCGAATCCACGACCACAAACTCATAGGCGTACACGCTTCCAACTCACCTACTGCATTGCCCCATTATATTTTGTACTCGTATAGTCCCATCTATTTCTTTCTGATTCTTGATCTATGAAAGAATACTGCGCATTGTAAATAAAACAAAACCAATTATTCCAAAATAATATAGGGGCAATGCAGGAATATTTTGGAATAATTGGTTTTGTTTTATTTACAATGCGCAGTATTCTTTCATAGATCAAGAATCAGAAAGAGGATTTTACTCGAATTTGGCAGTGCTCATTCATGTAGTAAGAAACCTCTGTCTGTCGCATTTTGTACTGATCTGATAAAAAATACAGTATTTACATATCTAAAGGGTCCGCCATCTAACGTTTTTTTTTCAACTAGTGCTTATTTCGTGAATGGTAACACTTAGTCTGATTTGACAGATAATTAGTTTTATCCTTCCGCTGAACGAATATGGTTGTGTATACGCTTGAACAACGCTGGGAAATATTGCGACATTACTTTGAAAATTTTGATTTTCAATTTTTTTTCAAGCAAAATTGTCGCATTTGGGGCACAGAAAACCCGCACGCATACCTTGAAAAGCCGATACACCTAAAACGAGTCACTGTTTGGTGCGAATTTTGGTCCAGAGGCATAAGTGGGCCATTTACAGTCAATGGCGATCGTTATCGGGCCATGTTGAACGAATTTTTGTTCACAAAAATTGAAGAGGAGGATATTGGCAACATTTGGTTTTAACAGGACGGCGCTACGTGCCACACAGCCGAAGCTACACTCGATGTTTTGCGCCCTGTTTTTGAAGATCGCATTATTAGCCGCAGAGCTGATGTCGTTTGGCTACCTCGGAGCTGCGATTTGACACCGTTGGACTATTATTTGTGGGGTGCCCTCAAAGATAAGTGTTACGCCGACAAGCCAGAGACAATTGACGCTTTAAAGGACAATATTCGTGAAGCCATTGGTGAAATACAGCTGCACACAATCGATAATGTGCTTAAAAATTGGACCGATCATGTTGGCTACTGCATGGCCAGCCGAGGCAGCCATTTGAATGAAATTATTTTCCATTATTAACCGGAAGGATTGTACTTTCAAATAAAAAAAGAAATTTGAGAAAATATTCAGTAGTTTTTTTATAGCATTTTCAAAAAAAAAGTTATTTGGCGGATCCTTTATTTGGGGGTATCATATATATGGTGGCTATATCAAAATATGATCCGATTTTCCTCAAATAATAAACGATGGGTCTATTTCTTCTCCTTTTGGGTGTTACAAACGAATGCCTTGTAAAATTATGGGAATTTGTATACCCTACACCACACTTTCCGTATACCCTAAACTAAAGTGAAGGTATACGAATATCATGTTGGTCCCAACTCCAAACCAAACCGATATCCTGCAGACCTGCCTGATCTGTGATCAATTAGGTTGCCAGGCTATAATATCTGCTGTACTGTTTCTTTACTCTTAAAAACCCGACAAAATGTCCCCAAAACAAGAAACCAATTCTCTGCTGTTGTGACAATCACCAAAAAAAAAAATAATCGGCTCTGCATGCCACAACATGCAAGTATCAAATGACACCCGAAAAAACTTGTACATACATATACATAGTTTTGAAACTTAAATATTTCGATTTTCGACTCAAACCATTGAAAAAAGCATAAGAAGACGAAGAAAAGGCCCAAAATAGCAATGAATTCTTAAATGGCAACAGACCAAAATGAGAAAACGAAACTGTCACAGGTACTGTGACAAACTGTCAAATAAATATAAAATTACAGCTAATGACAAAATACTTTGAAATGCAAATGTGGTTGGGACATGCAAATAAACCGATACTCGTGCTAATCCCCCCATTCCGCCATCCCCGTACCCGTTCACTTTGCCGCCGCAACTCAACCACAAGCAACCTGCATTGGCGGAGCCAATAGCCAAAATTTTGTACCAAAAACGCATTATTGAATACTTGCCAAAAACATAAGAATGAAACTAATAAAACGATTCCAACTGTTTTATTGGTACCACCAACCAACCAGCCAGACAGCCAGTCAGTCAACCCTGCAACTTCAGGTGCACAACAATTGAATGAAACGATGATGAAGTGAATGACGGAGTGATGCCGTACATGTGAACGAAACAAGAATTCCGTCTGCCTCCCCGCCACCTTCCTCTCCACAGAACAACTATTGAAGATTTCGAAAAACGCGGTAGCAGTTTCAATTGTCAAATCTTTGTCAATTATAATAATTTGACATTTGACAGAACACCAACAGACACGCAGGCAAACAGACAGACGGACAGCTGAGCGGACGGACGGGAACGGTCTCACCGCAGACGCGCGCGCTCTGTAGCACTGTAACATTAACGCAATGCAACACTGTTGAGCACAACTGTGCAGATATATTGCATGCTCATTTCTCTGGATCGTCGTAGTTGGTGTTTTATTCGTCTTATTGTTGCTGCTGGTGGTGATGTTGATTGAAGTCCTTGAAAAGTCTATAAAATTAAATGATTTTTCTCTTTGTTGTGCATTCCTTTGATATTGTGTACTATAGTAATATGGGTGGTATTCTAGAAGTTGTCTGCTTGTTAGTAACAAAAAAAAAAAAGAAATAATGGTGGCACTTTAGGTTAGGATGCCAGTTATTGAGGGCCTTAAACAATAAGACTCTACCGATACTGCCACCTGGCCATAAAAAGGGAGAGGAGCCATCGTCTTATTCCAAATAGCTAAACAACAGCCATGAGACGATCTACCCTAAGCCATAATAGATAACAACAGCACATCCGGCAGAATACCCGAAGATCGCAAGAGTAACTTTGAAGATTTGGTCTATTCGTGGGCAGCGGAGGGCTTACCTCGAATCAAAGGATCAATTATCAATCGAAGTAATGAACTGCAAGTTTGATGCTAAGGCTAGCATTACAACGCTGCACCTGTATCCCCGTAGAACTAGTGGATAGCTTTCCCTCGCATCGGGACTCTATATGTCAAGGGATGTCCCACTAAGTTCTCATTGGCAACCAGAATTCAAAACATTCCGTGTGAATGTGGGAAGTTTCTATAGGAAGAATGATCCTGAGCGTACACTAGTCGTTGGCATAGACCATTAGCTTGTCCAGATGAAGGTTATGGCTTTAATAGACTTGTTGTTTATATTTGGGGTCCTGCAACAAAAAATGGGTTTTGAACGCTTCAACAGCTGCTTCGGGCGTCGAAAAAACGTTGACGCCGCAAGTTTTTCTAGATGTAAGGGAATAAGAAGAAGTCATTGGGTGCCAAATCAGGGCGTACGGCGGATGACCCATCAATTCGATATATTGAGAGCTCAAATAGCACATTGATGCGAAATGATCCTGCTTCTCTTATTGTCAGCCTTTTTCTAGAAGATAAGAAAAACAGCAAGAGGAAGAACAGAAAGGGGATTGGTGACTGCGACTTCCATGAAAGCTTTCGGTTGGAGATAATAGAGGTGGGGTATATTAAGAAAATTCCCGAGCTTGTGGAACAGAATACGGTTCTGCAAGAATTCATTTACCAAAAGATGACGAGTTGCAAATGTGCCTGGAACCTCGACCTCAGCGATATTCGTGAAGAAAGGGACACACGGCTGTTACCACGTATAAGAGTTTTGAGTTGTGAAAACTAGAAAATGGCTGGCAAGAGGCCTGAAGAAGCGAAGAAGGATGCCGAGATGGATGTGAACATTGCTAGCCCAACGCCAGTCGATAGAAGCACCGCTTGCACCTCGAGAGGAGGATTATTTGGTGCTCGAAATTGTCCCAATAAGGCAAGCAAGTCGCTGATTCGGCCCCCGACAATGGGTAGCCGACAACTTTAGCTTCACCCGCGAAGAAGGAAAAAAAGGTTGACCCCGCCATTTTTTCTTGATGTGAGGGAATAAGATGAAGTCATTGGGTGCCAAATCAGGGCTGTACGGCGGATGACCCATCAATTCGATATATTGAGTGCTTAAATATCACATTGTTTCGGCTGATGATCCTGCTTCTCTTGTTGTTTTCCTTACGCTGTTGGCAAACAGATTGTTGTGTATCAATAAGGATTTACCACTAAAGGTGGAACGTGGGATGGTAAAGACCATTGCTGTTTGTTATGCGTAGATTGCTGTTTTGTTATGCATAGATCAATTATTCGTCACCTGTAACGATGTTATACACTGCATTTGAGCTACCGCCTTTGTATTTTTTCAACATTTCTTAGCTCCAATCGACACGAGCCTTTTTTTGAGCATTCGTCAAATTATGTGGGATCCAACGAGAAAAAATCTTGTTCACGGCCAAATGAACACGCAATATCTTATTGATTCTTGTCATACTAATGCCCAAGGATGCCTCAATCTCATAGTATGTCACATGGTCGGACTTGCTTTATCAGGTTACGCACAGCATAGATGGTTTCCGGCAAAACGACCGAAGTTCATCCTTGAGCGAACGGCATCCAAGACTGAACTCTTGGTACCAGCGATTTACAGTGGTTTTTGATGGTGCTTCATCACCAAAAGTCGAAACATGTTGATATCAATTACCGATAATAGCACAAATTTTTCGGAAAGTTTTCAGTAAAAGTGGCGATAAAAAATGAAGAGCGAAAAACAAATAAGGAGCGAAGGAGATACATACTTAGTAAAACCACATCCTGTATAAAGCTGGGCCATGTCTGGCCGCAGCCCAATTGGATGTCGTCGAGAAATCGACATCCCTAGTCGCCCCAGAGCCCACACCTGTGTTACAGAAGAACCACCCGACTTAGCTGGCCAATACCCACCCATAAATGGAGAATAGGCAAGATTAGTAAGACGGATAGTCAAAAGCGGCAGATAAACATCATCCCTAATGCAGAATCCACACCGCATACAACAGGTAAATGGACCCCTGCCATATAGTTTCGCGACGGTAGTTCTGAAGGTATACAAGTAGGATGTAACCGCCACTACGGAAGGTTAGGTTAAATGTGGTTACCACCCAGCCGTCTGGAAGTGCGGGCTACCAATGCTAGTAAAGGATTCCAAAGAATAAAGAGAATCTATAAAAAATTCCTTAGGAAAGCGCAAGGCGTTCTTTTTATACATTCTGTGAAAAAGTTGAAAATGCACAAAAATCTGTACAGTAGTTTATTTGCAAGATAAAGATAACGACTAGACAGAAAAAGCGAGCAGTCACCTAACATACAGTTCGACACACATTTCCCGAGGAGCTCCAGGACAGAACTCGTGAAAGAAAGTGAGTGCCTGAATATGCCAACATTTTCACAGATAGCCAAATGGTGATCAAAGCAATAATATCGGAAAGGGTAAAATCCAGAACTGTTGGAGACTGTAAAAGCACGATAAATGATAACTCAGCGCATGGTCAATTGCGTATTTTCTGGGTTCCAGGACACGACGGAGTGATGGGAAATGAACGGGCAAACAGCTTGGCTTCAAAGGGCAGAGAACTTCGAGTAATAAACTTGGAAAATTGAAATCCTTACGAAGCCACGAAAGATGAGGTGAATCACTTGGCAGTGATGGCTCACAAAACTGTATGGAATAGCGCAACAGTAGGAGCAACTGCAAAGATACTGTGGGGTGATCCAAATGAAAAGAAAACAAATCGTTTTCTGAAACTAAACAAGATCGAGATTAGTAAAATGATGATCATCGTGGCATAGGACTAGCAGAAAACGACTAATGGATTAAGTGTATTTCCATGGACATGAGACGTTTAAACGTCCCCTCTCTTCAATAAATAATAAATAGTGAAGTGAAAAAAGCGTAAGTAGAAATGTCTGAGGCGGTTTATACGCGGTATTATCGGACAAGTGTGCGCTTCAGGGCGACCAATAAGTTGCAGATAAGAAGAACAGCAAGAGGAAGAATAGAAAGGGGATTGGTGATTGCGACTTCCATGAAAGCTTTCGCTTGCAGATAATAGAGGTGGAGTATATTTAGAAAATTCCCGAGCTTGTGGAACAGAGTACTGTTCTGCAAGAATTCATTTACAAAAAGATGGCGAGTTGCAAATGTGCCTGCAACGTCGACCTCAGCGATATTCGTAATGAAAGGGACACACTGCTGTTACCACGTATAAGAGTTTTGAGTTGTGATAACTAAAAAAAGGCAGGCAAGAGGCCTGAAGATGCGAAGAAAGATGCCAATGCCGGGGAACCCGAGTTGGATGTGAACATTGCTAGCCCAACGCCAGTCCGTAGACGCACCGCTCGCACCTCGGGAGGAGGACATTTGGGCTCGAAATTGCCCCAATAAGGCAAGAAAGTCGCCGACAACTTTAGCTGAACCAGCGACGAAACGACACTGGCAGGAAGGCTTCTGCAGCAACAACCGCTTATTGCAAGGGTAGCACGGGAAAAACTGTCACCTACCTGGACCATGATAAATGGTTCATCCGCATCTACGAGAATTGGCGATAGAGGCCTTATATATTAAGATGTGAAGTTTCCTTAGCTGCCGTGTGTTCTTAAGAAAGGAAAGATAGAGTTAAAATGCTTACGCCAACGCTACTTCCACCAACTGTGGCATGTTTTACAGGTGTGTCAAGTGCGGTGGACCCACTGGTGCAAATAAGATCAAAGTGATGGCGGTACTAACGACGTCACTGGTGTAGTGACCATTTAGCTGAAATGCATACTTAAATGTGTGAACTGCACTCCACAAACACTCATTACTGTCCGAAAAGACAGTTGCTTCTGACTCAAAAGGATGATAGAGTGGCGGGGAAAATTCCCACTACAAAAGTGTCTTCGTCACGGAGTGTTGGATTTTGGCAGACAAATTCAGACTAATCTAGCCATTTAATCACCTGGTCCAGATGACATTTCTCCGGTAGAAAAACAGAAAACGATGAATTACATTATCTCCTGGTGCCAAAGTTATATTTATAAGAATACCCAAAGCAGGAAAGATATTACACAGTGGACCCAATGTCTTCAGGTAAATTAGTCAAAACTCGCTCCTGCTGAAATGAGAGCCTGTCGCCTTCTGGAGATAGCGGGTCACAAACACAGAAAGTGTTATATTGATTCATCCGCAATTTCTGCAAAAATTCACTTCGTCTTTAATCCCTCTGCATGCGGTGAAATTAAGCCCGAACATTTGGTAATAAAACTAATTAAGTTTGGTCTTAAAATAAGCACGTTTTGGCGTAAATTGAAGTATGCCTTGTGCTTATGTTGAGTAAAATATCATAAAATTTAAAACAATATCGTATTAAATTTTAAAATGTAAGTCCTTGATAGAAGCATCTACTGGTAATTAATTTAAAGCATAAATAAAGTTTTTTAAAATATGTAGGGAAAATTCCTTACATTGTTTTTATTCGAATGCCACTCATACTAAAGATCCACAGAAACCATTTCAATATTCATTGAAAATATGATTCTTGTATACAAGTTTCCACGATAAAATCAAAACACAACACTTCCCTTTTCTAAAAATTGGTTTCATTATTTTAATATTAGAAAATACAATAAATGTATAAGACATATTACGGATAACTTTCAACATTTTATAATCTAAAACCGTATCTTTATACATACAACTGTATAAAGATAAACCGGCCAACACACCATCGAAATATTTGAAGTTTCGTATATTTATTATCGATTTGTAAACTTATAGTGGATTCACTTTCTATATGTTCTCCAAAAATCCATGAACAATTTTCGTTGCAACCTTTACTGATTTTGAACATTGAATTTGGCTGAAATTAAAATAAAAATATTATAAAATTGTATACACGCTGAAAAATTGCTTCTGTAGTATATTGCCCCAAACATATTCAGCTTGAAACGTTCATATGTTTAGGGTACACTCCAAATACCTATATAATATTTGACACACCCAAATATTATACGTTTGGGAGGATATTGTTCTAAACTATGATTCCATCCTAATATTTTTGATTTGGAAGTAATATTTCCGAAACAATGATTTAATTGTATTTGAGTATTTTTTGGTAATTTATCAGTGCCTTAATTTAGATTCCAGTTTTCTGTTTTTCAGATGTTCAATGTGCAAACAAATTTAATATTTTTGTAAAATTCGATTCAAGTTTAAATCGTATAATTTTTCGTAGCTATAAATTGCTTTGATGGATTGTCAAAAAGAGATGAATAGGAATATTTATTAAATAATAATTAGCTAATGCAGCTTATGACATTCTTAATCCTGCTGTTAGACTGGAAAATATGTACAAATCCTAGATTAAGAGATTTGGTCCATATTTTTTAACAAAAAGGCTTATTTTGATGTCAAAAAACAAAAATATCCCTTGGACAAAATTATAAGGCAATATATATACGAGTTTATTACCGTTTACAAAGGAGACGATGCAAAAATTGGACCAAATAATAACTGGTTTAACTATAAAGTATAACACGAAATCTAGGCAAAATTTAAACTAAAATTCACATCAAAGAAAACTGTGAGCTCGGGCGTCCGGCACGCTGTTCGTCCTTCGCATCTTCTCGGCCCTCTAAGAACATTTTGTACCACCGATAAACGTTGCTTTGGTCCAAGGTAGCTTCACCATATGCCACAGTCAACATTCGGAATGGGTCAGCGCACTTTATTTTGTTTTTCACACAAAATTTGATGCAGATTCATTGATCCATTTTCTGAAATAGATAAAAATCGAAGAAAAGTTAAAACACATCCAAGCACAACAGCTGTCAAAAATTAACTAAACATTCAAAATGGCCGATCTTGTCAGCATAAGTAAGGGGCATGAGTACACACATAACGCCACAAAAATATCAAAAAACAAATACACGTAGCCCGCGGAAATTAAAAATTCGCGATATTTTTTCAACATACCTCGTATATATTCCCATTTCTGAACAGAAATAAGGGCAAAGGTAGCTTTTTTTAAAAAAAGAAAATCTCCAATTCGAAATAGATTCTACTGAAATTTTGCATATTTCAGGTTATCGACCAGGAACGAGTTTCGGATAAAATCAGTTCAGATCTCCCATTTCTCGAATGATTTAAAACATTGCTAAGAAGTTTTTTGGCGACAATTCCGGACCTTGGATGTTGTACATATACTTATATACGCATTTCTTTAATTTTTTGCTGGACTATAGCCCCTTGTTGAACCCCAAACGGTTTGAGGGACATAACCACTTTACCATGCTTCAAAACAGCCGGGGAGCCAAAATTGTTGAGAAGACCTGATGTAGAGAATCAGAGTGTCGCTGCCAGCCAACTATAATCACCGTGAACATATTCAAATATTATCTTTCAGATTTTAAATGGCATTGTGTGTGTGTTTGTTTGTGATTTCCGAGAGTGTTCTGCAATGGAGTTTTTTTGCATATGTCCACGCAAGTCGAGTTTTTCCATTCGCAGACGTCGTCCCATACGTCTTTTCTTAATTGAAAGATGTCAATTGTCGGTACGTTATATTATTTGGATGTGGACGCGGTGCGTTTTTATGCGTTGCATAAGTCGAGTCAAATGTACGCCAATGTCGATGTTGCTCTGCTTCGATACCTACGGCTATCTGTGACATTTATCACTACCAGAACTGGTCAGCAGAATACCCAGAGAACCATCAGGCAACATTTCCAGCAGTCAAGCAAGCCTAAGTGCTAGGAATGTCTCTGGAAATGGGGTGCATATGTGTGTGTTTGTCGGTCTGTGCGATGCGTCTATACGAAATGTCCAAGAGTGCAGCCGGCTGGCCACTGGGCTGGTTGCGTGGCTTTGGAAAATGTTTATTGTTCCTTGGAGGCTGACATCTGCAGAAAGCCGCCACATGGCTGCCACATAGAGAGGAACTGAGAAGTTCACGCCGGTGCTAAGCATAGCCAAGCTGCATGATCTAATGTAATATTTAATTGGAAAAATATACGCTTAAAACGCACATAAATTCTGAAAACTTAACGCGTTTCTCTTCCAATTATTTATGCTGCCCAAACCGCTAGCTAAGCTAGCCGTCCAGTAAGCCAGCATTACAGCGTGTAGGACCAGTAAGTAACTGCTATGACTGCTGCTCCCGGCTGCATCCATTTGTGGCTGTCGTTGTGTCTGTGGCAGCTCAGGATGCGTTTGCTAAGTACTTACTTGGTCAAGCCGCATGCCATACATATGTCAAGTTGTCCTCTGTACACATGTACGTGTGTCTGATCTCTGGAAGAGAAACTTGAAGAGAAAAAAATAATATTTGAAATGTTTGGACATGGTTTAGGTAATTTGTGAAAGCATTTGGTCCAAACATAGCAGAAAATCCCTTGCACGCAATCCGTATTTGATTAAATGCCGAGGAACCGAGGAAACATTTTCTTAAAATTGTGTGCTTGGCCTATGGCTTAAGCTGAGTATAGACGATTGCCAGATCGACAAACGTTATCAACCCTGTTAAAGTGCTGCAAATATACGGGCAATATCAGATTGTTAGGCAAAGGTGAATTGTCAGTTCAGACGATTGCAAGAAAACATTACAATTTCATATATTTTGTAAATATTTATATGCAGGATAACCAATAAAAATACATTATAGACAGTGTTGCAAATAAAATGATTTTCTGGCAATGGTGCCGTTGTCACATGCATAAACTTCGAACATATAACAATCAGCAAATTATCTCGCAATGACTTTTCTGCTAACGTTGCAAAACAAAAATTGTATGTTCACACGGTTGTAAATTCACGAGGGTTGCATTTTTCCGCCATTTTTCTGGCAATGTTGTCCGATCTGCAAATCGTCTGTACTTACCTTTAGCGACCTAAGTGATTAGGACTACTGCTTAATTGTTAGAAATGTAATCTGATGTAATTATGTAGAATTTATGAGAAGATTCTGATGTGAACCTACTATATGATAGAACCAGATTTCAAGATAATCACGTAGAATTTCGCTCAGTCTCATCCGATTTTTTTTTGAGTTTTCTCACTGTGGAGATGAGCTGAAGATCAAAGGGTTTCTTCATTCTAAGTGATAGAAGGTATTTGAATAGTCAAGTGAAAAAACGACCTTGAAACCCAGATTATTGTTAGAAATAATATCTGATGTAATTATGTAGAATTTATGAGAAGATTCTGATGAGAACCGACTATATGATAGAACCCGATTTCAAGATGAGCACGTAGAATTTCGCTCAATCTCATCCGTTTTTTCCGAGTTTTCTCACTGTGGAGATGAGCTCAAGATCAAAGGGTTTCCTTGAAAAAGAAAACGACCTTGAAACCCAACACCTACCACAACATTACATTTCACTGACGGTAAATCAGATCTTTGCATTGGTGTTGTTTTTAATTTCAAATTCAAAGGGGAAGGATCGGATTAGTGGATGTGGTAAAAATGAGCGGATCATATCTGCCTGCCTCTCTCTACTACAAACTTTGACATTTGCTTGTAAATAATTGCCTCGTGTGTAGCACGTCTAAGTAATTAAGAACAACTATGAATGTTTCATTTAAAATCAGTTTTGCGATCGGGATTTGATTACGATCACTCTGTTGCAGGGAGGTAAATAACATACCCTGTCCTCCTCTTACTTCCCTCATGATGACGTAGTTAGCCCGCCTCTTGCAAGAGTAAGAGAGCTATATAATATTGTAGAAGCACAAGAAAAGATCTTATACTAGGTTGTGACGCAAATGAACATCAAACCCTTTGGGGTAGCACAAATATCATTAAGAGATGTGAGTTTCATAATAGAGCACTGGAACGCACCCTCGAAACCAGAAATAGGAAAGAGGTCTTAGATCTGACTCTTATTACGGATTTCAATTACGTGGTTGAGGACTGCATAGCGTCCACGGAGGTCAGTTTCTCTGATCACAAGTACATTGATTTTAGTATTAAAAACTTCAAAAAAGAATGATATTGCTTCCTTTAGAAATCCAAGATGGGCGAAATGGGATAATTTCAGAACTAACGGGTGATCTAAGTAGAGATACTTTTTTCAATAGCCTTTTTTTGACAGATCATGTGTGAGTCGTGTCATGCTGTCATGTTATTTTTGTTAAGTATTGTTTGGCATTTCATCACGGAAAGACTTACGCCTGAACAACGTTTACAAATTATTCATTTTTATTATCAAAATAATCGTTCGCCAATTGCGCTAAGTCCATTTTTTTTAAATCCAAAAAAAAAAAAACTTTCCAGTCGACCCACGACCTGGACTTTTATTTTAGCTCTCGTTAAGAGCTATCTTTTTGCCATTGACCGATTCCCGATCCGATGTACCGGAATCATCGGTCCATATTTCTTCAAAAATGATGCCGGTGAGAACGTAACCGTCAATGGCGACCGTTATCGCGCCGTGATACCCGACTATTTGATGCCTGAAATATCGATCGGCATGGAAAAATATCAACAATCGGCTGAGCCGATAAATTTCCCGCGATCGCAAGTGCTCGAATACGAATGTAATTCTCGGCAAAAGTGGCGTTTTGAGATATTTGGCGTTAGAGGAAAAAACTTAAAATGAACTTTCATAACTTTGATGTTTGATGTAATATTGAAAATCGGTTTAATAAATCTTAAATGGTTGATACATTTTTTATAGAGTTGACGAGCCAAAAGGATTTGGGTCGTTCCGGATTGTTGATGCGATGGTCTTGGGCCTCAGTAAAGTTATGGACATACTACTAGGGTTGGTCTGTTAATTTGGTCGCTTTTCTGCTATTTCTGCACATATGCATTTTAAAATCCCTTGCGCGAAATTTTAACTCTAAAATTAACTCTAAATATAGCAAATTCCGAACCTATGGTATAATTTAGTGGTCGCTTTTTTATATTTTCATGGTTGCATAAAACAAATTCTCTTGACTCACCAAATAAACTTCGGCGGCTGAGTTTCAGCCGATGTGAGCCGCTAAAATCGGCGGCGGCGCCTGCTTCCCACACATCGCATCAATCAATGGATTTATTGAGAGAACACTTCGGTGAGCAGATAATTTCACGTTTTGGGCCGGTCGATGGGCCACCAAGATCGTGTGATATCACACCGTTAGACTTTTTCCTGTGGGGATATGTAAAGTCTAAAGTTTATGCGGACAAACCCGCTTCGATTCAGGCCTTGGAGCAAAACATCCTTCGCCAGTTACCAGTCGAAATGCTCGAACGAGTCATCGAAAATTGGACTCAACGGATGGACCATCTGAGACGTAGCCGCGGCCAACATTTGATAGACATAATCTTCAAAAAATAAATGCCAATGGATTTTCTTTCAAATGATAATACACATTCCCCATTCAATTTGAATTTTCTGTGTTTTTTTCTTTAAAAAAGTAGGGAACCTCAAAATGGATCACCCTATATTTGTTTGAGAGTACTTTGAAATGACCTTTAAATATTTACCTAAATGTTTTTGGAGAATGGAATATTCGAGGCGAAAGTTCCTTTGCGGGCGATACAAAAAATCGAAGTACGTTTAGAGGTTAACGTGAATTTGCAGCTTTTTTAGCTAAATTTACTTAGTTATCACAATAATCGGAATACGTAAACGAAAAAAGGAATAGCTCTCACGAAAAATAACTCTTATTAGAATTAAACATTTCTTAGTTCATCCAAAAATTTGAAATTCGTCTGTTGCGGACTTTATGTTGCGGACGTTACACAACAATCGCAAAATTTATTTAAAATGAAAAATTCATAGTTTTTCTTAATTAGTATTCACACGATTTTTATTGGATTCTATGTGGTAAGTCAAAGAATATCTCTCGTCATCGAGCACCATTATTTTCTTCCCTCGGACCCAGGGTTCCTGTACGATTGCCACGTCTATGTTGTCCCTAATTAAAGTGAGGATAATATTAGTTGAAACTACTGTGCAATGATGAAGATTAATTTGCAGAACTTTAATCCACATCGTCAGGCCCACCAGGCAACCCTGTAGCCAGGACAATGACTCTTTGGACTTGCAAGAAAGGATCTTGAACCCTCACAAAAGATAAACATTTTGTGCAATATTCATTATCTAATAACCTCTAAACTAAACATTTGGTTAATCTGTGATTCCATGCTAGTGGTAGATTGTTCATCGCCTTGAGTGGGGCTACCGTGCTCTTTGAAAAAGTTGACTGCTAAGAACCTTAATACCAGATCATATAAATACTTAATAGTGCATATAAATACCATACATAATATTTAGTGCAGTGTAAGGCTATCATTGTACCTACAGTCAGGTAAAAATGGGCATTATTGCCATGACCATTTTGGCACCTCCCACATAAAATGGCCCAATCATACAAAAGATGTGATGAAGTCAAAAATAAAATTCGTAGGTTAATATTAAAAACTCTGACCCTGTTGTGTGCACCTGTAAAGAACACGCTGCACTTAAATTCTGCACAATGAAAATTTCCATTGCTCCAGAATTTTCCGAAAAATTAGCTGAAACTATACACTTAACGTTTTTTGAGAATATCGACCAATGTACAAACATTAACGATACCTTAATATTGACTCTAATAACTTAAAAAACAATCTTGTTTCCGATATATTCAATATTTAAATATTCCCAGGCCCACTTATTATTTCCCGCCCAATTTTGTTGAAATTTCTAATATTGACTTACCATTCTAACATCGTTCTTCTACAGGAAATATTTTCCGAGATTTTAAATTTTTAAATAATGGTCCGCTCATTTTTACCACATCCCCTAATCCGATCCTGTCCATTGTTTGTGAAGCTTTTGATATTAACTCCACAAACTTATGTAACATTCATTACTTTCCCAGCAAAAAAAGAGCATCCAAAGAAGCAATAAAAATCCCCAACTTATGATCCGGAAGTTGTTCTAATTTTGATTTTCACCAATGAATTTAACAAGGGGTTGTCCCGCCGGGGAAGCGCTTCTTTGTCACCACTTTTGCACAACTCCTTTTAAAGCACTGTAGGATTTGCTTTTTTGGTGTTGTATTTATTTGATGAACGTATGTCGTTCTTATTAACATCTTTGGGTCCAGAGATCTCTTATTTTAAAGGAATACAAATTTTGAAATTGGTTCGGAAGGGAACGTTTAAATAATTGGCCAAAGAGATAAACGGTCATATATATGTAAGTATGTTTACGACATTCAAAGATGTTTGTAATCTGTATGGTGACCCCATAGTGTAACTTCTAGCAAAATTTTCGCAAATGATCAACATTCTCACTAATAAAAAAGTATTTTTATTTTACACTTTAATACATTTGAGTGGCGCTATGTAATTTCCCGGTTCAGATAGTAGTAAAGTACCACCGTGTGGTACAGTAAGTATGGTATATTATATTTAATTAACATAATTTCTTTTAAAATTATTTAATTCTAACCTACACCACACTGTGGTACAATTTATTATAATTTTATGCATTTGTTTCTAACACCCAAAATGAGAAGAGATATTAACAACCATCGTTTATTATACCAATCGACTTAGAATCACTTTCTGAAGCGATTTAGCTATGTTAGTCTGTGCATGCATTCTTGTAATCAATGTGCAGGTCACAAATATAGTCCGATCTCAAAGAAATTTTGCACATATCTTTATTTTGGGACAAGACAATTCGTATTGAAATAGAAAGACAATCCGTATTTAGATATAGGACCTGTTTCTGTAACTTATTTTCTTTCATCTACGGCGAACGATCAAAAATCTCTCAACTATTTGAATATCAGTTTAGAACCAGATATCGTAATATATATGAATGGAATGTACCTTCGATTTAGCTTATACCCTCTATAGAAGATATAATTTTCTTTCGATATCCATGAAATTTGGTAAAGAGTATCTTATTTTAACAGTTAATATCTGTGTGAACAATATCGGTTCAAATTTACATATAGCCCCACATAGTCGCATGGATGTGTTCCTTCCGATTTGGCATCTAAGCTCCATAGAAGTCATATTTTAGTCAAATGTACTATATTTTGCACAAAGAATTTTTTAATCCGAGAATAAACAATCACTAGCAAGGTTGGAAAAATGTGTTTTCATATTTTACTTCAGATCATTATAAAATTTGGCAGAGATTAGTTTATAGAATCATGAACACTGCGAAATTTGACAAAAAATTGATACCATTCAGATAAAGGTCAAATTTAAATACAGACCCCATAAAGAATTTTGCATCTAAAATAGCTGTCAAACACGATTGACAAAAATCAAAACAGCAACAAGAGAACAACTTCAAAGGTTAAATAGATGAATACAGTACGTTCTGTTTAATACAATGTGGGTTACGCCTTTTGTGTTTTATCAAAAACGAGCACTTGATGTTACGTATTTTTTTTGGGCGAAAAACGAATTTTTATTTTTTGAGGGTTATACTCTTGGACATTTCTGGTGACGATATATCAACATTTTTGGAAAGTATAAAGTGTTATTAATAAATTCAGTTTTTATCGCAATCCAATGTACTACAATTCCACAATTTAACATATTTCGAAGAAAATCAGCATACTTTGAAATGACTTTATGTTATTTTAATCGACTATGAAAAAGTCGACTTTTAGGTCCGATTAATCGACTTATCTATTTCTTCCCTTTAGCACTATAGAAGCAGTATTTTACATATATTTCATATTAATGAGTAAATTCGTTTTAGAGGTATGGTTCCTTCGGCAAAGTTTCTTATTTTGATCCCTAGAATACGATTTTCGCAGAGCACTTCACTGAGTGGGGGTCGGTCATACATTTGGACTCGATTGGAGCACTCTAAATGGGTCAAAGTGGGATTTTTTCCGGGACATCAGAATTCGTTTTAGAGGTATGGTTCCTTCGGCAAAGTTTCTTATTTTGATCCCTAGAATACGATTTTCACTGAGCAATGGGCGATTTTTAAATCGACCCGCCCTAATGTTTATATATATACAAATAAAATTATTGTTTAGTAATTTCTCCAATTTAAATGTAAATGTTGGCCATTAATACGTCTAACGTGGCCCATTCGGAAGGTCCAATTTGGGAGACTCGTTCGAGCATAGCGATTGCGAATCGTCAATCGTAGGTGTGTTATTCCTGAAGACCTCAGACTTTTCATATCCCAGAGAAAATAGTCCAAAAGTGTGATATGGCACGATGTAGGTGTCAAATTTACCGTAGCAATACGTGAAATTAAGTGCTCACCAAAATGATTTCTCAACAAGGTCATTGTTTTACGCGCTGTTTGGCTCGTAGCCCCAAGCGACCAACGATTCTACCTACTCATAAACCACACTATACCGTTGTTTTTAATGGATGTAATACCCAAATAAGGCTATTTTGTTTACTAACGTATCCATTAAGCTACAAATGTGATTCATCACTTATCAAAACACCGGATTTTCATTTGGAGGCGCTGTTGTGATGTGAGTCTTTCCATAATGACTTGTCAAACGATACTGAACAAACCCACACCCCCCCCCCCAACTGATTTAGAATTAACAATTTGTACTTTAATGTTTAAAATGTGTTTCTTGTTCCAAAAAGTACATCAAAGACTAAGAAATGAACCGTTGTTTACCTTAAATGTTTATGTCTGAAATGTAGTAAATTCTAGCATATAATTTAGTAAAAGTAAGTCAAAGCCGGAAAATTTGACTGGTATCAAGACCATTTCATAATTAGAAAAAAGCGCTTGAGGTATTTCGTCACCACTCATGTAGATAAGCAAGCCTCAGCGTCCAATTAAGCAATGGATCAAACAGTCGTCCTTTGTGGTCGACAAGGCTTAGCTCTAAGAGGAAGTTGTGATACAGGTAATTGTGGTGGCAATTGTAGGGCCTTGCTAAGGTATCGGGCGATAAATGATTCAAATTTGAATAGTCACTTGACAAATTCACCACGAAATGCAATGTATATGCTTATATCGTGTTCAAAATGAAATGAATAGTATTTGCCAATCTATGTACACACGATTGTCAGATCTAACAATATTGTCGGGCAAATGGCGGAAAAATGCAGTCCTTTGAACTTACAACCGTGTTAACATACAAGTTGTGTCTTGCAACGTTGGCAGAAAAGTTTTGGCAAAAGTGTAAACACACAACGTTGGCATTGCGAGATAATTTGAAGACACTTTTGATTGTCAGGTGTGCGAAGTTTGTGCACGTGACAATGACACCATTGTCAGAGAAACATTTTATTGGCAACTCTTGCTATTGTCTGAACTGACAATTCACCTTTGCCTAACAATCTGCCATTGTCCGTACATTTGCAGCACTCTAATAGGTTTGATAACGTTGTCCGATCTGACAATCGTGTCTTATACACCGAATCAATAATTCCAAAGCTTTCACCATCATGGCGGACGAATTAGCTGATATTTCAGGGGTTGAGCAGTTTGTAGAGTTTCGTTCCAACAAAACAGTTCGATGGAAAAGGTTTGGCTGAAATTATTGTATAGTTTACGTTTATGCATCTGACAATGGCGCCATTGTCAGAGAAACATTTTATTGGCAAACATGTCTATAAAATATTTTTATTGGCAGTCTTGCATATAAATATTTACAAAATATATTGTAAATATATGAAATGGTAAGGTTTTCTTGCAATCGTCTGAGCTGTCAATTCACCTTTGCACAACAATCTGCCATTGTCCGTAAATTCGCAGCACTTTAACAGGGTTGATAAGGTTGTCCGATATGACAATCGTATGTACACAGCTTAAGTTACACTGGAAGTGCGGAGGTATCCACGCCCATTATTTCGGGTGACTCCAACTCTAACAGAAGATCTGTAACGTCCTACTCTGAGGACGAAAGCTCTACTTCTGACACAGAGGGGCTGAGGGGAGTCTCCGGACTCTTTGACGCATCTGGCGGGGACACGCTTCTCGATGATACGGACGAAGAGTTCGATAACACCCTTGTAGGGGTGGAAGTTAATCTGTCAATTACCAATGATGGTAAGAATTTTACAGATTAACCTCCATCACGCTAAAGCAGCCTCAGCGGCTCTATTGCTGCGCCTGTCCACAGGTGCAGTAGACATCGTCCTGATACAGGAGCCCTACGCAGTGGGAGGAAGGGTGTGCGGTATCAGCACACCCAACTTTAAGCTGCTTGTGGCCAACTGTGAAGGCACTCCAAGAACCTGCATTTTGGCCAGGAAAGATCTAAGTATCTTTCTCCTGGCTAATTTAAGTGGTAAAGACCAAACATCTGCTAGTCTTGAGATCGGTAATCGCATATATTGGGTGGTCTCCAGTTACTTGCCTTATAAAGCTGTAGTACCGACTGCTCTATTCAGGGAAGTAGTAGAAGAAGCAACATCTGACGAGGTCGAGCTGATTGTTGGCGCAGACACGAACGCTCATCATACTATCTGGGGTAGTACGTATATAAACAATAGGGGTGATTCGCTTCTTGACTTTATTCTAACTACCAACCTAAGTATTTGTAACATAGGTAATAAACCGACCTTTACAACAGACAAGAAGTACTCGACGTAACGTTTGCTACTGACCGGCTGTCAGACAAAATTATTGGGTGGAATGTACTGGACGACCACTCATTCTCAGATCACCATTATATTGAGTTCAAACTCGCTGAAAAAGCGCCTGAACCTGCCGTCCACAGAAATGTGAGAAAGACAAAGTGGCACCTGTATGAAAAGAATTTCAAGAAAGTCCTCAACTCCAAACTTCTGTACGAACCGAATGACAAAGCCGGTCTGGATCATCTGGTCGAGCATATCACCACATCATTCAATAGTTCCCTTGAAGAAGCCTGTCCAAAAACAAGGTACAAGGGTAAAACTAAACCCCAATGGTGGACTTCTGAGCTAACGGCTATGAAAAAGACCTGCAACAAGCTATTCAACAAGGCTAAATCTACTGGGGTCGCTAATGTTTGGGATGCCTATAAAGAGCAACTCAAGATCTATAAGAAGGAGCTTAGAAAGGCGCAAAGACGCTCTTGGTATACCTTCTGTGGCGAAGTGGAAAAGGTCTCCGACGCCGCAAGGCTGAGGAAAATATTATCAGCTTCACCCTGTACAGTGGGTTACTTGCAGGATGAGACAAATAATTGGACCAAAAACAGCGAGCAGTCGCTCAATGTACTGCTCGACACACATTTCCCGGGGAACTCCCTAACAGAACCAGAGGATCAGCAGGACAAACAAGAGTGCGAGTGGACTGCGAGCGTCGCTAGCTTGTTGACTGAGAGATCCAGAATAAGCTGGGCTATTAATAGCTTTGAGCCCTTCAAGTCACCTGGACCAGACGGCATCACTCCAGCAGAAATGCAGAAAATGTTGAAAAATGTTGGCTGGAGAAAATTTATGTAGGCTGTATCAGGCTTTCATACATCCCGAATCGTGGGAAGATATCACACACTAGGCCAAAAGGCTTCAGACCAATTAGCCTATCCTCCTTCCTATTGAAAGGTCTGGAACGACTTTTAGATTATTTCATTAGGGAAAACCTGGATACAAAACTCCTGTCAGTGAACCAACATGCTTACAATAAGGGGAAGTCTACAGAATCAGCCCTGCACGAACTTGTGAGCACTATCGAATCGTCCCTGCATTTCAAGGAATTCAATATGGTGGCATTTCTTGACATAGAAGGGGCTTTTAACAACATTCACTCAGATGCAGTAATTGCGGCACTGTCACATCTTAATGTTAACTTTAGTTTGATTAGACTAATTCAAAGTCTGCTCAACAGAAGACGCATAACAGCATGTCTTGGGTCCACAACTCTAACAAGGTTTGTAAACAGAGGGACCCCACAAGGAGGAGTACTGTCTCCACTAATTTGGAACCTAGCGGTGAATGAAATTCTGCTAGATCTAGAACGTTGTGGCTGCAAGGTCGTGGCATATGCGGACGACGTTGCAATCGCAGTGAGTGGCAAATTCGAAAACGTCCTCCGAGACATTCTACAGGTGGCTCTGAACAAATTGGCTAGATGGGCCAGAAGCAGCGGTTTGGGCATAAATCCAAACAAGACAGAATTGGTTCTCTTTACTAGGATGAATAAAGTCCCACATGTGCATCCTCCACCTCGGATAAATGGAACAGATCTAGTCTTTTCTGAAAGTGCAAAATTTTTAGGAATAATTCTAGATAGAAAACTGTTATTTAGACTTAATGTATTGGAACGCGTAAGGAAGGCTAACGTCGCCTTATATTCCTGCAAAAAGGCTGTTGGGTCGCGGTGGGGCCTCTCTCCTAAAATCGTCCACTGGATATATATAGCAGTAGTTCGTCCTATACTGCTATACGACATTGTGGTATGGTGGACGGCAACTGACAAACTAACCATCACCAACCTACTAACAAAGGTTCAGAGAACTGCCTGCCTGAGCATAAGCGGAGCCTTAAGGACTACAGCGACCGAGTCTCTACAAGCCCTACTCCATATACTGCCGATTAATATTGTGGCGAGAGAAGTTGCAACCAAAGCGGCAATAAGATTAAACTGCCTATCAATGTGGAGGTACAAAAACTACGGTCACATGAGAATATCAAAGTGTAGTGCTATGGTAACCGACCGAGTGGACTATATACCAACGGTGTACACCTTCGAGAGAAATTACATCACTATGATTCCCGCGAGAGATGAATGGGTTGGAAGAAACCCAGGTAATAGAAACCATCTCCACTTTTACACGGATGGTTCGAAGCTTGATGAAAAGGTTGGCTTCGGAGTACACTGTGCAGAGCTTAGATTGGATATAGCTCACAGACTACCAGATACCTGCAGTGTCTATCAAGCCGAAATAATGGCAATATGGGAAGTAGCCAAGTGGCTGAGTCGCAACATAGTAACCAACACTGGCGTTGTCATTTACTCGGACAGCCAGGCTGCCATCAATTCTCTGGAGGGAACATCCCTAAATTCACAAACAGCCCTCGACTGCCGCAGATCTCTTAACGAGATGGCTGAGCAGTTTAATATACACCTCATATGGGTGCCTGGGCATAGGGATATCCCGGGGAACTGCAAAGCCGATGAACTTGCTAGGAAAGGGACGACATTACAAATTCTCGAAGAATTTGCATATATTGGTGCGCCACTATCCACGTGCAAGCTTTGGCTTTGGCAAGAGGCAATCAGGCAGTCCAACGAAAGATTGACAGAAATCGGCACCTGCAGGGTAGCTAGACAAATCTGGCCAAGGTATGACCTGAGAAGATCAATATATCTCCTCGCACTAGAGAGGCAAAGATTGTCTACGTTAGTATCAGTTCTGACGGGACACTGCTTGATCGGCGAATACGCCAAAAGATTGGGTATTGACTCTAATGACTTCTGCAGAAGCTGTGGAGATGAGGAAGAAGTGGAGAGCATTGAGCACTTGCTATGCGACTGTCCCGCTCTGAGTAAACGACGACTGGACATACTGGGGTCGGCTGTTCTAGGCAGCCTAACAGATCTTTCCAGTACCGATATTCGTAATATCGACAAATTTGTATATCAAACAGGTTGGTTTCGATGAGGGGCATTTCAGCCCGTGGTAACACTAGGGGCCTAAACTGGTCTATGTGAGCTTGTATAAAGAAATACGGCTGCCACCCTAACCTAAACCTAAGTTACACTTGGCAATTTTTTCCAAGCAAGTGTAAAAGTTTGTAGGAGAGAGCTCGTTCCGCCTGCCTCTCTCTCCAACAAACTTTGGAAAAAAAATGCCGAGTGTGAATCAGGACTTATTGTTACCCAATAGATGCGGCTCTCAAATATACTTATTTAATTCATAAACCCACCAAATTTTCCAGATGATTAGGATGTAACTTTTGAAGTTTGTGCTTTTTTACATCTTCATAAATTCTGCACAACGAATGTAAGTAGATATGTTTTGATATAGGCTTCATACAACTCTCACGTGACGAAACGTTGGGCAAATGTAATAAAAAAGTTTTTTTATTTAGACAATAACCAAAGGCCTGAATAGCTTAATAAATACCAATAATAAAACAAGAAATAACCATATCGTATAAGATTTGCTTCATTTCCAAAGATTCTTCCGGTTATAGAATTGATCACAATCCATCATACTAAAGGCATATTTCAATAAAATCGGAATATTTATCCCTTCACCTTAGAGAGGAGGGTATATATCATTCGTTACGGAACAAAAGTGTAACACATCGAAGGAATGACCATAGACCCTAAGTATGTTCGGCGGATATCCCATTTGGGTAATTTTAAGTCGAATGAGCAATGTCCGTCCGTCCATCTGTCTGTCTGGTAGTCTGTCTGCCGGCTGGTGCGCGGTAATATATTTTTTGTATGCGGTAATATTTTTCTCTATCTCCGGCTAAAATCGAAGATGGGCCATATTGGTTCACTACTTCTAGTACCTCCCCTACAAAGAGTTAACATTTAGTGAAAAATTGTTTCTTTAATAACTTCCATACTACTTATTCCAATCTTCTAAAATTCCGCACATAGTATTAGTTTACTAGTAGCTATCACCTCGAGAAAAATGGGTAAGGTTCCCATGCCCCTTTTAGTACCTCCCATACAAATTGACCATTTTGCTCCAAAAGTTAACGGGTTATAACTTTAATACCAGTGCATACAAATACTTGCAATTTGGTACAGTGTTATGCTTTTTTAGTACCTACAGTCTAGTGAAAAGTGGGCGTCATTGACATGCCCCTTCTGGGACCTCCCACACAAATGGACTATTTTGCACCAAATGCTTATAATTTTAATACCAGTGCATATTTTAATAATTTAATCAACACAAAAAAAACGAATATTTTTTTGGGACTGAAGGTGAGGGGATTCTTAAGTCGGTTTACTCGACTGAACATTCTTACTTGTTTTTTTAAATACCTTCAGAAATTTGTTTAATATTTCTTTCGTTTTTGGGACATCAAAATAAACCAGAAAATTTTGTTCACAGCACTTTGACAACAATTTTGTAAACTGGTGTAACCTATGTACAAGTAAATGTGCTTAATTTTAAAGAATTTCCTCCAAAGATATACTCTTAATACTTAGTACCTTTTTCTATATCCTTGTATGACTCTGAATATTCGACATATATATCAAATAATTATTCTGAACATCGTAGTACATGGTAGTTCAGTTTGCTTGGTATCATATTATTTTCGCTGGCTATAACCAATTGCTGTTAAGAACAATAAAATTATTGAGACAACTATTTCCCTAATAATGACATAATTTGACCCCACAAATCAAATGGAATTACATATTGGCCTCAATATTCGTCGTCGCCTCACAGCTAATGTTAACATTTCCCATCAAACCAAGTCACTTCAGTGGGTTTCTTTTTTTTGGTTTTTGCTTACATGTTCCAAAATGGAAAACTTTTCTGCCATTGCTGTAGATTTGCTAATTCTATGCCCCACACAGTCAGAAACTTCTTTCGTCATTTCCAATGCAATAGGAACAACAGCAGAAGCAGTGGAATCAGCCCGTAATCATGACAGTTCAAAACAAAACTATTTATCAATGTTGAATAGTTTTTTGTCTCGGCCCAATGGAAAAAAATGAACAACTCGGAAAACGTCTGTCTAAAACTTTAAGCCAAAGTCCCTCATTAAGGATTCGAGGGAGGACAGTGAACAAGAAAAAACTCTGCAAAAGAAATTTCGTAAATGCGTTGCAATGCAACAACAAACCTTATCCTTCCCTCACTCCGACCGTCCGTCGGTCGGTCCTTCCATCTTTTGGTTGCACTACCGCCAACCAAGAAAAAATTATGACAACGCCACACATTCATGGCGGATGGCGGTCTCCAACCAAGAGGAACGAACGGAGAAACCAACCGCCCCATTGGATCTGAGTGAGACAGATGATGATGCCACAGCTGTTTTGCAGGGAACTGTTGGGAGAGGGATCTGAGTGGGTGTTGAAGATGCGACGACGACTAGGACGACGACGCATTTACAATTTGATGTCAAATGAAGCGGCAAAAATTTAAAATAAAATGAAATATTGCCGAAATTTTCTTTGAAAGCTGCTATCTTGACAGTGCTAGCGTGCGCCCAGTGTGAAGAAGAAGGGCTCTATGTGGGTCTGTGAGGAGCCACACTGTGGGGTTTGGGGAAGGCGGAGAAATTTTGGGTTTTCACCAGAATAAGGCTGCGAGATAATAACGGCGTCAGTTAAGCTGAGCTAAATGACGCCCAGGCGACATTCAGTGAGAATATTTTAAGAAAAATAAAACTGAATTAAGAAGAGGGACACAACAAAAAACTCCTCTGTCATTTAGCAAAATAGCACAAGACTGTTTTTTTGTTGCAACTGCAGTGCCATGAAAGAAGATTGAATGAGTTGCATTCGAGGTGAGATTGAGATAAGTTGGAAAAGTTGGCCTCAGGTTCAACAGAACTTTCAAGCGATAAGCAAATTAAAACAACTAGGAAACTTCAATCGAGTAAACCGACATTGTAATTAATAAATTGCAGAAGTTGGCTAAAGAATATAAAAGTACTTAGAGGATTACTACAGAAGTTATGAGGAAATTGTGGTCGAATGAAGCGGTCAGTGTGTGGGGGGGGGGGGTTCCGAAGGGGCTTGAAAAATGTCACTAATTTGCGCTAAACAGTAGATATTTCAAAGACAAAGCACTGTGCTGAATTCTAAGTGCTCCTTTTTAATGGTATTGAAATTATGACCTATTCATTTTTGGTATTCCAATTTTCCTCACGGTAATAGCGACAGATTAGACAATTTTTGTTGAAGGGCTGTGCATAACTTATCCTGGTGTAATATTGTGTCCATTTTCTGCTGACACGACAATAACCAAAAAAATAGAAAAAATCTTTTGTTACAATTTATGATAGGTAGCATCCTAACGAAGAAACCAATGCCTTTTTAAAAATAAAATATAGGGTGATCTAAGTAGAGATACTTTTTCAATAGCCTTTTTTTGACAGATCACGTGTGAGTCGTGTCATTCTATCATGTTATTTTTTTAAGTATTGTTTGACATTTCATCATGGAAAGACTTACGCCTTAACAGCGCTTACAAATTATTCAGTTTTATTATCAAAATAATCGTTCGCCAATTGCGCTAAGTAATTTTTTTTTAAATCCAAAAAAACACTTTCCAGTCGACCCACAACTTTGACACCCATGAGCAATATTTTAGCTCTCATTAAGAGCTATTTCTTTGGCATTGACCGATTCCTGATCCGACGTACCGGAATCATCGGTCCATATTTCTTCAAAAATGATGCCGGTGAGAACGTAACCGTCAATGGCGACCGTTATCGTGCCATGATAACCGACTATTTGATGCCTGAAATTGAAGCTCGTGATCTCGGCGACATTTGGTTTCAACAAGACGGCGCCACTTCCCACACATCGCATCAATCAATGGATTTATTGAGAGACCACTTCGGAGAGCAGATAATTTCACGTTTTGGGCCGGTAGATTGGCCACCAAGATCGTGTGATATCACACCGTTAGACTTTTTCCTTTGGGGATATGTAAAGTCTAAAGTGTATGCGGACAAACCCGCTTCGATTCAGGCCTTGGAGCAAAACATCACGCGTGTCATTCGGCAGTTACCAGTCGAAATGCTCGAACGAGTCATCGAAAATTGGACTCAACGAATGGACCATCTGATACGTAGCCGCGGCCAACATTTGATAGACATAACCTTAAAAAAATAAATGCCAAAGAATGTTCTTTCGAATTCCCCATTCAATTTGAATTTTCTGTGTTTTTTTCTTTAAAAAACAAGTAAGAAAGTTCAGTCGGGTAAACCGACTTATGAATCCCAAAAAATATTAGTAAATTTATTTATTTTTTTGTTTTAATTAAATTATTATCAATTTAAATTGCATTTAATAACTTTAAAGTATGTACTGGTATTAAAGTTAAAAGTTTGGTAAAAATGGTCCATTTGTGTGGGAGGTATCAAAAGGGGCGTGCCAATAACGGTCACTTTTCTCTGGACTCTAGATACTATATAAGCATTACACCGTACAAAATTTTAAGTATTTATATTCACTGCTGTTAAGGTTAAAATCTGTTCACTTTTGGTACAAAATGGTTCATTTGTGTGGGAGGTACCAAAAAGGCAATGCCAATA
This sequence comes from Eudasyphora cyanicolor, assembly GCA_963930755.1. Classification (NCBI taxonomy): domain Eukaryota; kingdom Metazoa; phylum Arthropoda; class Insecta; order Diptera; family Muscidae; genus Eudasyphora; species Eudasyphora cyanicolor. The sequence goes on from OZ005736.1 coordinate 214,638,955, forward strand.
ACGGCCACCTTTGTCTAGACTCTAGGTACTATAAAAGCATTACACTATAGGCAATTTCAAGTATTTTTATGTACTGGTATTAAAATTAAAAGCTAGCAAAAAGTTAGCACATTCGGTACAAAAATGTCCTTTTGTGTGGGATGTACCAAAAGGGACGCGCCAATAACGCCAATTTTTGTCTGGACTCTAGGTACTATAAAAGCATTATACTGCACAAAAATGCAAGTATTCGTGTGCACTGGTATTAAAGTTATAAGTTTTAACTTTTGTTACACAATGATCCGTTTGTGTGGGAGGTACCAAAAGGGGCGTCCCAATAACGGCCACTTTTCTCTGGACTTTAGGTACTATAAAATCTTTACACTGTTCAAAATTTCAGGTATTTATATGCACTGGTATTAAAGTTATAAGCTGTTAACTTTTGGTGTAAAATGGTCCATTTGTGTGGGAGGTACCAAAAGGGGCGTGCCAATTACGGCCACTTTTCTCCAGACTCCAGGTACTATTAAAGCATTGCACTGTACGAAGTTGCAAGTATTTGTATGCACTGGTATTAAAATTATAAGCTGTTAACTTTGGGTACCAAAGGGTCCATTTGTGTGGGAGGTACCAAATGGGACGAGCCAATAACGCCAATTTTTCTCTGAACTTTAGGTACTATAAAAGCATAACACTATACAAAGTATGAAGTATTTGTATGCACTGGTATTAAAGTTATAAGCTCGTAACTTTTGGTACAAAATGGTCCATTTGTGTGGAAGGTACCAAAAGAAGCGTGGCAATAATGCCCATTTTTCACTGTATTGTAGGTACTATTAAACCATTACGCTGTACAAAATGTTAAGTCTTTGTATGACCTGGTAATATTGTTATAAGCTATTAACTTTTGGTTCAAAATTGTGCATTTGTGTGGGAGGTACCAAAAGGGACGTGACAAATTCGCCATTTTTTCTCGAAGTAATAGTGACTAATAAGCTAATACTATGTGTTGAATTTCAGAGGATTTAAATAAGTAGTATAGAAGTTATTAAATAATCAATATTTCACTAAATGTTAACCCTTTGTGGGGGAGGTACTAGAAGGAGTGGACCAATATGGCCCATTGTCGAACTTTGCCGGAGATAGAAGAAAATTTTACCATATAGCAAATTTGAAGTCAATCGGTTACTCCTTTCGAGAGTTATCGTGCGCACCAGCCAGCAGACAGACAGACGGACGGACGGACGGACGAACATTGCTCATTCGACTTAAAATGACCCATAACGGATATCCGCCGAACATACTTAGGGCCGTAGGTCACTCCTTCTACGTGTTACACTTTTGGTTCGTAGCAATGATATATACCCTCCTCTCTAAGGTGATGGGATAAATAGATGGTGAATAAATAAATATGAAATATTTCACGAATTTATGTGTTAATTTGTGTGGTTTTCGTACATTGGTACTCACGCTACAAGCTTTTAACTTTTTGTGCAAAATGGTATCTTTGTGTGGAAGGAACCAAAATGGCCGTGGCGATAACGCCCATTTTTCACTGTACTGTAGACGCTATAAAAGCATTACCATGTGCAACATTTCAAATATTTTTATGCACTGATATTAATATTCTAAGCTGTTAACTTTTTGTACAAAATGAGCCCATTTTGTGGGAAGAACCAAGAGGGGCGGGGCCACTTCACCCATTTTTCTCAAGTTGATAGCGACAGATAAACCATTACTATGTGTGGATTTACAGAGGATTCGGATAAGTACTATAGAAGTTTTTAGAGAATCAATATTTCACTACATGTTAACCCTTTGTGAGGGAGGGGCTGGAAGGAGTAGACCAATATGGCCCATCATTGAGCTTAGTCTGAGATAGAAAAGAAGATTATCCCGTACTAAATTTGAAGTCAATCCGTTACTCCTTTCGAGAGCTATCGTGCGCTCCAGCCAGACGGACGGACATTGCTCAAATGACTTAAAATAGCTCAAAACGGTGTTCTGCCGAATATACTTGGGGTCTTAGGTCGTTTCTTCGAAGTGTTACACTTTTTTTCTGTAGAAAATGATATACACGCTCGGCACACTAAAGTGAGAGTATAACAAGTAAGAAAGTTTCAGTCGGGTAAACCGACTAAGGTATACCCTCACTTTGTGAGTAATGTAATATTGAATATTACACAAATTATTCTGTCAATTTTTGTGGGAGGTACCAGAAGGGGTTTAAGAAATACACCTATATTTCGCTGAATAGTAGATACTTTAAATACATTGCACTGTGCCGAATTATAACAGTTTATATGGACTGGTATATTAACGTTGAGATATTAAATTGTGGTATAATTTGGCCATTTTGTGTGGGAGGTACAAAAAGGGGCGTGGTGATAACGCTCATTTTTCCCTGGACTATAGGCATTATAAAAGCATTACACTGTACAAAACTGCAAGTAATTGTAAACACTGATATTAATGTTATAAACTGTTAATTTTTGGTGCAAAATGGTACCTTTGTGGGAGAGGTACCAAAAGGGGCGTGATAATAACGCCCATTTTTCAACGGACTGTAGGCACTATAAAAACATTACGCTGTACAAAATTTCAAGTATTTTTATACACTGGTATTAATGTTATAAGTTTTTAACTTTCAGTGCAAAATGGTGCATTTGTGTGGGAGGTACCAAAAGGGGCGCGGCAATAACGCCCATTTTTCACTGGACTGTAGGCACTATAAAAGCATTACACTGAACAAAATTTCAAGTATTTCTTAACACTGGTATTAATGTTATAAGCTTTTAACTTTCAGTGCAAAATGGTGCATTTGTGTGGGAGGTACCAAAAGGGGCGTGGCAATTTCGCCCATTTTCCTCGAGTTGATAGCGACTAACAAACTAATACTATGTGTGGAATTTCAGAAGATTCGAATACGTTTAATAGCAGTTATTAAAGAAACAATATTTCACAACATTTTAACCCTTTGTGGGGGAGGTACCAGAAGGAGTGGACCAATATGGCCCATCTTCGAACTTAGCCGGAGATAGAAAAAAATATTACCACATACGAAATTTGAAGTCAATCGGTTAATCCTTTCGAGAGTTATCGTGCGCACCAGCCAGCAGACAGACAGACAGACAGACAGGCAGACAGACAGACAGACAGACAGACAGACAGACAGACAGACAGACAGACAGACAGACATTGCTCAAATGACTTAAAATAGCTCAAAACGGTTTTCTGCCGAATATACTTGGGGAATGAGCAATGTCCGTCCGTCTGTCTGTCTGTCTGTCTGTCTGTCTGTCTGTCTGTCTGTCTGTCTGTCTGTCTGTCTGTCTGTCTGTCTGTCTGCTGGCTGGTGCGCACGATAACTCTCGAAAGGAGTAACCGATTGACTTCAAATTTGGTATGTGGTAATATTTTGATCTATCTCCGGATGAGTTCGAAGATGGGCCATATTGGTCTACTCCGTCTGGTACCTCCCACACAAAGGGTTAAAATGTAGTGAAATATTGATTCTTTAATAACTTCTATACTACTTATTCGAATCTTTTCTTTTTTCTGCACATAATATTAGTATATTAGTCGCTATTAACTCAAGAAAAATGGGTGAAGTTGGCATGCCCCTTTTGGTACCTCCCACACAAATGGACCATTTTGCATCAAAATTTAACTGCTTATAACTTTAATACAAGTGCATAAAAATGCTTGAAATTTTCTACAGTATAATGTTTTTGTAGCGCCTATAGTCCGGTAAAAAATGGGCATCATTGTACAGCCCCTTTTGGTACCGCCCACACAAATGGCCCGTTTCGTACCAAAGTAAACGGCTTGTAACTTTAATACCAGTGCATACAAATACTTGAAATTTTGTACAGTGTAATGCTGTTGTAGTGCCTATAGTCCTGTAAAAAGTGGGCGTTATCACCCCGCCCCTTTTTGTACCTCCCACACAAAATGACCAAATCATACCAAAATTACATAGCTCGTAACTTTAATATACCAGTGCACACAAACGCTTATAGTTGAGCACAATGCAATGTATTTAAGAATGTACTGTTTACCGAAAAATATGTGTATTTGGAAAACCCCTTCTGGTACCTCCCACACAAATTGACAGATTTATTGGTGTAATGTTATATATTACATTACTCACAAAGTGAGGGTATACCTTAGTCGGTTTACCCGACTGAAACTTTCTTACTTGTTTTCTGTAGAAAATGATATATACGCTCGGCACACTAAAGTGAGAGTATAAAAAGGGGTTATAATTGCGAATAGAATTGTCCAAAATTCGCACTTTTGAGGGTTAAATGGGGAATAATGGGTAAAAAAGGGGAAATTATGTTTCCACCGCCTAACTCAAATGTCTAGAGGTAGAATTGCGAAAATTGTTGTGATGAATGTAGATTTATTTTGTACAAGTGTGCGAGGGTACAAATAATTGGGGAAACCATTTAGTATGGTACAAAATGTTTAAATATTGTCCAAGGGTGCTACAATAGCTCTTTAATATAAACTTTTAAAAATTTATTTTTATTGATTAAATATGGGTTTGTGGTGAAACAAATTAAAATGTGGCATACGGTCCATGGTGGAGAACTGACAGAACTCAATTCCGGTGTTATTTGTTACTTTGCCGTGGCTTTTCATCAGACAAGGTTTGTTTTTGTTAATACTCATTGGGTTCGCAGTTTCAAGTTGGAATCCCGACTTAATTTCAGTTTTATATTTTCACTTTTTTTGTGTATAATTAATGTTACAGAAAAGTTATAGAAATTTATAATTTTGGAAAATTGTTTGTCCTCTGTCAACATTTTACAATCGCAACTGATCAGACTCTCCTCGTAAATCGCTGTGCACTGCAGTGTGTGCGTGAGCGTTTTAGAGCATTTGGATTATGTCGGTCGGTTGGATGTATGCGAGTGTGTGTGTCTATACCTATCTGCTCCTTGGTATCGTTGTAGACTCGATGCGTTCGTGCAAGCGCCATAATGGCAACGCATACAAAATGCTATTTTTCCCCCAGAATAAGGAAAACGAAAAATTGTTCCAGAAAAAAACACATAGAGAAGAAAAAAATCCTCGAAACTGCCAGTCAGTCAGCCATGGGGGCTTGAAAGCATAGAACAGCAGTAACAGCAAAAAATTACAAAATATTTCATCTTTTTTCTCTCCTACATACATATATTTTCTAGAGGACAAACAGGTCATACAGCGTACCAAGGACCCACACACACACGAACACACTCCTTCCGAAATCTAGAAAACATCCTTAATCAAGTTGGTGGGGGAGCTACTGCGACTGGCGATTGGGGCTGCGTTGCATCACTGCCATCTACAACAGGAGCAGCAATAGCTGAAGCAGAATTCTTCCAAATGCGAAATATTTACAGCCACCCGAAGGACGTTCATTTCCAAAAGGCAGTTGAACTATGGGAAAATGACTTTAGTTTTCCTATTTTATGTGTTCTTCGTGTTTCTTCCATGTCTTGTCTCCCCTTATACTCGTATGCTAGAGGAGCGGCAAGTAACTGCAGCAAAGATCAACGTTTTGGGATAGGGGAAAAATCATTGGATTTCTTTAGGTTTTCGGTGGATACCTCGGAAGGACGGCGGAGGGTGTCGAGACTAAGTGTAGAAGATTTTGTGTTTGTGTGTGCGTGTCAATTTTATGCAACGCACAATTGTTTGATGATACTCCCTTTTATTTTCAGGTCTTCCCGCCATTATACAGTGGGTGTTTTTAGCAGATCGATCGAAAGAAACATGTTAAGGAGTTGAACATATAAAGGGATATTATTTTTCCTACTGATAATGACAATCTTTGAAAAAACAATGTTTTGAACAAAGAAATAAGGTCACCCTAAAGTGGATCGGCCTGTTGTGCGCTCATTATTTATGATCTTTTATAACCATCAAGAGTTATAGGGAATCGGACTAGATACGAATTTCCTCAGTATCTGATAATGTGTCGGACCCAAAGTATCGGGATATTGCATGTGCAAAAGCTGGAACAGAAAATGTTTTATCGTTTCGATGTTTTCACTACATGCCCTGCATTCGGCGTTATCAGCTTGTCCTATGCGGAGCAGGTGTGCTTGTAAGCTTTACAACGAGTGATCCAAGTAGAAATTATTTTTTCAATAGCCTTTTTTTGAGAGATCACGTGTGAGTCGTGTCATGCTGTCATGTTATTTTTGTTAAGTATTGTTTGGCATTTCATCATGGAAAGACTTACGCCTGAACAACGTTTACAAATCGTTCAACTTTACTACGAAAATACACGTTCTGTGAGGAATGTGTTTCGTGCACTCCGCTCAACTTATGGTCAACATAATCGGCCTACTGAGCGTACTATTCGCAACACCATCACCCATCTTGAGACCCAGCATTCATTATTGGATAATATTCGACCGAATAGACCACGTCCAGCACGCAGTGAAGAAAATGTAGCGGCCGTAGCTGAGAGTGTACGCGAAGACCGTGAAGAGTCGAATCGGCGCCGTTCGCAGCAACTCGGACTGTATGGAACGACTTGGCGCATTTTACGTCGAGATCTTAAATTGAAAGCATACAAAATACAGCTTGTGCACGAATTGAAGCCGTCCGACTTTCCCAAGCGACATCGCGTCGCTCTATGGGATCTTGAAAAGTTCCAAGAAGATCCGACGTTTTCGAGCCAAATTTTGGTCAGCGATTAGGCCCATTTCTGGCTCAAAGGGTATGTAAACAAGCAAAATTGACGCATTTGGGACGAAGAGCAACCTGAAGAGATTCAAGAGCAGTCCCTTTATACAGAAAAAACAACGGTTTGGTGTAGTTTGTGGGCCGGTGGAATCATCAGTCCATATTTCTTCAAAAATGATGCCGGTGAGAACGTAACCATCAATGGCGGCCGTTATCGCGCCATGATAACCGACTATTTGATGTCTGAAATTGTAGCTCGTGATCTCGGCGACATTTGGTTTCAACAAGACTTCGCCACTTCCCACACATCGCATCAATCACTGGATTTATTGAGAGAACACTTCGGTGAGCAGATAATTTCACGTTTTGGGCCGGTCGATTGGCCACCAAGATCGTGTGATATCACACCGTTAGACTTTTTCCTGTGGGGATATTTAAAGTCTAAAGTTTATGCGGACAAACCCGCTTCGATTCAGGCCTTGTAGCAAAACATCACGCGTGTCATTCGGCAGTTACCAGTCGAAATGCTCGAACGAGTCATCGAAAATTGGACTCAATGGATGGAACATCTGAGACGTAGCCGTGGCCAGCATTTGATAGACATAATCTTCAAAAAATAAATGCCAAAGAATGTTCTTTCAAATGATAATAAACATTCCCCATTCAGTATGAATTTTCTGTGTTTTTTTCTTTAAAAAAGTAGGGAACCTCGAAATGGATCACGCTATATTACTACTCTCAATATTGCTTATGGTGATTTGGTTTGTGCTCCGCAAATGCGAAAATATCGCCCAGTCCACGGTATGGAGTGTTGCACCGTCAAAAAGCAGACTTGAGAACCAAACCTACATGAAAGCGTACATTCTTAACTACCAAAAAGCTGCGCAATAGTGAAGGTATGGGTTTTACTCACCGCACGATTTTTGTTCGATTGTTCGCATGCAAAATTAGCAGTGGGTGCAGGGGGATTTTTAAAATGTCGCAACATGATAATGTGATATTATTTTTCTAAAACGAAATCACCATTAGTTTCAGTAAACTACATTTTTATACCATCCACAATAGGATGAGGGGTATATTCATTTTGTCGCTCCGTTTGTAACACCTCTAAATATTGATCTGAGACCCCATAAAGTATATATATTCTTAATAGTCGTAAAATTCTAAGACGATATAGCCATGTCCGTCTGTCCGTCCGTCCGTTCGTCCGTCTGTGGTAATCACGCTACAGTCCGCAATAATAGAGCTAGGTTGATCAAATTTAGTACAAATACTTCTTATAGTTGCAGGTTGTTTGGGATTGCAAATGGGCCATATCGGTCCATATTTGGATATTGATTCCTGTTGTGATTCCTACTGTTCTATATTTTTGAGATTCGGCATGGCCGAACTTAACGCTTTTACTTGTTTCTTTTCATTTGGGTCATAACCCACAGTATTTGGACCTAAGGTTCTGAAGTGACCTAAGACATTATGGTGGCGGAAATCTGTTTTACGACATTTTAGGTTGTTTGATCAATGTCTTGCCGTCAGTCTATCTAACTGGATAGTGCGCACCATAACACTCTACTAAAGAATATTTTTTTTCCAAGCACAAGCGGAGCTTTAAAGACTACAGAGACAAAGAATCTACAAGTCCTACTTCATCTACTGCCGATGAAAACAGTTGCAATCAGAGCGGCATTGAGATTAGAATGCCTATCAATGTGGAGAAGAACTACGGCCACATGACGATATCAAAGTGTAGTGCTATGGTAACGGACCTTGTGGACTATATACCAACGGTGTACACATTCAAGAGGAACTACATCACTATGATAACAGCCAGAGATGAATAAAGTAGGTTGCAGAGTAATATGTAAGTAATAAAAACCATATACACTTCTATACGGATGGATCAAAGCTTGATATGGTTGACTTCGGAGTACACTGTAAAGAACTTGATATAGTTCGCAAACTACGATATACCTGCAGTGTCTATTAAGCCGAAATAATTACAATATGAGAATCCGCCAAGTGGCTGCGTCGAAACATAGTGACCTACACTGTTGTTGTCATTTACTCGGACAGCCTGGCTGCTATCAATTCTCTGGAGGCCACATCCCTAAATTTACAAACAGCCCTCGACTGCCACAGATCTCTTAACGAGATGGCTGATCAGTTCGCAATACACAATTTCCATCTATTTGCATCAGCACCGTCCACATGCAAGCTATGAATTAGGCAAGGAGCAATCAGACAGTTCTAAGAAATATGGACAGAAACCAGTACCTGTAGAGTAGGTAGATAAATCTGGCCATGATATGGCCTGAGAAGGTTAAAATATCTCCTCGCACTAGATAGGAAACGACTGTCTACGTAAGTGTCAGTTCGGTGTGTCGGCGAACACGCCAGTAGGTTGTGTATTGACTGCAATGACTTCTGTAGAAACTGTGGAGATGAGGAGGAATTGGACAGCATTGAGCAATTGCTAGGCAATTGTCCAGCTTAGTAAAGGACGTCTGGACATACTGGGGTCGGCCTTTGTAGGTAGTTTAACAGACCTTTTCGGTACCGATATTCGTACAATCGATAACTTTGTATATCTAACAGGTTGGTATCGATGAGAGGGATGCAGCCCGTGGTAACACTAAACTATGTGAGCTGGTCTAAAACGGCTGCCGCCCCAACCTAACCAAGGTCCACGTTTTTATGTAGTCCGCATGCAAAGGTTCCTCCAGCCATAAAACCATACATATAAACTGATTGAGTTGAGATTGCCATAGGTCCATGTTATGATATAGCTCCTATACAAAGATCCAGCTAAACACAGTTATTCTATTTATTTATTTATATGAATTACAATACAAAGTAAATTTATATTCTTATTTTAAGGTCCAGGGAAGGGCCGGTTTACAAAGACCATATGGCTTAATGTTTGCAGCGACAGACCAGAGCCTCTCGTGGGAATCGAACCCATGACCCCCGAATTCATAGGCGAGTACGCTACCAACTCACCTACTGGGGCGCTCACAGTTATTCTAATTAAATACATTCACTAACAAATTATCTTTAATGCTCCTGGTATTTGAGAATTGTATATAATTGCCAATCTTCTTTATTATACTGCAGAATGCGATCCATGGTTAAGGAAGATTCGATCTGTCCGAACTTAACGCCTTTTTTACTTGTTTTTTGTTGTAGTTAATTTTTCTACCCTTCACCGTAGGATGGAGGTATAGAAATTATTCAATTTGTTTGCACCACCTAGAAACATATTTTAAAGTATGTACGAGCGTATATGGTGGATTTCAATGTGCAGTGAGTAAATTTTGAGAACCGATGTCTTCTAATCGGAATTAAACTTGCACCAAGTTTATTCTTATCGAGATCGGCCAAGGACTGTCTGAGTTGGTCTGAAATTGTGCAGTTTTGACATAGTCTTTCATCTCCTGCAGAGGTCGCTCTAAAATTTGCTTCTTTATGCCACACAGTCCACATTTTATTGTGACCACAATTTTAGTACGAGACTTCCGATCATGCTCTGTAGTTAAAAATAAGATATTATTTTAGCAGAGTGATAGTGACCACTGTACTACTCCTGGTCGCAGCCGGAATTGGTAAAATTGTAATATTAGACATCCATAAAGTCATTCGTAACTGGGGGACGCTTTATATAGTCCTGTTTTTGTTTCGCTTCGCAGATACATAGATGCGTTTGCCTGTGTGTGACTGGTATAGTGTTTGTTAACGAAAACATTATTAGTATTCCACAAGAATCCGTTTGATAGTGCCTTCCTTTACACTCCAAACGTAGCGGACGACCCTTACCAGTCACTGGCTTATGCCACCATCAACATCAGCACCAGCAACTACAACGTCTTCTCCATCATAATCATCAAAATCCTCCTTTGCAATGCAATGCAGTGCTTTGATATTCCGTTCAATGGTTCCTAGAGGTTTTTTATCCGCTGCCTCCTCTTCTACTGCTTGTAAGGCTCCGTGTACGCGCCTGTTTTCTTCCCTAAGATTTCCAACTCATTGTTGTACCCCAAGGATGTGTACGATAAATCTTCGAAATGTTGCCATGGACTCCCTCTGCATTTGGCGTTGGTGTACAATACAAAATGATCCAAAGACGGCGGAGAAACACAATGATGACACAACACACAAATATGATGAAGGGAGAGTGAAGAACGCATTTATATACGTCCTTGGAATGTCCTTCAATGGAGCAACAACAGCAGCAGCAGTAGAAAATGTGTTGCATTTACTCCCCTAATATTCCTTAAGTTCTGCTTGCAATGAGAAAAGTTTAACGTGACGTTCACAACGAAAATGAAAATTTCCTCTTAGAATGGCAATCAAACAAAGACTCATGGCAGTCGTGGTCAGCTATGTGAGACCCTAAATCATACTGGGAAATGTTTATCATTTGTATATGCCATTCATAGGTAAATTATATATTCAGACTTCAAATCTGTGATAAAAACGAAAAGTTATAAATGAATCACCCGATGTACTTGTAGCAACAGTATTTTGTATATTCGTCCACAAGATGTTGAGTTGTCGTCTGCTTAAAGAAAGGCTTCATTGGTTTCCTGGTTCAGGAAGTTGGCAACCTCAATGACGTGCGTAAGAATTAAGGCGGCTACACCAACCAGGTCTCATTTGCGCCAGAACAGCACTTGTTTGTCACGGCAGTGTGTCTTCTTCTGATGCCACTATTGGAGGATGCTTTCCGAGAACGATATTCACCCGCTGGTTGTTAACTGTTGCTGCGACTTCGTCGACATGCGACTTCGTCCTTCAAACCTGCTTGGCACGTTATCTGATCTAGAGGCTTTCTTTTGTAACACTGCACCTAGCCCTCTAGATCGTGGAGATCTCTCCTGGTCTATCTGGGTGGTGCGAGCCTATCCGCAAGGTGGTGGTTGGGATGGTTATTGCGATAGCAACCCAGTAGATACTGATTGTAGTCTTTGGTCGACTATGATCTTCGACTCCTCATGACAGTGGACCTTGGAAGGCTGGAGAAGGCACCCTGTCGCTGTTCGTAGGGCGGCATTCTGGCAGGTCTGTATATCTTTTATAGTGTCTCACTCACATTTGGTGCCCTCACTGGCTATGGATAGTTTACCACGAACCGGCCTATCGATTTGTACGTGATCAATATGTTTTAATTGTGGGTTCCCCAAGTTCTGCAGGCGAGCGACTTAAATATTTTGTTTCTACTTATCTAAAATTGAAATACTTATCTAAATTTGAAATCGCAATTGAAATGAAGGCCGAATATGCAGAATTTTAGTAAATATTAAAGTAAAGCAAAGTTTCAGATATATCGACGGGAAAATGTGGTCTTCAGGGCCTAAATAAGCAAAGTTGAGAGCCACCTCTATATGGAAACTATGCGAAAACATACATGAGTGTGGATATATTTTGTTGTTAAGAGGTCTTGTCCAAATAAATTAAAAAGAGCATAGTTTCAGCAAAATTGATTAAAAAACGTGGCGGCTACAAGTTAAATAAATACCAGAGCCAAAACTATACGACTCCAACTCCCGGAGTCAAATTTTAAAATCATTCGATTCCGACTCCGGCAGTTAAATAACAAAAATTTCTGAAATTATATTTCTACTAAGACCAAAGTTCATGTTATTCAATACCAGTAATTAAATAAAATTGTATTATTTGTTTATCGACGCTTTACTTGCAACTTGGAACTAATATGAGAATTGTTTCAACATGGAATCTTGATAAAATTTTCATCAATCACTGCCTCTGTTTTAATATAGTACAATTTTTGAAAATTATGTTCGCTTCAGCAGATTTGTAAAAAATACTACAGCTAGACTCAGAATCATTAGCTGTCCGTCTGTCCATACTAAGATGTTCTTTAAGTACAGGCCGAAATTTCACTACGATCCTATTAAAAATTGGCAATAAGAACTCTTTCACACTAGGGAGGAAATCTATTGGAATTGGTGAAAATCGGTTCAGGTTGATATCGCCCCCCCGATATAAATGTTTCTTTAGATCTGGCCTTGTAACGCTGTAATGGAAGCTGTATTTCACATTCAATATTTTTATACCCTCACTTTAGTGTGACGAGGGTATATATCATTTGCTACGGAAAAAAGTGTAACACATCGAAGGAGTGATCTAAGACCCTAAGTATGTTCGGAGGAAATCCGTTTTGGGTCATTTTAAGTCGAATGAGCAATGTCCGTCCGTCTGTCTGTCTGTCTGTCTGTGTGTCTGCTGGCTGGTGCGCACGATAACTCTCGAAAGGAGTAACCGATTGACTTCAAATTTGGTATGTGGTAATATTTTGATCTATCTCCGGATGAGTTCGAAGATGGGCCATATTGGTCTACTCCTTCTGGTACCTCCCACACAAAGGGTTAAAATTTAGTGAAATATTGATTCTTTAATAACTTCTATACTACTCATTCGAATCTTTTGAAATTCTCCACATAATATTAGTATATTAGTCGCTATTAACTCGAGAAAAATGGGTGAAGTTGGCATGCCCCTTTTGGTACCTCCCACACAAATGGACCATTTTGCATCAAAATTTAACTGCTTATAACTTTAATACAAGTGCATGAAAATGCTTGAAATTTTCTACAGTATAATGTTTTTGTAGCGCCTATAGTCCGGTAAAAAATGGGCATCATTGTACAGCCCCTTTTGGTACCGCCCACACAAATGGCCCGTTTCGTACCAAAGTAAACGGCTTGTAACTTTAATACCAGTGCATACAAATACTTGAAATTTTGTACAGTGTAATGCTGTTGTAGTGCCTATAGTCCTGTAAAAAGTGGGCGTTATCACCCCGCCCCTTTTTGTACCTCCCACACAAAATGACCAAATCATACCAAAATTACATAGCTCGTAACTCTAATATACCAGTGCACACAAACGCTTATAGTTCAGCACAATGCAATGTATTTAAGAATGTACTGTTTACGTAAAAATATGTGTATATGTGGAAAACCCCTTCTGGTACCTCCCACACAAATTGACAGATTTATTGGTGTAATGTTATATATTACATTACTCACAAAGTGAGGGTATACCTTAGTCGGTTTACCCGACTGAAACTTTCTTACTTGTTTTTAATTTAGTAGGGTAGAATTTACTTATCAAAGAACGCATATTGTCGAATTTTATCAAATTCTGTTTAGATTTAAATTTATAAGGTAATTATCTCATATTTATATTTACAATATCTGAGCTTATTCTGTTGTTGGCTTCGTTCGGCATTTTCTTACTTGTTTTGTTCTCCCCTAAGAATAGTGTATTGTCTTGCAAAAATACTTTTTGGTTAGCTAAATATAATCAGAGCTTTCCTAAACTGTTTTACATAAAAACTCGATAGTTTGGTTAACTTTATAGATATTTTTGGCATACTTAAATAATAAAATAAAAGCAACATCAAAAAAATCAAAATTAATTTTATGGTTGATTATATTCTTATACATTAAACTACACATTCCTAAAAAATTTTAGAGTTCAATATCTAAAATTTACCATTTTAAGAGAGAAATTCAAAATGACGTCACAGCAAACAAGGTCATTAAAAAAGCGGAAAGATTCATTCAATTTTATTTTTTTATTCATAATGTACGCTACAACTAATTGCAAAACAATTGTTATTTGATATCGCCACAAGTCAGCTAGTAAATCCATAAATCTGGTCAAAAGCTTAAAATTACTTTAGTTTGTATTTTGTGGGTACCGTCATTTTGAATTTCAGGTGAATTTCATTGAGCAGAATTTTAGTAGAGATGCAACTCAGACTACTAAACATTTTCAAATCTTTGTGTTTATGGTTATAAATGACTTTTGAAATGAATTTTTATCAATATAAATTACAAACTGCAAAGTTTTAGCTAAATTTCTTGTGAAATTTGGTTTCTATAGACATATATCATATCATTGACCGATATGGCTAATCTATAATCCTGACCTGTAACTATGAGAAATAACTCTATGTATATCTATCTATTATTACACTGATAGAAAAAGCTTCGTCATGACGACGAATTTGCACATCATCAGGATTATTTTTTCGTCAAAAGTCAGCTAACGTACGGAATAATCCTCTTGATGAATATGTTACCATGACGAATATCTGTTACCAAAAACTTTCGTCCTCAGGATGATCACATTTCATCCCTACGATGAATCGAGTTCATTACCACGACGAATCCCTTTCATCACCACGATGAACACCATTCAACCCTACGATGAATCAAGTTCATCACCACGATGAATACAATTCATCACCTCGACGAATACAATTCATCACCACGACCAATCCCATTCATCATCACGACGAATACCATTCATCATCACGACGAACTCCATTCATCACCACGACGAACCTCATTCATGACCATGACGAATTCCATTCATCACCACGACGAATTCCATTCTGGTACCTCCCACACAAATTGACAGAATAATTCGTGTAATATTCCATATAACATTACTCACAATGTGAGGGTATACCTTAGTCGGTTTAACCGACTGAAACTTTGTTACTTGTTAATCGTATGATTTCTATAGTTTTGTCCATAAGTTTTGGTTTGACTACATATGCTTGGAATATTTATAGTTTATAAGTGCGACCTACCTAAAAACATGCGAAATCAATAAACCATATTCTTCGGGTATGTTCTGGAAAAGGTAAATTTTTCGCCTTAAACTAGTCATCTAAACTATGTTTCTTTTTCTGTGTGATGAAAGAAAATCTTGGTTATTCATACAATGTCCCGAGTCAATTGGAAAATCAATGCAGCATATTCTTCGCGTAGGTCTTGGAAAAGGCTTGTGCCTTTTCGCCTTAACTGTGCTCCTGGCGTTCCACGCTTTAGTAGCATCTTTGCGCTCGCCAACATATTTCGAACGTGACCGTGCAAAAATTGCAACAACAGTCATTATGTCAAATTGGCATAAGAGTGTGTGTCACTGAATTTGCAAAGTGAGTAGTACAGTTCTGCAATGTAGATGGCGTTTATGCGTGCCATCTCCACCCGTATTTTCGGAAATTCCACCCTCTGGTTGCTGGTTGTTGTCGATGGAAATGTCTTGCAAGTGTAATTTTCACGCAAAAAGAAAACTTTTCACATTTATTCAACGCCATTACCAAATGCCACCACAATTTATTCCTTATATGGCGCCTTTCATATGAGTATCATTGGTGGCATTTGGAAAGGGGCTTGCCCTGGCCGGTGCTGGGGATATGGTGAATGGGCTGTGGAAGGTTGCGGAGTTGACTCCTTAGTCTTCTCTCCCCAACAAACCCACTCCCTACCACCCATTCAACTGCACATTGCATGCATTACCCCCGGCTCTGCTTGAAATGGCACATTTATCATTGACGTGTTTTGTGTGCGTTCTGTTCGGTAGCATTCTTCTTCTTTCCTCTGGCTTTCCCGGGCTTTGCCGGTTTTTTGTTGCCCCTGCTTCTAGAATTCGTCGTCCTCGTCGTCCTCTTCGTTTTCGTCTTCTTAGTGCTCGGTTTCTTTTTGTCAAATTTATTTTGGGTGATTTGCTAAGACCATCGGAAGACTAATGTTTTAGGATTACATGGATTTAGTGAAATAAATGCGTGTAAAGTTTGTTGCTTGGGCGCAGCGTAGTGCAATGCAGCACAGTGGGTTGGGTTGGGTTGTGCTGATGGGTCTGAGTAAGTAGCCGTCCACATGCTCGTCTCTGTGGGTGGCAATTTTGTTTAGAGTCTTCTGTTTAAAGCTTTCAAGGAAATTGCTTTAGTTTGAAACTTGTGACAAATTTGTTCTATTTCATTTTTGGTTGTTGTGAATATGACAGATTGCAAACGCATTTCGCAATATTCAATGAGAAAAACTTAAGTGATTGTGAAAAATTGAATAGGTTTGTCCCTGAGAGAAGTGAAACTGTATTTTATAAGTTTTTATTTATATAATAATTAAATAGGTAGGACCTTAAGTTCGGCCACACTGAGTTTTTACAGGTTCTGTCTGACCACTACCTCATATATGGGCTCCCTCCGCCCTGTCAGGTACATGATCTAGAGATAAAGGTCCAAACCTACTAAATATAGCCTCCAGATCATCAGGCATATCGGGCAGGTGTAAACAGCATTATTACATCCCCCGTGGGTCTATCGAGGACATAGGGCAGCCACTTTGCGATTTGGTTATGGAAAATTTCATGAAAAGGATATGATCCTGTAAGCGTGGTCGTGGTGGCCAATTGGCTGATGTTGTTTTTGATTACTAACGGCATACCTTCCTCTTTACTATGAAATACAAATGCGATCATTTATCTCAAAAATGGCATTTTTCTTTGAATACCAAAATAACACCTCTTGTTGGAAAACCCTTTTTTGCATCAGCGTGTTAAGTTCGACTGCTTTGGCAATCGCATATATTTCACGAATATTCCTAATTCTAGTGGTATCCTTAAGACTACTTGTATATGCATCCAATGAATAAAAATAATATTAAAGATATGTTAAAAAAACGGATTACATAACCCTTTGGTCGGGATATAGTTATATACTCGTATATATGCTATTTCTGCCGCTTTACACACATAAATTTGTAGATTAAGGGTCTTTTAAAAGGACTGAAAAAATTAAAATTGCTTTTGGTCACGACTACACTGACCACAATCAATTCAAAATTGCTTTTGGTCACTGCTACACTGACCACAATCAATTCAAAATTGCTTTTGGTCACTGCTACACTGACCATCTTCAATTCAAAATTGATTTCTCCGTGTATACCCATACTATTCTATCTTTTAAGAGGCTTCTGAAACGACAAAAAATATTATTTTTTTTTTATAACGCAAGAACTGACGACGCTCAGTGCTCTGCTTTCATGTATTGATGTGCAAAAATATAAGGAGTAATAGCAAAATTTTGAAATTTGGTACCAAGCTGTATTTGCTCATAATTAAGGAAAAAAAATTTTATTTGGACCCAATCCGGCCACGGGTCTGGTACCCACATTAAAATTATTCCGGGTACTCAAAAATTCACCAGACTATAACACTGAATTGATTTATTTCATACATATCAGTTGCGGAGCAAATTACGACGGGATAGTGCGAGTAATTTCGGTGCCTCCTACACTAAGGGTTCAATAAATATGTAAAGAACGCTCAAGAGTGGCAATGGATTTCGACCAAAGTTTGTAAAGCGTAATAGGCTTGCTGTGAGTAAATGGAAAAACACTCAGCCACCTAGAAGATCTTGATAAATGGGTTTTTGGTCCATATATCGTGCGACCCATCAAATTAATGGGAATTTTGCGCAGATTACAAATATGGTGGGAAAAAGTTGAAGACTGACCAGAGAAAATTCCTGTATGTCAAACGCCGGGACCAAAGTGATTTTGCGTAGTATTGTACGGTTTCAATAAGTACTTTATGTACACTACTGACATAATATCATTGGAAGCGCATCAAATTATTATTATTGTTGCTATTAGGATCTCCATCAATGCATTAATGTTAACTTTTTTGCACAAGTGCTTTTTAACAGTTTGTGCACGAATAATTCGAACATTTATATTTTGTGTTTATTGAGGACATGGCATTAATAATTTCTGGCGAAAAAAAGGAATCTTCATGACTTTTTCCCGATAAGATAAAGTATTCATATTCAACATATAAAAAAATTTTATTTTTCTCAAAAATATTTTATGAATATGAATTTTTGTATTTTTAAGAATTTCGTCAGCTAGCAGACACAAAAAAATTCTGGGTTTGTTCCACAACTTAAGCGGCGGAGACTGTTTTTGGAATACAACCTAAAAAAATTTTAGATATAAATCAGAATTACTTTTCCGGAATTTTGTGCGCGAATAATTTGAACTTTTATATTTTATGTTTAAAGAGGACATATCATTAATAACATATGGCGAAAAAAATTAGGGATCTTTACGAATTTTTTTCCGATGCCTGACAATATTTAATTTAATTTTATTATCGATATAAAATGTACCATATTAAAAACAATTTTTTCATATTTTTCTCAAAAATGTTTTATAAATATGAATTTTTGTATTTTTAAGAATCTTGTCAGCTATCTGTTGCAAAAAATATATGGGTTTGGCCTACAAGTTAAGCGCTGACGACTGTTTTTGAAATACCACTAAAATATTTGAAATATTTTCAAAATTTTCCTACATAGAATCCGTCCAATTTTCCTATATAGAGGGCCAATACGAATACATCAAGCCCAAAATCGTGATAATTCGAACGATCCATACTCGAGCTATGAGGTTAAGTTTGCATCGCAACGCCCATTTGACCAATCCTAAATTTTTGTTTATACTAGTAGACTCTTTCCTTGAGCTAGAACATCAAGTTCGATATCGTAAAATCCGTTCTCGAGCTATGAAGTTGAGTTGGCCCAATTCGAATTCATCAATCCCAATAAAGCGAGAACTGAAAACTGGCCAAAATCCGATGTGAAATGTCCATGGTTTATAAAACACTCGAGGGTATCCACATGCTGGAGTTAAGCTTTCTAGCTCTTACCACTCAGCGGCCAAGTGGTCAAAAATCACTTGGCATAAAAGCAAATCTGTATGTAGGCTCATCAGTTTGTTGGCTCATATTTCTTAAAAGACTTTTTATCTAATGAAAGAGTGACAATAGCTTTGGTCACTGCAGTTTGACCTTAGGCTGGACATTGAATAACACAGTGCGACAAAATAAACTCAAGTTGAGAAGCTAATGACGCAATACTATTTTTCCTGTAGGTCTTGTCGAGTAAAACCCAAATCTTTTTTTGGAATTCCCCGGACACCCCCAAAATCCGGATTTACGGATGAAAAGCCGATTTTCTTGCCTTTTTTCAATTGAATGCCTATAACTTTGTTAACTATTAACCGAACTTCAATCTCTAGACGAATTTAGTGTTTATATGTATACCGATTTATGTTTAATGAAACTTTAATAACTCCGTCAATTGCAAACGGATTTTTAAGAGACTGGTTGCATTTGTCCGTATAAAATATACTATATATGAAAATTATTTAATCGTACGGTTATCTCACAATATAATTGATAAAAACATTGACTAACCTAAAAAATTACGGACAAAAATGAAAAAAACGTGTTTGTAGGACAAATAAACTTACATTCATACAGCTTCAAATAAACAAAATATATATCGTTCGAAAGATCTAAGTCTCTTCTTTCCAAATTAGTTTAGAGACTGAATCGGTTAATAGCTAACAAAGTTATAGGCGTTAAAATTGAAAGTCGGGTTTTACCCGTAAATCTGGATTTTGGGGTGTCCCGCAAATTTCGTAGAACAAAGGTTGTTCTACTAGCCAAGACCTATACGAAAAATAGTATCGCGGCTTTTGGTTTTAGGCCTGTCGCACTGTGTAATTGGTTTCAAATTCCATTTGAGATATGTATCTACATTTCCATTTTTAGATTATTAGCCCTTAAATAACATTTAAAATCTCTGAAATAATGAAAAGAAATGTGCTACACTGACTACAGTCAGAGAATTCGAAATTATTTTTCGCATTTATATTTGTCGTGTATATGTAGTACTTTTTTAAATTTCAATCAAATATAAGTAGATCTGGAAATGAGAATTTTGCAAATAACTTGACCACTCCGCCATTTATCACCGAGAAAATAATTCTTATAATGTACCTAATGGCAAATTTTAGCCCATTTGCTCTTATGGTTTCGGAGATCATGCGTTACTAACAAACGTACAAAGGATTTTATATATAAAGATATTGCACTTAACCGCCCCTAGTGAATATATAAAGGTCCCTTCCGATTATACTTCTTGGCGTTCTAAAAATGACAGATTGTCATACAAAGGTGAATTGACAGTTCAGACGATAGCAACAAAACCTTACAATTTCATATATTTACAATATATTTTGTAAATATTTATATGCAGGATTGCCAAAAAAAGATTTTGTAGACAGTGCTGCCAATAACATGTTTTTCTGACAATGGCGCCGTTGTTACATGCATAAATTTCGCACATCTAACAATCTGCAAATTATCTAACAATTACTTTTCTGCCAACGTTGCAAGAAAAAATTGTATGTTCACACGGTTGTACGTTCATAGGGTTGCATTTTTCCGGCATTATTCTGACAATATTCATAGCCTAACATCACCTTCATGTCACACTGAAAAAAAATATGTCATAAAATTAAAGAAATGCTCCAAAGACATCATTAGTCTTCAAAATAAGTACATTTTGTACTCAAAATTAAGAAAATGAACTTAAAATTAAGTAAATTACTTAATATTATTGAAATTATCTATATTTTAAGTACAAAATGTACTTATTTTGAAGGCTAATGATGTCTTTGGAGCATTTCTTTAATTTTATGACAAATTTTTTTTCAGTGCAAGTTAGACTTATTTTAGTTTTTTTTCGTAGGAGTAAAAAAATGTCCTGTGGTTCAAAACCTTCATTTAGTTGCAAATAATTACAGACAGATGTCATTAAAACAAGTAAGAAAGTTCAGTCGGGTAAACCGATTTAAGAATCCCCTCACCTTTAGTCCCAAATATTATTCGTAAATTTATTATTTACTTTTGCACAAAATTGCAAGTATGAACTGAAATTAAAGTTAAAGTAAATCTGTTAACTTTTGATTCAAAATGGTACATTCGTGTGCGAGGTACCAAAAGTGTGTGGCCACTTCCCCCATTTTTATTGAAGTGTTAGCGACTAATAAACTAATGTGTTAAATTTCAGAAGATTCGAGTAATTATGTAGTATAGGACGTATTAAAGAATCAATATTTCACTAAAAGATAACCCTTTGTGGGGGAGGTACTGTAAGGAGTGGACCAATAAGGCACATCTTCGAACTTAGCCGGAGATAGAGAAAAATATTACCGCATGCCAAATTTGAAGTTAATCAAGTACTCCTTTCGAGAGTTTTCTTGCACACCAGCCCGCAGACAGACACCCAGACAGACGGACGGACATTGCTCAAATGACTTAAAATGACCCGAAACGGGTTTCCGCCGAACGTACTTAGGTGTGTTACACTCCTTCGATGTGTAACACTTTTGGCTCGTAGCAAATGATATATACCCTCCTCTCTAAGGTGAAAGGATAATTACATGCATGGACCAAGAGAACACATATGAAAATTCTTTTCCACAAAGTCATTGAAAAGTATCTGCAACTATAAAATATGTCACTTTCAAAAACTAAGTATCATATACATATACATTTATAAGTAAAATACATACTTGTAAAGAGCATGTAAATACACCACGGCGGTGGACTGCACTTTTCCGTAGAAGACTCATTCTCATCGCCGCCATCACCATTAGCATCACCGCCATCATGTTCGCAATCACATCACATGTTTCTCTTCCACAAGATATTGGTTGGTTGGTTGATTGGTACTATGTAACCATAAAAAATGCTGATAAAAGCCCATTTCTCGTAGAGTGTAGTATTTCAATGCCAAAACAAGTCAATTTACGTCAAAATGGAAGCATATTGTCTCCGACACCATGTACAGTGGTTCAAGTCTATGGAATAGAACAAGTAATGATTAAATCAATATTATTGCATCCGTTCAATATTATTGCATCCGTTATCATTGCATCCGTTATCTCAAACGTTTGGAGGAAATCGGTTCAAATATCTTGTACGTTATTTAGGCTGTTTCCGTTCTTTTGCAGACACATCACATTAGTCAAAGTTCTACATCATTCGAGTAGGGTCATGTAGGATGCAGATAGCTTCGAGACAGCTCAAAATTCCATTGTGTGGCCATACTGCAATAGGGAAGTAGAAAATGTCGAACATGTGATTTCCATATGCCACCATCTAAGACAAGCCTGAATGTTGGAGAAATATCAAGAGAAAAGTGGACTATTATTACTATTAAAAACGGGAGAAAGGCGAAGTACATTTATCACTGGCAGTATCTTGGAGTTTCAAGGAGTTAGGAGATTTCAAACTTCCAGAGCAACAAATAAAGATTTTCATTTATGTTGAAGTAGTTCTAGTTCACAAAACTCGTTCATTTCAACTCAGTAGTTCACCATGTCTTTTTTCTTCAACCATGATTCCACTTTTATGTAAACAAACGCGTTTGTATATTCAACTCATTCCATTCATGTTCCAATCAAATTCTACTAATAGCGGCTGATTAGAACTAGAGATCTACTACTGAACTGAACTGTTGAACTAAAGTGAGCTTGTGCGCTAAAGAGCTATTTAACTAAAGTGAACTGGTGATATAAAGAGCTATTGAACAAAAGTAATCGGGTGAGCTAAAGAGTTGGTGAACTATAGAGCTATTGTTTTCATAATATTAAAAATAGTGTATTTCCTCCATACTGTATTGTTTTCCTCTAAACTATTTCCTCTAATTGGAGACAAAGATCTAAATCAATACTAGAGTTAACAACTAGAGTAATCCTCTATACTAAATCCGACCACTCAGATTATTCTTTATACTTGAGGCGTTCACAATTGAGGGACTAAAATCTTCCTCTACGCTTTATTCATCTGAAGTATTTTAATATACTGGAGTTGACCACTGAGGTACTGTCTTAAGTAGTTCTCTTTCTTCATTCAGCCACTTATGTCTTCCATTTTGCTGTAGTCGGCTACAGCCCAGCAAAAAAATATGGAAGTACTTCCTAAGGTATCACATTTTAAGTACTTCCACTTCAAAATAATTTCTTTTGCTAAAGTTGTGAATATGCATATTTATAATATATGAAAAGTGTAAAATATTAAAATTTTGTTATTATAAACAGATTTTTCAAAATTGAATACGTTAGAAAAAAAATCGAACCAGGGCACACCAACTTAATTATTCCTAGATACGGAGAGCATCTAAAGCAGTGCATAAGATCTAATTGTTCACAAATTAGCTAAAAAGTACTCATACGCTAATGTGTTCATATATGTATATATCTCAGGTCAGTGGTAATTCAAACTTATCTGTGTCCGTGCGCGTTAACATGCGATGCTATGCTGCCACAGTGCTTGGAGAACCAGGTTAAACTCACTCACAAAAATTTAACTTTGAAAAATTATATAAAAATTTGTTCTTTAACATAAAATAAAAAAAAACCTTAAAGCAAAAAGATTTTATTTTTTAGAGCAGGTATCTTAACATCCTAAGAGCATAAACAAATAGCATTTGCATTATTGTATGAGCCAAATAATGAACGGAATGAAGCAACAACCAATGTCGAACTCATCAGTGAAGATCATTTATAGAAATATTTCTGGATCGCAATAATCGCATCTTCACCACTTTTTGGAAGTTCTTTTTTGTTGGGAGACGACCGTTTAAAGTTTTGAACAGATATTTCGAATTTTTAACCAAAAATAGGGATCTCGAACTTTGAACCTTCTTACCCCACACGGGGCAAAATCATCTTTTTTGATATGTTTGAACCGAAAGCAAATAAATTTATCAAATAAAATATATGTTTAAATACAAATAAAATTATTGTTTAGGACAGAGCTTTTCACCAAGTGTTGTGTCACGGCCCACTTCCCAAAAAACGAAATTTTTAAAATAATAGCAGTAAACATTAGACATTATTAAAAAAATCAGTAATATTTTTAACCATTATCTACATCTATATTACAATGCAATATACGGGAATTCAAAAAAATAATTTAAAATTTTGTTTTTCTATTTTTTTGCGGATATGCCCCCATCATATTTTGGCATTATTTGTTATTTTGCAGTTTTTGTTTGTTTTGTTTCGGTATATAAAGGTTAGAAGCCTTTTGGTGGGCTTGGAAGCTTTACGCTATCGGGAAATGGATCAAAGTGCCTGTATTAAATTTTGAGTGAAAGTTAAATTATTGCTCTTAAAATTATGACTATGGCTTTTTGGCGAGTTTACTTTAAGCAAAAAATTATTATAATCTTGTACAACAAACAAGAATATCACAGAAGGAAGTTCGCTCCCTAAACGACTCAGAACATCAATAACCGATAGAAACGTTGAAGCAGTGAAGATAGTGGAAAATTGCCACATGTCTTGAGCCAACCAGATATTGAATGACAACATAAAACTTGTAGCAACTAAGCTTTTTAAGAAATATCTAATTTTTGACCAAAAGAACTGTCGCCTGAGCTAGATGGTACATAACTGCCTCATGCAATATTTTCTGATCCAAAAACTGAAAATGCAAATGAAAAGAGGTCGATTTTCCTCAAGGACATAACAAAAATCTCATACTAAGATGGCGACAACATGTATATTTATGTATAAAAATTGGTATGTGTCCATAAAAATGAATGGTGAATTCGTTTCTGCCAAAGAGTACAACATATTCGTTGCACTTTTCCCAAAAAATCGACATTTATACCAAATTTTGGAATTTTGAAATAGGAGTTATGTTTAATTCAAAATACTACATCAGTTCCACCTGAAAAGGACAAATATTTTTCAGAATTTCGCGTCAGCGGGGCAATATTTTTTTCAGAATCGAAAACACCATAAAATTCCATTATTCCAAACCTCTCATAGTAGTTTTCTCTCTAATTAAATTTATTCTAAAACTGACAAAAAAGCTCTATTTTATTGAATGTTTTGATTATTAACCAAAATAAGACTGAACGCTGAATCATATCAGTGGGTTATTGCCACTCCGAAAATTTTCCAATTTGTACATTTATTTCGAACAATATTTTCCGAATTCAATTAATGTTTCCAGAATTTGATTCGAATTTAAAAAATCTTCATATCGTTTTTTTTGAATCAAATCACGGCCCCCTGATACATCGCTACGGATCCCCAGTGGGCCGCGGACCACAATTTGAGAAGCTCTGGTTTAGGAAATATATATATTATTTAAGAAAGAATTCCAAAACTTTTGTTGCCTTTTTCGAATTTCAGTTTTGATTTTTCGTTGGTGTCAAATTGTACCTCCCAGTTATGATACCATATGCAGCATCAACTTCAGCTTTAAATCAATTATTTCAAATTTCTGAGTATTTCAAGTCATCAGTAGTTGTCAATCATCCAAGTAATTTATATTGATCCAAGATTATACGATTTCAATTATAATTATTTATTTTTTTACGAACATAAAAAATGTCTAAAAATTTAACTTTGAATTACTAATAAATTTAACCCAATTTAAGTACATTCTGAATACTTAAATGCAAATAAATATTTATTTCGGAAATAATAGTCCCAAATAAAAACTTACTGGGATGTAAACAACAATTTGTGTAGAACAACATCTGCCCAAATATATAATTTTTGTGTGTACCATATATTATATGTTTAGAGTGTACCCTAAACATGTATTTGTTTCAAGCCGAATATGTTTGGGACAATATACTACAGAAGCGATTTTTTTTCAGCGTGTAGGAGCCTTATCTTACCAGATATAACCACTTAAAGTTTTAGAAAGATATATCGAATTTTTTACCCAAAATAGTGATCACGAATTTTCATCCTTTTTGACTAGGAGATTTATTTAAGGAGATATGACCGTTTAAAGTTTTTGTCCTTTTTGACATAGGAGCGTTAATGAAGGAGAATTGTCCATTTAATGTTTTGAAACTAATTGTTGAATAAAATAAGTGTTCACGATTTTTTCGAAATCGAACATTTCGGTTTTTATGCAGTCGACTGTGAGGAGTTCTTCCGTGCTGGAATCGACAATTGAAGTTTCCATCTATACTGGAGTTGACTACCAAGGCTGTGAGATCTTCGGCAATGCTGGGTTCGACTACAAATGTCTTTCTCTGTGCTAAAGTCAAACATCGTGGACTTCGGCTGTGCTGGATTATAACACTGAGACTGTTATGTCTTTCCCAATACTGGAGTCTACTACTGATGTATTTCTGTATGCTGGAGTCGAATATCGAGGATTTGCTCTACAATGCTGGTGTCGTCTACAGAGGTATTTCTTTATGCTGGAGTCAAATACGAAGGGTCTGAGGTCCCATCCTATGCTGGAGTCGAATACGGCGCGTTTGAGGTCCCCTTAAATGCTGAAGTCAACTACTGAAGTCTTCCTTTATGCTGGAGTCCTCCCTGTTGAATTCGACCACAGATGTCTTTCTCTATACAGTAAAGTCGACCAGTGCGTTGTTATGTTGGAATCAATCGCTGGGGTTTCCTCTATACCGGAGTTGCCGAGTAAGTATACTGGACTCAACTTCTTATGTCTTTCTCTATTCTGGGGTCAACAATTGAGATGTTCTCCTATACATAAGATGACTCAGATGAGATAGGTCTGATGTCTTCCTAAATGCTGGAGCCGAATACTGAAGCTCTGAGGTCTTGAAGACTGAGGTATGCCTCTATATTGGCGTAGAATACATGGGTGCTGAAGCCATCCTCAGTTCTGAAGATAATTACCAAGATCTTATCTTGACAGGAGAAATACAGTATTGTATTTCTCAATACTGTTGTGAGACGCTGATTTACTCTAACTGAATTCGACACCTTAGGTCGACGCCACTGAGCATTTCACCTATACCTGACCTTCTGAAATGGTGTTCCACGGCCCACTGAGGGGCCGTAGCGGCATATTAGGGGGCCGTGACGCCGTGAAGAAAATTAAGCAAATAAAAGTTTTTTATTAAAAAATCGACATGGAGATTTTTTAATTCGAATCAAATTTTGGAAGTAAATTAATTGAATTTTTAAAATATTGTTCGAAACAACTGAAAAATGTATTTCGTGTCGGAACTGTAATAAACCCACTAATATGATTCGCTCATTCCCTTTTAGTTTAATAATCAAACAATTCTTACAATTATGACGTTTGCGTTTCTGGAAAAAGCGCAGCCTGACCCTTGTCCCGAGAACTGCTCCTTTTTAACACATTTTTGAAGTTTGAAAATTTGAGTTAAGTTAAATTTAATTCGAGCGACTACATTATTTCGATTTAAAAAATGCTAATATTTTCTAGTATTTAATATTTTCCATAACAAAATCGACATTAGTTGTTAAGAGTTTAATGTCCAAAACTTCTGAAATATTGCATCAAATGAGCTAACCACAACTTCTCAAAAAGACATTCGACAATGCTCCACAATCCTCAATGCTCCAATCGGTTATTGATGTTCTGTGCCGTCTGGATGCTTGTTAAAATAATGGGTCTAAAATCGAAATTTTTTTAAATAAATGTTTGTAATAATTTATATTGCTTATTTACATTACTTTCAAAATTTGATGTTATCTTGGGGTGCACGGAGTCTTAGTGATCATGGAACTGGTCCATGACGCACATCTTGGTGAGAAGCTCTGCCCTATACTGAGGTCTTTCTCTACATTGGATTCGACCACTGATGTCTTTCTCAATACTAGGGTTGGCCGCAGAGGTATTTCTCTGTACTGAAGTCAACCATGGAGATCTTACCCCAAACTGAGGTATTTCTCTATACTGGAGTCGAACATCGGATCTTCTACTAAAGCGAGGTGTTCCATAGACTGATGTATTTCTCTTTAGTGTATTCGTCACCATAGGTCCTTCTCTATTCTGATATCGACAACTGATGTGTTTCACTATTGTGAGGACTGAGATCCTGCAATACACTGCTGGTCTTTCTCTATTTTGCACTAATTCATTTCTATGCTGGAGTTCACCAGTGAGGTCCTCCATGATTTTGAAGTCGATCGATATTCCTGCCACTGATGGACCACTGATGTCTCCTTTTATATGAAGCCAGACATTAAGAGTTTTCCTCTGCAAAAGGCGTCGATAGCTGAAGATTTCCTCTCACAGCCAAGTCACTGACTCTATAGAGTAAGTGTCAATTTGTCAAAGCCATGAGATGTGTAAGGGCGTATCGAAATTATAATAACTCTGTTGAACCACTGTCCAATGCGGCACACACCACTCGATCCACTGCTGCAACAAAACTAATGGTATTCTGCTGCATCAGCAGAACGTGGCGGTGGTGTAGCATAAACGGTAAGAAAATAGTAAAGTAGACAAAAAAGGATATCATCAATGAATATGGCCACAACTACAACTGCAACGGCAAGTAGACGACAAATGGGACACTATCTGTGCAACAACGACTACTGAACAACGGCACAGTCGCCATTACCGGCCCGGCACATTGACGATATCACGCTGATGATGGTAGGAATTACTCCCGTGTTGTTTGCGTTACTCGTGACGGATACATGAAGGCTTGTTTTTTGTGCGAGGGCTTGCAATACGTAAGGGGAAGAGGAGAGGGTAGAGTGTTATTGCGGGTGTGCGAAAGGACAGGCTCACAAGTAAAGGCTACACACAAAAAAGCCTGAATATGTATGAGTAGCTATATGAGTGCATCTACATACATACATACATATGTATGCGTATGTATGGGTGGTGTGATTATAAATTCACTGTGTGTGCTCTGTGAGTGGTGCATTTTGTCAGTGAAAAAATATTTTGCGACTGGTAGGCGTCATCCACATCACCATCACCAAATGCCCCATCACCAAATGGAACTTTGTGACGTACCCAAATACATACTTGCACACACATATACCACCCGCGCTTTCACTCACTCACTCACGGGATGTCTGACATAAGCCTGTGTGTGAGTGTGCCACTGCGTGTGTATGCCTTTACGAGTATGTGTGTTTCTGTGAGTTTACGATGGAATCGAAGTGCGACCATTTTGAAATTTGCAACAAAAAACAAAATAGAAAACTGCAGAAAACATATCGGGGGAGAGTAGAAGACAAGTGAATTTATATGTTTATCGTCGCATTGGGCACGTTGCATGCCGCATGCGGCATGTTATTGCAAACAATAAAAATAACGCAAATTGATGAGGGAGTAGTGGGGCCGACACACACATATTCGCACACAGACACACTCACCGTCGCACCACCCTCAGCCCCAGTGAAACATAACAACAACATTTACTTGAAACTTGTTAGAAATAAAAATAAAACCGACGACAAAAAACAAGCATTTGCAGCAAAGAAAAATAACATAATAAACGCTTTTGACCAGGGGAAGTATCACCCGATGCAACACTGAATAAAAATTCGGTAAACATAGTTCAATACCGAATATTTTTATTTTAACTGTAAATCAAACTGTTGATTAGTGTAAGCAATTTTAAAATTATTTGTAATACCATAAGGGCTACCCTCACACAAAATTTCATGATTCTAGCTCTTACCATTTGGATTTGGCTGATGTACCATGATGGTTGATGTAAATGTTCGAATTTCGAAAAATCCAGTCAATTTCTGGGTCTACCTCACAAGGGCTCATTCCGTTTAGATTTGGCGGTGGTGCCATATTTATCCCTTTTTGTCCCATTGTGCGGGTAATAGTACGAATTTCGAAAAATCCCGTCTTATTGCACGTCTACATCCCAAAGGCTACCCTCCCACCAAATTTCATGATTCTAGCTTCAGCCGTTTGGCCTGGGCGATGATCAGTCAGTCAATCAGTCAGTCAGCCAGTCACGCAGCAATTTTATATATATAGATTGAATTTAATAACGTTAAATCATGCACCGTATTAAAGTTATGAACTTGTGGTCCAAAATAGTCCATTTTTGCGGAAGGTACGAAAAGGGACGTGTCAATGACGCCCACATTTCACTGGACTGTAGGTCCTATAAAAGTATTACACTGAATAAAATTTCAAGTATTTGTGTGTGTATTTCAAAGTTATAAGCAGTTAACTTTTGGGGAAAAATAGTGCATTTGTGTGGGACTGTACAAAATTTCAAGTATTTGTATTCATTGGGATTTTGTACAAATTGGTTCCTTTGTGTGGGAGGTACCAAAGGGGGCGTGGCACTTTCGCCGAAATGATTACTATGTATGAAAATTTACAGGATTCTCATAAGTAGACTAGAAAGAAGTTTTAAAAGTTTTAACATGTTACGAAATCGATACATCCATTCTAAGCAATGCTAAGTGCAAAAAAGTAGTTTTTCAGGAGAGGCGTTCAATGTTCGATGATTTTTTAAAATTTTTGTTAAATTCCTTTATAGTGCAAATCGAATGACTTGTACTGTTTTGTAAATAACTTTTGATTGGATTGACGGAAACACCAAATTTTGACTGAATATAATTTGGAATATTTAAAAATTAAAAATGCAATCTCCCTAAAAACATGCTAAATCGACTTAGCTTGTTTTAGAATGGAGGTATCGAAGTTTTAACCATTTGTGGGATTGGTACCACAAAGAGTAGGCCGATAGGGTTGCTCATCAGACATAAAACTAGGTTTGAATAAGATATTATCACTTATGAAATTGTAAGTCATTCGGTCACTCCTTCTCAGAGTTTTCACACACCTGGAGACGACAAATTGAATCGGAAGTAGCGATCTTTAACCTAAGCTGGAATGAAATTAAATTTGTTACTGCGCATTAAATAGAGAAAATTGGAAATCCATTGTTACGGCCCTATGCTACTCACTGGAGAAAAAGGAATAAATATATATTTTAACCCATGGAGAACCTATGTTGATTTTCTGTACATTCAACAATGTTTTTCACATAGCGTTGAGGAATAGAGTAATACCGACTAGCGCATACTTATTGTAACGACAAAAATAAGTATACGCTATTATACATATCTTCTTCCACCCTTCTAACTAGGTTATGTTATGGTGGTATATGTACAAGGTGGCGCAAAAGTAACCTTTCGATGTTTTGTGCCAAAGTCACCGACCGATTATTGTGCCAAAGTCACCGACCGATAGTCAGCAA
The DNA here is from genome assembly GCA_963930755.1 of Eudasyphora cyanicolor. Classification (NCBI taxonomy): domain Eukaryota; kingdom Metazoa; phylum Arthropoda; class Insecta; order Diptera; family Muscidae; genus Eudasyphora; species Eudasyphora cyanicolor. The sequence goes on from OZ005736.1 coordinate 214,670,309, forward strand.
TATTCCGCGTTCTGGAGCAGTGTAGCGTAACATTGTTTACCCAGCAAAATCTTGGTAAGTACCTGTCATTATTCCCTGCATTACCAAATAATGACATCTCATTATTCGCTGAATTACTTTCAGCTTATTAATAATGACTTACCAATAATAACAGAAATAAGTGATTTTTTTATCAAAATAATTTTTGGCAAATTTTTGTATAATGCAATTTTGGCTATATGTGGGTTATTGTAGAAGATTTATTTATTTTCAACAAGTTTTCCAAAAATACGTGCAAATTGAATGAAAATACCAAAAATATTTACGTATATCGTATGATGTTACACAATTGAAGAATTTTTCACATGGTGGTTTGGGTTCAGAAATTCGAAATATGCGCGACAATATGCACAAAATTACTTTCAATGGCCATCTCTACATATCTACCATATCTACTACGTATTTTGTAACTTATTGGTAATGCATTATTCAAGTACTTAAAATCGTGAAAGCATAAGCACATATTTATGTGGTATGCCTATGCTACAAATAAGTACTTATTATGCTACTTTATTGTATGCTTTTGGGAAGTACTTCCCTCCAATGACATCCCCATGTTAAAATAATGAGAAAAGTGGCTAAATAATAAGTACTTACCATTATCGAACTTTGCTTACTCGTCGGATTATTTGGTAATGAGAAATTTTGCTGGGTATTAATGTGTATTTCGCATGTGTTTACTATACAAATGTCAAAACAGAACTGACATTAGGGGCCAATCGCAATATTTATAGCATTTTCTGATAGGGGCTTACTTTTGCGCCATTTATAGCATTTTCTGATAGGAGGATTACTTTTGCGCCACCTTGTATATAGGCCAGTATATCCACACGTCGCACAGTGTGACTTTTAGCACTTTTAGGATGCGAAAATAAATAAATTTCCAATAATGATGAACGTTGGTATCAATACTTCGGATGCTCATAAAACACCGAAAAACAAAAACGGGAGTGGTCCACCCACTTTTATGCATGCATAACATTTTCATGTGAAGAAACTCTTTTAATTGGGTCAGAATATTCGATATCGACCTACGTAGTTTATTTTTGGCTAAAATGTTTATAAGCAGTTACAAATAGGTAAAATAAGATTTCGCTATAACTTTTTTTGGAAAAAATTTTGTGGGCATTTTAATTTTTGAAAAAATTTAAAAAAAGAGTTTTTGTGTTTTACGAAATTTGTAATTGCTCTCGATCGGCTGAACCGCATTTTATATCCTACACCACACTGTGGTACAGGGTATTATGACTTTGTGCATTTGTTTGTAACACCCAAAAGGAGAAGATATAGACCCATTGTTTATTATACCGATTGCCTTGTAATCACTTTCTGAATCAATTTAGCTATGTCCGTCCGTCTGTCTGTCTGTAGATGTATTCTTGTAATCAAAGTATAGGTCGCAATTATTTGGTTAAAATCGGTTTAGATTTACATATAGCTCTCGTATATATGTACCTCCGATTTGGCATATATGCACTGTATAAGCAACATTTTTGAATCGATTTGTACAAAAATTGACAGAGAGTAGTCTCGTGATACACTTAGACACAATACAAAATTTGGGGGAAATCGGTTCAGATTTAGATATAGCCCCCATATATATGTTACCCCCGATTTGACATGTAAGCGCTGTAGAAACTGTATTTTATATCCGATCAGTACGAAATTCGGCAGAAAGAGGTTTCTTATTACATTAAGGAATCCTGCCAAATTCAGAAAAAATTGGTTTCGATTTAGATATAGCCTCCATATATATGTTAGCCCCGATTTGACATCCAAGCGCTGTAGAGACTGTAAAGGGTCCGCCATCAAACGTTTTTTTTCAACTAGTGCTTATTTCGTGAATGGTAACACTTAGCTCATGTCTGATTTGACAGATAATTAGTTTTATCCTTCCGCAGAACAAATATGGTTGTATATACGCTTGAACAACGCTGGGAAATATGCCGAAGAAGAAGATGCCGATTTTGCCAAAAAAAAATCATCTTTTCAGATGAAGCTCATTTTGATTTTGGCGGGTATGTAAACAAGCAAAATTGTCGCATTTGGGGCACAGATACATTGAAAAGCCGATACACCCAAAACGAGTCACTGTTTGGTGCGGATTTTTGTCCAGAGGCATAATTGGGTAATTTTTCTTCGAATATGAGCAAGGAGTGGCCGTTACAGTCAATGGCGATCGTTATCGGGCTATGTTGAACTAATTTTTGTTCACAAAAATTTAAGAGGAGGATATTGGCAACATTTGGTTTCAACAGGACGGCGCTACGTGCCACACAGCCGAAGCTACACTCGATGTTTTGCGCCCTGTTTTTTAAGATCGCATTATCAGCCGCAGAGCTGATGTCGTTTGGCCACCTCGGAGCTGCGATTAGACACCGTTTGACTATTATTTGTGGGGTGCCCTCTAAGATAAGTGTTACGCCGACAAGCTAGAGACAATGGACGCTTTAAAGGGCAATATTCGTGAAGCCATTGGTGATATACAGCTGCACACAATCGATAATGTGCTTAAAAATTACACCGATCGTGTAGGCTACTGCATGGCCAGCCGAGGCAGCCATTTAAATGAAATTATTTTCCATTATTAACCGGAAGGATTGTACTTTCAAATAAAAAAAGAAATTTGAGAAAATATTCAGAAGTTTTTTTTATAGCATTTTCAAAAAAAAGTTATTTGGCGGACCCTTTATTTTATATCCGATCAGTACGAAATTCGACAGAAAGAGGTTTCTATTTTACATGAATGAGTTTTTAGGGAAAATCGATTCAGATTTATATATAACCTCCATATATATGTTCCTCCTGATTTGGTTACAAAGCGCTATAGAAGTTGTACTTTACTTCCGATCATTACAAAATTCTCCAGAAAGATGTTTCTCAATTTAGGAACGAATATTGCTTAATTTAGCGATTATCGGTTCAGTATTAGATATATCCACATATATGTATACTATGTTCTTACCCATTTACCAATTATTCCAAATTATTATCGCAGTGACCCTTATCGCATTGTTAGGGAGGTGTATGGTATTATATAGTCGGCCCGGCCCGACTTTCTGCCTTTCCTTACTGGTTGCAAGGTTTACTTTGTTTTAAAGTGGACACAATGCGCCATTTTATGTAATAAAAATTTTAAAAAAATTTTACGATATTTTTTTTTGAAAAATCCCAAAAAAATGTCACCACATATTCGTCGCACTCTCACAAATCCAGAACAGGAAAAATTTTTGTGATTCTCAATATTTGTAAAAGTTATGGACGAAATACCAAGACTAGTCTGACAATTTTCGTCTGTTTTTGCAAAACACTGCACAGTGGTAGGAATTCAAAAAGGGGAAATAATTCGACCGTTTCCTAACCAAACAACCGATTGTGACCAAACTTGGCATGGTAGATGAAGAGGTGTTCAAAAAATAAATGCAAAGAATGTTCTTTCAAATGATAATAAACATTCTCCAATAAATTTTAATTTTTTTTTTTTTTTAAAGTAGGGAACCTCGAAATGGATCACGCTTTACTATTGGGTATATCGAACCAATTTTTAGTCATATAGGAAATATTACATTGTTTGCGAAAATCGGTTCAGCCGATCGAGAGCAATTAAAAATTTCCTAAAACACAAAAACCAATTTTTTTAATTTTTTCAAAAATTAAAATACCTACAAAATTTTTTCAAAAACAATTTAAAAAAAAATATAGCGAAATCTTATTTAACTATATGTAACTGCTTATAAACATTAATGGCGCAAATCTGCTTTAAGACATTTAAGATCATTTGAGCAAAGTTAGTCCGTCTGTTTGGTTGATACGGACGACACTCGTGATGCGGTAACCGATTGGCTTAAAAATTGGTAAGTGGTATTATTTTTTGCTGATATAAGCTAAGTTCAGAGATGGGCCATATTGGTCCACTCATTCTAGTACCTACCCCACAAAGGGCTAAAATGTAGTGAACTATTGATTCTCTAATAACAGCTAAACTATTTATTTACATATTCTGCAATTCCGCATATAGTAAAATTTTATTGGTCGCTATCATCTGGAGAAAAATGGGCGAAGTTTCGCCGCCCCTTTTGGTACCTGCCAAACAAAAGGACCATTTTGTACAAAAAGTTCACAGCTTATATCTTTAATACCACTATATAGAAATAATAAATTTTGTGCAGCTTAATGTTTTTACAGTAACAACATCGTGAGAAAAATGGGCGAAATTGCGACATCGCTTTTAGTACCTTCCACACAAAATTGCCAAATCTTACCAAAATCTAATAGCTCATATCTTTAATACCAGTAAAAGTAATGACTTAAAAATCGGTACGGAACAATGTCTTTGAAATATCTACTGTTCAGCGAAATATAGGGGTATTCGTCAAACCCCTCTCGGTACCCCTCAGACAAATTGACACATTCATTCGCATCCGAGATCATTTCATTCGATTTAAACTTACCAATCTTTTTAATTTCGGCGTAGTCTACACTTCTTCCAATAATGCTTAAAAGAAAGTTTTGGTCTTTTGCAATTTAAGCCACTATTCAAAAAGCACAATCCGTAGTACAGACTTATGACTTAAAAATCGGTACTCAACAATGTCTTTGAAATACATACTGTTCAGCGAAATATAGGCGTATTCGTCAAACCCCTCTCGGTACCCCTCAGACAAACTGACACATTCATTCGCATCCGAGATCAAGAAATCGGCATTTCATTCGATTTAAACCTACCAATCTTTTTAATTTCGGGGTAGTCTACACTTCTTCCAATAATGCTTTAAAGAAAGTGTAGGAAATCACTGTACACAATTCACTGTACATAATAGAATTATAAATTAGTTTAGTAGGCTTAGATTTATGAAAATAGTTTTAAGTTTGTCAAATGAAAATTGAAAAATAAATATGAGAATATTTTAGTCTTTTGAAATTATCGGTTGTGTTTTATATTCGCTCGCCGATAAATTGGTGACCCCGACGCTAAAATAATTTCTGCAAGCAAATTTGTTTTTCTACACAAACAATGCAGAACGAAACTGGAGAAGCAGCTGGCACTTCTGGACGAAATGGTGCAATATCTGTTCCAGTGCCGTCACACGCAATGAAAATTCCTCGATTTTGGAAGGAGAATCCATCTCTTTGGTTCGTGCAGGTGGAAGCTCAATTTGTTTTATATCGCATTGATTCTGAGCAGACGAAGTTCCACATAATAATAGCGGAATTCGATACAGAGGTGCTGACAAATGTAAGTGACATCGTTTTGAAGCCTCCGGCAGATGTGTATACCCAGTTGAAGAAACGTCTCATCGAACATTTTTCCATATCGGAGGAAAAGCGTATTAAGCAACTCCTCAGTAATCTGGAAATTGGAGACAAAAAGCCAACCATATTGCTCCGGGAAATGCGAAGTCTTGCAAACGAAGGTGTCACAGATGATTTTTTGCGCACAATGTGGATGCAACGGCTGCCGACACATACCCAAGCTATTTTATCGACATCATCGGAATCCCTTGATAATCTAGCGAAGATGGCAGATAAAATCGCGGACATATCTCCATCAATTTCCGTTTTAAGCTTGAATAACCCTACATTTGATTTCTCGGAAATGCTAAGACAAATTGAAACATTGACTGCGGCTGTTCATCAATTGCAAAACAGATATTCCAGAAGCCGATCAAGGAGCAGAAGACGTGACAATTCCCAATCTGGTTTATGCTATTACCACCGACGTTTTGGAGACAACGCTAATAAATGCCGACAGCCATGTGTTTTCCAAAGTTCACATAAATTGGGAAACCACCAAGCCGGTCACTAGAGGCGAATAGTGACTGGATTCAACCAGCAAATCGCCTATTTGTATACGATAAATTGGTAAGAAAACTTTTCTTAATCGACACGGGAGCCGACATCTCCGTGTTACCCATGAATCACTTGAATAATGGAAGCTCTCGGCCCGAAAAGTATATTCTGTTTGCTGCTAATGGAACCTCAATAAATACGTACGGCGACGTAATTTTATCCCCAACACTCGGACTTAGACGATCATTTCCATGGAAATTTGTATACGCAGACGTCTCGCATCCAATTATTGGTGCCGATTTTTTGAAGCACTATGGATTACTAGTAGATATGAAACAAGGCAAACTCGTGGACTCTGAAACAGGAATTGACATCAAAGGAAAAGTGAAGACGATTTCGGACTATTTGGAAATTAAAACATTGGTAAATAGCTCAAAATATCATGAATTACTTTCTCGATTTCCAGATATTACAAATATATCGCGAAATATAAAACGAGCTAAACATGGCGTTCAACATGTCATCGAAACCAAGGGTGCTCCTGTCTCAGCAAGACCCCGCAGACTACCCCCGGATAAACTTAATATTGCTAAACAAGAATTCCAGTTCATGATTGACCAAGGCCTCTGTCGACCATCAAAAAGTTGTTGGGCAAGTCCTCTGCATTTGGTTCCCAAAAAGAATGGTCAGTGGCGAGCATGTGGTGACTACCGTCTTCTGAATGCTCAAACGGTTCAAGATAAGTATCCACTACCTCACATCCACGACTTTTCGCATGGTCTAAAAGGAAAATCAGTTTTTTCAACGATTGACCTAGTACGAGCCTATAATCAAATACCAGTAGCTCCCGAGGATGTGCCGAAAACCGCAATCATAACTCCGTTTGGACTCTTTGAGTTTGAATATATGACATTCGGATTATGTAATGCAGGACAAACATTTCAACGATTTATGCACGAAGTTTTACATGGTCTGGATTTTTGTTTCCCATATCTTGACGACATTTTGGTAGCTTCGGAAAATGAACAACAACATTTACATCATTTGGAAACAATATTCAATCGACTTCAAGATTACGGCTTAATAGTCAACGTGGCAAAATGTAATTTTGGTAAAAGTTCAGTGTCATTCCTCGGACATCTCGTGCAGAAAGATGGTATTCTTCCTCTCCAGGAGAAAGTTGCAGCGATTACGGATTACCCTCAGCCAAAAACGGTGAAAGAACTCCGAAGATTTGTAGCTATGGTGAATTTCTACCGAAGGTTTATTCCCAGAGCAGCAGCCACGCAACTACCACTCATAGCATACCAGATAGGGAATAAGAAAAATGATAAGACTCCGATTGTCTGGACTGAAGACGCGAAATCAGCCTTCGAGAAATGTAAGTCTGACATTGCTAATGCTACAATTTTAGCTCATCCCTGCGACAGTGAGCCAGTTTGTGTGATGGTCGACGCTTCTGATGTTGCAATTGGTGGGGTGCTCCAACAACGAACAGCAGACGGTTGGATGCCTTTAAGTTTTTATTCAAAGAAACTTTCGGATACGCAGAAGAAATATAGCACATATGATCGCGAACTGCTTGCAACATATTCTGTCGTCAAATACTACCGCCACATGCTTGAGGGACGCAAATTTATTATTTTCACCGACCATAAACCGCTGACTTTTGCTTTCAAGCAAAACTACGATAAGGCTACACCAAGACAGTTTCGTCAGCTTGATTTTTTGTCACAATTTTCTACTGACATTCGTCACATCAGTGGAGCTGATAATGTTGTTGCAGACGCAATGTCGAGGATCTCTACAATAGCAACTCCGACAGCAATTGATTACGATAATTTGGCCGAGTCACAAAAATCTGATGAGGAATTAAAAACCTTTATAGAAAATCCTGGATCATCCGCAATGGTATTGAAGTTAATCCAGATATCTCCAGATTCTCAGCCTATTTACTGTGACATTTCAACAGATAATGCTCGTCCTTATGTGTCTTCAAACTTTCGAAAAAGCATATTCGACACTCTCCATAATCTGTCACACGGTGGTGTTAGTGCTTCAACGAAACTAATACAAACACGTTTCGTGTGGCCTAACATGAAAAAGGACATATAACTATGGACGCAACAATGTTTAATGTGCCAGCGATCAAAGACACACATTCACACTCGCAGTGACATTGGCTCCTATCCATTAACACCAGAACGTTTTAATCACGTGAATATCGATATTGTTGGTCCACTGCCTTCATGTAAAGGATATAGCTATCTGCTAACCTGCATCGACCGATTCACGCGATGGCCAGAGGCGATACCTATTGAAGATATTCGAGCGTCTACTGTTGCCGAGGCATTCTACCGCGGTTGGATTTCACGTTTTGGAGTTCCCGCCAGAATATCTACAGACCAAGGGCGGCAATTTGAGTCCCAACTTTTTAAAGAACTGACCAACATTCTCGGAGCCGTACGCATAAGAACCACAGCATATCATCCATGCGCTAATGGCATGATAGAACGATGGCATCGTTCTTTAAAAACTGCAATAATGTGCCACAATTCTGCAAATTGGATGGATGTTTTACCAACAGTAATGCTCGGACTAAGAGCAAGCATCCGTGAAGATAGCAATACATCTCCATTTGAACTTACATACGGAACATCGGTTAAACTACCGGGAGACATGCTGGCTGAATCAGAAAATCTAGCACCGACCGAGGATTTCGTAATATCTCTCAAAGCAAAAATGAATGCACTGAAACCTGTTCCAGCAGCCCACAAGACAAATCGATCTGTTTTCGTGTCAAGTCAACTTGAAAACTGCACTCACGTTTTTGTTCGTCGTGATGCAGTAAAGAAATCCTTACAACCACCATACGATGGACCCTTTCGTGTACTTCGTCGATCTGATAAACTCTTTACGTTAGACATTAAAGGGAAAGAAAAAGTAACCTCTATCGATCGTGTAAAACCTGCCTTTATGTTTAACACTGATATCACGGAAGATCCCAGAATTGTAATAGTTCCTGCAAACAGACCTGCCTATCAGCATCAACCCAGCAAAATTCCACGAAGAAGTACTCGCATACGAACTCGTACTGTTCGATTTCAATAGAGATCCTGATATACCAGTATCTCTAGGGGGAGTATATGTAGGAAATCACTGTACACAATTCACTGTACATAATAGAATTATAAATTAGTTTAGTAGGCTTAGATTTATGAAAATAGTTTTAAGTTTGTCAAATGAAAATTGAAAAATAAATATGAGAATATTTTAGTCTTTTGAAATTATCGGTTGTGTTTTATATTCGCTCGCCGATAAAAGTTTTGGCCTTTCGCAATTTAAGCCACTCTTCAAAAAGCACAATCCGCAGTACAGACTTATTGTGCAGCTAAATAAAAAACAAGTAAGAAAGTTTCAGTCTAGTAAACCGACTAAGGTATACCCTCAATTTGTGAGTAATGTTATATGGAATATTACACGAATTAGTCTGCCAATTTGTGTGGGAGGTACCAGCAGAAGTTTAACAAATACACCTATTTTTCAGTAGACACGTTTAATACATTGCACTGTGCTGAATTATAAGCGTTTATATGCACTGGTATATTAACGATTCGAGATATTAAATATTGGTATGATTTGGCCATTTTGTGTGGGAGGTACAAAAAAGGGTGTGGTTATAACGCCTATTTTTCACAGGGCTATGACACTTCAAAAGCGTTACACGGTGCTAAATGTTGTTTTATTTCCTAGTGTTATCGTGCGCAGCACACAGACCGATGGACGGACGGACATTGATCATTCGACTTAAAATGACCCAAAACGGATATCCGCCGAACAAACTTAGGGTCTTAGGTTATTCCTTCGATGTGTTACACTTCGGTCCGAATGATATATATCCTCGTATTACTAAAGTGAAGGTATACAAATTGGGAAAAGCGGGCCCTTACAGTAAAACCAAAAACATTTTCCTTTTAAATGTTCGCAATTTTTAAGCACACCCATATCTTAAATGTAGCATACGAGTTGTCTCACTTGTCAAATGCTCTCTATTTGAACACCGCTCAGATACATACTTATTTTTTAACCCTCCACCATAGGATGGGGGTATATTCATTTTGTCACTCCGTTTGTAACGCCACTAAATATTGATCTGAGACCCAATAAAGAATATGGGGAAAAACACGTCAAAAGGCCCACTTTTTTTCAATTTTATTCCGATTGGGTCAAAACTTTGTGGTGTTGTAGAAGTACTATGGGTATGAGATGTGCCAAAAATACAGCTTCCTAGCATGACAGGTTACAAAGATACAGCGTGTCAAAGTTTGGAATTTTCCCCATTGTATCTCCGGACTACGTGGGCCGATTTGAATGAACTGTGGCTATTTAGAAACGCACAAAATTTACATTGATAATTGTTTGCAAATATTTAATTTTCATACTTTTTCCTCGCGATTAAATTTGTGTTCCGCGGCTGGGATTCTATAACTTTAAACAAACAAAAAACGAAGCCCGTGTGGTAAAATGGCGTTTGTCGCGATTCTATTTTCAAAAAGCGTGAAACATTTGCCTAACTCATTCGTATACCCCAAAAAACTGGCAGGAATCAAGGGTGGTCTTCATATCAAAGCCTGGCAAGGCGAGTTACACGACCCCAAAGGCTTATCGACTAGCCATTAGCCTTACTTCTTTCCTGTTAAAAACAATGGAGCGAATAATTGATGACATGGTCAAAGGTAAAATAGCGGATGACAGGCAAAAATTCAAACAACACGCCTATGTCAAAGGAAGATCAGTGGAAACAGCTCTGCATGAGGTAGTGCACCACATAGAAGAGTCCTTCAGTAAAGAAATGTATACACTTGCTGTTTGCATAGACATTGAGGGCGCATTTAACAATGTACAGACCGATACACTTATCCAGTCCTTAGACGAGTTTCAGGTTGACCGCGCGCTGAAAAACTGGATCAACAATATGCTAAGGAATAGGTGGATTATTTGTGGGTCATATGACGTAAAAATTAGAGACAAGGTAAATCGTGGTATACCTCAGGGGGGCATTTTATCGCCTCTTCTATGGGTTACGACGATACACAGTCTCCTAAAAGCCCTCACCAATGAAGGACTTAAACCAGTCTGTTATGCAGACGACGTTGTAATACTTCTAAGGGGCTTTCATCCAAATCTATTATGCAGAAGAGCTGAAGAGGCACTTAACATAGCATATAACTGGGCACAACCAAGGGGATTAAATGTTAACCCAGACAAAACAGAAATATGTCTATTTACAAGGAAAACGAAGATCCCACGTTTTACCCCGCCTCGATTCCTGAATAAGACAATTGCTATAACTAAAAAGGTAAAATACTTGGGAGTAATCTTGGATCAGAAACTGTACTGGAAAGATCATCTTGAAGAAAGAGTTACAAAGGCACACAGATGTTGGTCGTTGTGCAGAAGAGCTATAGGTGTAACATGGGGACTACGTCCAAATATGACTCACTGGCTTTACATGAGCGTGATTAGACCAATAATCACCTACGCCTCTGTAGTGTGGTGGACATCAATGGACAAGAAGTGCAACGTAATACATTTGCAAAAAATTCAACGTATGTGCTGTCTAGGCATAAGCGGGGCATTTAGAACTGCACCAACAAAAGCGTTGGAGACTATACTGCACATCCAACCAATAGACATCCGTATAAAGTATGAGGCAGCCCTCACAGCAAGACGTCTACAAGTGATGGGTGAATGGATAAATCGAGGCCACAAGTCGTACCATCAGAAGATTTTAGAATATCTAGTTGGTCACATTCAAACGCCAGAAATCTCGGACCGCATTCCTGAAGTGCGGCTTACTGCTACCTGTGATACGTTTGTGCCAGACAGACGCTCCTGGGAAAATGGAACTTTGGCCCATGTGCCAGCGGGAACCAGCTGCTACACGGATGGGTCCAAGCGAGGAGGAAGGACGGGTCTGGGACTTTTTATTGATGAACCAGAAGTCGAACTTCACTTCCGCCTCCCTGACCATAACACGGTATTTCAAGCAGAAGTTCGAGCAATCACGGAGTGTGTGAACTGGCTCAGTAACACGACAAAGCCTAAATATGCCAACATCTTCACAGATAGCCAAATGGCGATTAAAGCAGAACTGTGTTGGACTGTAAAAGAACGATAAATGATTACTCAGCCCATGGTCAATTGCGTATTTGCTGGGTACCAGGACACAACGGAGTGATTGGAAATGAACGGGCAAACAACTTGGCTTCAAAGGGCATATAACTTCGAGTAATAAACTTGGAAAATTGGAAACCTTTCGAAGCCACGAAAAATGAGTTGAAGCACTGGGCAGGGATGCTCATAAAACTGTGTGGAATAGCGCAACAGTAGGAGCAACTGTAAAGATACTGTGGGGTGACCCAAATGAAAAGAAAACAAGAAGTCTTCTGAAACTAAACAAGATCGATATTAGTAAGATGATGAGTGTTCTAACGGGACACTCAAGCTTACAAGCACATCTTCATCGCATAGGACTAGCAGGAAACGGCGAATGCAGGGCATGCAGAGAAAACATCGAAACGATGGAACATTTTCTGTGTCACTGCCCGGCTTTCACACATGCAAGATCCCAACATTTCGGGTCCGACATATTACCAGACTTGACTCATCTCAGAGAATATGACTGGAAGATACTGAGAAAATTCGTGTCTTGTACCGATTTTCTGTAACTCGTGAGGTATAAAAAGATCATAAATAAGGAGCGCACAACAGGCCGAACCACTGGCTTAAGTGTATGTCCATGGACATGGCTAACATTTGGCTAACAATTGCAGCGCTCGTTTCATGATTTGGTCCATATCCAAAGATTTTCCCAGTAATTAAATGTTAATGTAATCCATGGTGAAGGGTATATAAGATTCGGCATGGCCGAACTTAACGCATTTACTAGTTATTTTTAAAACACTAATTAAAGTCTATATTTTTTCAAAAACTACTATTTTTAAATTGAAACAAGGAAAGATGGATTATATACCCTCCACCATGGATTGCATGCGAATAGATATGTCTACTAATAAACTCATTATACCAAATTTTAGCTCAATTTGTTGAAATTTCAGGTTTTTGTGGCGTTGCGAAGACAAATCTGGAGGGACCTTTGTATGGGGGCTACATCACAAGATGGACCTACGACTACCGTTGTTCGTGTAAAAGATACCGGGAATAAATAAACCCCAGTTACCAATTTTCAGCCCCATCAGTTGACATTTGTGTACTCTATGACTTTAAAAAGTTAAATCGGGGAGGTGCTATATGGTGGCTATATCAAACCAGCAAGGAAAGGTTAAAGTCGGGCGGGGCCGACTATATAATACCCTACACCACCTCGGCAATGTACATTATGAATTTCTTTTTGAATAGTTGGAATAATTAGTTTCCTTTCTTTTACGAAAGTACTTAGCTCCCCCGCCATGTCAAGGCTTATTCCAAAGAGGAGTTTAATATAATGTGTGAAATTAAAAATTGAACTAATAATAATATTCCACATATTTGCATTTACTGTGGTTATTATTAGCCTTAACACAATAAATAGTCCGATTTTTGGTCGTACACAATATAAGTAATATATGCAGGGTATGTTAGGTAGATACTACCTTGGAATAATTGGATTAAGTAATGTTTAAATAGCGCTTATATCTAAATCTGAACCGATTTCCCTCAAATTTGGCAGTGTTAATTCACGTAATGAGAAACCTCTTTCTGCCAATTTTTTTACTGATCGGATATAAAATACAGTTTCTACAGCGCTTACATGTTAAAATGGGGGGTAAAATATATATGTGGGCTATATCTAAATCTCAACCGATTTACCTCAAATTTGGCAGTATTAATTCATGTAATAAGAAACCGCTTTCTGCCGAATTTCGTACTGATCGGATTGAAAATACACTTTTTACAGAGCTTACATGTAAAATCGGGGGTAACATATATATGGGGGCTATATCTAAATCTGAACCGATTTGCTCCGAATTTGGCAGTATTCCTTCATGTAATAAGAAACCTCTTTCTGCCAAATTTCGGTTATAAAATAAATTTTTTACGGCGCACGATGGGAAAATATGATGAAATATGCGCGCATAGGACTTTGAAAACATCTTTCAAAAATCAATTTTTTGGGAGTGTTATTTTATTCTGGATAACATTTAATGAAAGTACCTTCAAATTTTATGAAAATATCTCCAGGCGATTTCGAGTTATGACCATTCAAAGTTTGTCTTTTTTACTAATAAATGCAAATAACATTGCGATGATAAAATGCATATACTAAAATGCTTGTAGAATTCACGTTTATTGGTGAAATGCGATAGGACTTGCAACATATAATAAAGTACTATTCATCTTAATTTTTGTGTATAAGACGTATTTTTAACGCCTTCCAACGAAGAGATATTTCAAAGTAAATAAAACAGTTTTTTTTGTTTTTCAAAAAAATTATCCACGGTAAATGGAATACAACTTTTTTGGATCACGTGGGATCACTACCATATAACATAGAGAAGAGAGGTGACTTAGGAATGAAACCAACGGTACCTAGTTTATCTGCGACTTTTTGCGACTATGGCAGATTTTTGTACTTTAAATATGTGCTTTTTTTTCTTTAAATATAGAAAATATGTGTGGGAGCTAAATCAATCTATGAACCGATTTTCCCGAAACATATGGACCAATCTTCGTGGTTAAAAAAAATAACATATGACTTTTTCTCACTTTTTCTACAAAACCTAAAAAAATATAGTTACAATAAAATATATACGCTTCCTCAGATTGTGTGTATTAGGGTGGACCGATTATTTTTTGTTTTTAATTTAACTTTTCTTTTATTATCAGTCTACGACCCATTGCATTATAGTAAAATTTCAGCTTTCAAAAATATTGTAGCCCACAATTTTATCCTATTTAAGTTGTCTTATTTTCAATTTTTAAAGCATGGCAGGTTTTGTAGACTTTTATCGCAATGTTGACAAAAATATTTTTGAACTTCAATGGTCTGCATATTTAAAACGCAGCAACACACAATAAAGCACCTGAAACAGATTTTAAACTAAATTTGGTCAGCTTTAATTTAAAATCAAGATCACTGAAGTTGGCATGATATTCGGGGTTTTACACTAATTTTTACAAAGTCACTTTTGAAGCACCACTGTGCGATAAATAGTAACAGTAAGAAAAATCTGGCTACACCAAATTATTCTCCAAAGAATTCTCTTGAAGATGGCCCAAACCGTAGGACTCTATATCTAACGGTATAGTCGTGAGATAAAAAATACAGCTATGCGCGCGTATTTACCCATTTTTTCCCATTGTGCGGCGCTTACATGTTAAATCGGGGGTAACGTATATATGGGGGCTATATCTAAATCTGAACAGATTTCTTCCAAATTTAACAGTGTTCAATCATATAATAAGAGACCTCTTTCTGCTGAATTTCATACTGATCCTAAATCGACTCAGAAAGTGATTACAAGTCGATCGGTATAATAAACAATGGATCTATCTCTTCTCCTTTTGGGTGTTACAAACAAATGCACAAAGTCATAATACCCTGTACCACAGTGTGGTGTAGGGTATAAAAATGGACTGATATAGCCCATTTTCAATCCCAACATACTTGCAGATATAAGAAGTGTATGTACCAAATTTCAGCCACCTAGCTCAAGAATTATAGATTGTAGCGTGATTACAAGAAGACACTGGATGCACTTTTTTTGGGTATGTTTGTTTCAAATTTTTTCCGGTATACCGGGAAAAATATAGAAAAAGTGCTAAAAATCCACGTTGAGCAAAAAAACGTATATCTCAGAATTTAGTCTCAAATCAATGAGCTGAAAAATACTGTACTGTGTAATATATATATTTTATGGGGTCTCAGATTTAGTGGTGTTACAAACGGAGTAACAAAATGAATATAGCCCCCATCCTATGGTGGAGGGTATAAAAATGTGGGCATCTAAAATAGATTGAACGTTGATTGTCTTTTAACAGAACCGTTCTGTGGGTTTTCTTCCCTGGGTTTGTTTTTCTCAAACTAAACATAGAAAAAAGCATTTGACATGTTAGTGCATGAAGGCCATCAAAGGCAATTCTCTTACGTTTTCTTTTGTACGGGTTTTTTTCCAACGAAACAATAAAGTACCCCCGCTTTCGCAAGAACTGAGGAGGGGTGGCGAAGTCCTGTGTATGTAAAAGAATTTCAATCTGTGATGTGTCTTGTTTTTGTCGATCTCAATGTAATGCAATTTCCGTGAAGAATACAAGAAGAGGTGGGGGTACAAAAACCGAAATAAAATTGAAAAAAAAACATACAGTCTCACACAACGGATCAACAACATTTCTTTCGACATAACTTTTGCGGGGCGGTTTAAACGGCAACTGGACAAAATGGCGTCAACATGTTTTGAGAATATTTTTTGTTGTTCTGCACTTGCCCAAAACTCGCTACGCAATGCAACGTCAAGGAAGATATCAAGGATAGGATTTTTTAAATGGTGTAATATTGTTGTTTGGTTTTTTTTCTATGAGGAGCATAAATGAATGGAAGCGCAATGTATGTGTGTAAGTGAACAAGGGCGTATATTTGTGAGTATGGCAATATAGGGATACGTTTTTTTTAATTTCTAATATAGCCATTATATGTGTTGCGCCCTTCATTTGTTGATGGGTGGAAAAAAGAAGGCGACAGCAGCAATGACAACTCCGTACAAACGACCGACCGAGACCTACCCTAATGCGTTTCAGCTTGTTGCCATTATGGCTGACACAGTCTTCCTCAATGTGATGTTGCCATTGTTGTTGCTTTAGCTGTCATTATTGTTTTCTTCTTGTGTGCGTTTTCCCTCTTTTTCTACTTCTACTTTTGCACAAAAAGCTGGTAACATAATAAAACTCTTTAAATAAATGAAACCATACAACAAAACAGCATTTTCGAACTGACACACACCTACACATTACAGTGCTTACTCTCCCACACACACGCATACACGCGCACTCTACACACAAACCCAAGAACAAGGGCAGGACGTACCAAACAATGAAAAAAGCTTTGAATAGGTACGATACACATAACCTACGACAACATATTTCAGTTTAACCAAGGGTAGGTTTTGTCGTACATTAAACCGAAGCACATAACCTCATTACACCCCACAATGTCCTTCACAGAGCCACATACACATACACTCTCACAATATTCCACTTCGCTATGGCTCCTTCAACGACATAGCATATCCCTTTTGGGAATGCCAATGCGTTCGTATTCTTCAAGGATACGGCTTTATGGGGTGCGCAAAATAAAATATGTTTCTTTAAAACACAATGCCACCCTTCATTTAAAACAAGCTAAATGTCTGCACATACATGCTTATAGGTGTGTGTGCTGCCATAAGGATATCTGAGGCGTTCAACGTGGGTACATGTGTGGGTGTCTTAAGATTTAAGTAACAATATTATGGTGTTTCCTTTTCTACAAAAGATGTTGCCCTGTCAGAGAGCAGCATTTTAATAATGTCGCCTTCACCCTCTTGTACTGCTGATTTTTTTTATGGCCAGAATCGAAAACAAAAATGCAAAAAAGCTAGCCTTTTAATCCAATTAAAAAACTAAAAACAAAGAATACTCCACGGGGCCACCTAAATAAAGCATCAGCCCAAACCTTATTAGAAAAACCGTGCACGTGCACACGCGGGTGTTTAGACTATTTATTGGCTCGACGCTGAAAAACATCTGTTTTGTAGGGCAGCGTCAACCCCTTCGAATAAATATAGGGCTGAAATGTACAATTTTTGCACCGTGCAAGTGCGATATATTTTACAAAAGAAAACGAAACCCTTTCACAGCGCACCATTTCTTTACAAACGAAAACGAAAAAAGGCAGACAACATTTAGCATTTTTTGGCACAGAAGAAAACACCATTAGATTTACGCGACAAATTAGTTAAGTCTTGTCCTAAGCCACACGGAAAAAATCAAATTGAGTCACAAAATTAATTGAATGCCAAATCTCAAGCCGATTCGTGCAATTTTTCTCCACTAGGTGGGTCGAAATTTATATATTACAACAAAATATATTTCCAAACTAAATTTCTCAAATATAGTATGTGTTTAAGTACAAATAAAATTATTGTTTAGGAATTTCTCCAAATATATTTTATTTAAAAAAATTTTCAAAACTTTGGCTGACTTTTTATAATTTCAGTTTAAATTTTTCCTTAGTTTCGAATTGTACTTCCCAGTTACAATACTAT
The DNA here is from genome assembly GCA_963930755.1 of Eudasyphora cyanicolor. Lineage (NCBI taxonomy): Eukaryota > Metazoa > Arthropoda > Insecta > Diptera > Muscidae > Eudasyphora > Eudasyphora cyanicolor. The sequence continues at coordinate 214,688,440 of OZ005736.1, forward strand.
ATGTAGCATTAACTTCTTTTTAAATCAATAATTTCAAATTTCTGAGTTAGTATTCCCAGTCATCATGTTTTGTCAACCCTCCAAGTAATTTATATTGATCCATGATTATACGATTTCATTTATTTTTATTTGTATTTTTACGAACATTAAAAATTACAAAAAAAATATCTTTGAATTAGTAAAAATTTTTACACAACTAACGTATTTTCTGAATTCTTAAGTGCAAATAAATATTTATTTCGGAAATAATAGTCCCAAATAAAAACATATTGGAATGCAAGCAAAGATTTGTTTAGAATAACATTTTCCCAAATATATACATTTTGTGTGTACCCAATATTATATGTTTAGAGTGTACCCTAAACATATATATGTTTCATGCCGAATATGTTTGGGACAACGAAACGATTTTTTTGCAGGGTGTATACAATTTCTAAAAAATTACACATTGAATTTCTGGAAAACAGAATATTAGGATGGGATCATAGTTTTATTTAGAACAATATCCTCTCAAACATATAATATTTGTGTGTGTGAAATATTATATATTTGGAGTGTACCCTAAACATATGTATATTTCAAGCAGAATGTGTTTGGGACAATATACTACAAAAGCGATTTTTTCAGCGTGTTCTAGTACCTCCCCAACAAAGTGTTAACATTTAGTGAAATATTGATTCTTTAATAACTTCAATACTACTTACTCGAATCTTCTGAAATTCGACACATAGTAACGGGTTTTCCAATAGGGATGATATGATTTTGAAGTGACGTTTCGGCCATTTGTAATATGTCATTATCTGTCATTTGTTTTTCATTGTATTCAGTAGTGTTTACAATTTCATCATGGAGAGATATACGCAAGAACAACGATTACAAATTATTCACTTTTATTATCAAAAGAATCGTTCTCCAATTGTAACTTTTCGTCCACTTTTTTGTAAAATCCAAAATAACATTTTCCAGTCGACCTTGACACCCATGGGAAATATTTGAGCTCTCGTTAAGAGCCATCTCTTTGCCATTGATCGATTGTGGATACGTGCCACACAATTGAATTGTTGCGAGAAAAGTTTGGAGATTCGATTATTTCAAGAAATTGTGATATTAGACTATTTCTTGTGGGGTTATTTGAAGTCATTGGTCTTCCGAAATAAACCAGACTCTCTTCAAGCTTTACAAGTCAATATTGAACGTGCCATTCATGACATACGACAGTGATTTAGTGGAAAAAGTGCTCGAAATCTGGGTTCATCGAATTCGTTCCTGGAGAAGAAGTCGTGGAGGCTATTTGAATGACGTTTTATTAAGAACTTAATTGCATCGATTGTACTTCACATTAAATAAAAAACTTTTGAATTTCCTTAACAAAAAATATTTGCTCAAATGGGCGGTCCCATTGGTCCATTGGGATCGGACCCCCTCCCATTACAGCACTCTCACCAACAAAATGTGCAAGATATCTCAATTTCAAAATTTGGCTTATCGTCGGCTTAATGCTATTTTGTTCCATACGCCATTTTGTATGAACGGAGAAAAACGGAATGTATTGTTTGAGTAAAAACGGGACTGAAGAGTTACACACTTTTTATTTCATAGGGTTCCCAACAGTGTTTGTATGATTCTCATGCATTTCTATGCCATTACATCCAAAAATAAGCAAGTTGTACTTGGCATTTTGGTCCATATCCACTTTTGTTTTAATATTTTTTCGTATTTGTATTACATGGGCCACAAAAAGGGTCGATATGGAAGGACACTAATTTACATATTGTGATCGAAAGAACTATAGTATCAACTCCTAAGTCAAAAAACACAAACATGGCGTATGGACCAAAATAGCATTAAGCCGACGTTATATGTACGGGGCCACGCCCAATGCTCCGATCCCGCCCATTTTGTGATAAATCACGTAGACTACCACAAAAATATCTCAATTTCAAAATTTGGTTTGTATGGGCAGGGTAACGCCCATTGGTCCGATCACGCCCATTTTTGGAAAATATCGTAGACTACCACTAGGTACATACGCACAAAAGTACAGCTCTCTCGGTAACAAATTGTTTCAAAATTTGGCATAAATGGGCGGTGCCACGTCCACTTAATTCAAGTACCTTATTTTCACCACCGCCTACACATATACTTTCTGTGAAAATTTTAAGAAGATCTGTCCAGCCGTTTAGACTTCTATACGGTAAAAACAAACAAACAATGAAACCAACAAATACAGGTTCTCTTTTTTATGTATATTCAATTCAATTTTATTGGTATACATGGTGTAACAATTGATTTCTTATAATCTACATAATAAAGAGTTCAAGATAAGTTCATTTTCTTCTTAACTATAAATAATGGTTAATGTTGTTATTTACAATGAACTTATATACAAAATATTAATGAAGGCAAAAATGTCAAACCCCTATTTGAAATTTTAATATAAAATTCGAAACTAATCTAACTTATACCTAAACTGCTTGATATAATTGGACAAGCTCGCTTATATGTGAGTAATCGGAGCCCGAACACCTATCATAAAACGTATTAGTAAGTATACATAATCTGTCGGAAACAAGTTCTATATCAGATAGGGAATGGAGTAAGCGGGTTGAATAAAACCAAGACTGGTTGTAAATAAACTTAAGTAACTTGAATTGTAGAACTTGTAATTTCTTAATATGGCAATTCGCACTGTTAGACCAAACAGGAGCCGAATAGAAGATAATGGCTTGGAAAATTGATTTGAATATAATCATTTTGTTTTCAATGGATAACGAAGATTTTCGACTAATAAATAGGTATAATATCCTAATTAGGATGTTTATTTTGTTCGTTATATAAGAGACGTGATCTTTGATTTTATATTGGGATCGAGCACTACTCCCAAGTATGATACACTTCCCTCCCAATGTAACGGGTTTTCCTATAAGAGTGATCTGATTTCTTTGAAAAAACACACTTATTGTTAAGGAAATTCAAAAGTTTTTTATTTAAAGTGAAGTACAATCGATACAATTATGTTCTAAATAAAACGTCATTCAAATGGCCTCAACGACTTCTTTTGCAGGACGAATTCGATGAACCCAATATTCGAGCACTTTTTCCACTAAATCAAGTCGTATGTCATGAATTGCACATTCAATATTATGACTTCAAATAACCCTACAAGAAATAGTCTAATGGTGTTAAATCACAACTTCTTGGAGACCATTCAATACCACAAATTCTTGAAATAATCGAATCTCGAAACTTTTCTCGCAACAATTCAATTGTTTCATTTGCTGTGTGGCACGTAGCCACAATCAGCCAATGACAAAAAGATAGCTCTTAACGAGAGCTAAAATATTGCTCATGGGTGTCAAAGTCGTAGGTCGACGAAAGTTTATTTTTGCTCTAGTTCCTTAACGGTACGTCGGATCGGCAATCAGTCAATTGCCAAGAGATAGCTCTTAACGGGAGCTAAAATATTGCTCATAGGTGTCCAGGTCGTAGGTCGACAGGAAAGTGTTTTTTTTTTGTTTAAAAAAAAGGACTTGGCGCACGAAAAGTTGCAATTGGAAAACGATTATTTTGATAATAAAACTGAATAATTTGTAAACGTTGTTCTTGCGTATATCTTTCCATGATAAAATTGTAAACACTACTGAATACAATGAAAAACAAATGACCGATCATGGATTACTACAAATGGCCGAAACGAAATTTCAAAATCATATCATCCCTATTGGAAAACCCTATATATCGTAGTTATTAACATTTAAGCTAATTCGGGGGATAAAACAAGGCTTAAGTTTTCTTGAAAAATAAATTGCCCGATTTTTTTCGCAGTTTATAATAATTTTCCATTTGTTGAAATAAGACAACAATTTCGCAATGTCCGATTGTAAGTTCTGCATTATCGTCGATGCCAGAAAACCTGAACATAAAACTGCTGTATCATCTGCCAATTTGGATATCTTACAGTGATTATGTTGATGAATGTCAGCGATGTACAAATTATAAAGAATTGATGATAAACAGGATCCTTATGGGCAACCGGCTGGTATGGGGATAGTGTAATAATGACATCCTACGAACACTCTAAAAGTACGACATGACAGATAGTCCTGCATAGCTGTAACAAGTTCCGCAGGAACATTCAAATTTAACATTTAATAAATAAAGCCATCATCATCACAGTGTTAAATGCAGCCTTGCTGTCCTGTAAAAACATGCCAGTGGATTTCTGCTGTTGGAAATTGGATTATTATGTTGTCTCCTGAATCCATACCGCTGCGAAATATCATTTTCATCGACAAACTTTACCAGTTTATCACGTATAACCTTTTCTAGAATTTTTCCAACAAATGAAAGTAAACTAATTGGTCTATAGGAAGTTGGCGAGTCTGGTGGTTTATTGGGCTTTCTTATGGGAATGATTTTAGCCTCTTTAAATACCGACGGAAAATATCCTGGCTTGAGGCATCCATTCACTATAACTGCTAGAAATTGAATTCCCCTTTTCGGGACGCCTTTAAACACTTGTTGTTTATATCATCGACTCCTGGAGACTTCTTGCTTTTCAAGTTCTTCATTATAACCGAAATTTGTGAAAAACTTGATCTAAATTGGTCAGACAGATTGGAGCAGAGGAACGGAACCGATCAAGCCTGTCATTAACCTCCCTTAGGGTGTCAGGTTCTCTCTCTTTTACATATAGATTTAAATATTTGTGTTCCAAATATATTTTCCTTTGATTCAAAAATATCAAAAATGTTTTGCACCGTGTAATATTTAAAAAGTAGGTTCCAAATATTATTTCTTACTTTTCAAGGTTATCGCAAGCGGTGGGTTTTTCTATATTTAGCAACCCTCATGTAAAATTTTTTTAATCCAAGTTCTAATATTTTGGCTTTGATGGTGGTACAATATTTATCCCTTTTTTGTCCCATTTTGGTACATAAAAATACGAATTGTGACAAAATCGCTTCCTTTATTTATTACGATTCTACATCTGATGGTTTCGGTTTTGGCGGTGGTCCCAAATTTATTCCTCTTTTGTCTCAATTTAGCCCTGAAAAAATCACGCCCTGAAATACCCATCACGCGCAAACCGCAAAAATTTATTAATTCTAGCACTAACGGTATGGCTTTGATGGTGATACCAAATTTATTTTTTATTTATTTATTTATTATTTACATATATTTAGCTTATGATTAAAATAATAAACTATCCCCCAATTTAACAACCTCCGGTTAGAGCTAACTTACAGTTAAAAATTAAAAATTGCATACAATTTGACTGTAGGTTAGCTCTAACTGTAGGATAACCAGAGATTGTGGAATTGGCCGTAAAAGTACAATAAGGCTATGGCAACGAAGGCCCGAAACTAAATGAAACATGAATGTTATTTAACAATTATTTAAATTAAACGCATTAAGTCACTTTTCCTAATATATCTAATTACTTTAGTTATCTGTGATAAGTCATTATACTTTTCAAGTGCCGAGGATGGTCTTAAATTTCCGAATATTTCAGTTCTGATATCCTTAAGATTTCAGTTCTGATATCCTCAACCTTAGGATCATTACAGAAAGGACAAATTAATATCTACAATTTTGCTTCAGACACAAAAGTGATATTCCGTACGGTATACCGAGATATAACCTTGTTAAAATATAGAAATAGTGCTAAAAATCCACCTTGAGCAAAAAAATTAGTATGGCCATTGAATTATTAATTGAGCCAACTTAACTAAATGAATGATGCGGAAGTTCATATTTCTGGGGCTACTTTCACGTCTAATTCCAAAAATTGAGTCCCAAAATCATGTGTTGTACTGTGTAAGTGGCGAACGAAATAGAGAGTACACAACAGTACACAATAATGCAGTCCAAATAACGATAGATAAATTCGTCGTCGATAGGCGACCTACTTTTTTATACCCTCCACCATAGGATGGGGGGTATATTCATTTTGTCACTCCGTTTGTAACACCTCTAAATATTGATCTGAGACGCCATAAAGTATATATATTCTTAATCGTCGTAAAATTCGAAGACGATTTAGCCATGTGCGTCTGTCCGTCCGTCTGTGGTAATCACGCTACAGTCCGCAATAATAGAGCTAGGTTGATCAAATTTGGTACAAATACTTCTTATAGTTGCAGGTTGTTTGGGATTGCAAATGGGCCATGTTATTTTCTTTAGGATTGAGTTATGTTGTGAGGTCACATGCTATCCATGGTGGAGGGTATATAAGATTCGGCACGGCCGAACTTAACGCTTTTACTTGTTTTTAAATCGACCCACTAAATATAGGTATTCTTTTGAGACACCCTGTATATCGATGTTAATTTTCATAATTGTTACAAATGCAGGTTAATGTTATAAAGCATTTTGATATTATTTTCCTTCATTCCATAACATTATTGTTTGATTCACAAAAGGATAACTTCCATTCAGACGTTTCCCTACATTTTCTTTGAAATACTTTTGGTTTTTTTGTGGAATACCCATACACTCTTCACCGATCAAAAGAGTACAAACTGTATTACACCATTTGCAGTGCGTACTTCACCAGCTACAAAGTGAGGGGTAAAGTGCAATCTGTCCTTTTGTAGGTGCTGGTACAATTTTAGTTTTTATTTTTTCGCTAAGTTTCCAACCGCATTGTCAATGACTTTGTGCGACTTTCAAATGACTTTTCCTTGTTTTCTCACATTTTCTACTTCCCGGACGGACTATTCTTACGAATTCAATGCTTTTCTTGTTTCCAAAGGGGAGAGTTTGCGTTTTCCTTTAGTTTCCAATGATTTTTTGTTTTTGGGATTTTAACAACACATTTTTTATGTATTTATCCTCCTGCGTTTTGTTCTCCCTTCTTTTTAATGCTTGTCTTATGTTCTTTTAAGTTTGTTGACGAGACATTTACTAAATGATGAGTATATTTAAGAAATTGTGATTTGAACAATGGAAACTCAAAGACAGTATATCAAAGGTAATTGTATTGGCTTAATTATTTTTTAGGGGATATTCAGCTAGATGAAAAAGGACAAGTAAGTATTTGCACAGTTTTTTAAGATATTTAAAAACATATAGTATATTTGAATCATTAGTTGAAAATACAGTGTATCACTTTGTTGTGGAGTGGTTATTTTATTTACAAATTTATGTGTACAATAAATCCAACCAAGGACCATTTCAACATAGGCCAATATTAACTCCATTTTAGTAAAAATTGTATACATTTCTGACATGTGATATAGGTTAGGTGAGAGTAGCAGCATGAGTTATAAGCTCAGGATCGAAATAAAATTTTTATTATCTTTGAAAGGGTATAAACTTCTTTCGAATTCAAGTAGATTGTTTAAATAAATTCGTATGCAGTATATCTGGATAGGTTTTATACCCACACTTTAGTGTGACCAGAGTATATATCATTTGCTACGGCCAAAACTGTAACACATCGAAGGAATCTTTTATTTATTTTCTGTTTAGGGTACTGTAAAATAGTTATACCTCTTTCTTTCAAAATGACATGATTATTATATGGTGCAAAATGAAGAAGATTTGATTACTTTTATGCTATAAAAGACTAACCCTCGTTTGTGTTCCAAGAGATACCCTGACATCATGGTACAATATTTATCCCTTTTCCCACTGTATCTCTGAAAATTGAAAAACTATTTTTTTTGGTTCATACGGTAGAAACTTCCCCTAGTTTATGTGCCAATAGCTACATTCACACCCTGGTACAATATAAAACCATGTTTGTCCCACTGTGTCTATAAAGGAACGAATTTAAAAATCTAAAATGAATCGCTCCATTGTACCACATTTATCACTTTGTGTGTCATAATTAACCAATTCTAGACGATTGTACAATATTTTAAAATGATAATTGATATTTCAAGATCAAAATTCGCAAGCCTAGGCCGTATTTCAACATTTTTGTCACCTATCTGTGCTATTTATTTAACTTGTTTTTCCCACGGTTTAAGTAGAAGAACCTATTTGGCAAAAACAATTTCTTAGCTTTGGTTTATGCTGGTAGCTCTTACCTTTACATTCAGGAACCACATTCAACACTTTTTGCACCACTGTTCCATATTAAACACTTTTTATTACACTGTGCTTATAAAGTACGAATTTTTATACATAACTGGGACTATTTTGTTCCCTTTTTTGCCTACTTACCACATTTAACCATTTTACCGTATTTAACTTTAATTTAACGCCGTACCATATTTAACCCTTTTTGCTCCACTAAACCATATTTAACACATTTTCTCCCCTCTGTAACATATTGAACAATTTTTGCTTGGCCCAACTGCGTCATAATTTTAACCTTTTTGCACCACAGTGCTACTAAAAGCATAAATTAAAAAAAAAAATTTTTTTTTTCTTTAACTTACCTCTCTCCCTGCATCCATATTTTTACCCACTGTACTAAATGTACGCTTTTTGACCACGTCCAGCACGCAGTGAAGAAAATGTAGCGGCCGTAGCTGAGAGTGTACACGAAGACCATGGAGAGTCGATTCTGCGCCGTTCGCAGCAACTCGGACTGACGTATGGAACGACGAATGCGCCACATTTTACGTCGAGATCTTAAATTGAAAGCATACAAAATACAGCTTGTGCAAGAACTGAAGCCGCCCGACCGATGCACTTTTTTCGGGTAGGTTTGTTCCGCATTTTTGTCTCCTATTCAATACCTACTATTTTGCTTCAGACACAATAGAGATATTCCGTACGGAATACCGAGAAAAAAATATAGAAATGCAAAAAAATGCAAATGTGCAAAAAAATTCGTTTGGCCATTAAATTATTAATTGAGGCAATGGAATAAGCGTTGATCAGGATGTGGAGTTACGTACTTTGTTCACTGAAACGAAACCGATTATTCCAAATTATTATCGCAATGCCCATTTTAACATTGTAAGGGAGGTGTAGGCTTTTATACCCGCCCGACTTTCTGTCTTTCCTTACTGGTTTTTAATATCAATTTACGATAAATGCTTCTCGAGTTATATTAAAATATGTATTTCACTTCTAGTGATACGAGGGTAAATATCAGTAGTGTATCACATCGAAGGAGTGATCTAAGACCTTAAGTATGTTCTGCGGATATGCGTTTTGTGTCATTTTAAGTCGAATGAGCAATGTCCGTCCGTCTTTATTGCTGTCTGTCTGCTGGCTGGTGCGCACAATAACTCTAGAAAGGAGTAACCGATTGACTTTAAATTTGGTATGTAGTAATATTTTTTCTATGTCCAGCTGAGTTCGAAGATGGGCCATATTGGTCCACTCCTTCTAGTACATCCCCCACAAAGGCTTAATATTCAGTGAAATATTGATTATTTAATAAATTGTATACTAATTATTGGAATCTTCTGAAATTCTACACATAGCATTAGTTTATTAGTCACTATTACCTCGAGAAAAATGGGTGAACAAATGGAACATTTTGCACCTAAAGTTATAGCTATAGCTTTAATATCGCTTTATGCTAATACTTGAAAATTTGTACAGTGCAATACTTTTATAGTACCTAGCGTCCAGTGAAAAGTTGGTGTAATTGGTAGGACCGTTTTGGTACCTCCCACACAAATGTACTATTTTGCACCAAAAGATAACAGCTTATAACTTGTATACCAGTGCATACAAAGACTTCAAATTTTGTACATTGTAATGGTTTTATAGTACCTACAATCCAGAGAGTGTGTTATAGCCATGCCCCTTTTGGTAATTCACACACAAAGGTACCATTTTGTACGAAATGTTTACAGCTTTTAACTTTAATACTCGTGCTTACAAATACTTAAAATCTTGTACAGTGTAATCTTTTTATAGTACATACATTCTGTCGAAAAATGGACGTTATTATCACTCCCCTTTTGGTTCCTCCCACGCAAACGTACCATTTTGTACACAAAGTTAAAAGCTTATATCGTAAATATAAATACATATGTATATATAAGTATACTCAACATTTTTGCACAGTGTATAGTTTTTAAAATTCCTACAGTCCTGTTAAAAATGGGAGTGATGAGCACACCCGAGGCAAGACATACCAAAATGATATAGCTCATTACACTGAAAAAATAGTAGTACATTTAATGACGACACATTCTTAAATTAAGTATGCGACATCGGCATCAATTCAATTATAATAATGAAAATTTGCATGTTTTACGAAATTTTCCGTAATCTAAAGTTTTTTGAATTTGAATTAATGACTATCTAATCATTAGTTTTGTGTACGCCCTTCTTTTTAGATATACGCCTTTAAATTAAAGAAACAAATCATTATTTTTGTGACACTCTGCTTTATTTTATGTAATATTTCAATACTTTTAAGGATTTTCTACATTAAAACTATGGCGTAGACATGTCATAGTTTTAATGCCGAATCGGACTTAATTGACAGTAAGAGATATTTGAGTAATAAATTTAAGGCTATGCTCCCTTAAAACAAAAGGTTGGCTTGGTAATAAATGTAATGACTATTGCCATAATTTTTAAGAATACATACGAGAGAATTATTACATTTCTTTCTCTCACTCTTCCTCGGAGAATCAGAGTTGTTTGTTAATGTGTGAATCAATAATTGTTATTGAATGCTAAAAGAGCTCTCTGAAAATCGAGAATTCTATTGTTCGTTTTCTTTTAAATTGTCAGTAATTGAGAAGCGAGAATCCTCGTCCCCTCTGGTTTACATTTTATTAAGATAGTTTAAATTTTCCTTAAGATGATACACAACGAGGATCGAAATATTGAAAAAATAAATACAAGGCTACGATATTTATCCTACTCGTATACTCGTATGAAAAAAAGAAAAAATATATTAAAAAACAGTATGTAGATATACCAAATATATTATCTATATTCGGATTTTAAAAAAGATTTTGGGCATTCTCCTCCTCTAACTTGTTTTCATAAATTATATTTAGTTTTCGAAGAAAACTATTACATACGAGTATTTCCTAAGCCTTTATAAAATGCAGCAACGCGATTCATGTGTATACGTTCCAATAAAATTGTTAATTAACAATTTGAATTTGTTTTTTGCCACCCCAAAAAAGAGGAGGAGAGAACATGTAACACCAAAAGGTATTGTCATTTTAAGAATTTTGAATATGCCCCATGCGCTGCAAGCAGCAGACGCTGATTGAACAATCATCGAAGCCGAGGAGGAGGAGCAGTAGAGGTAGGTGATTGGAATTGATTAGTTTTTGGATGTCCAATCCAAATGTCGTATTAAAAGGACAACTCATGTGTACATTTTCTAATTAAAAATTGGAATTTTTCGAACACCTTCGATGGAAACTGGATAGAGAACATAGCTGACAGAAATGTGGCAGTTGCAAAAGCCCAGGACCCACTCACATATGTACATATGAGTGCTGTCGTTGCTTATGGATGTATAAACATTGAATTAAATAGAAGTCAACAAAACAACCGAGACTACAGCATCATCAAAGTGAAGTATAATAAAGGATGTATGGGAACCCCTCTGCCGCACCACATGAAATAAAAGTCATTTCGTTCAATAGGTACCAAGAGGGTACATCGGAAAAGTGAACTCCAAAAAAATTAATTCTCATCGAAACAAGGATAAGGAACGGTGCTGTGTTCAAAGCATTCTCTGCACTACCAACGTGTGTAGCACATTTGCATACATATGTATGTATGTATTTCTCTATACATACAAATGCATTTACATGTACATATCTACGTACTTATATTTGTACATGACTAAATGTACTAAATAATATATATTCGTAGAAAAACTATTCAAATATTCAGGAGATTGGAATGTGTGCGTTTTTTGATGTAACAAAAGCTACACCCAAGACAATATATAGATCAGTTCTGAAATTACAGCAGAATAGAAATTACTAGATATTAAGTAATTTACAAATTTGAACTAATGTAGATGGAGACTGTGGGCCAAAAAGACGGATGGACATACGTAGGGGACGTTTTAAATGTCTTGAAATGGGTATATATCATTTGCTACAATCCAAAAGTGCAACACATCGAAGAAATACCCTAAAGTATGTTCGGCGGATATCCGTTTTGGGTAATTTTAAGTCGAATGAGAAATGTCCGTCCGTCCGTCCGTCCGCCCGTCTTTATTGCTGTGTGTCTGCTGGCTGGTGCGCACAATAACTCTCGATAGGAGTAACCGATTAACTTCAAATTTGGTATTTGGTAATATTTTCTGCTATCTCCGGCTAAGTTCGGGGGCCGTATTGGTCCCCTCCTTCTAGTACCTCCCACACAAAGGGTTAAAATGTAGTGAAATATTGATTTTTTAATAAATTCTATAGACCTATTCAAATCATCTGAATTTCCACACATATGTAGTATTAGCTTATTAGTACGCAACGACCTCTTTGGTACCTCCCACACAAATGCACCATTTTGCTGGTACCTCGCATACAAATTGACAGAATAATTCGTGTAATATTCCCTATAACATTAATCACAAATTGAGACTGAAACTTTCTTACTTGTTTTTCTATTCTCGTCGACGAAAATGGACGTATATTGCGAAAAAATCCAATATGTATTTTTATAACATTTTAATAATTTCTTAAAACCTCCATCTCCGTCTAAGTTCTAAGATGGCCCATATTGGTCCTCTCCTTCTAGAACCTCCCACACAAAGGGTTAACATTTAGTTAAATATTGATCATTTAATAATTTCTATACTTTTTACTCGAATCTTCTGAAATTCCACACATAGTATTAGTTTATTAGTCGCTTACACCTCGAAAAAAATTGTCGAAGTTTGCTTTTGGCACCTCCCTCACAAATAAACCATTTTCCACCAAAAGTTATCTTTTTATAGCTTTAATATCGGTGCATACAAATACTTGAAATGTCGCATAGTCTAATGTTTTTATACCCACAACAATTTACCATTTTGCACAAATTGTTAACGTACCTTTAATACCAATACATACAAATACTTGAAACTTTGTACAGTGTAATACTTTTATAGTGCCCAGAGTCGAGGGAAAAGTCGGCGTTATTGGTACGTCCCTTTTGGTACCTCCCACACAATTTGACAATTTTGCACCAAAAGTTAACAGCTTATAACTTTAATACCAGTACATACTTTAATGTTATTAAATACAATTTAAGTTGATAATATTTTAATTAAAACAAAAAATAAATAAATTTACGAATATTGTTTGGGACTCAAGTTGAGTGATTCTTAAGTCGGTTTACCCGACTGAACTGTTTTACTTGTTATATATGGGCATCTCTGCAATGTCAAATGCGACATCTGTACGCATTCAAAGTGAAAAAACATACGCCAAAACATTATTTCATTTTGACAAAGGGCGAAACTTATAGCTCTTGATTAGCACTATAGTTGGTGCTAAGGTTGATTTTGGCCAATTGTTCGTTTTCATGATAATTACAAAAAACCAAGACATTCGCATGAGACAAAACAGAAGTTGCTTTCAAAGCAAACAAATCAAGCACTGATTTCAGCGAAACCTGAAGAAATATTTTAATGCGACTAATTTTAAAATGTTATGAATTGATGTATCTTAATAACGTTTTTTTATTTTATTCAAAAATATTAAGTAGTTTATTTTATGGTCTTTCTCACTGTAGAGTTGAGCTGAAGATCAAAGAATTCCTTCAAAGTGAAGGAAGTTATTTTTGAATAGTCAAGTGAAAAAGAAAACGCGACCTTGAAATTCAACATCAACCAATGCATGACGTTTCGTTTGTGGTTAGTCAACTCTTCAGATGCAGTAATGTTGTTTTTGGCCTGCGGTCCACATGTCATTACTTCTACTTATACGAAAGTTATTCCAAATTTACATATAGGAATTGTTTTCAAGTAAGAGTAATTTCAAGTCAATCGCCTGCCGCCGTGTTCTTTTTATATTTTAGTTTATTTTTTATTAAATTTCAATCATGTTCGCACACGACATTATATTCCATCATTTTTTATGTTTATTTTTTACTTTTTATGCAACTGGACATCCAAAGATTAATTATAAATGATTTTTAATATATTCAATATATTTATTTTCACAACAAAAAATATTTTTCTTATATTCTTTGAATATCAATCGAGATTTAAAAAAAAAACTTAATAATAAAATAACATGCAATACAAATGTTTAAAACATAAATTTTGCAAATGTGCGACTTTGCTCTCGAATATTTCAAAATGTGTTTTGAATAAATGTAATTTTTAGGAAAATTAGTTAAGTTTGATAGATTCCCTATAAGTGGCAAAACAACATTTATAGACATTACATTTTTTGGCATCTCTTTGGAAATGCCCATATATAGATACGAGGTATGTTCAAAGAATATCGCGAATTTTTAATTTCACAGGCTACGTGTATTTGATTTTTGTAGCGTTATGTTGGTACTCATGTCCCTTACTTATGCTGACAAGGTCGGCCATTTTGAATGTTTAGTTAATTTTTGACAGCTGTTGTGCTTGGATGTGTTTTAACTTGTCTTCGATTTTTATCTATTTCAGAAATTGGATCAAAGAATCTGCATAAAATTTTGCGTGAAAAACAAAATAAAGTGCGCTGACGCATTCCTAATGTTGACTGTGGCATATGGTGAAGCTACCTTGGACCAAATCAACGTTTATCGGTGGTACAAAATGTTCTTAGAGGGCCGAGAAGATGCGAAGGACGAACAGCGTGCCGGACGCCCGAGCTCACAGTTTTCTTTGATTGCAGGGGTGTGGTGCATTATGAGTTCTTGCCACAGGGTAGTACGGTCAATGAAGAATATTACCTGCAAGTTATGCGCAAATTGCGCGAAGCAATCCGCCAAAAACGCCCGGATTTGTGGAAGAACAAAAACTTGCTTTTGCACCATGATAACGCCCCTGCACACACATCGTTGCTTGTGCGCGAATATTTGGCGAAAAACAACACAGTAATGTTGCCGCAGCCACCGTATTCCCCCGACCTAGCCCCCTGTGACTATTTTTTGTTCCCAAAAGTGAAAAGGCCCATTAAAGGACGACGCTACGCCACGATTGAGGAGATAAAGACGGCATCGAAGGAGGAGCTGAACAAGATCACAAAAAATGATTATTTGAAGTGCTTCGAGGATTGGAAAAAAAAAACTTTGGCAGAAGTGTATTATACCCGTGGGGAATTACTTTGAAGGGGACAAAATAGATATTCATGAATAAATAAATACTTTTTGAAAAAGATTTAGATTAAAAATACCCATAAAATTTTGTATTTTTTGTTGTTATAAAATAAATGATACCGACATCTTAATTTACGATTTAACTACTTTTTAAACAAATCATAACAATCATAAGTTAATATTACAAATTTTGGCCAAAATGTCAATACCTTATATTTTTTTCCAAAACATTAAAGCACTCTTTTTAACTCATTTCATTTAAGTAATTTATACGAGAGCGGTCCCAAAATATACTTTGGTGAAAAGTGACAACTTCATAAAACTGACAAACAGACAGACGGACATTGCTCAAATTACTTAAAATGTTCTAAAACGGTTATCCGCCGAACATACTTAGGGTGTTAGGTCACTCACTTTTTTTCGTAGCAAATGATATATACCCTCGTCACACTAAAGTGAGGGTATAAAAATTGACACAAAGAAGTAGAAAATGATATACCCGTATACCCTCCTTTAATAATGTTAGGGCATACCAAGTAAGAAAATTTCAGTCGGGTAAACCGCCTAAGGAATACTATCAATTTGTGATTAATATAAATTGGAATATGTTACTTTGTATGAAAGCCAGAAAGGTGGAAACATTTTACTCAGTCTTTAGTCATTGCGAAAGTTGTCTAAAGTACAGAATATGATAACATTTAGATGAATGCTACAAAAGATATGAGGAACTTGACTTCGATTAAATTTGTAATTTGTGTGGCGGGTACCAGAAGGGGCTTGACAAATTCTAATTAACTGAAATGACATACAGATGGCGACAGCAGTTTGAAAAAAATATATTGGCGAAAAATAGCAACTTTATAGAACATATGGGCAATTCCAGGGTGTCGAACGTGACCGTTGTACACATTCAAATTGATAAAAAGGTAAAAAAAAACATATTTTAGATTCATCTTTTACATAATCTTATAGATCGTTAATAGTACTATCACTGTTGTTTTAGTACTTTTCAGGCGAAATATTGATTAAAAAATAAGAACAAAAAAGGAGAGATTAAGCGAAATCACAAAGAATATATTAATGATGAAAATTTTTAAATGTTCAAAAATAATTAAGTTTTTGAATCCTGTTTTTTGGTAGAAATATCTTTGGCAGTGTTTTTTTAAATTTAATTCTGAAGTTGGTTCGAACGTGACATGTCGAAAGTGACATTTTTTCCATGACAATTTAAAAAAAAAGGGAAGTAAAGAAGGATTAAGTTCGGTCATGTCGATTCTTATTTACCCCATTATATACACCATGGATCGCATATGAGTGGTTTCGGGTACAAATAAACTCATTATACCAAATTTCAGCTCAATTCGTTGAAATTTGAGGTTTTTATGGCGTTTCGAAGATAAATCTAGAGGGACCTTTGTGATAAGGGCTATACCGATAGTGTCCATTTTTAATCCCAAGTTACCTGTAGCTATAAGAACTATCTACACCAAATTTCAATCATCTAGCTCAATTATTGTAGACTGTAGCGTGATTACAACAAACGGACGGATGGACGGATGCTTGAACTTTACACTTACGGTGTCGAACGTGACAAACTTCAAATGGATACAGAAAAAAATCTATATAATTTTTGTTATGTTATACAAATTCTTTTGTACCAATAGTTTGATGCACTTTCTTTGAAAATTTCTGGTCTACTAATAACTAATGCTTCTTTTCGGTGTCGAACGTGACAATAAAATTTGTAGTAGAGATAAGCCCAAAATGACCGTTATTCCATATTCTTTTTGCTTCGACACTTTCTTTAAGATTACTTTTGCCCTTAGAAAGATTATTTATTATAAGCATCTTTTTACATAAGCCTCCATTTCCGAGATTAATTTTAAAGAAATGTACAATAAAAATAAATAAATGAACCAAAACTACAATTTTCCACTACGCAATTGTTTTTTTTTTTCTTAAGATTTTGAGTAAATACATGTGAATTTTTTAAAATGAAATTAAAATTTGAATATTCTTGTATTATAATAAATTACATTAATGTGATTTCAATAACTTCAATTGTTTGGATCACGGTAGACCTTTTGTTGGAATTACCCATATGTGTTATATTTCAAGGTCTTGTAGTTTTTTTTTTCAAGAATAAACGATCTCAGTGTATTAGTAAATATGGAACAATTGGTCACCGTTACACCCAGGAAAATAATTGGTTGGAATTCGATTGTAACAATAAAAAAATAGTACTAGCAACAAAAAGTATATTGCCTACACCGTCTGTCGGTTGTATTTATAAATAATTAGTTGAAACAACAATAATAACATGGATATGATCAAATGAAAATGATTGCAACTAAATCGATGGTTGTATCAATCGAATTAAGATTGTGTTTTTCATTGACACTCGGTTAGTTGTGGTAACCGATTTTAAATTTTCATTATAGTACCATATGATCGATTTTTGGTTGTGACAACCAATGTTTTATTCTTGACAACAGAAATTGTATCAATAGACCAAAGATTATTATTGCAACGAATAATTGGTTACTACAACAGAAAAAATTTTAATAAATAATCGTTCATTGGTTATCCCAATCATTTCCCAAATGTATTTTGGGAAATACAACCGAAAGATTGGTTGCTGTTCTTTTGCTGATACATGACAAACAAAAAATAAAATTACTCGACATAAAAAAATCTTCAACATTTTGGTCAAGAACGGTGTAGGTAATCAAAAATAATCTCGTGTGGATAATAATGTGTAGAATGCAGAATATGTTGTGCAAAATGTTTTACATGTTTAAGCGAAATTTGCATACAAGTGTTGTGTTTTTTTCGTGTACTAATATTCATATAGTGATGAATTTGTAATATGGGATTTTTAATTTTGTTATGAATTGTTTTGTTTTTTGTTCAATAAATGAAATAAAAATTAATGAAAACTGTTTTTAATTAATTGTCGGGAGTATATGTGACAAATTGTCAGAACAACCAATTTTTTAAAACAGTTGGTTGTGGCAACTACAACAGATAATTTAAGCCACCATTTTCGTAGTTGGCGCAACCAAATATGATTGTTGTCAACATGGAAACAGAAGTATACCACAACCAAAATATTTGTTGTCCTGATGGAATCGCATGATAGTAGACAGAACTACAAAATTCGGTTGGCAAATAATTCGGTTGAGGCAACCAAACTGTATTCTGTGTGTATATAATTCAATACTATCAATGGAAAGGTCTCAGCCCAACCAATATTAAAGCCGAGCTAGTTTCTACTCTGAGTATAAACTTTTGGGTGGCAGAGTTTCAACGAAGCCGTACGAGCTGCAAATGCGAAAACCGTGGTGGTGTCCACGCCCGAAACGGTTAAGAAAATCAACAAAATGATATTGAATGATAGTCGTGGGCTAGCTGAAATGCTCGACATTTTAAAAATTAATGTACATCGCATATTGACATACAATTTGAAGATGAGCAAGATGGGTGCTTTACACCTGAGGCAAAAGATCAATGAAAGCAGTGGACTGGAGTGGGATAACTGTGTCGAAGAAAGGTGACCTTGGCTAAAGTTCCATCTGCTGGCAAGGCCATGTCATCTGTTTCTTGGGATGCGTGGCATAATTTGTATTGATTATCTTTGAAATCGATTATCTGCTAACTTATTGCAACTTTTAAGTGATGATAAAAATAAAGTGTTGTTTCATTAAGACAATGCACTATTTCACACATCCACTATTGCGATGGACAAAATTAATGAATTAAAGTTCGAGTTGCTTCATCATGCACCTTATTTGCCAGATTTAGCTCCCTCGGATTATTTTCTATTTTATGGCTATTTTAAGGTACAAGAAAGTTCTCCCTATAAACAGGGTATCGAAGCTATTGAATACCGCTGGAAAAAGTGTATAGAGCTAAAAGGAGGCTATATTGAGAAATAATTTTGTTGTGTTTTTTTTTTTTGTTTCGTCGGCTACTTTTGGGATCGCCTATGTACATACTATCATCCGTGAAAAACTACTTCCAAACTAGTACCTTAGAAATCCTGCATAGCAATCCCACAATAGTTGGGCCGAAACAGTTTACTGTGCATGTTCATTCAACGAAATCCCATTGATTGGCAGGACATGTGCAGACGTCAATCATTTCGAAGTTGTATGAGGGAAAAAGACTCCTTTCAACAAAATGTGTAGTGTAATGGTACCTTTTGTGGCCTTTCCTTGTTGCTTGACTTTGTTGGTTGGTGAGGTCGAACACCATCCCGGATTTTTGAGGAAAGGCTATGGGTGACTGCAGCACCACCCATGGGCCATCTGAGGTTAGTTTTTCTGATGTCTACTATCGAATGTTGTTTTGTGTATTATTCTATTTTTGTTGTTTTTTCATGTCTGCGAGATAAATGTTTTTCCGTTTGTGGTTTTGTAAATAAATGGTATTAAATAAAAAGGAGTTGATTTCATTTTCTTGTCATGAAAAAAAGCAACAAAATAGGGGAAAAAACAATCACATCAAAGCATTTCCAGAGAATGCCGAATATTTGTTTGAAAACGTATCTGATTAGACCACAACATTTTGGGAAACAGATTAAGCAACAATTTCGTAGAATCAATGCAAACGCTAAACTTGTTTTGGAATCTTCCGAATGATATGTAACGTCAAGGCCTACATGTACATACATATACCAGCAATGGTATAATTACAAATTTCGGAATTTCAACTAGATCAGTTCACAAAAGGTTGTTGGCCCCTGTTAAATGGAAATGGATCATCATTAAAGTTCATTGAACCCTGGAAATATTATCAACATTCAGCCGACCAAAATTTTCGGCGGCGGCGGCGCATGGAAAAATTTTCAACAATCGGCTGAGCCGGTAAATTTTCCACAATCGGAAGCGCACGAATACGAATATAATTCTCCTGCAAAAGTGGCTTTTTTTTTGATATTTAGCGTTAGAGGAAAAAACTTAAAATTAACACAAAGTTATGGAAGTTTTATATAATATTGAAAATCGGTTTAATAAATCTTCAATGTTATTAAGTTGACAATCCTTGGCCAAAAGGAATTGGGTCGTTCCGGAGTTTTGATCCGATGGTTTTGGGCCTCAGTATTTTTAAAAGTTATGGACGAAATACTAAGATTGGTCTCATAATTTTGGCGCTTTTCTTCTATTTCTGCACATATGAATTTTAAACGCCCTTGCAAATATTTTGTGAAAATTTGAAAAAAAAATCGAGGGAAACAATTTTTTTGGAACTCAAACTTTTTTAAACGTAGACTTTGAAAAAATCGGTTCAGCAGTAATTTTCGTTTTTTTAATAAAAGATAGCCATATCTTATATTAACATTAGCAACTTTTTATAAACTTTGTACGCTACGCTTTGAACTTAACTCTAAATATTGCAAATTCCGAACCTAAGGTATCACTTAGTAGTAGCTTTCTAAATTTTCATGGTTGCAAAAATAAAATCTTCTTGACTCACCAAATAAAATTCGGCGGCTCAGTTTCAGCCGATATGAGCCGCTAAAATCGGCGGCGGCGCCGGCTTGTAAAAAATCATCGGCGATGGCGCGCCGCCGGTTTGCGCCGCTTCGGCTTCATAGCCTGCTACCGACTGCTCCTGTCGAGGAACCAACATGCTTACAATAGGGGAAAGTCTACAGAATCAGCCCTGCATGAACTTGTAAGCACTATCGAATCGTCCCTACATTTCAAGGAATTTACCCTTGTGGCATTTCTTGACATAGAAGGGGCTTTTAACTACATTCACTCAGATGTGGTAATAGCGGCACTGTCACATCTTAAGGTGAACTCTGGCTTGATTAGACTAATTCAAAGCCTGCTCAACAGAAGACGAATAACAGAATGTATTGGGTCCACAACACTCTAACAAGGTTTGCAAATAGAGGGACCCCACAAGCAGGAGAACCGCCTCCACTAATTTAGAACCTAGCGGTGAATAATGTTCTGCTAGATCTCAAACGTTGTGGCTGCAGTGTCATGGCATATGCGTATGATGTGCCAATCGCAGTGAGTGGCAAATTCAACGTCCTCAGAGACATCCTACAGGTGGCTCTGAACATGTTGGCTAGATGGGTCAGAAGCAACGAGTTGGGCGTGAACACAAACAATACTAAACTGGTTATCTTTACTAGGATGAATAATGTCCCACAGGTGGACCCTCCTAGAACAGATCTATTCTTTTCTGAAAGTGTAACATTTTTAGGAATTCTTCTAGATAGGATACGTTTATTTAGACTTAACCTGTTGGAAGGTGTAAGGAAGGCCAACGTCGCTTTATATTCCTGCAGGAATTCTGTAGGGTCGCCGTGGGGCCTTTCTCCTAAAATCGCCTCTCTCCATTGGATATAAATATCAGTAGTTCGTCGAATACTTTTATACGGCATTGTGGTATGGTGGACGGGAACTGACAAAATAACAATCACCAACCTATCAAAGGTTTAGAAAACTTCCTGAGGATATACTGCCGATTAATATTGTGGCGAGAGAAGCTGCAACCAGAACCGCACTAAGATTAAACTAGCTATCAATGTGGTGGTACAACTTGTACCACCACATTGATAGCCTGTTTAATCTTACAAGAACTATGATCACATGTGGATATCAAAGTGTAGTGCTATGGTAACCGAGTGGACTATATACCAACCATATTACAATGATACCAGCCGGAAATGAATGGATTGGCAGAATACCAGGTAATAGAAACGATCTCCACTTACATACGGATGGTTTGAAGCTTGATAAAAAGATTGGGTATTGATCGATAGTTACCTTACGACTAAAACTTATGACAGATTACCGTCCAATTAACAGGATGTCTACAACAGGACAAATCCAACAAAACAGTCCTACATGATCTAGTCAGCTTTTTTGAAGGACCTCTCTCTGTTAAGGAAAACACCATGTAAACTTTCATAGATATGCAGGGGGCCTTCAATAACATAAATCCAGCCGCAATAGTTACGGCTCTGTCTCCCCTGGGGTTTGATAATAATATACGAATCTTCATTTATAATTTTCTGATCATGAAACGCATTTCAGCTGGCTTAAGGTCAATAATAGTCTTAGTGAGAACCCAAACAAGACGAAACCACAATTTTCTTCTCCGAAAGCGCAAAATACTGAGGTATTTTAATGGACAGAAATTTAAACTTCAAACCAAACTTTCTTGATGTCAGAACCCGCGTATAGGTTATTGTTTCTATACAGCGATGGTCAGACGCATAATGTTGTATGGCATTGTAGTCTGGTGAACCGGATCTGCAAAAAGACAGCTTCTACGCGATACTACATAAAACTCAGCGAATGGCTGCTATGTGTGTCACTGGTGCGTTGAGAACGATACAATCTGAGTAACTATGTTTGAAGCTGGACCATACTATTATTGAAGCTGGACCATAGAACATCGCAATATTCCACATCTACATATATTAGATCCTGTCTAGGACATGGTTACGGACATAGCTCCATTCTAAACACAATGCCAGACATTCCAGAGATATCTCACTCTTTTGACTGGTAGATCCGAATGGAATGGTAATATCACAGGACATAGGATATACGTGAATGTTATAGCACAACAATCAGGTAGGCCTGATAAATGTACTGCCCTCCTAAGAAAGAAAGTCGCATCTACATTTCAGAAGTTTTGAGTTATTTAGCTTTTACGTTTTTTAACTTCGGCCCCTTTTAATTTTAGATTCAAGTTTGAGTCTAACTTGGTCTATGTGATTTGGTAGAAACGGTTGCCACCCTAACCTAAACTTAATCCTAAAGGCGAGAAAGTTGAAAAACGTAAAAGCTAAATTTTCAAATACTACTAAAATGGAGATGTGACTTTCTGTCTTAGGGGGGCAGTGTAGTATTTACCAGAATTCTTAGCTATTACAGATCTAGCAGATTGGATGAGAAATACTGTTCTGACTATAGTCGGTATAGGGTGTCCAAAAAACCCGTTATTTCGAAAAAGCGGTTTCCGGTTTAACCGAAATATTACTTTTTTTAAAACCCGGTTTTCGGTTATTATTTTTTGTAGAAACCGGTTAACCGGTTTTTAGGCCGGTTTTTAAATAATATACGAAAGTGATTAAAATTTCATTATCATTTGTAGTAAAAATTAGTAAACAAAAATAGATTATTATTTCGTTTATAACAGGTTTAATTTTTTGGTTTACTTTAAATAGAAAGCACTATTATTTCTGAAATTACCTTAAAAAATAATAAATCATTTAGAATTTTTTTTTTATAATAATATCTTAAAAATAGAATACAATTTAAATGATTATATTTAAACGATATTTCTTATAATTTTGTATGTAACTTGACGTTGAAAAAGCTCACAAACGTGATGTAGTCAATATTAGACCGATAGTCATTCTTAAACTTTTCAAAAAAAGCAAAGTCATCATACAATGTTACTTGCCTTTCGATTTTGTGTGTGATTATGTCCAAAATTAATTCATTTGACTCATCAATATAACAACTTATATATCAAACTGAATCAAAGGTATCTGGCTGTTCTGTACTTTATTTTTGTACTTTAATTTTTGTTTTAAGCAATAAATAAAAAAACCGGTTAACCGACATGAAAAAACCGGCTTTCTCGGTTAACCGAAAATGCAATTTTTTAAGAAACCGGTTACGGGTTTGGGTTGCCAAACCGGTTAACCGGATAAGCGGTCCCGGTTTTGGACATCCTAAGTCGGTATCAATATGTATTTTCTCTGATAGTCAGGTAGTCATATAATCCGTGGAAACTGTATTCCTGAAAATAAAAACTGCCCTCGACTGTTGCAGATCTTTTAGATGGCTGAACCGTTTAATATTCGTATAATTTGGGTGCCAGGCCACAGGGACATAGCGGAGAACCGCAAATCAGATGTGTTTGCAAGACTACGAACAACCTTACATACACCAGGGAAACATGAAAATATGTGCATGCCCTTTGAGACCTGCAAGCTCTTCTAAATAGATAGTGCCTTTACGACAATATATGACATATTCGATTCCGATCTGTCATTTGAAGGTCTTTCTAAATTACGGTTGGAAATGCTGAGGAGATGGCGAATAGGAGGAATAAATAGAAAATCTTCTATGTCTGTGCCGCGGTCTTCCTAGAAGGTGGCAGGTAACCCAATCTTTCTCTTATTTGGGATTTAGCAGGCTTGGCTGAACCAAGTCGTAAGCTTTCTAAAGCGAACAAATTGGTTCAACTGGAGGGACTAGGTAGTGCAATGGACTAAATAGTCAAATCCGAAGTTCGAAGATGGGCCAAAAAATTTAGTGATATATTGATATTCTAATAACTTCTATACTACTTATCCGAATCTTCTGTAATTCCACACATAGTAATTGTTTTTCTGTCGCTATTAGCTTGAGAAAAATGAGCGGCTGGCCCCGCCCCTTTTGGTACCTTCCACACAAAAGGGACATTTTGTACAAAAAGTTTACTATAAATAACATTAATACTAGTCCATATAAATACTGGGAATTTTGTGCAGTTTAATGTTTCTATAGTGCCTTCAGTCCAGTAAAAATTGCCGTCGAAGGAGTCACCTAAGACACTAAGTATAACAGCCTGTTTCTGTAACTTAAAAATTAGCTTTCGTTCGCCTGCCAGACGACAAACAGCTGATTTGGGTTTCACTAACTACCATCACAACCAGAAGTCGTACGATAATGAACTCGTACGAAAACGTAATCATTTCAGTGCTGTCATCTCGGCGAACACAAATGTCAGATCGAGTCACATTATTCTATTTGTCGACTGATAGAAACAATGACAAAATAAACATTATTAAAAGCAAAAAATAAGTAGATAATTATATAATTATGGCAAAAACAATTAAATAATAATAAAATTGTGTACATATGTGTACATATATTAGCATAAAGAAGTCAATATTGGTTGCTCGCTAAGATGGAAAAAAATTATCAGTGCACAATGAGAGAGACGTGAGAGAGAGAGAGAGAGAAAGAAATGAGAGTCTTGGTGCAGTTCAGCTGACCACCCAGGGTTGCTTTTTTGGCCACAGCTAGTGTAAATAGTACAGAGATGTATTTGCTAAGGTCGACCATACAAAAATGTGTGCTTTTTTAGACCAGAAGTTGTGAAATTATTGATCTGGCAATTACATTATGTTTACAAAATGTTGGTAAATTGCTAACGTCATTGACGTAAGGCCAGGCGAACGAACGATAGAACGTTAGAGAAACCAAATTCCGGACGAAAGTGAGTGACTGGTTTTCGTTCGCAGAGACTTTCGTAAGAAATACAGAAACAGGCCGTAAGTATGTTCGGCGTTTTAGGGCATTTTAAGTCATTTGAGCAATGTCCGTCTGTCTGTCTGGCTGGAGTGCACGATAACTCTTAAAAAGAGAAATTTGGTATGTGATAATATTTTTTCCTATCTCCGGTAAGGGTTAAAATTTAGTGAAAAATTGATTCTTTAATAACTTCTATACTACTAAATTGAATCTTTTGAAATTCCACATATAGTATAAGTAAAGGGTCCGCCATCTAACGTTTTTTTTAACTAGTGCTTATTTCGTGAATGGTAACACTTAGCTCATGTCTGATTTGACAGATAATTAGTTTTATCCTTCCGCTGAACGAATATGGTTGTGTATACGCTTGAACACCGCTGGGAAATATGCCGAAGAAGAAGATGCCGATTTTGCCAAAAAAAAAAATCATCTTTTCAGATGAAGCTCATTTTGATCTTGGCGGGTATGTAAACAAGCTAAATTGTCGCATTTGGGGCACAGAAAATCCGCACGCATACATTGAAAAGCCGATACACCCAAAACGAGTCACTGTTTGGTGCGGATTTTGGTCCAGAGGCAATTGGGCCATTTTTCTTCGCAAATGAGCAAGGAGTGGCCGTTACAGTCAATGGCGATCGTTATCGGGCCATGTTGAACGAATGTTTGTTCACAAAAATTGAAGAGGAGGATACTGGCAACATTTGGATTCAACAGGACGGCGCTACGTGCCACACAGCCGAAGCTACACTCGATGTTTTGCGCCCTGTTCCCAAAAAAAAGTTATTTGGCGGACCCTTTATTTGTCGTTAACAGCTCAAGAAAAATTTGCGAATTTGCCACGCCGCTTTTGGCATCTCCCACACAAATGGACCATTTTGCACCAAAAGTTAACTGCTTATAACTTTAATATAAGTTTATAACTTTAATATAGTTTATACAAATACTTGAAATTTTGTGCATATAGAACCTACAGTCCATTGAAAAAAGGGCGTCATTGGCATGCACCTTGTGGTACCTCCCACACAAATGGACATTCTTTGCACCTGAAGTTGACAGCTTGTAACTTTAATATCATGCATACTTTTAAGTAATTAAATGCTATTTAAATTGATAATAATTTAATTACAACAAAAAAAAATAAATTTACGAATATTATTTAAGACTAAAGGTGAGGAGATTCTTAAGTCGGTTTATCCGACTGAACTTTCTTACTTGTTTAACATATTTTCCATAAATGCCATCGTTTTGGTATATTGTTCGATTGTGTAGTACTTCACATTAAATTCTTCACAAAATTCTGAAAAAAAAAAACAAAAAAGAAATAATAAATAGAAAAGTTATAAAAAAACCTCAAACCATATTGCTCATTCTGCGCCACATTCTCATAGTTCTTTGGATGAATATGGAATGGAAACCGAAATATAACGATAACATGGTTACTGTATTATTGTCATAGAGAAGATAATTCGGTCACAATGGTACTACATTACCACAACATGTTTATGAGGAAAGCATATTATGTGAGCATATTATTGTAAGTTAGGATTTTCTATCGTCAAGGCCATATTGACTACGCAGCAATAATGCATCATGGTTGCATAAACCATTACATTATGCTCTACAAATTTCACCTTTCAAGGGGTTATGCTTATAGCTTCAAATTTGAAGTTCTTCAAAAAAAATCTATGGAATATAAGACTATACTACTGTAATTTTTCTTATCTAATCACAAGTACTTAAAAAACTTTCAAAAGTCTATTGTAAATGCTTTTTTGTTATTCTTCTATTTCTGAAAACTAATGAACAAACCATCATAGGAAAGTAACAAAAATAAAACAACCACACGAAAAAGCCAAAAAATATAGATTTGAGCGATAAAACTTTCAAAGAACGATGCAAGAGACAAAAATTGCTGCAACTATAATAAGGACGACGACGACGTTGGCGATGATGAGGATGAAGATGACGACGGCAATGACGACGATAATGTGAAATGATGTGACGACGAGAATGGCAAAAGGCATTAATTTCGGCTTAAGAAAAAGAAAACACCAACTCCCACGCATACACATGCTTTGGGGGAGAAGATCCAACAAAGGACATTGTCGGAATGAAATCCTGCCAAAAAAAGAAAAGCTAAAGATTACAACTCGTTATACTTAAGGGAAAAACCGGAAGGAAATTGAAAAAAATCTCTAAAAATATAGATTAGTTTTCAAAGAATAGCAATGGAGAAGTCTTAACAAGCCTGTCAGGAGTATTGAACCTAAAAGTAGTGTGCGTGACTACACTAGAAAAAAGGAATAAAACGAAAAGGAAGAAGTATGTTGCTCATTCACAGAGTACAGTACACATATTTAGTAAACTGACAAAAATAAAACATGAAACTGGTAAAATTAAACAAAACTGTAATACATACAAACAAGGGCGGTCCAAAAATTAGCCAAAATGATGTATAGATGGCGGCACTATAAGTAGTTTGAAAAAAAATCTTATTTTGAACCGAAATGGTACTTAAAAATGTAAGAAAGTTCGTTCTAAGTTTTTCCTAAAACAAGTATGAAACGGCTTACATTGGAAAAATCAAACGCTGAAGCGCTTACAATAAGTATATAATACTTAAAATCAAGTAAACATTTCTTAAAAAGGGAAATTAAGCCTAACATGGCTTTAAGTAAGAAGAAAAAGCTTACTTTTATCTCTGAGAAGCAGAACAATTATAGAGCAGAATAAAATTACACTCTCAACGACTCTCATTAAAGTGGTTTATTTTAGATTAAGCAGCATCAATATACTTATATATAAATCGACATATATAGTTATATTGATGCTGCAAGATAAACATATACTTATATGTTTATCTTGCAGCTTTGAATTTAAAATTTAAAACTATTTGCCCAACGCTTCAGAAGTTTTGTAATTATTACCAATTTTTTGCAGTCGTCTTCACAGCGTAAAGGTTCATACATATATTAGAAGTTTAATTATACGAATTCTATGCACATACTTTCAAATGCGAAAATAATGCCTCCAAATTATTGACGCAAATATCACGTTAAAAGTTTCGATAAACAACGCCAAAAAATACATTCGATCCTCTTATGTCCGGCGTTTGTTGTTGCTTCTCTGTTGTTCTGCGATGGTATTTTTATATGATTGCATTTTTTCTCGATTTTCGTTTTATTGTAGAAAAATCTATTCTATACACAAAAAAGGACGAACAAACGAATACCGGCAGCAAAAACAAAACAATATACATACATATGTATATGTACATATGTATGTATGTATGTATTTTAGATAACAAAACATTGGCGTCAAATGTTGCCAAAAAACTAAAACTAGTTGTGGGAGCGCGAGGAACGACAGCAATGGACAAAGGGATTGAGGAGGACATGAACTTGTCCAGCCCAGCCAAATTGAAGAATAAGCAATGTCAGCAGAAAAACAACGAAGGCAAAAGATAACAAAATAGGTAAATATATAATAGACATTTGTATGTAGAATGTTTCAATGTGTTTTTGGTTTTGTCTAATTTAAAATGAAACAGTGTTGCCAACTTAATTCAGGTTATGTATTTACTTGGCATTGTATCCTTCGATTAACAGGTAATCACTTCACTAAGCATGAACTGCCGTAGGTATAAGAACTACGGCCACATGATGATATTGCAATGCAGTGCTTGGTATCCGACCGAGGGGACTATATTGCAATGGTGTAAACCTTCGGGAGGAACTTCACCACTTAGTTACCTGGCAGTGAAGAATGGGTTGGCAGAAAACCAGGAAATAGAAAACATCTCTACTTCTACACAGATGGTACGAAGCTTGATGACAAGGGTTGCTTCGGAGTTCCCTGTAAAGAACTAAGTCTTGATATACTCGTATAGCTCATAGACTACCAGATACCTGTAGTGTCTATAAAGCACAAATAATCTCAATAAGAGAAGTCGCCAAGTTGCTGAGGTGGGTATCAGGGCGTACGGATATCCCGGGGAAATTCAGAGCTGAAAAACTTATTAGGACAAGAATTTGCATACATTGGTGCTTCATTGTGCATATGCAAGCTTTGGCTTATGCAAGAGGCAATCAGCAGTCCCATGAAAGATGGGCAGAAATCGGAACCTGTAGGGAAGCTAGACAAAGATACGAACTGAGAAGATCAAAATGTCTCCTCGCACTAGAGAGACCAAACTGCATTCGAAACAGGACACTGCCTGGCTATATCATATATCATGCTTTGCAGTTCCCCGGGATATCCCTATGCCCAGGCACCCATATGAGATATATATTAAACTGCTCAGCCATTCTAGGGCTGTTTGTGAATTTAGGGATGTGGTCTCTTGAGAATTGATTGATGACAGCCTGGCTGTCCGAGTAAATGTCACACGTCCGTGTTGGTGATTATATTGCGACTCAGCCACTGCCAAAAACGCCTTTATGCTTTTCCAAGTTCTTTATAGATTTTGAGATGCTCTTTATAGGCATCCCAGTCACTAGTAATGCCAGTATATTTGGCCTTATTGAATAGCTTATAGCAGGTCTTTTTCATAGCTTTTAACGTAGAAGTCCACCATTGTGGTTTAGTTTTACCCTTGTACCTTAGTTTTGGGCAGGCTTCTTCAAGTGAACAATTGAATGATGTGGTGATATGCACAGCCACATTATCCAGACAGGCTTTGTCATTCGGTTCATAGACAAGTTTTGAGTTGAGGACTTTTTTGAAGTTCTTCTCATACAGGGGCCACTTTGTCTGCCTCACATTTCTGTGGACGGCAGGTTTATGTGCTTTTTCAACTCTATATAATGGTGATCAGAGTACATTTACTACATTCCACCCAATAATTTTGAAGGTCAGCAGCAAACGTAGAGTACTTCTTGTCAGTCTTTAATGGGAAAGGTCGGTTTATTGCCTATGTTATAAATAGTTAGGTTGGTAAGTAGAATAAAGTCAAGAAGATACTACCAGCCGTCAAATAAGATACTACCAGCCGTTGGGTCTTCTCTACTTAAATTAGTGAGAAGGAAGATGTTTAAATCTTTCCTGGTCAAAATGAAGGTTCTTTGAGTGCCTTCACAGTTGGCAAAACGTAGTTTAAAGTTGGGTGTCCTGATACCGCACAACCTTCCTCCTACTACGTAGGGCTCCTGTATCAGGAAGATGTCTGCTGCAACTCTGGACTGGCGCAGCAATAGAGCCGCTGAGGCTGCTTTAGCGTGATGGAGGTTAATCTGTATAATTCTTACTCATAGAGCACAATCAAAGGACAAGAATCGGTCTAAAACATCTTTCAGCTGAAGTAGAGTTTGACAAGTGAAGGATCCTCTAGTGAAGGATCCTTGATGATCTATAGATGGGACCAGAACTCAGCAGATTTGACAATTCATTTCGGTCCATTTCACCAGAGGTCCCTCGAATCCAGTTCTGATGCTGTACATCCTCGTGTTCCGACATCCGCTGCGTTTTCACCAGTTGGGACGTGTTTCCAGTTAACATTACTGTTTAATGTTTAAGTGCACGCCAGGATGGCGGGATTTAAAAAAAGAAAGAAAAACACAATTCTATTTTTTGTTTTTGTTTAATTGTGGCAGTGTGAGAACTGATTCATCACACCAAAAACAAAACAAAAGACGACGATCCGATGATGCCATTCACAATGGTGTCCTAATCCAATCCAAGCTTTTATTCCAATCGTACTAATATAGCTGCT
This sequence comes from Eudasyphora cyanicolor, assembly GCA_963930755.1. NCBI lineage: Eukaryota > Metazoa > Arthropoda > Insecta > Diptera > Muscidae > Eudasyphora > Eudasyphora cyanicolor. The sequence goes on from OZ005736.1 coordinate 214,719,577, forward strand.
ACTTTCTGTCGTATTGGATAGCGCTACAACTAATGGTTTCGTACCTTACCGAGAAGCATAAAGAGTCTCTTTCCTGGGATAAGAACGTCATGGGCTTCGAACCCCATCACTAAGGACAAGTGAAGTGATGTGGAATTGGCAACAGTGGCCCAATGCCTCGCTGACCTTAGAGAAACATTGGCATACCACCAATCTAAAGGGTCCATCATCTAACGTTTTTTTTCAACTAGCTCATGTCTGATTTGACAGATAATTAGTTTTATCCTTCCGCTGAACGAATATTGGTTGTGTATACGCTTGAACTTTGAAAAATACGCATGAATGCGATCGACTTTGCCGATTTTGCCAAAAAAAACTCATCTTTTCAACAGGACGGCGCTACGTGCCTCACAGCCGAAGCTACACTCGCTGTTTTGCGCGATGTTTTCATAAAAAAAAATTTATTTGGCGGACCCTTTATAACAATGTAGGTTGACATCAGGGTAAAGCACAAAACTAACCGTGATACCAGGTTTGTAGAGTATGCTAAGAGTTTTCAATCCTGGTCTGCAGCAGATCTATTTGATCCATAATGCTGAATCCATCCCTCAATTACAACAGGTAAATGAAATCCTGTGATGTGATTTCGGGGCAATAGTACTGAAGGCATAGATGCAGGATGTAACTCCACTACAGAAGGTAAGGTATCAACAGGGCTTGATACCTTATCAACAGACATCCGGAAGAGCGGAGTCATGTACACCAATAATTTCTGGAGCCTCAAGCTCTGATACAAATGCGGTGCCATCTACTTCCGAGGAACAATTCACGTATTCGGACAAAGGGTTGGCTGCGGGGAGTTTCCCGGCTCTTCAACGCAATGAGGATATTCTCCTAGAAGATATGGACGAGGAGTTCGTAGTTAAAAGACAAGGAGTTCGTAGTTAAAAGACAATCGAAAGAGTAGGACAAAGTGTCTATGTAATAGTTACACATCTACTTATAATCTCCACTTGGCAACTCTTTAATCGAAATATCGACAGACAACTAGGCAAAAACTATTTTGTTGGAAACATACATATCATTATTACCTTAATTCAGAAAGGGCGTAACTAACATTTCTCTCCAATTCCCATTTTTTACATATTCTGTTAGAAAACTCTGAAATTTTTACAGAAAATGTTATTTGAAAACATTACAGAAAATGTTTAATTTTAAAAGATAGATTTAAAAAAATCAGTTAGCCCATTTCTGAATTAAGGTAAAAATTTAGTACATACTTACCTAAATAAAAAAACACAACAAAACCAAATTCTGATTGCACAATAGACATCAACAGTAATAAAAAACAAAAACATTCCAAGAGAAAATGTAATACAACTTTAGAGGGATAGGAAAAAACTGGCAGTTATCGGCTTCAATGAATACGGGACGTTGTACGGCAATTTTGTTGGGAACAAAATCACAACCCAATTCGGTAAAAATTATGGAGGGCCCACAGCAAAAAAAACAGCACCCAACACGTGACCATGCCATGGACTATTTTTTAAGGATACCTAAGACCCGAAAACATATATGAATGTAGCACCACACGCACCCGAAAAGCAGAACATTCAATTGATGATGATGAGTCGCAACAGACACAGTTCGCAACGTTAGAACTTACTGTGTAAACAACGCACAGTGTTTGGAATGAATAACAAATAATAAAAGCTTTAGTTCTGGATTTCAAATGGTAGCCCATGTTTTAAGTATAACCCTATATATAACAACAACAATTATAAAGTATTTATCCGCACTTTCTTACTTTTCTTAGCTTCGAAAATTTTAATTATATATAGGCAGAGAAAGGTTGTGTTAGGGTTGCAGCCAGCTTTGCCAGCTCACATATACCAATGTAGGTCCCTAGTCATACCACGGGCACAGATGCCTCTCATCAAAACCAACCTGTTAAATTAACAAAGAAATCAATAGTAATAATATCGCTACCGGAAAGATCTATCAGACTTCCTAGAAAGACGGACTTAATGAAGGACAGTAGCAAAGCAGATTCTCAATGCTCTCCACTTCCTTCTCATATCCCCTGGCGTGTTCCCCGATCAGCAAATGTCCCCTCAGAACTGAGACTAACGTTTTTCAGAACTGTCTAGCTGCCCTGCAAGTGTAGATTGTATGTATATGAAGTGTATGTTAAATTGCTCAGCCATCTCATTAAGAGATAGTCGATGCTGTTTGTGAGTTTAGGGATGTGGCCTCCAGATAACTGATGACACTACGTTGCGATTCAGCCATTTGGCGACTTCCCTTATTGCCATTATTTCAGCTTGATAGACACTACAGGAATCTGGTAGTCTATGTGCAATATAAAGACTGAGTTTTTTACAGTGCACTCCGCAGCGAATCTTATCATCAAGCTTCGAAACATCTGTATAGAAGTGGAGATAGTTTAGATTTCCTGGTTTTCCCTATACCAAGTCCTCTGGCAGGTATCTTACTTGTGATGTTCCTCCCGAAGGTGTACAAGGTGACGTCGAGTACTTCCTGTATGTTTTTATTTGTAAAGGTCGGTTTATTGTCTTTGTTACAAATGGTTAGGTTGTTAGTTAGAATAAAGTCAAGAAGTGACTCATCCCTATTATTAGTATTCGTACTACCCCAGATATGATGATGAGTGTTCCTGTCTGCGCCAATTATCAGCTCACACTTGTCAGACGTAGCTGCTTCTACTACTCCTCTGAACATAGAGAAGAGATATTACTGAGCATAGTCGCGGCAACCATTCATTATACCCTCAACCATAGGATTGCAACGTTGAACTGGGACCCTATAAAGTATAGGGTGATCCATTTCGAGGTTCACTACTTTTTTAAAGAAAAAAACACAGAAAATTCAAATTGAATGGGGCATGTTAATTATCATTTGAAGGAATATTCTTTGGCATTTATATTTTGAGGATTATGTCTATCAAAAGTTGGCCGCGGCTACATCTCAGATGGTCCATCCGTTGAGTCCAATTTTCGATGACACGATTATGTTGACCATAAGTTGAGCGAAATGCACGAAACAAACTCTTCACAGAACGTGAATTTTCGTAATAAAGTTGTACGATTTGTAAACGTTGTTCAGGCGTAAGTTTTTCCATGATGAAATGCCAAACAATACTTAACAAAAATAACATGACAGCATGACAGGAGTCACACGTGATCTGTCAAAAAAAGGCTATTGAAAAAAGTATCTCTACTTGGATCACCCGTTTTATATTCTTGTATATATATAACATTCGTAGACGAATAAGATATGTTCGTATGTCTGTTGGAATCATGCTATTATTTTTCGTGTAAATGGTTCCAGGCATGATTAAACTCAAGTTACCATTTTTTTGGCCTTCAGAGAAACGTATTCTTTTAAAGCAGCTTTCTTTTAATAAAGAACAAATTGTTGGGCACATTTTTCCTCACATGTCCGACTTCGAACCTATCTATAGGAGAAAGAGTGTAAGCTCTGAGTGCAATCAGAATTTCCATTACACACCTAATTTTAGACATGTCTATACAAATTTTTAAATTATTTATAATTTTAGAATATTTATAAGTTCTCCCAACATACTCTGAATAGTCGGTAAATTTTACGATGATGTAGCCATGATTTAGCCATTCTTGCTACAATGTGCAATAATTGAGCTATATGACAGAAATTTTATACAATAATACATATAGTTTACATGTTATTATAATCCCCATACGAAACCACTTACTTCTTTCCAAAGATGGGGCTGAAGCAAAGCGCTTTAAGTTTTATTTTACCAATTTCTAAAAAATTTACTCCTGAAATTACAATTACCAACACACTTATTTTGCCCTAAACCATTCTACAAATGTTTTTTATGTTGATTCTAGAAAACTACAAAATATAAAAAATACGTCCAGGCCGAGCTTTATGCAACAAGGCTAAGGTTCGGCGTAACCGTATTTTTTTATATTTTTTTATCTATTTTTCTCAATTTATTTTTTAAATTTTTACTAGCCCTAATTTTTAATTGGCTATATATATAAAATAATTACTACTGTTATGCTTTTATTTAAACGTTATATTTTTTATTGGGTTTTAAGCACTATGAAGCTCATCACCACTGATACTACCACCAGAACCAATGAACACTTTCCAGCGGCAAATATCAGGCCTTAGAAGGCCTGATATCATTGTTTCTTTTAGAGCACCGAGACCTGTTCGCCTAATGTCATCTTCGTATCTTTAAAATTGCGTGACATTGTTAGAATATTTCTAGCATTAAGTGACTAGAGTTAGGTCTGATGAATCATTGTTAAATGTAGGCCTGATTTAGGGCCAATGGGATGCCCTAAACCAATCTTCTACGTATCCCTCCCACTTTTGGTGAGGTTGTTTCTATAGAATCTTAAAAAGAAATATCGATTAATAACGGGTGATCCAAGTAGAGATTCTTTTTTCAATAGCCTCTTTTTGACAGATCACGTGTGAGTCGTGTCATGCTGTCGTGTTATTTTTGTTAAGTATTGTTTGGCATTTCATCATGGAAAGACTTACGCCTGAACAACGTTTACAAATCGTTCAACTTTATTACGAAAATTCACGTTCTGTGAGGAATGTGTTTCGTGCACTTCGCTCAACTTATGGTCAACATAATCGTCCTACTGAGCGAACTATTCGCAACACCATCACCCATCTTGAGACCCAGCATTCATTATTGGATAATATTCGACAGAATAGACCACGTCCAGCACGCAGTGAAGAAAATGTAGCGGCCGTAGCTGAGAGTGTACGCGAAGACCGTGAAGACCGTGAAGAGTCGATTCGGCGCCGTTCGCAGCAACTCGGACTGACGTATGGAACGCATTTTACGTCGAGATCTTAAATTGAAAGCATACAAAATACAGCTTGTGCAAGAACTGAAGCCGCCCGACCTTCCCAAGCGACATCGCTTCGCTCTATGGGCTCTTGAAAAGTTCCAAGAAGATCCGACGTTTTAGAGCCAAATTTTGTTCAGCGATGAGGCCCATTTCTGGCTCAATGGGTATGTAAACAAGCAAAATTGCCACATTTGGGACGAAGATTCAAGAGCTGCCACTTCATCCAAAAAAAAAAACAACGGTTTGGTTTATGGGCCGGAGGAATCATCGGTCCATATTTCTTCAAAAATGATGCCGGTGAGAACGTAACCGTCAATGGCGACCGTTACCGTGCCATGATAACCGACTGTTTGGTGCCTGAAATTGAAGCTCGTGATCTCGGCGACATTTGGTTTCAACAAGACGGCGCACAATGGGAAAAAATTGGTAAATACGCGCGCCTACCAGTATTTTCTATCTCACGACTATACCGTTAGAGATAGAGTCCTACGGTTTGGACCGTCTTCAAGAGAATTCTTTGGAGAATAATTTGGTGTACCCAGATTTTTCTTACTGTTGCCATTTATCCCACAGTGGGATTTCAAATGCGACTTTGTGGAAATTAGTGTAAAACCCCGAATATCGTGCCAACTTCAGTGATCTTGACTTTAAATTAAAGCTGACAAAATTTAGTTTGAAATCTGTTTCAGGTGCTTGATTGTGTGTTGCTGCGTTTTAAATATGCCGACCATTGAAGTTCAAAAATATTTTTGTCAACATTGCGATAAAAGTCTACAAAACCTGCCATGTTTTTTAATTTGAAACTAAGACAACTTAAATAGGATAAAATTGTGGGCTGCAATTTTTTTGAAAGCTGACATTTTGCTCTAATGCACTTTACACAATGTGTCGTAGACAGACAATAAAAGAAAAGTTAAATTAAAAACAAAAAAAAATTGGTCCACCCTAATACACACAAACTGCAGAAGCGTATATATTTTATTGTAACTATATTTTTATAGGTTTTGTAGAAAAAATGAAGTATAACACTTACTATAATCCTTATAATATTAATAATATATCTTTTTTTGATCGTACTTGATCAAACTTGCAGCCGCCTGTTAATCCGTCAATCCTTGTCCGTTCAGTACTGTTCGTAATTATTATCCGATTTTGCCGAAATTTCGCAAATGTTATTTTTATTGAAAATTAGTTCATAGATTAATATAGCTCCCACACATATTTTCTATATTTTAAGAAAAAAAGCACATATTTAAAGTACAAAAATCTGCCATAATCGCAAAAAGTCGCAGATAAACTAGGTACCGTTGGATTCATCCCTAAGTCACCTCTCTTCTCTATGTTATATGGCAGTGATCCCACGTGATCCAAAAAAGTTGTATTTCATTTACTGTGGATAATTTTTTTGAAAAACAAAAAAAACTGTTTACTTTGAAATATCTCTTCACTGTAAGACGTCAAAAATACGTCTTATACACAAAAATTAAGATGAATATAACCTTATTATATGTTGCAAGTCCTATCGCATTTGACCAATAAAGGCGAATTCTACAAGCATTATAGTATATGCATTGTATCATCGCAATGTTATTTGCATTTATTAGTAAAAAAGACAAACTTTGAATGGTCATAACTCGAAATCGCCTGGAGATATTTTCATAAAATTTGAAGGTATTTTCATTAAATGTTATCCACAATAAAATGACACTCCCAAAAAATTCATTTTTGAAAGATGTTTTCAAAGTCCTATGCGCGCATATTTCATCATATTTTCCCATCGTGCGGCGCCACTTCCCACACATCGCATCAATCAATGGATTTATTGAGAGAACATTTCGGTGAGCAGATAATTTCACGTTTTGGGCCGGTCGATTGTCCACCAAGATCGTGTGATATCACACCGTTAGACTTTTTCCTGTGGGAATATGTAAAGTCTAAAGTTTATGCGGACAAACCCGCTGCGATTCAGGCCTTGGAGCAAAACACCACGCGTTTCATTCGCCAGTTACCAGTCGAAATGCTCGAATGAGTCATCGAAAATTGGACTCAACGGATGGACCATCTGAGACGTAGCCGCGGCCAACATTTCATAGACATAGTTTTCAAAAAATAAATGCCAAAGAATGTTCTTTCAAATGATAATAAACATTGAATGCAATTTGAATTTTCTGTGTTTTTTTCTTTAAAAAATTAGGGAACCTCGAAATGGATCACGCTATAGTTTCCGAGATATGACATCCTTAAAGAATTCCACGGCCACTAATTTCTTCTCATCCAAAAATTGTGAAATTACTGATACGAACTCAAGAAGCATACATAACCCATTTCGTTAGTCCGAATAAAAAAACCGCTTCCGAGATATTTTTTCTTTAAGTAAAAAAATACTAATATTGACTCCAATAACGTATTTTACGATAAAGTATCCGATATACATATTCCATATTTAAATATTTGCATACCCACTTTTTCTATCCCGCTCATCCCTCTCTTGCTGAAATTACTGATATTGACTGCAGTACCACATAATCTAAATTTCGTTCTTCTACTGTCAATAGTTTTCGAAATAGTTAGAAAAGTTCTCGACATCGAATGCCGTGATTTGGGTCTGTTTTAGCTCCAATTTGAATTTTATCATATCGTGAATATTTTGGATGAAACTTGATTTTGAGCATATTTTCTGGGAAAATGTATTTTTTTCGAAGGCTATATCTAGTTAACCGATGGGAATTTAGTTTTTTAGACCAGGAGAAAAAATATGTAAAACAAACACAGGAACACGAACAGGCAAAAGAGGATTTTGGGTGGAATATGACTGCTTTTTGGTAATTGTTTGTTGTAGAATCGACCCCCACCCATTTTAGGGAGTTTTTTACTATTTGTTAGGTTAGGGTGACATCCGTTTTTTTATCAGCTCACATAGACTAGTCCTAGTGTTATCACAGGCAGAAATGCCTCTCATCGAGATACAAAGTGGTTGATATACAACGTTATCGATAGTAGAGCGCCCCAGTGGGTGAATAGGTGGCGTGATCCCCTATGAGTTTGGGGGTCGTGGGTTCGATTTCCACCAGAGGCTCCGGTCTATCGCTGCAATATATAGCCACATGGACTTTGTAACCCGGACCGTAAAATTACACGGAGGAAAATCGCCATTTTTGATATGTTTGAATTCAAAGTAAATATACTTGGAACCAAAATTTTTAAATATTATATATTTTTGAACAAATATATTTTATTTGAAAATCAAGAAATTTTGTTTGGAACGCATATATTAATATATTACAACAAAATATATTTGCGAACTTATTGTAACAAATAAAATATGTGTTTACAAACAAACAATGATTTTGTTTAAGAATTTATCCCAATACATTATATTTAAAAAAAATATTAAAACTTTGTTGACTTTGGCAATTTTTAATTTTATTTTTTCCTAGATTTTTAGTAAATATATACTTTATAGGTAAAAATTGTCGTGAGCAGCATTTTCTTTTGTTTTACAGCACTAATTTTTAATATATAAATAGTCCAACTGTCAATCCATCAATGCTATTTGTCGTAACCCAAAATTATACGATTTAAATTTTTCAAACATATACAATTTCTAAAAAATTAAACCTTAAATTTCTTAAATTGCCAAAATACTTAAATACAAGTTAAACATTGTTTTGGAAATATTATTTCCAAATAAAAAATATTAGGATGAAAACATAATTTTGTTTAGAACAACATCCTTACAAACATATAATATTTGTCAGTGTCAAATATTATATATTTGGCATGTACCCTAAACATATGTATGTTCCAGCAGAATATGTTTGGAAGAATATACTTCAGAAGCGATTTTTTTTCAGCGTGTAGAATATAAATTAACTTAGTATTGTAATTCACATAAATAAAAAAATAATAAAATATCGATTGTACGAATATCGGTACGGAAAAGATCTGGTAAACTAAAAGAAAAGCCACCCAGACGACGTTTACTCAAAGCGGGACAGTAGCATAGTAACTGCTCAATGCTCTCCACTTCTTCCTCATTTTCACACCTTTGGCAAAGTCATTGGGGTCAATACCCAACATATTGCCGTGTTCGCCGATCAGGCCTTGTCCCGTCAGACCTGACACTAACGTAGACAGTATTTTCCTCTCTAGTGCGTGTATATATTTTGACCTTCTCTGGTCATATATTGGCCAGATTTGTCTAGCTACCCTTCAGTTGCCGATTTGTGTCCATCTAGCCTGAGCCAAAGCTTGAGTGTGGATAGTGGCGCATCAATATATGCAAATTCATCGAGAATTCTTGTAATGTCCTATTTCATCGGCAGTTACCCGGGATATCCATATTGAATGTTGGACTGCTCAGGCATCTCTTTCAGAGATCTACGGCAGTTGAGGGTTGTTTGTGAAATTAGGGATGTGGTATCCAGATAATTGATGGTAGCCTGGCTACCCGAGTAAATGACAACGCCAGTGTTAGTCACTATGGTGCGATTCCGTCTCTTGAAGACTTTCCATATTGCCATTATTTCGGCTTGATAGACACTGAAGGTATCCGGTCGTTCTCCCAAGCCATCATCAAGTTCGAACCATCCATTTAAAATTGGAGATTGTTTCAATTACCTGATATTCATCCAAACAATTCATCTCTGGCTGGTATCATAACGATCTTGTTCCTCTTGAAGGTATACAAAGTTGGTGTACGTATAATCCATAGCACTACACTTTGATATCTTCATGTGACCGTAGTTCTTGTACCTCCACATTGATAGGCAGTTTAATCTCTATGTCGCTCGGGTTGCAACTTCTCTCGCCACAATATTGATCGGCCGTATATAGAGTAGTGCTTGTAGAGACTCAGTCGCTGTTGTCCATAAAGCTCCGCTTATGCATAGGAAGGCAGTTCTTTCAATCTTTGATAGTAGATGGTTAGTTTGTCAGTTGCCGCCCATCATACCAAAATGCCGTATAACAGTATTGGACGAACTACTGCTAAATATATCCAGTGGACGATTTTAGGACAAAGGCCCACCGCGATTCGTATCTAGAATTACTCCTAAAAATTTTGCACTTTCCGAAAAGACTAGATCTGTTCCATTTATCCGAGGAGGATAGTCCTCATGTGGGACTTTATTTATCCTACTAAAGAGAACCAATTCTGTCTTGTTTGGGTTAACGCCCAAACCGCTGCTTCTGGCCCATCTAGCCAATTTGTTCAGAGACACCTGTAGAATGTCTTTGAGGACGTTTACGAATTTGCCACTCACTGTGATTGTCACGTCGTCCAAGATCTGAGTTGAAGCCTTTTACGAAAATGGGCGTTCCAATCAAAATGCATTTCGTGCACTTCGTGATTTTTATGGTCAGCATAATCAACCGATTGTGTCCACAATCGGGAGAATTGTGCGCAAATTTCAGCAAACCGGGCCAGTAGAAGATGTGAAAACACCTGTGCATGCTTGCTCAGTTCGTTCTGCGGTTTATGGGCTGGCGACGCATCGGGCCGTCATCGGCGTCATGAGGTCTGCGAAGCAGTTACCGTGAATGGTGTTCGCTATCGCGAGATAATAACGGACTTCTTGTGGCCAGAAATTGAGGAAATGGACCTGGAAGATATGTCGTTCCAACAGGATGGTGCCACTTGCCAGACAGCCACCGAAACAATGGCTCTTTTGCGCGAGAAATTCAATGGTCGTGTTATCTCATGTCGTGGCGATGTTAATTGGCCACCACGATCATGTGATTTGACAATGTTGGACTTCTTTGGGGATATTTAAAAGAAAAAGTGAACGTCAATGGAACAAGGACAATTCAAGAGCTAAAGGATGAGATAATTCGGCACATAAACGTCAATGAACCTCAATTGTGTCTCAGAGTCATTGAAAATAACCATCATCGGGTTGAGGTATTCCACCGAAGCCATGGCCAACATTTGGCCGATATTTTGTTTCCCGCAGAAGTGTCATAGATCCTTCTAGCATAATAAAAAATATTAAGATAATTCTCTAAAAACATTGTTTTATTTACAATTAACATCGTGCTTTTTGTTTGGTCCGCCCTTTGGAAGGCCTGTTTCGATAAGGCCTAAACGATACGGTCCACAGAGATACTCACCTACTCAAAACTTACACACGCACACACCTAAAGCTTATATCTGTACACAGATCGAGAAAGTTCGAGCAGTAGTGCAAACCACCCTCACATGCCCTTAAGTTGCACATATTTATTCGAGAACACCCTAATAACGCCTGCTTGTCTGAATGGTTGCAATATTTTGTATTCGTGCCCGCACTCCTCTCTGCCTAAATGTGTGTTGTTCTTCCATCGTCATTGTGAACGTTTAGTTTGGAACTGCACATTCATCCTCTGCCGTGCATTCTTTCAGTCAGTCATTCATTTTCATTCATTCATTTGGCAATTTGGCCAGAGTGCCGAGAGTCGGCAGTCGGCAGTGTGATGTGAGAGAAGAAGAACCATCCAACCGACCGACGGTCCGACCCAGACCAAAGACTGAATGTTTCGATGTTATGAAATGTGCCGTGTCGTATTTTCCCTGGGCTTGTGAGTTTACGTTTATACTTTTTTGTGCCTTCATTTCATCCGTCGTCGATGGACATTTCGGGGGGACAGAGGAGTGTGGATATGGATTGGCATGCCACTCCATGCTTTGGTCTTTGGTTCATCAGCCCAAACTCACCAAAAAACGCTGCTACCAGCCATGTGAGGGAGGCATTGAGGCACATGGCTGACGATTGCCTGGGCAGACTGTGGTAGGACATGACATGGGGTTTTTGTTAGTGCATTTTTGGCCAATAGCAAACGGCTGCATGGCTTTTGTGAGGGTGTGGCCTAAAATTGCAACCCTACCTCGGCTGATGACGACAATCAAACTAGTGCATGAACACACATGTACGAGCACGTACTCGCACGCATACGACCGGCCGCATAGACTTTTTCCCCAAAAATCAATGAGTGGCTGTTTTTCGCAAAACTTCCTCCGTTTGTTTTTCTTTGCGAAGTCAGCGAAGTTTTCGACATTCTGACTCAGTTACAATAACAGAGTTAGGACAAAAAACGGTCATCTTTAAATTGACACTTAGAATTTTTCAAACTTTCATCGACCACCGAAGGGCGCCTTGCAGGTCAAACTTGTCTTTGACCTTCAAGGATTCATCTAAGATTTTACCAGGACGTGCAAGGACTAGGGAGGACATAACTCCCTCTAACGTTATCCCCATAACGAAAATCTGGGCTATGTCCGAATTGGTTTCGAATATAACTCCTATTTTCAAAATGGGGATTATGACCATTTGCTTTACGGACATAATCCCCATAGTGGTTATGTTCATATTCTGCAATCGAAATAATCTAGGTGAAAATCTTTTGTCTATGAGTCCGACCATAGACAGTAAAAATTGTCTTTAAATACTCGAATAGAGGCAGTCAATAACATATGCCGTACAAAACCACGGTCATCTGTGTACTGACACTAAAGACGGGTTAGGGAAACGTAATCAAAAACAAATCAGTTTAAACGATTGGCCAACGAAACGTAAACGGTCGGCTTGTTCTGCAGAAATTTGTTTTGGACGGTACGTTTACGTGCATTTGCAAAGAAAAATTGTAAAATAATGAAAAAAGAATAAATTTATGCGAAACTTTTGAAAAGTAATGATAAATAAGTAATAAAATGATAAGTTAGTAGCAAATAAATTTAAAATAAAATTAATTTGTTGCTATTTTTGCTGTGAATGCTTGAGCAATACAGCACGTTTTTCAAGTTTTGGGTAATTGCTCCAGTGTGCAACGTTACGGCGGCGCTAAAGATAAATTACGGTTAAGTTTGCCTAACCCGGCTTTAAGACTTTATCGAAGTTACATTTTTCAGGGCAAGCGCTAAGTGGTAAACAATATCCGCCTAACTCGAAAATCATTACGACTTAGGTCGGCATGTTTTTAGAGACGATGGGATTTCACGTAAATAAAGAGTATTGTTACTAGACTGTGATGGCATACATACAACAAATCTTTTTTAAGTCGACTTAAGCGGTTATCGATTGTGACCACAGGTTTGCCTTTTACTTTCAATGATTCATCTATGTTGCCAGAACATTACTTACATGCAAATAATCTCCATAACGACTATGGAGGTTAAGTCTGGCTTGGTTTCGGACATAAACCCTTTGTGCATTTGTTTGTAACACCCAAAAAGAGAAGAAATCGTTTATTACATCGACCGACTTAGAATCACTTTATGGGTTGACATAGCTATGTCCATCCGTCCGTCTGTGCATGTATTCTTGTAATCAAAGTACATGTCGCAATTATGCCCCGATCTCAACGAAACTTGCACATATGTTTTTCTTGGCCCAAGGACGATCCCTTTTTAATTTGGTTAGAATCGGTTCATATTAGACTTACATACACGCTGAAAAAAAATCGCTTCTGTAGTATATTGTCCCAAACATATTCGGCTTGAAATATACATATGTTTAGGGTACACTCCAAATATATAATATTTGACACACACAAATATTATATTTTTGGGAGGATATTGTTCTAAACAAAAATACGTTCCTATTATGAAATTTTTTTATTTGGAACTAGTATTTCCGAAACAAAAATTAATTTGTATTTATGTATTTTGGCAATGTATCAATGCCTTAATGTAAAGAAAAGATTTTTGTTTTTCAGGTGTTCATGGAGCAATTTTTTTACAATTTTTTTATTTTTGTAAAATTTAATTAAAACTTAAATCGTTTAATATTTTGTAAATATAAAATGCATTGATGGATTGACAAAAAATTAATTGGAATATTTATAAATTAAGACATTTTTAGCTATAAAGTTTAACACGTAAACTAGGAAAAACTATTTAAAATTCGAATAAGTCAGCAAAGTTTTAAAAATCTTTTTTAAATAAAATATATTTCGAAAACTTCCTAAACAATCACCTTGTCTGTGTGTAAACACATATTTTATTTGTGAAAGTCAGTTCGCAAATTAATTATGTTCTAATATATTAATATATGCGATACAAACAAAATTTCTTGATTTTCAAATAAAATTTATTTGTTAACAAATATATAATATTTAAAAAAATCGTTTCCAAGTATATTTTCTTTCAATTTAAACATACCAAAAATGACGATTTTGCCCCGTGTATAGCCCCAATATATATGTACCTCCGATTTGGCATATATACACTGTATAATGAACATTTTTTACCTCCGATTGGGCATATATACACTGTATAATGAACATTTTTTAACCAATCTGTATAAAAATGTACAGAAAGAAGTCTCTGGATACACTGAGAGACAATACTAACTTTGAGGAAAATCGGTTCAGATTTAAATATATATGTTACCCCCGATATGAAATATAAGCGCTGCAGAAACTATATTTTATTTCCGATCAGTACGCAATTCGACAGAAATAAGTTTCTTATTATTACAAATTTCTTATATTATTATAAATTGAAATCGGTGGGATGTAGGTATAGCCCCCATATAAAGGGTTAAGGACATAACAATTTTATATATTAATAAAACACAGAAAAAAAAATACGGTCCAATCACACCTCCGGCATGAAAACCACACCACACAATATTTTTTTGCGGATGCAATTGTGTCGTCGCTTGTTGCTGTACAATAACGCATATTTTTTTTACTTATTGACAAAACCACTCAGCCAGGAATGAGCTGCATCGCTTCATCGGCCGAAAATTGGAGTAAGCGCTATTAAACTTGCGACCACCGTCTCGGTAGTAATATTTTTGCACGTAAGTGAACTTTATCATGATGAAAATGTTGACTAAACGTTTTGACATTGAAAGATCATTAAAAATGTTTGAGGGTGCGTTGACCTAAAGATACGAAATTGTACTTATGTGTACTTATACATATATATATTATCCCCGATTTGACTATAAGTGCTGTAGAAACTGTATTTCATATCCGATCAGTACGACATTCGACAGAAAGAGGTTTCTTATTACATGAATGAACTCTGACGAATTCGGGAAAATCCGTTCAGATTTAGATATAGACCTATAGTTCCTCCGGATCTGGTATCAAAGATCTATAGAAGTTGTCCTTTACTTCGGATCATTACAAAATTTGGCAGAAAGAAGTTTCATAATTTAGGAACGAATACTGCTTAATTTGGAGATAATCGATTAAGATTTCGATATAGCCACATACTCGTATATGCCCGTGTAGTATTTAATCGCTATGGAATAGGTATTTTACGCCAGATCTTTACTTATATATAATTTGACAGAAATTAGGGTTTTTTACCATATCTTGCTCGAAATTCACGAAAAACTTTTCTCACAGAACGTTAATTATACCCTACACCACACTGTGGTACAGGGTATTATAACTTTGTGCATTTGTTTGTAACACCCAAAAGGAGAAGAAATAGACCCATCGTTTATTATACCGATCGACTCAGAATCACTTTCTGAGTTGATTTAGCTA
This sequence comes from Eudasyphora cyanicolor, assembly GCA_963930755.1. Taxonomy (NCBI): domain Eukaryota; kingdom Metazoa; phylum Arthropoda; class Insecta; order Diptera; family Muscidae; genus Eudasyphora; species Eudasyphora cyanicolor. The sequence continues at coordinate 214,734,924 of OZ005736.1, forward strand.
TGTCCGTCTGTCCGTCTGTCTGTCTGCCTGTCTGTCTGTCCGTCTGTCTGTCTGTCTGTCTGTCTGTCTGTCTGTCTGTCCGTCTGTGCATGTATTCTTGTAATCAAAGTACAGGTCGCAATTATGGTCCGATCTCGACGAAACTTTACACATATCTTTTTTTTGGCCCAAGGACGATCCCTATTGAATTTGGTTAAAATCGGTTCAGATTTAGATATAGCCCCCATATATATGTTAGCCCCGATTTGATATGTAAGCGCTGTAAAAACTTTATTTTATATCCGATCAGTATGAAATTCGGCAGAAAGAGGTTTCTTATTATATGAATGAACACTGTTAAATTTGGAAGAAATCGGTTCAGATTTAGATATAACCCCCATATATACGTTACCCCCGATTTGACATGTAAGCGCTGTAAAAATGTTATTTTATATCCGATCAGAGCGACATTCGGCAAAGAGAGGTTTCTTATTACATAAAGGAATACTGCCAAATTCGGAGAAAATCGGTTCGGATTTAGACATAGCCCCCATATATATTTTACCCCCGATTTTACATGGAAGCGCTGTAAAAACTGTATTTTATATCCGATCAGTATGAAATTCGTCAGAAAGAGATTTCCTATTATATGAATGAACACTTTTAAATTTGGAAGACATCGGTTCAGATTTATATATAGCCCCCATATATACGTTACCCCCGATTTGACATGTAAGCGCTGTAGAGACTGTATTTTATATCCGATCAGTACGAAATTCGACAGAAGGAGGTATTTTTACATGAATGAGTATTCAGGGAAGATCGGTTCAGATTTATATTAAAGCTCCATATATATGTTCCTCCTGATTTGTTATCAAACCGCTATAGAAGTTGTATTTTACTTCCGATCATTAAAATATTCCAGAAAGATGTTTCTCAATTTAGGAACGAATATTGCTTAATTTAGCGATTATCGTTTCAGAATTAGATAATATGTTTCTACCCATTTACCAATTATTCCAAATTATTATGGCAATGACCCTTATCGCATTGTTAGGAAGGTGTAGGGTATCATATAGTCGGCCCCGCCCGACTTTCTGCCTTTCCTTACTGGTTTTCTTTGTTAACGTTAATTTTCTTTGTTGTTTTTTCGTAGTGTTCATTAATTTTAATTAATTTTATTGATTCAGTTAAGATTTTTTTTAGTTACTTAATTAGAATATTACCAATTATTTTATAACAAAACATAATTATACTTGCTCTCACTTTGAAATTGAACTCTAAATGCAACCACATAACAAATTTATCCAACAATGAAGTGAGCCTTGTTGACAGTTTTTACAAAATCAAATAATAAAAGCAAAACACAAAACTAATTTGTCAACAAATGAAGCGATACTTGTTGACAGATTTATCTTACATACTTAAGAAACGGTTATGTATAACAAGAGTTCCTCAAGCATACACGCTGAAAAAAAATCGCTTCTGTAGTATATTGTCCCAAACATATTCGGCTTGAAACATATATATATTCAGGGTACACTCTAAACATATAGTATTTGGTATATACAAAAATTATATACTTGGGAATATGTCGTTCTAAACAAATCTTTGTTTACATCCCAATATGTTATTATTTGGGACTATTATTTCCGAAACAAATATTTATTTGCATTTAAGTATTCGGAAAATACATAAATTGTGTTAAATTTTTCAGTAATTCAAAGTTAATTTTTTAGAAATGTTAAATGTTCGTAAAATAATAATAATTGAAATCGTATAATCTTGGATTAAAATAAATTACTTAGAGGATTGACAACTAATGATGGCTTGGAATACTCAGAAAATTTAAATGATTGATTTAAAACGGAAGTTAATATGGTATCATAACTGGGAGGTCTAATTCGAAAACAAGGAAAAATTAAAACTGAATTTCGAAAAAGTCAGTAAATGTTTTGAACATTTTTTTAAATAAAATATATTTGGAAAAATTCCTAAACAATAATTTTATTTGTATTTAAACACATATTTTATTTGAGAAATTTAGTTTGCAAATAAATTTTGTTGTAATATATTAATATATGCGTTCCAAATACATTTTATTGATTTTCAAATAAAATTTATTTGCTCAGAAATATATAATATTTAAAAATTTGTGTTCCAAATATATTTTCTTTCGATTCAAACATATCAAAAAAGGTGATTTTGCCCCGTGTAGCGGTACTTTTGATAGATTTCGTGGGCATACTTAAGAAACTATCAAAAGAGTTTAAAACTGATTGTGAATCCACTATTTTTATAATATTGTTCTCAAGTTGTATTGCAGTTTTATTTCTATTTGGTATGTTGTGTTGTCAATAATATTATATACAAATAAGATGATAGTAGTCAACCATGATCTGTGGAAAAAAATCTAAATTTATCACCCTATATATTTGCTAGTCATATCTAACTGAAACATATTTTTTTTTTGATTAAATAGGAATCGTCAAGGTTATACAAAAATGATTATCTTTAACATTTTAAATCGACAATAATTGTAAAATAATATATTCAGGAATAATTTAACATCATTGAAATTTAAAGTTTTCAACTTCATTCCATAGGAAACTGGTAATTTCGCTGCGATGAGAGTTTCGGTCGTAATGTGAGAATAAAAACTTTTCCGTTTCACTTTCATTATTTCGGTGCGAATGCATAAGTTAAAGTTATATGAGTTATGCAGTCACTCACAGTGGGTGATAAAATTGGTGGCTGGTTAGACACAGTTTATTCTTATACCTTGGCCTACAAAGTATTTTACATCATCAAACTAGATTTCCAATTCAATAACTTGAAACAAGTAAAGATTTTCTATCTTGGGGGAAAAAAGTCTGTGATCATCGAACGGTATCTTGCTCCATTTACGGTAACTTTGCGGCTATCATCGTCAGGGAACCCTCAAAGAAATATCGTACATCAATATTATGTAAAAGTGTCATCAATTCCTTCATTCTAAACTATGCTAAGTGCAAAAAAGTATTTTTCAGGAGAGGCGATCAAGTTTGATGATTTTTTTAATTTGTGTGGAATTCCTTTATGATGGAAATCGAATGACCTGTACTGTTTCCTGACAAGCACCAAATTTTGACTGAATATAATTTGGAATATTAAGAAATTAAAAGAGCAATCTCCCAAAAAACATGATAAGTCGATTTAGCATGCTTTAGAATGGATGTATCAAATTGTTATTCATTGCATTATTGTAATAATTCCATTAATGATAACACTATGGAATTTTTTGTGTACGAGACCTAGGAACTCTATTTTTGTATAGACTGAGCCATACTATTTTATGAAACCAAAACAAAAGATTTCTTATGATAAAGTTTTTTTTTTAATTTTTTGAAGTATAAGCTTGGTAAAGACGGAATACCATTTAAATTATAAGAAATAATGAGGGCTAGAAATGCTGAAAACATCAAGTTCACGTAGAAACGGAAGTTAAGTCACTGTCATTAAAACAATTAAAAAAATATTTTTTTTAATAATAGTACTAAAAAAGAATTATACTGAATAAAACTTGAAGTGTTTGTTTGCGCAGGAATCGACGTTATCTTCTGTTAACATTATATGTAGAACTAGCTTTAACCCGGTGTGCTTCGCAGCCCCCATCATTTATTTATTTTCTGTTTAGGGTACTGTAGAACATGCACAAACAAATGACTATTCCATATGGGGAATAATTAATGTGTACAATACAATCCGAAAATCTCCGATTAATTTCTTGATTATGTTCCTGACATCAAGGCACGATATTTATTTCTTGTCCCTTCCGTGCCTCTAAATGTCAAAAATTCATTCAATATTTAATTATTCCACTGTTCTTCTAAAGCACGAAATTTTATACATATCTGGAACATATAAAACATTTTTCCCCACTTACCACATTTTACCACACTGTACCATTTTTATCCCTTTTTGCTTCACTGTACCATATTTAACCCTTTTGGCTACAATCAACCCTATTTAACACCTTTTAGCCACTCTGCACCATAATTTTAAACTTTAACTAAAAGCATAACATTTGTAAAAAGGACTTCTTGACTCATATTTATGTTCCATGTTTTTGCCCAATGTACTAAATGTAACGCTTTTTGCCCACTGAATCATATTTAACACCTTTTTGTCCTACTGTACCATATTTAACCATTTTTGTCCTACTGTACCATTTTTAACAATGTTCCCCACTGTTTAACCATTTTTGACCCACTGTACAATAGTCAATAATTTTTTCACCATATTTAATCATTTTTGTCCCACTGTACCATAGTTAACACATTTCTGCCTCAGTGTTTCCGAGGTAACGCTTTTTGTCTCACTTTACCATTTTTAACTATTTTCCCCCGCTATACTATGGTTAACCCTTGGTTAATATGAAACCCTTTGTTAATATTAAACCCCATTGTGCAATATTGCACCATTTGCCTCACTGTAACATATTTGACACTTTTTGCCCCACTGTATCATACTTAATCCTATTTGCTACACTGTATCATATTTAAAACCTTTTTGTCCCTTTTTGACCCACTGTACCATAGTTAACGATTTTTGTCACACAGTTCCACATATAATCCTTTTTTGCCATATTTAATCCATTTTGCCCCACTATACCATAGTTGAACCCTTTTTCCCCACTGTGCCATATTAACCCATTTTGTCGTACTGTACCATATTTAACACTTTTTGTCTCACTGTACTATGTTTAACACTTTTTGTCTCACTGCACCATATTTAAAAATTTTCACCACTCTACCATACTTAACCCATATTTGACACACTGTACCATAGTTAACCATTTTTGTCCCACTGTACAATGTTTAATCCAGTTCCTCTCACTTTACAATATTTAACCATTTTTGCCACTCTGTACCATAGTTAACCCTTTTTGCCCCACTGTGCCATATTTAACACTTTTTGTCTCACTGTACCTTATTTAAAATATGTCCCCACTTTACCACACTCAACCCTTAACGCCCACTGTACCATATTTAATCACATTTTATACACTGTACCATTTTTGTCCACTATACAGCATTTAATGTTTTTGACCCAATGTGCTCTTCATATTTCAAGTTTAAGTTCCAGTTATGCCTGATTGATTCATTTTTGCCCAATGCATCATAATTAACACGTTTTGCCCCACTGTGCCTCTTAAAGTTCGAATTTCCAAAAATCACTTCCGATCTCTAGTTTATGTTACATAAGCTACCCTAGAACCATGGGACCATATGTAACATTTTTAAACCACTGTACCCTATTTTACACATTTTACCCCACTGTGCCCCGAAAAGTACGATTACAAAAAAAGCTGAATACCCCGATCCGTTGTCCTAAGGACATCCCACGCTTCAGTTTACACCATTCTAATTCTAGACGTTTAAGTTGGCGGTGGTCGCATATTTATCCCTTTATGTCACACTTTGCCCCTAAAATTTTCAAAAAATCGCTCCTTGTTCTATTTTACGTCCCAATAGCTGCTCTAACAGCAAATTTCACGATTCGAGCTCTTACCATTTGGATTTGCCTCTTGTACTACATTTATCCCCTTTTGCCCCATTGTGCGGGTAAATGTTCGGACTTTAAAAAATTCTGTCAATTTCGGGTCGACCTCATAAGGGCTACCCTCACATCAAATTTCACGATTCTAGCTCATTCCGTTTACATTTGGCGGTGGTACCATATTTATCCCTTTTTGCCCCATTGTGTGGGTAATAGTACGAATTTCGAAAAATCCTGTCATATTGCTCGTCTACATCCCAAGGGCTATCCTCCCAACAAATTTCATGATTCTCACGGGCGTGACAACTTCGCCCATTTTCCTAAGGTGGTAGCGACTAAGAAACTTATACTATGTGTGAAATAGTGGAAGATTCCGATAAGTAGTAGAGAAGTTGGTTAAGAATCATTATTTCACTAAATTTTGACCCTTTGTGGGGGAGGTACTCGAAGGAGTGGACCAACATAGAGACTGCATGGCTGGTTAACCTGTAAGACTAGGAACTACCTTACACGCTCCAGGGGAACTGTTGTCGCTGTCGAGAACGGATGACTCACTTATTGCAACTGTCATGACGGGTCACCGTCTTATTGGATGGCACGCAGAAAGATTGAAGATCTTGCATACTGACTTTTGCAAAAGCTGTGGAGACGAAGAGGAGGAGGTATCAATAGAAAACATTCTGTATCTGTGTCGCACTCTCTCTACACGATGGCATACAACCTAATGCTATTATTTCTTTGAGGAGTTTGCTATCTTGGCTGACGTTGAATCCGCTAACTTTTGAGCTTTTTAAGCAATCAAATTGGTTCAACTGGAGGTGCTAGGGATAACTTATGTTTTCCCTTACGCCCCTGTGGTAACACAATGGACTGTATAGTCTAAGTTAGTCTGTTATACAGGCTGCCACTCTTAACCTAACCTGACGTATCATTCTACCTCAAACCAATAAAATGTGTTTTAGGTTCAAAAAGTTTCATCAGGTCTGATGGACCTTTTTATACCCTACACCACACCGTGGTACAGGGTATTATAAGTTTGTTTCATGGCAGATTACCTTAAAGTATATCGATCGACTTAGAATCACGAGCTGAGTCTATTTAACCATGCCATGTCTGTTCGTTTCTGGAAAGAAGCCTGTTGAATATGCAGAAAATCGGTTCAGATTTAGATATAGCTCCCATATATATGTTTCGTCCGATTTGACCCTTTAACCCTATATAAGCTGAATTTTACATCCAATCGTTTTGAAATTTAGCATGGTAGAGTTACTTAATACATAGACCAACAATGCCGAATTTTAAGAAAATCGGTTCAGATTTAGCTATAGCCCCCATACATATGTTTCGTCAGATTTGGCCCTTATGCCCTATATAATCTGTATTTTACGTCAAATTGTTTTGAAATTGCCGAATGGAGCCGAATTTTAAGAAAACCGGTTCAGATGTAGTTATACCTCCCATATACTCGTATATGTTTCGTCCGATTTGACTTCAGAGGCAGAGACGTACCAAATGTAAATTGTGTAAACAAATTTTAGTTAAAGTATACATTGGATATTTCATTGCTATCCAATCTTAATACAGTTGTGTAGGGTATCATGTAGTCGGCATCGCCCGTCTTTAGACTTTCCATACTGGTTTTTAGTCTACGTTGGCAGCTCTTCGGACCAAATTCTTTACAGGTCTCTGATTTTCGTAATACAGCTAAATAATATATATTAGTTGTTGCTGCTTTTTTCTTTCCATGATGAGTTGTCAAACAAAACTGCATAAAAATAAGATGACAGTACGACCCCAGTCACTGGTGATCAGTGAAAAAAAAATGATAAAAATCTCTAAATTCCGTTCGAAATATAGGTCTTTCTTTTGAATTTTAAATGCAATAGTTATACTTTAATTTCAATTGACAGTGCAGGCAGTACTACAAAAATTCATTAGTTTACCATTCGTGTATTGAAATCAAGAATCATATAACATTGATCATAAATCCCTATTTCCGGAACTAGTATTCAAAGCTCTTGATTTTTTTTAAATAGAAGAGAAACAAACAATCAAAAAATAGAATGCCCTAAGAAATTCCCAAAAAACTTTTCGAATAGGACAATGTGGTATATAAATTTACTTATCTCTCGCTCCCCAACAGTAGCAACTCGACTCCATTATAACCAGTCCCTAATCTGAGGATTTATTCCATTGCAAATTGGTTCAAAACAGTCAAATACTTTTATTCGAATTGTATTCGTAGTTCGTTTTCAAGTGTCAGATTTTGGTTTCTCTAATAAAACGTGTCCGTGCAACTGACACATGTTTCACTAATTAAACAAACGGTATTAGTGACAATTTACAATCACAACAATTCTCGTGTGGCTTGTTGCAAATAGCGCGTGCCATTCATTGACTGACACACTATAGCTGCTGCGCAAGCGCAACAAGCGATCAGCTCTAACCAGAAGCCAAACACCAGTCACCACAAGAGGAATAGGCCCACGCGTTTGGCTTTCGGAGCACACACGCTGCTAGCTTTCTCAAACACGGCAAGGCAAACCGAAATGAAAAATTGGTGAAAACGGGCGTAGAATAAATACATGCTCTGGAAAAACAGAGTAAAAACCAGTAGTGGCACACAAATCACAATCAATGCTAAATTACATACACACATGCGCAGTGCGCACAACGAACATGACAACGCCAAAAAACGGCCGAAGTAATGTACGAGTAAATGTTGTTGCTCCAACAACATTGGCTTGAACTGAAGGACGGCCGAACGGGCCGAAGGACGGATGGACGAGAATAATGCCGCCATCATCCTGAATGCACCGTTTAGACGTAACTTGTAACTGTAGATTTCGCCCAAAACGTTCAAATTGCTTGCAACTTGCAACACACGCACATGACAATGTCAATAACACCAAAATGCCTGCCACAAAACGCCGCGCAACCGAATGCCCGTTGCAGTCATTTGTTGTGCTCCTTTTGGGCGACACAATCAAATGTGGCGCTTAGTCCACAAAAACTACAACTCTTCACTCGTTGGCGGCTTAGTCCATTTCTTCCACAAGAGAACAGGAACACACTTGTTCCAACTGTCATGTCCTCTGTCTTTGTGGCGGCTTACAAACATACATACATACATACATACTTTCATACACTGGCGTGGAAGAAAATGATCAATGACTTTTCTTGGTCATTGGTTAAAATAAACGAATGGACGAACAATCATGTCCAAGCCACCAAAAGGCAGGCATTAACCAAACGATCGATAGCCAAAACCGTAGTCATGGTAAAAACAAATTTCCTCATTTCTGGCATCTTTGTGGTGGCAAGTTGCAACCGCTATTTTTGCCCAAGAATCCATATGAGATCTCCAAAAACAAATTTACATGTGAAGCATTACAAAAATAGAATGAACTAAACCTACCGCAAGAAGGCACAGTGGCTTGGAGGTATTCTAGGATGGTTTTGCCGAAAGGAGGAATATTTATCCTAAAAGACATTTTTGCCTCTAAAATGCTATAGGTTAGGTTAAGACTAATAAGCGGACTCACTTAGACTATAATTTACATCCATTGTGTTAACATATGGGTTATCCCTACCCCCTCCCGTTGAACCAATTTGATTGCTTTAAAAAGCTCCAAAGTTGGCGGATCCCAACATCAGCCAAGTTAGCTAACTGCCCGATAAGGTTGCCTTATACTTTAAATTGATGCTATTAATGTGGGCTACCAATGTTAAAAATATCTCTTTCATTAAAGTGGGCTACCAATGTTGGAAATATCTCTTTCACTTAGAAACAGTGGTTTAGTAACAGTCATTAAACAAATTGGAAAAAGTAGATTAAAAAAAAAATCCTGGGACAAAAAAACATAAAAAATAGAAAAAAAATCAAAAAAAAATATTTCAATTTATTTTTAAAAAGTTTGCATCCTAGCGAAGAAAATAATGGCTATTTGAAAAACTCTATGGATAAATGCAGAAATTATAGCCCTGTTGGTGAAGGTAAGAGAATTTCCAAAAACTTTTTTTTTTAATTTCTGTTTACGATCAATAGCGGTTTTAGTTTTTACTTTTATTTATATTATGTGAGTTCTTTGTTGACGTTTGTAGATTTCAGGACCGATTCCTCTAATGAGGAACCAAATACCATCTCCCATCATCCTTTCATCCCAGTGTCCTCGGTAACGCCGCTCAATTGACTTCATTTCTTGGTGAAACCTTTCGCCATGTTCGTCACTTACGTCGCCAAGATTCTCGGGGGAAAAGTTTTAATGAGAACGCAAGAAATGAAATATACATCTTTCATCAGTTTCGTTATTTTAGGCCCATCAAAAACGCCTTCTTCGATTTTTTGAAAAGAAAGACTTTTAAATAATTTTTTAGAGCCCCAGCTTAATATGCAGTGGTTGAAAAATAACGTTTTCTATTTGGACGAGAGCTGTGTATTTTATGTTGTTTACACCCAATGTAATGAACTTCGCGAGCACGGCTATTCCAGAGGCATTAAAAACAGCAATATTTTGTATATCCGCCTTGCATTCCACTTAACATCCCAACTACTTTTAAATTGCAACAATTTTTCCAGTCATGTTGTTTATATTTTATGTATTTTATAAATTTGGCCAATGTTTCGTATGATTCCTTAGTGTTGACAGCATGAGCAATGGGAATCGACGGTTTCTGATTTCCGTTGTGCAAAAGTACTACTTTCAAACTTTCTTTACTGATGTCAACAAATAACCGTCATTCCTTTGAATTGTATGTTTGATTAAGTTCCTCGAACAATCTGGGAATGTCCTTGCAAAAGCATAGGTTATCCATAGTTGTATAAAATTGTATGTAAGGTATATCACGGACTCTATAGTATGATATGTTAACATCTGGGGCCAAATATGACACTGTTTCATCCGAGATGCAAGTAGTTCTGCCTTATCTTTGGTCAGTTCGAAATCTCTCATTAGATCATTGAATTGAAACTGAGTTAAAAGCGATGACTTCTGACTCAAACTTGAATCACTCAGAGTTGAGTACTCAGTTGAACTTGATGATGTTTCCGTAATTAGGCTGTTAGCTATACTTGGACGCTTGAGAATTGGTATTGTTTCCGAATGTGCAACTGGCAAAGTGACAGATTTTACTTCAGCGTAATTCCAGAGAATGCTCCTTCCTACTCCAATCTGTTTACTTGGACAAAAATAGCAGCCCGTATCGTGAATGAATGGTTGTCTCCAAATCATATTGGCATTTCAAATTGCACGTGATGTCTTAAAATTAAAACGTTTTATTCGACAATACACCGTAATACATTAATTGTAAAGTACTTACCGCATGCTTCCACTACTCCAGCGAGTAAGATTTACATGGCATGAATTACACAAAATACTAGGTGTCCACGGTTCGTTCATATTTTTAACTCGTATACCAAAATATTACACATATATTTCTTCTATTATTTTACTAAACGTACGTCGATTTTTTTAATTACATATTTTCCGCAGATGTAGCAGAAATTGTCGGGATGATTTATACATTGAAAAGTTCTTTGCCTTTTACTCATACTTCGAAATATAACTTTGTAATATTTTTCAGAAAATCGACTTATCTCTTTAAGGCGCTGAATTACACAAATTTATTAATAAGAAATTTCATTCATAAATTCCAGGTAAGGTAAGGTTCATAAGTTGCAGTACCTGTAGCTGGCATATAGTTTGCTTCGAACGTAGAAACCCAATATTTTGAAGACTGCCTCGTACTACTTTGTAAGAAACAATATTTTTTTTAATTTCCCTAACATTTACAAAATGGCTCATAACTTTTACATCTATCCATAGATTTGTGCTTTCTTCGTTAGCATTCTGGCTTTTTAAAAATGTGATAAAATAATATTTTAGACTTTTTTTCTATTTTTTACGGTTTTTTTTTGTACCAGGAAAGTGTTTTTTTAAATAAAAATATTTTTTCTCATATTTTTGACGACTGTTACTAAACCAAAGACTCTGCGTGATATTTGCAGCATATGTAGCCCTCATAATTCCCTTTTATTTAACGCATAACATGGCTCAATCAGGTTTATACTTGTCCAACGGTACAAATACTAAATGTACATTCCATGAACGATGGAATTTAAAAAAAAAATAAAAAAATAAAATTTACCATAAAATTTTTTTAAAATATTTTTTTCGTGTTTGTGACACTAAATTGCACCACAAACTGTTATCAACATCCCTTGGCCAAAATTTTTGTTGCATAGTGTAATAATTTAAATAAAACAAAAAATAAATAAATTCAGTAATATTTTTTTTTGAGACTCAAGGTGAGTGGATTCATTAGTCGGTTTACCCGACTGAACTTTCTTACTTGTTTTATATCTCACGGGTTACAGAAAATCTTTAATAGACACGAATTTTCTCAGTATCTTCCAGTCATATCCTCTGAGATGAGTCAAGCCCAGCAATATGTCGGACCCGAAATATCGGGATCTTGCATGTATGAAAGCTGGGCAGTAACACAGAAAGTGTTCCATCGTGTCGATGTTTTCCCTGCATGCCCTGCATATAATAATAATATACTCGTATAATAACAAAGGTACCTAATAAGAGCACGGGGCACAGACACTGAAGTTTTTCTACTGATTCCTCCTCCTCTTCGTAGCATAGCTTCTGCAAAAGCCATTGTGCAAGACTTTCAATAAGACAGTGAATCCTTATGACAGACACGATAAGTGAGACGACCGGTCTCGACAACGACAGCACTTCGTTGAATCGTTTTGGGTCTAGGTCGGGTCACATCAGCACTGAATGTATTCAGTTCCTGACTAGTGACCAACCGTCACATGCTACCGTAAAAAAGATCTCTCAAAAAGATCTTGCAAGTCTCAAGATGCACACCCACATATTCAGGTAGAAGTTAATCTGCCTTGCGGTTCCTGGTACGATCCTATGGCCCGTCAACCATATCAGGTGAATATTGAACTGTTCAGCCATCTCGTTAACAGATCTGCGACAGTCGAGGGCAGTTTTTGAATTCAGGAATATAGTTTCTAGGGACATGATAGCAGCCTGACTAGCAGAGAAAATATGTATACTGACTTTGGTCAGAACACTAATTTTCAGCGATTGCGCACCTTTTCAATAACTAGGATATCTGTCTGATAAGCACTACAGTGAACAGACAGACAGCCTCTTTGCAATTGATAGCTCAGTTCCTCGGAAAATACATCAAAGCCTACTTGGTTACTGAGTTTGGTACCGTCTGTATAGAAGTATCGTTCTGATCTATCAGGTATCAGAGAGAGATACTTCTTGTGGTTCAGTCGTAGTGTAATCAGCAGTGCCCGAAAGGTCAGGGATTCTGCATTCTGTCTAGAATGACATTATGTCCGTAGCTATTTCCTGAGCCTAAGTTTAATCGCAATACATGCGGCATATTGCACAGCTATGATGTGTAGCTGCATTAAATGTAGTGTAACATGTAGTGCCTCAGTTGGTGTCATTCTCAGCGCACCAGTGATACATAAATCAGCCATTCGCTGAACCTTGTTCAGTATCGCACAGAAGGTCGATTTCTTCAGAGCTGTCCACCAGACGACAATGCAGCACAATAATAAAATATGCGCGGGTTCAGACCCCAGCATTTTCCTGTTGCCGTTTTACAGGTATATAGCTCTACCACAGCATTCTTTGGTTTCAAGTGCAACTTCTCAAGGTGACAGGTTAACTGGTGGTCCTTATTTCTTCTAGTGAAAAGAACTTGTTCCATCTTTCTTAGGGTAACACCAAGACCAGTATCGGAGGCCCATCTTAAGATTGTATCTAGGGCCTGCTGTAAGATATCTCAAAGAGTACTCTCAAACGTTCCTCTAACAGCTATTGTCACGTCATCTGTATAGGCAACAACTCTGACACCCATTATCTCCAGAGCATGCATAATATTGTTCATGGAGAGATTCAATAGCAAAGGAGACATAACACTCCCTTAGCGTTTACGATCTGACAAATCTCTTTAGATCACTAGCTGAAATGCGTCTCTTAATTAGAAGGTTATAAATGAACCTTCGTATACTGCTATCAACCCCAGGCTTACCGCTTTCTAAAGCGGTAATTATAGTGTCTGTATTTATTTTTTGGAGGCCCCCTCTATATCTAAGAAAGCTACCATACTATATTCCTTAAGAGAGAATACAGTATAGTAAATCTCATGATCATGCAGACAGTTTTGGTGTACTTGCCCTTGCTGTGGACCAGATGTAGTCCTAAGGTAACTATCTATTAATCTCTGTTATCTAAATAAGTGATAAATACTAATTGGCCGGAAATCCTTAGCTCCAGTGTGGGACGGCTTTTCCGCCTTTGGGATGAAAACAAACTGGGTTTCTCACCATTTTGTTTGTATGTATGCCTTATTGATACAACATGTGTATATCTCTCTGATCCAGGGAGCAATTGTATCAGCCACTGTCTGTAGGTCCGCCGGTGAGACTTTGTCTGGTCAGGACGACTTAAAAGTTTTAAAGCTTTTAATAGCTCAAAAAATTCTATGTTCGTTTGCAATCTTGCTTACGATCTTTGATGACTGGCGGAAACCCCAATTGAAGTATTAAATGCCTCTTCAGAGTTGCCCGGAAATTCAGTATCTAGGAGCACTACCAGTGATTCTTCCCTAGACATAGTCCAAGGACTATCATCTTTCTTGATGTACCCAATAGTACAAGGGTTTGATGCTAATATTTTCCATAAACTTGAGGCTTCGGATGAGCATTACGTCCCTGTGTTAGCACAATAGACATTATGTAGTCTAAGTGAGTCTGTTCTACAGGCTGCCACTAACTTACTAATATTGATTCTAATAATTTACCAATTTCATTCTCCTGCGACTCTTTATCTGGACATTTCATTTGTCATTTGTCGAACAGTTTAATTTTTGTTGAAGTTATTAATTTCGATTATACTAAGGGTGGTTAAATTGTAAGGGCCGATGTTGAATGTGAACCACACCTAAACGTCAAGTTTTTTTCTGCATTTCATTTGACATTTCTCAACTTCAGACTAACTCAATTTGAACCATGGAAAGATACGCAATCGAGCAACGCGTTAAAGTTTTTTAAGCCTTTTACGAAAATGGGCGTTCAAATCAAAATGCATTTCGTGCACTTCGTGATGTTTTTTGGATCAGCACAATCGACCAAATGTGTCCACAATCGGGAGAATTGTGCGCAAACCGGGTTTGTAGGAGATGTGAAAACACCTGTGCATGCTCGCCCAGTTCGTTTGGTGCGGCTTATGGGCTGGCGACGTCATCGGGCCATACTTCTTCGAAATGAGGCCGGTCAGGCAGTTACTGTGAATGGTGTTCGCCCGAATCGGAAGATATGGATGTGGACAATATGTGGTTTCAACAGGACGGTGCCACTTGCCACACAGCTACCGAAACAATGGCTACTTTGCGCAACAAATTCAATGACCGTGTTATCTCACGTCGTGGCGATGTCAATTGGCCGCCAAGATCATGTGATATGACACCGTTGAACTTCTTTCTTTGGGGATATTTGAAAGAAAAGGTGTACGTCGATAAGCCAGCAACAATTCAAGAGCTAAAGGATGAGATAATTCGGCACATTAACGGCATAGAACCTCAATTATGACCCAGCGTCATCGAAAATTTGGACCATCGGATGGAGGTGTGCCGAAGAGGTCGCGGCGGCCATTTGGCCGATATTTTGTTCCATACATAATTGAACCATACTAATATTATCATAATAAAAATAAATGACAATAATTTCATTAATAATTTGTGGTTTATTCAAAATCAACATCGGCCCTTAAAATGTAACCACCCTATGAGCCAAAACTCATCATTTTGCCGTTCATTGTTTATCGTAGTCATGCACGCCCATTTTAGAGGAAATTATTGATATTTACTCCACTAACGCACAATCCTGCTTCTACGACGAATAACTTCTGTGAAAACATTTTAATTATTGCAACACTAACTGATTGGGATCCACTCATTTTTTGAGAAGTTGTTCGTATTGATTTCCCTGAGTTTTAAACTAAATTTCGTTACTCAACTATGAATTGTTTGCGAGATATTTAACTTTAAAGTAGTGCCACTTCCACTTATCCGATTCCGCTCATTTTGAGTGAAATTGTTGATATTAAGAATTTAGTTTTTCTACGGTCAGTATTTTTTTGAGGATTTTTTTTTAAATAATGACCTCAGTATTGTTATAAATAGTCTATAATAGGCAAGAGTAATATATCCGAGGCCCTCGATCTGACTCGATAAAAATAAGAACAAAAAATAATGTGCATTTTTCGATAACTCGCTTGCTTATAGAGTTGTCGGACGTTAAAGCATGAACAAATCTAAAATAAGCTCAAAATTAAAAATAATAAAAAATATTGTCGATGACTACACGCTGAAAAAAATAGCTTCGGTAGTATATTGTCCCAAACATATTCGGCATGAAACATATATATCTTTAGGATACACTCTATACATATAATATTTGGTACACACAAAAATTATATATTTGGGAAGATGTTGTTCTAAACAAATCTTTATTTTTTCCGAAACAAATATTTATTTTCATTTAAGTATTCAGAAAATATGTAAATTGTGTTAAATTTTTCAGTAATTCAAAGTTAATTTTTTCAAAAATTTTAACGTCTTAAATATAAAAAATAATAATAATTGAAATCATATAATCTTGGATCGAAATATAAACTTGGAGGATTGACAACCAATGATGGCTTGGAATACTCAGAAATTTTAAATGTTTGGTTTAAAACATAAGTTATTGCTGTATTCGGTATCATAACTGGGAGGTTCAAACCAAAAAAATTAAATTTAAATTCGAAAAAATCAACAAAAGTTTCGAAAATCTTTTTTAAATAAAATATATTTGGAGAAATTCCTAAACAATCATTTTATTTGTATTCAAATACATATTTTATTTGAGAAATTTAGTTTGCAAATATTATATGTTGTAACATATTAATATACGAGTTCCAAATATATTTTATTGATTATCAAATAAAATGCATTTGCTCAGAATATTATATATTTATATATATATATATATTATATTTATATTATTAAAAATTAGTGTTCCAAATATATTTTCTTTCTATTCAAACATATCAAAAAAGGCGATTTGGCCCCTTGTATCAAAAAACGGCCGGGGTTAAAGATTTTCTCCTCTGGGGTATATCCAAAGATTGCTACGCGGACTAAAGCTTTTTGGCGTGTACAATGTCTCTCTTTGGGATTCGCTTAAAATTTCCGAAACGACACGGGTAAAATGCATTTCATGCCATCCAGACCACTGTCCCAATTCAGCATAGTAGGTTACAATTACAGATGTTAATGCCGATGCCACTGTTTCTGCTGTGACTATTTGGCGATGTTGCATGCAACATGTTGCCAATTGTAAGTTATACAAACAACTTGACGTTAATTAGTAAATTGAAATAAAACGCAAAATACTGCAATGAAGTATTAACTTCTGCAGACAGGCCCGAATAGCCAACCTTCAGCAGAACCCCCTTTTCGCTGCTACCCAACCAATTCCCAGCCTCATACCATCCTCGATGGCAGTGCTGATGGTGGTCGTTGCGGCGGTGGCAGTGTTGGTGATCTCCAGCTTCCATTCTGGTGGATTCGCCTGTTGCCTGCTGCAGAGTTGGGAACAAATGGCATGTGAACAATATGTCATGGCGTCTGGTTTGGCCACTGTTTTAGTGGTTGTTCAAAATGACTTTAACAACGTCCTTTGATTTGAGCCGCCTCAAAATTTTGCCCAACCTGGCGAGGCTAGGGGGAGTTGCAGACGTGTTTGGAAGTGATGGCGGTGGCGGTCGCCACCGTCGTCGTCCTCACTGGGATGGGATGGTTTGGTTGGTTCTAAGCGACCCATGTGTCTAGTAGAGTATTTAGGATGGTTTCATCCATCTCTCTTCTTACTAAAGTATGTAGTTAGTTTTTCAGTGTTCTTGTCTGTGTTCTACGCGCAATTAATTTGTATCGGTGTTCAATTAATTGTAACTCTGTCGGCCGCAATTTTCGATTTATTCTTTTGATCAATTCTTTATTTAACAGCCGATTCTATTGATTTTAAGATTAAACATAACTATTTGTTGTTGTTGTACCTGCTTGTTCCTACTCCATTGATTACAATCATATTATAGTTGATATTCAAAAAGGATCTCTCGGCTGCATTTGTGCTTTTGACTGGCGTTCTTGTATTGGGTGGTCTGATACTGATTTTAGACGAGATAAGAAAAAAAATGGTTATTGTTCGAATGGAGGTATTACAGTGGAGCCTATTGTAATTACTTTAGGGACAAATAATTATATTCACTATAATTATTTGTCCCTTCTTATATTCATAAGAAGTTAAAGAAGGTTTGAGGAACGCTTTAGCAGTGTTAAAGCGTTTTTCAAACATTCATTAAGAATTGTTTGATCAATAAAACAAAGTACCAGTTCGTATATTAGGAGAAGTTATCTAGACTTTTCTATGAAATATATGGATATGTGTACAGTAAGGCGGGAAGAAAAATAAGTGAAAACGTATCAGTTGTTTTGTGAATGACCCTTTCGGATTTATTAGACCTCGAGAGAAGTTATTGGCACCATCAAACAGTGGGGGAGACTTTTAAAAAGGAAATAAATCTTCCGCTACTTAACCAATGTATCGATTGACACTTAGGGTTTGCTGATTCTCATTTGGTAAAAAATGATAACCGCGAGAAGGTGGCAGTCAACGAAAAGCTCTATTGAGTCATGACTGCCGTTTGGAATGTTAACTAGTGACCTGTTGTTCCAGCAGAATCGAGCCACATTATACAGCACGTCAAACAATCAAATTACACTACTTCAAAAAATTTCTGTCGAAGGGCTGTACACAAGATTTTCTGATGTAATATGGTGTCCTGAACACGAACATAAATATTTAAAAAATTTTCACCGTAAATTTGTTGTTTAATTTTCTTTAATTCCGATTTTCTTTGTGGTGTGTCTTCAGTATTTGGACGTAATAGGTCGATAAATCCGGGATACCTTTCAAATTAAAGGAATTTATGAGGGTAACAAATGTTGAAAATAATACTTTTACGTAGAAGCAAAAGTTTATTAACTGTCGTTGCAACAATTAGAAAATATTTGAATTAACAGATATAGCAACTTTTTGGAGGCAATATTATTTTTGTATAGCCTCACCCTCACAGTGATACGAGGGTATACATCATATGCTACGGGCCGGAAGTGTAACATATCGATGGAGTGACGTAAGACCCTAAGTATGTTCGGCGGATTTTTCCTGAGGTGTTAGAGACAAATTAACTAAATTATAGGTGGAATTTCGGAAGATTCGAGTAAGAAGTATAGACGTTATTAAAGAATACATATTTTACTAAATGTTAACCCTTTGAGGGGAAGGTACTAGAAGGAGTGGACCAATATGGCCCATCTTCGAACTTAGCCGGAGATACAGAAAAATATTACCGCATACCAAATTTGGAGTCAACATATTCATAGATAGCCAAATGACGATCAAAGCAATAACTGTGGAAAGGGTCAAATCCAGAACTATCTTAGACTGTAAAATAACGATAAATGATTACTCAGCACATGGTCAACTTCGTATGTTCTGGGTACCAGAACACAACGGTGTGATTGGAAATGAACGGGTAAACAGCTTGGCTTCAAAGGACAGAGAACTTCGAGTAATAAACGTGGAAAATTTAATACATTTCGAAGCCACGAAGGATGAGTTGAAGCACTGGGACAGTAACAACAGCAAAGCTACTGTGGGGAGACACAAATGAGAAGAAAAGAAGTATATAAAGATGAGTAAGATGATTAGTGTTCTAACGGGACAATCAAGCTTTGGGCCTTATGACCTCCTCTTGTACGGTCATAACGGCCAATTTTGTTTTGTATAAAAAAACAAATAATATGAAATAAGACGATTAAAAAAGGTGGAATAATCCAAAATATGATTGTTTACTTATAAACTAACTTTCGTTGAGATTTACTTATGGATATTTGCAAAATTAGCAATTATGTAAGACAACCTCCAAAATTTTCAATTTTGAGTTATGACAGTCTTGAAGTGAGTGAGCGATATATAAAAGAGAGTGTCTGTTTGTTTGTTCCGTATAGACGTCTAAACGGCTGGACCGATCATCTTGAAATTTTCACAGAATGTACACGTGTAAGGGGTGCTGAAAAAAGGGTACTTGAATTTTCGATATATCAAGTGGGCGTGGACCCGCCCATATGGGTCCAATTTTGACATTGAGAAAATTTCTTAGCTAGAGTGCTGAAATTTTGTTTGTATGCATTTAGTGGCAGATTATGTGCATTTTCCAAAAATGGGCTGGATCGGACCAATGGGCGTGGCCCCGCCCATATATGCCAAATTTTGAAATTGAGATATCTGGCACAATTTATTAGCGAGGTATTGTGTGCATATGCATGTGGTGGTAGTCTACATGACTTTTTCAAAAATGGGCTGAATCCGACCAATGGGCGTGGCCCCGCCCATACATGCTAAATTTTGAAATTGAGAGATCCTGCACAATTTATTAGCAGCAGTGCTGTAATTTGTGCATATGTTTCTGGTGGTAGTCTAAGTGCATTTTTTAAAAATGGGCGGAATCGGACCAATGGGCTTGGCCCCGCCCATATAAGCCAAACTTTGAAATTAAGATATCTTACACAATCTGTTATTTTGGAGACGGGATCGAAAATCTGAAATTTGGGGTAACGAAGTGGACCGAGTCCAGCTAGTATTATATATTAGGGAAGATGTTCTTCTAAAGAAATCTTTGTTTCCATCCTAATATATTTTATTTGAACTATGTATTATTTACAAAACAAATATTTTTTGCATTTAAGTATTCAGAAAATATACACCCAGGAAAATAATTGGTTGGAATTCGATTGTAACAATAAAAAAATAGTACTGGCAACAAAAAGTTGCCTACACCGTGTGTCGGTTGTATTTATATACATATAAATAGTTGAAGCAACAGTAATAACATGGATACGATCAAATGAAAATGCTTGCAACTAAATCGATGGTTGTATCAATCGAATTAAGATTGTTTTTTTCATTGATACTCGGTTAGTAACCAATTTTAAAGTTTCATTAAAGTACCATATGATCGATTTTTGGTTGTGACAACCAATGTTTTATTCTTGACAACAGAAATTGTATCAATAGACCAAATATTATTATTACAGAAAAATATTAATAAATAATCGTTTATTGGTTATCCCAATAATTTCCCAAATTTAGAATAATTAGATGTATTTTGGGAAATACAACCGAAAGATTGGTTGCTGTTCTTTTGCTGATACATGAAAAACAAAAAATAAAATTACTCGACATAAATAAATCTTCAACATTTTGTTGAATTTAATATTAAAATTAAAATTTGTTTCCAAATATATTTTCTGTTGATACAAATATATCCAAAAAGACGATTTTGGTCCGTGTATGTTTAAAGTACAATGACTTTTGAAAAACTAAAAACACCACATTTGTATATTCGTTGTGCCAAATTTTGTTATAATCAAAGGGGTCATTTTAAAATGGGTGTCTTTCGATTAATTTGCTTTGGAATTACCCATCTACTATTTTGAACGAGGGTGTATATCAGACGCTGCGGGCCAAAAGTGTAACACATCGAAGGAGTGACCTAAGAAACCCCAAAAATATCTGGCGGAAATCCATTTTGGGTCATTTTAAATAATTTAAGCAATGTCCACACTTTCGTCCGTCCGTCTGTCGGGTTGGTGCGCTTCAAAAATGGTATGTGTTTATAATTTTTTCTATCTCAGGCTAAGAGCAATGGTGGACCATGTTGATTCACTCCTTCGAGTACCTCCCCAACAAAGGGTCAAAATTTAGTGAAATATTTGTTCTTCAATAACATATATACTACTTACCGGAAGCTTCTGCAATTATCACACTATCACCTTCAGAAATATGGGCAAAGTTGCCACGCACATTTGGTATCTCCCATAAAAATGGACCATTTTGAACAAAATGTGAACGGCTTACAACATTGATTCCAGTCCATACCAATACTTGAAATTTTGTGCAGTTTAATGCTTTTATAGTAACAACAATCCAGTGAAAATGGGAGTTATTGCCACGCCCTTTTGGTACCTCCCAAACAAACAAAAAGTGGTCAAAATAATAGTTTGAATCGAAAGAAAATATATTTGGAACAAAAAATTTTAAATATTATATATTTCTCAGCAAATAAATTTTATTTGAACATCAATAAAATATATTTGGAACGCATATATTAATATATTACAACAAAATGTATTTGCGAACTAAAATTCTCAAATAAAATATGTATTTAAATACAAATAAAATAATTGTTAGGAATTTCTCCAAATATATTTTATCTAAAAAAGATTTTCAAAATTTTGCTGACTTTTTTTAATTTCAGTTTTAATTTTTCCTCCGTTTCGAATTGTATCTCCCAGTTATGATACCATATGCAGCATTAACTTCCATCATTAGTTGTCAATCCTCCAAGTATATTTTTATGATCCAAGATTTCAAGTATTATTATTTATTATTTTTACGAGCATTAAAAATTTCTAAAAAATTTACTTTGAATTACTGCAAAATTTTACACAATTTAGGTATTTTTTGAATATTTAAATGCAAGTAAATATTTGTTTCGGAAATAATAGTTCCAAATAAAAACGAATAGGGATGTAAACAAAGACTTGTTTAGAACAACATCTCCCAAATATATAATTTTTGTGTGTACCAAATATTATATGTTGGGAGTGAACCCTAAGCATATCTATCGTATGAATCATTTACTTTTTTTAATCGTTGTATAGAAATTGATGAATGGTCTCGGATTCTAGCAAAGTTGTCTTGTCTTTTTACGCCGTATTACTATCGTTATTTGTAATATTTGGTATATATAAGTATAATTGTATATAATTTGTAATATTTTAACAATAATAATAAAACCGAAAACTGATGGAAGCAGACGAGAAAACCGGTTGCACCGGTTGTTCGAATTTCATGATTTTGTGAAAAACAGGGGACGGTTGAAGCAAAAAATTGGTGAGCCAGTTTATTTGAAACCGGTTGTGATCACTGTAATGAAATGGTGTTCCGTCATTAACCGGAATCTTGAGGCATTTCAATAAAGGCAAAATCATTGAAATTTATTTATCTATCTTTTTTTATAACAATTACAAAACATGGGGGCTACTGCAAAGCCAGCCGCGGTAGCCATATGATTGAAAAATATTAATCATTGAAAAATATTTATCCGTCTTTTTTTATAACAATTTTAAAGCGTAACTTTTTCGTGAGACACCATTTATATCAATTTTTAAATATTTTATGGAATTATAAAGTTTTCCCGATTTTTTCCTAGGAATTGGTATTTATTAGAGCCGGATGCCTACCGATTCCTTTCTCTTTATATTTTCTGCATATTGTCATTAGATAAACCCACTGAGACAAAAAAAACATTTTTTGTATTTTTGACTTTTTTGAAAAAGAATATTTTTTGTAAATCTAACCTCAAACGCAAAAAAGATTTTATGAATCAGACGAATGTCACCCGCGGTGGCCAACTTTGAGGCCCCCTGTCTACCAAAGGGGCCCAAATTTAAAACTTAACTAGTATTCCTTCTACAAGAATGCCAAGTTTTGTCGCAATTGGTAGTTTAGTTAAAAAACGGGCAAATTATTTTCCTTTTTTAATTGCTCCCATTATGCGCTGGGGGTGCTTCTGGTTACAAATTCCTGGGACAACTCTGAAGTAGAATTGGATACATCATTCGGGGGTTCTGTTGAAGTACAGTCATCAGAGGTGGCCAGTGAAATTGCACTTGTATTTAGAATTCTTCGGGCTGTAAAAAGCTTTAAACCTTTTAACACGCCAGGACCAGACAATTATGGCTTCGGAGCTACAGACAATGACTTATACGATTATACTATATCATCAATTTGGAGTAAAACGAGTGTTGTCTTCGTTTCCAGGACGGGAATGCCGACCCAAACTTAATCGAAGGATTTCCGACCGATTTTTTTGTGGGTATTTCTCCTTAAAACCCTAGTTTTTTTCCTAAGACTAAAACAGATCATTAAACATGTTAAATGCTAAACGTATAAATACGATATATTTAAAAAACAATTGAGATGTCATAAAAGTGTATTGTGAGGACCTATAGGGATTTTTTGCAATGAATATTTTTGCGATTTCCATATATTTCTATGGCATTTCATTTGTCATTATTTTTGGCGCGATATTTTCAGTGGTAAGAGAATGGTCGGGATGTGGGGTGTTTTGGGAGAAATCCTTCTTGAAGTGTCTCCTTTATTTTGTTCTTTGGCATCGAACATCTGGACCGAAGCCTTCTATACTAAAAATGTGATTGAATTTACTAAATTTTAGTTTACCCAGCAAACTTAGTGGCTAAATACGATATTTTTACAAAATCATTGTGTTTCCATAAAAGAGTATTGTTGGGACCTATGATAACACTAGGTTAGGTTAGGTTAATGACGCGGCGGCATACAACCATTGCTGAGGTGTACCACCTCACTCGGAGACCTTTTGTTCCATTGTGTTCGTCAACACTATGCAACAAATGAACACTTTTTGAAAAATACACAAACTGAACAGTATACTCGTATGTTCGATTCTACTACCGAAGGGTAGTATAACCCTATACTCGGATATTTGTGACCAATTTTATTTTATGGGCGTCAAAATTTTCTGAAAATCAGTGAGCCCTCGAAAATGGTGTCATCAGCTTTTATCCAACAACTAATTCAGACTTGGTAATACCGCATAACTATATTTGGCAATCTATATATCGTCACCTGAAATCCAAAATAACGTAACCCACATGTTCATGATTTTTCAGAAGAGCAAAAACAAAGTAAAGTAATTTGAAGCTTTTGACCAAATTTAGGGATTTCAGACTATTAAGGCGAAATCAAATAACAAATCTAGCGCAATTAGTTGTGGCGTATATTGTGAATTAAATAAAAGAATATTTTATGAATCGTTCCACTTTTTTAATGACCTTGGTTGCTGTAGCGTCATTTTGAATATCACTCATAAAATGGTACATTTTTTATATTGAACTCCAAAATTTTGTAGGACTGTGTAGTTTAGCCTAACAGACTATAGTCAATCCAAAAAATTATTTTGATTTTTTTGATGTTACGTCATTTTGGATTTCAGATGACGACATATAGGGTGATCCATTTCGAGGTTCCCTACTTTTTTAAAGAAAAAAACACAGAAAATTCAAATTGAATGGGGAATGTTTATTATCATTTGAAAGAACATTCTTTGGCATTTATTTTTTAAAGATTATGTCTATCAAATGTTGGCCGCGGCTACGTCTCAGATGGTCCATCTGTTGAGTCCAATTTTTGATGACTCGTTCGAGCATTTCGACTGGTAATTGGCGAATGACACGTGTGATGTTTTGCTCCAAGGCCTGAATCGAAGCGGGTGCGTCCGCATAAACTTTAAACTTTACATATGCCCACAGGAAAAAGTCTAACGGTGTGATATCACACGATGTTGGTGGCCAATCGACCGGCCCAAAACGTGAAATTATCTGCTCACCAAAGTGTTATCTCAATAAATCCAGTGATAGATGCGATGTGTGGGAATTGGCGCCGTCTTGTTGAAGCCAAATGTCGCCGACATCACGAGCTTCAATTTCAGGCATCAAATAGTCGGTTATCACGGCACGATAACGGTCGCCATTGACGGTTACGTTCTCACCAGCATCATTTTTGAAGAAATATGGACCGATGATTCTGGTACGTCGGATCGGGAATCGGTCAATGGCAAAAAGATAGCTCTAAACGAGTGCTAAAATACTGCTCATGGGTGTCAAGGTCGTGGATCGACTGGAAAGTGTTTTTTTTATTTAAGAAAAATGGACTTAGCGCAATTGGCTAACGATTATTTTGATAATAAAACTGAATAATTTGTAAACGTTGTTCAGGCGTAGGTCTTTCCATGATGAAATGCCAAACAATACTTAACAAAAATAACATGACAGGATGACACGACTCACATGTGATCTGTCAAAAAAAGGCTATTGAAAAAAGTATCTCTACTTAGATCAAACTAGGTATATAAAGAAGAATGTGTGTTTGTTTGTTTGTACCGTATAGACGTCTAAACGGCTGGACCGATCTGCTTGAATTCATTCATTTCTTCATCTACAGTAGTGTACACTACTTCACTGCACACTGAAACATTGTATTTTTTACTCGATTGACACTACCATAGAATGATCGAAAAAAAACAACAAACACTTTACACTGTTTGATGTTTACAATCTAGTCGTGTACTCTGCTCGTTCGGTTGTTGTATTCTATATACTCGTTTCAATTCGTCAAACGATGAGTGTAATGAAGCGAGTAAACTGTTGTTTTCTATTTCTTCAGTATGTACACTAGTGTATTTACCCCTCAAAATCAATAAATTTCTAAGGTGATCCGTCGCTCTTTGTTGTTGCGTTTCTCTTTGCAATGACAATGAGTACAGTAGTGCAGTGTACACTGAAATCGAGTATTTTTGTTTTGGTGCATAGTGCTTGAATGGTGTACTTCTCCATTGTCTTGTTACTTATTTGTTTTGAAACCTGTTTGGCGGTTACTGTTCTCTTCACTCATTCATTTGTTTTGTAAAAATAGAGTTTGTGGCAGTAAGTATTTGATAAACAACTGAATGTCTTGAAAGGCCATTCAAGACATTCATTGCAGAGGTTTAATATATATCTGGTGGTAGTCTACGTGATTGTTACAAAAATGGCTGGGATCGGACCACTGGGCGTGGCTCCGCCCATATAAGCCACATTTTGAAATTGAGGTATCTTGGCGAGAATGCTGTAATTTTGTACATATGTATCTGGTGGTAGTCTCACTGATTGGTTCAAAAATGGGCGGAATCGGACCAATGGGCGTGGCCCAGCCATGTAAGCAACCTTTTGAAATTGAGGTATCTTTTGTGTATATGTGTCTGATGGAAGTCTATGTGATTGGTCTAAAAATGAGCGGGATCAGACCAAAGGGAGTGGCTCCGCCCATATAAGCCAATTTTGAAATTGAGATATCTTGCACAATTTGTTAGCCATAGTACTGTAATTCTGTTTATATGTATCTGGTGGCAGTCTACGTGATTAGTCCAAAAATGGGCGGGATCGGACCAATGGGCCAAAGCAAAATTTTGAAATTGAGATATCTTCACAATTTCTTAGCGAGAGTGCTCTTATTTTGTGGAGATGTTTTTGGTGGCAGTATTTGTGATTGGTTCAAAAGTGGACGAGATCGGAAATCTAAATCTGTAGCAACGAAGTGGACCGGGTCCAGATATATATGTATATATATAAATGGATGTGTGTATGTTACGCATGGACTCCAAAACGGATGGATCGGTTTTGATGAAATTTTCAGGGAATGTTCAGATAAGCCTACAGGGTGACATAGACTTTATAAGTTCTTGATTGAGGGGGCGTGAGTCCGCCCATATAAGCCAATTTTCCTACTGTCCGTACCTACGAATAGATTAACGAGATTCCTACTGTATCTACATGAGCCATGTTTTGATAAATGGATTTTTTTTTGGAAAAAGTGAAGGAAAAAAATATTTTTATTCGTAATCGTGTTTGGCAAAATTGTAGCCACGATAAATTTGAACAACTTTTGTGAGCATATCAATACAATCTGATTGTGTCCAGGCACTTTAAATAGCTCAAAAAGGCAAAAATGTTCCTCAAAATTTTAGTATTTCTCTATTTTGTAACAAAAATTTGTTGGCATAACATGTAAACAAACTTTGTTCAGCATATTCTTTGCTACATTATTGCCAAATATTGTTAAGCGATATCACCAAGTTTGAATTAGTTGTTGGACAAAAGCTGATGACACTTTCTTCGAGGACTCACTGATTTTCAGTCAATCGTGCAAGGCTTATTCCTGAAGATTTCAGACTTTACATATCCCCAGGAAATAGTCCAAAGGTGTGATTCGCACGATCTATGTGGCCAATTTACCGTAGCAAAACGTGAAATAAGGTGCTCACCAAAATGATTTCTCAACAGGGTCATGCGCTCATCGAGACCATGCGCTTGAATTTCAGAAAGCACATAGTCCGTTAACATGTTGCGATAACGAGCGAATCAATTAAAACGGGTGTTTTGTTTAAATCTGAAGTTCCAGTAGGTTGGTTGACAGCTAGAAACAGTATCCAGATCGGTAGATGTTATTGTATAAGAACAAAAATGACAGCAGTTTGATATGAGTCACGCGTGATCTGTAAAAAAGCATATCGAAATCAAACCTCACGATGAATCACGCGTTAGTAAGGGTCTGCAATCTAACGTTTTTTTCCACCAGGTGCTTATTTCGTGAATGGTAACACTTAGCTCATGTCTGATTTGACAGATAATTAGTTTTATCCGTCCGCTGAACGAATATGGTTGTGTATACGCTTGATCAACGCTGGGAAATATTGCGACATTACTTTGAAGATCATGGTAAAGTTGCAGAACGATTTTGCCAAAAAAATCATCTTTTCAGATGAAGCTCATATTGATCTTGGCGGGTATGTAAACAAGCTAAATTATCGCATTTGGGGCACAGAAAACCCGCACGCACACATTGAAAAGCCGACCCAAATCGAGTCACTGTTTGGTGCGGATTTTGGTCCAGAGGCATAATTGGGTCATTTTTCTTCGAAAACGAGCAAGGAGTTGCCGTCACAGTCAATGGCGATCGTTATCGGGCCATGTTGAACGAATTTTTGTTCACAAAAATTGAAGAGGAGGATATTGGCATTATCAGCCGCAGAGCTGATGTCGTTTGGCCACACCGGAGCTGCGATTTGACACCGTTGGACTACATATTATTTGTGGGGTGCCCTCAAAGATAAGTGTTACGCCGACAAGCCAGAGACAATTGACGCTTTAAAGAACAATATTCGTGAAGCCATTGGTGAAATACAGCGGCCCACAATCGATAATGTGCTTAAAAATTGCACCGATCGTGTAGGCTACTGCATGGCCAGCCGAGGCAGCCATTTGAATGAAATTATTTTCCATTATTAACCGGAAGGATTGTACTTTCAAATAAATAAAGAAATTTGAGAAAATATTCAGTAGTTTTTTTTTTATAGCATTTTCAAAAAAAAGTTATTTGGCGGACCCTTTAG
Organism: Eudasyphora cyanicolor; assembly: GCA_963930755.1. Classification (NCBI taxonomy): domain Eukaryota; kingdom Metazoa; phylum Arthropoda; class Insecta; order Diptera; family Muscidae; genus Eudasyphora; species Eudasyphora cyanicolor. The sequence goes on from OZ005736.1 coordinate 214,763,687, forward strand.
TTAAAAAACTACATATTTAAAAAATAATTCAAAAAGAAAAAAGTAATTCGCTGCGGACAGGATTCGAACCTGTGCGGGTAGAACCCAATGGATTTCAAGTCCATCTCCTTAACCACTCGGACACCGCAGCTGTTCATCCCCCTCAGCTAATTTACGGTACTCTAAACGATCGCGAGGCAAAAAGAAAGAGTTGAGAACAGAAATCATTAGTGTAAAATGTTTGTTCGAGCGCAACGCTCTCTTTTGTCTCTCTCGCACCTCGTCATAAAAAGCGTTGATAATGAATGTCTAAAAAAAGAAAACAATAACAAGAAATTCTGTTGTATTTTGGAACCAAAGAGCGGAACAACAACAATTAAGTGGTTTTCAACTTTCAGTGTAGATACACTGTAGAAACTCAATGAGTATTGCAAACATCAAAACTGGAAATGACTAATAACAACAATACCTCTCTGACTCACTCATATAGGCGCTTCGTGCGGTGACGTACGCAAGGTAAACACTCGGTCACGAGTGGATAGTCTTGTAATTACGATACAATCGAGTACTAGTCACTTTCAAACATACATACATACAAACAAGGAAAACTTAACAGTATTTTGCCTATCAATCCGCTATTATCAATGTAAATATGAAATAAACTACTTATGTATGTACAGGGTGGAGCGCGGTAATTTGCTTATTTGGGAATGAAATAAAAAAGTTATGAACATTAGAAAAATTTATGTATTTTATATTTTAATTATATTGAACCGTAAGGGAATGACTGTAAGGGAATTTCAGTAAGGGAATCACACTCTCTACGCCCAACAGTGCCGCCACAGCCAGCAGTGCACAAAAGCAAATTCCCGCGCTCCCCACTGTATGAATGTAATTAAGTTATTATTAGATCTCGGAATTTTGCATATATTTCATTTCTCATCCGATTGGGACCAAACTTTCCATTTAGACGATTTATTTTTATACCCTACACCACACTGTGGTACAGGGTATTATAACTTTGTGCATTCGTTTGTAACACCCAAAAGGAGAAGAAATAGACCCATCGTTTACTATACCGATCGACTTAGAATCACTTTCTGAGTTGATTTAGCTATGTCCGTCTGTGCATGTATTCTTGTAAACAAAGTACAGGTCGCAATTATGGTCCGATCTCGACGAAACTTTACACATAACTTTTTTTGGCCCAAGAATGATCCCTATTGAATTCGGTTTAAATCGGTTCAGATTTAGATATAGCCCCCATATAACAGGTGGCGCAAAAGTAACCTTTCGATGTTTTTTGTGCCAAAGTCACCTACCGATTATTGGTCAAATAAATAGTCAGCAATATTCCGCGTTCTGGAGCAGTGTAGCGTAGCATTGTTTATTAACGTGTATTTCGCATGTGTTTAGTACACAAATGTCAACATTAGGCATTAGGGGCCAATCGCAAAATTTATAGCATTTTCTGATAGGAGGATTACTTTTGCGCCACCTGTTATATGTTAGCCCCGATTTGACATGTAAGCGCTGTAAAAACTTTATTTTATATCCGATTAGTATGAAATTCGGCAGAAGGAGGTTTCTTATTGCATGAAGGAATACTGCTACCCCCGATTTGACATTTATTCGCTTCAAAAACTGTATTTTATATCCGATCAGTATGAAATTCGGCACAAAGAAGTTTCCTACTACGCAAAATTTATAGCATTTTCTGATAGGAGGATTACTTTTGCGCCACCTGTTATATGTTAGCCCCGATTTGACATGTAAGCGCTGTAAAAACTTTATTTTATATCCGATTAGTATGAAATTCGGCAGAAGGAGGTTTCTTATTGCATGAAGGAATACTGCTACCCCCGATTTGACATTTATTCGCTTCAAAAACTGTATTTTATATCCGATCAGTATGCAATTCGGCACAAAGAAGTTTCCTACTATATGAATGAACACTTTTAAATTTGGAAGAAATCGGTTCAGATTTAGATATAGTCCCCATATATACGTTACCCCCGATTTGATATGTAAGCGCTGTGAAAATGTTATTTTATATCCGATCAGTGCGAAATTCGGCAAAAGGGTGTTTCTTTCTACACGAAGGAATACTGCCAAATTCGGAGAAAAGCGGTTCAGATTTAGATATACTCGTAGCCCCCATATATGTTACCCCCGATTTGATATGTAAGCGCTGTAGAAACTGTATTTTATATCCGATCAGTGCGAATTTCGGCAGAAAGAGGTTTCTTATTACTCGAAGGAATACTGCCAAATTCGGAGAAAATTGGTTCAGATTTAGATATAGCCCCCATATATATGTTACCCCCGATTTGACATGTAAGCGCTGTAGAGACTGTATTTTATATCCGATCAGTACGGAATTCCACAGAAAGTGGTCTTTTTACATGAATGAGTATCAGGGAAAATCGGTTCAGATTTATATATAACCTCCATATATATGTTCCTCCTGATTTGGTATCAGAGCGCTATAGAAGTTGTACTTTACTTCCGATCATTAAAATTTTCCAGAAAGATGTTTCTCAATTTAGGAACAAATATTGCTTAATTTAGCGATTATCGGTTCAGAATTAGATAATATGTTCCTACCCATTTACCAATTATTCCAAATTATTATCGCAATGACCACTATCGCATTGTTAGGGAGGTGTAGGGTATTATATAGTCGGCCCGCCCGACTTTCTGCCTTTCCTTACTGGTTTTATATTAAAATATATTTGTTACTTTTTTGCGATATGCAATTACATTTTCTATATTTGAATGATAAAACGTACAAATGCAATGTTTGGTTCCAATCGGATGGAAAATGAAAACACATGCAAAAATCCAAGGTCTAGTTATTATACCCTATTAGGTTTGTTTTGGACCACATGTTTTTAGTATCCCAAAATATTTAAGTTAGACCCACCTTAAAGTACACCGATCGACTCAGAATCACTAGTGGTCCGCGGCCCACTGGGGGTCCGTAGCTTTGTATCAGCGTTGTATTTTTAAAATTCTGGACAAAAATTAATTGAATTCAGAAAATATTGTTCGAAACAAATGTACAAATTGGAAAATTTTCTTTCGTATCGGAATTGCAATAACCCATTGATATGATTCAAGGTTCAGTGTTATTCAAAGAAAATGTTATTTTTTGAGATAAATGATCTTATGTTTATTTCATAATAAAGAGGAAGGTATGCCGTTAACAATGAAAAACAACATCATCCAAATGGCCACCACGACCACGCTTACAGGACCATATCCTTTTCATGAAATTGTCCATAACCAAATCGCAAAATGGCTGCCCTATGTCCTCGATAGCCTCCCGAATTCTATCTTTGAGGTCTTAAATCGACGCTGGGCTGTTGGCGTACCCCTCTCTCTTTCACGTGGCCACAAAGGAAGAAGTCGCAAGGTGTTAAATCACAAGATCTCGGTGGCCAATTGTGATCACCTCTTCGAGAGATAAGACCGGAAACTTTTCCCGTAACAGAGCAATGGTTTCGTTGCTTGTGTGGCACGTAGCGCCGTCTTGTTGAAAGTAAACGTTGTCCAGATCAATACCATCCAACTCCGACCATAAAAAAATCATTAATCATCTCTCGATAGCTCAATCCATTCACCGTAACTGTTGGTCCAACCTCATTTTCGAATAAAAGTAAGGTCCAATGACCCCGCCGGAACATAAACCGCACCAAACAGTCACACGTTGTGGATGGAGAGCCTTCTCAACAATAACTCTTGGGTTTTCCGAGTCCCAGATGCGACAATTTTGCTTGTTGACGTAGCCACCGAGGTGGAAATAGGCCTCATCAGTCAAGATGATTTTTCGAGGGAATTCCGGATCATTTTCATGCATTTCATCTCATCAGTCAAGATGATTTTGTATCATTCGTATGGTTTTTGGTCGTTTTGTATCGTTCGATGATCGTGTATCGTTCCATTTTTAGTAGTGGCGTAGTTTCTACTTGTCAAAGAATAAAAGCTTCAAAAAATGACAGCTACCGAAATACCGGGTGATTCAAAATAACACCTCTTGTTGGAAAACCCGTTATAAAAAGATCATAAATAAGGAGCACACAACAGGCCGAACCACTGGCTTAAGTGTATGTCCATGGACGTTTAAACATCTCCTCTCTTCAACCTAACTTAACCTAATCCCAAGTTACCTGCAGTTGTAAGAAGTATCTATACCAAATTTCAGTCATCAAGCTCAATTATTGGAGACTGTAGCTTGATTACAAAAGACGGACATGGGTAAATCATCTTAGAATTTTACGACGATTAAGAATATATATACTTTACGGGGTCTCAGATCAATATTTATAGGTGTTACAAACGGAGTGAAAAAATGAAAATACCCAGCATTCTATGGTGGAGTGTATGAAAATTGTCGATTTTACACGAATTATTTTAACAAGCATCTACAAAATGTGAAGAATTTGACTCTTAAAAAAAGTGAGTTTTAAATTTCGTTTTTCCATTTTTTCATAATGTTGGTAAAATATCCATCATATGTTTTCATTATGAGCCATTTGCAGTTTTTGTGTTTTGACAGATATAAAGGTTAAGCATCTTTTGGTGTGTTTGGCGACTTTTACATATCGGAAAATGGATAAAATAAGCTGTATTAAATGTTGAGCGAAAGTTACATTAACGCAATTAATTATAACTTTGGCATTTAGTCAGTCTACTTTGAGCAAACAATTGTTATAAGCTGCACAAGAACTTCACAGAAGAAAGATCACGCACCAGATTCGCCAGAATGGAATCAGTTGAAGCACTGAAGATGTCGAATGTATTTTTGAGAAGTTGCTGTTAGCTTATTTTATTCAATTTTTCAGAAGTTTTCGACATGAAACTATTAGCTTATTTTATAAAAATTTTCAGAAGTTTTCGACATGAAACTCTTATCAACTAATGGCGATTTCGTTTTGGAAAAAATTTTACCCCATCGACGTGAAATACTAGAAAATATTTGCTCCTTTTAAGTCGAAATAATGTAGTCCATCTAATTTAACTTAACTACAATTTTCAAACTTCAAAAATGTGTTAAAAAGTGCAATTTTCGGAAAAGGGCAAAGAAAATGCTGTAATTTTTGCAGAAACGAAATCGCCATAAGTTTGTTTAGAAATAGCTCAATGGGCTCAGAATTGCCTTATAACAGGTAGGAGGATTACTTTTGCGCCATTTATAGCATTTTCTGATAGGAGGATTACTTTTGCGCCACCTGTTACGATACTTTTTCTGTGACAAAAACTTAAAATGCTAAAAAAATACCAAAAATCGCATACCACGATTGGAAAAAGTGCTGGTATGATACTATTGAATTACTTTGATTGGGCCACAGTTTATATTCCAATATTTAAATTTAATTCGATCATTGCAACATTCGGCAAAGTAAAGTACAACTTCTATAGCGCTTTGATACCAAATAGGGGGAACATATATACATATATGGTGCTATATCTAAATCTGACCCGCTTTTCCCCGAATATGGCAGTGTTAATTTATGTAATAAGAAACCTCTTTCTGCCGTATTTCGTACTGATCGGATATAAAATACGGTTTCAACAGCGCTTACCTGTCTAACCGGGGTTAATATATATCGTCGCCGTCGTGGCAAAATTGGTTATGTGTTTTTTCCTAATTTTTTTCTCATTTCGCGATAGTTGTAATATGAACGATTTTTGGTTTTTCCCTAAGACCATTTCTCATAAATTTACCAAAAAAAAACTCATTTTCGCATAAATTTATTGAAATTAATTTATTTATTGGAATTTCGTTAATTCATACACATAACTACTTTAATTGAAAGAGATTTTATGAAACTAGGAGTTCGTTAGGCGTGGAGGTTTGAACATTTCATTAGGGATATCTTATATAGGGTGATCCAAAATTAAAATTGAATGGGGAATGCTTATTATCACTTGAAAGAACATTCTTTGGCATTTATTTTTTGAAGATTATGTCTATCAAATGTTGGCCGCGGCTACGTCTCAGATGGTCCATCCGTTGAGTCAAATTTTCGATGACTCGTTCGAGCATTTCGAATGGTAACTGGCGAATGACACGCGTAAACGTTGTTCAGGCGTAGGTCTTTCCATGATGAAATGCCAAACAATACTTAACAAATATAACATGACAGCATGACACGACTCACACGTGATCTGTCAAAAAAGGCTATCTCTACTTGGATCACCCTATATTAGGATATTTTATATAATATTTAAGATAAGATGCTAGAAAATACTCGTACATAGGCGTGAGACGGAGTTACCAGCTCTTACAGACCAATATATGTCTCTAGGGGTACCACGGGCCCAGTTGCCCCTGATCGGAACCAACCTTTTTGATAAACTTGCGAACATCGGCGCTGGCATGATGTGGCAGATTTCCTATAAAGGCCGACCCCAGTATATCCAGACCAGACGTCGTTTACTCAATGCACCAATATTTTTCTAATGTCGTCACTTTCCTAGCAAGTTCATCGGCTTTGCAGTTCCCCGGGATATCCCTATGCCCAGGTACCCACATGAGATATATACATATATGGTAAACTGTGGAATTTAGGGATGTAGTCTCTAGAGATTTAATGGCAGTCAGTGTTGCCGTTTTTGGGTTTTTCTATCAAAGTTGGTAGAATTTTTTTAGTCTGGTAGAATGGAAGAGTCTATGTCAATTTGGTAGATTTAACGCTCCTCAAAAAATTTTTTTATAAAAGTTTTGATAAAAATCGCGTATTAAATTTCTTTGGTTTTGCAACAATTACCCGATACAAATAATAAGCAATATTGCTGACTGTTGACGACCTAATTGTCCCAGTTCTTTTGTAGAATGTCAAACAAATTTAATATAACAACTTTAAGAAATCTGTATTGAACGGAATGGAAAAGTAAGATTATAAAAGGTTGAGTCGACTATATGACCACTTTTGTTCGAGCAGAATAAGCAAACAAATTGTGATTCTGATTCTTAAATTTTAACTCGCAACGTTATACCTAACGTTCTCTACTTAATTTCATAACGATCGGATGTTAAAGAAAGCTTCTAAGATCATTAATACCGAATTGGAAGAACATTTACGGGTATATGGGGGCTATGTATAAATCTGAACCTTCAAACTTGTCAAAGTTCGTTTCTGTAGCACGAAACTTCCCTGCCAAAATTCATAACTGTCGGATGTTAAATAAAGTTTCTGTAGCACTTTGATAAAAAATCGGAAGGAATATATATGTAGAGCTCTATTTAAATCTGAGCCGAAAGAAACTCTTCTCTGCCAAAGTTCATGATGATCCAATGTTTAAATAAAGTATATATAGCACATTGATACCAAATCGGAAGGAATGTATATATGGGGGCTATATCTAATTCAGAACCGATTTCATTCAAAATTAACAATGTTCATTCCTGGTTCTTTTGTGCCAAATCTAGTAATGTACTATGTAAAATAATAGTTCTATCGCGCTTTGATGTCAAATATATGGGAGCTATATGTAAGTCTGAAACTATTTTCTCCAAATTCTATACCGCTCGTCCTCGTTGCGAAAATATTGTCCGTGCCAAAATTCTTCAGGATTTTGTAAAGAATTTCGACCTGTATGTACATTGATTAAAAAGTTTACATGCACAGCGGACGGACGGATAGACATCGCTAGATCGAATCAGCAGGTGATTTGGAGTCTATCCGTATACTTTAAGGTGGTTCTAGCTCTGGCATCTGGACCAAAAAAAATTATAATAACCTCATTAAAAGAGCAATCAGAATCAAAACATAAAAAACCTTCTTCAAGGGATTATTAGAAAAGGAAACCAAATAAAAAACCAGTAAGGAAAGGCTAAAGTCGGGCGGTGCCGACTATATAATACCCTACACCACTCTCGTAATATTGAATAACTCTGATATATAAATTTTGTAATTCATGTATAAATTGTTTACATAAATTTACATTTGGGACATTTTATACGTAAGTAATACCCTGTACCACAGTGTGGTGTAGGGTATAAAAACGATTGGATCTAAAGAGCCAAATCGGATGAAACATATATATGGGAGCTATAGCTAAATCTTTACCGATTTTCTTCAAATTCGGCAATGTTGGTTCATGAATCAAGAAACTCTACCATTCTAAATTTCAAAACGATTGGATGTAAAATATAGCTTCTATAGAACTAAAGGGCCAAATCGGACGAAACATATATATGGGAGCTATAGCTAAATCTTAACCGATTTTCTTCAAATTCGGTAGTGTTGGTTCATAGATCAAGAAACTCTACCATTCTAAATTTCAAAATGATTGGATGTAAAATACAGCTTCTACAGGACTAAAGAGCAAAATCGGTAGTGATTCTGAATCGATCGGTATACTTTAAGGTGGGTCTAGCTGTGTTATTTTCAGGTGTTACAAACATCTGCCATGAAACAAACTTATAATATCCTGTACCACAGTGTGGTGTAGGGTATAAAAATTATTCAAAGAATTATTCAAATATAAATAACACCTTACAATAACAATTTATGCATATGTTTTTCGTAAAATAAAAGATGGAAGATTTCAAACGATTTTGGTAGAAATTTTAGACAATTTTGGTAGAAAAAAAAAATTATTGTAGTGGCAACACTGACGGCAGCACGACTGACGAAGTAAATTACGAACCCAGTGTTGGTAACTATGTTGTATCAACCACGGTTAACGACTCGGCTTGGTGAGTGTCCTGTTGATGGTGACATTAGGGTCTCTTGCCTTCTTCGAAGGCAGGGGTTTATAAGGTGATCTGATTATTTTTTTAGCCGTTAACACAGCTGAATTTGTGGCTCTTTCATCCGTCCCATTGGATTTAGAAGCATCTATGACGCCCTTAGGCTAGGTAAGTGACTCCGTAAGAGCAGCAACCTTAACAGTCTCCAACTTCGTCAAAACTCTGAGCGCTTTCGGTGCTTCCGTTTTGACGGTCAGGCATGATATTTTCCCCTCACCGTACCACCTGTTGTGAGTTCTGGGGGGAATTTTTTAACCATTTTTGGTGTGGTCGGCTTGGCAAGACCAACGGACGGACAGTCGGACGATTGGGGAACCAAAAATAAAAACTTCTGTATTATTCTTTTAGTCAAGTGGGCTCAGTCATTTAGATCAATTATTGTACATAGTGGCGTGATTAAAACAGACTTACAGATGCACGGACAGACAGACGGCTAAATCGTCTTCGAATTGTACGACGATTAAGAATATATATATGAATTGTTTGTTCTGAAAGTGGCGTAAATCCATTTGTTTTTTAAACGAGATATAAAGGGTATTGCGTTTCAGTTCGTTTAAAAATCTGGGTGCATAGTAGATATAAAATATCTGCCTGCAGCTCATCACACGTATTCAAAGTTTCTACAAGGTGTAAAATTTTTGGTTCATTACTAAATGGCAGAATATGCTCAAAAGAGTTATTAGTGCATGGCATTGAAAAAATAAATGCACTTATAAACTCAAAATAATGTGTTCGTTCATTGATTTTAGAAGATTTGGAGCGAATTTTGATCTTTTATTTCAAATTGATGATTTCGTTGCACCATTTGCTGTAGGTTAGGTTGAGGGACGAGACGTTCAACGTCTCATGTCCATTGACCTGTTGTGCGGTACTTATTTATGATATTTTTACACCTCATAATTAAAAAAACCGTACCAGACACTAATTTTCTTAGTATCTTCCACATAATCTCTGAGATGAGTCAAATCTGGGAATCTGTCGGAATGGAAATATCGGTCATTTGCTGCAGCTTAGAGAAATCTTCCGGAAGAATTGTTTTCACAACTAATAAAATGTTCTTACATAAGATAAATATCCATATTCTTCCTAGGAATGACCTGTAATTAACGACCTCGCGGTCTGGTATATATAATATTACTTTTTTTTCATTTATTTTCATTAATTTGTATGCAGAAAAGGTAGATACAATTCAATTTTAACCGATGAAGATTTTTTGTAAAATTTTTGTTGCAGCTCGTTTTTATAAGATGAAACTGCATTTTAATTACATTCAATAATAATTTTAAACTGCATTAAATTGTCGTATTTTAACCACATTTTAATAAATCATGAGTTATACAATTATCCACGGTTTGTTTTAATATCCACTGTAATTGGATTTACGCCACTTTCAAAACAAACGTTTTTTTTTTAATTTTGTTTCCTAACAATATTTAAGTTTCAAAAATCTAAGTCACCTTTGACTTGTTTAAGAAAATACTCTTTGATAAAATTATGTCCGGCTAGCCTTATACCGAATCCACTCTTAGGTCAATTTATGTAAAAAGGGCGTTTACGCCACTTTCAAAACAAACAGTTCATATATGTATATATTTATACACGAGGTCCCTGATCAATATTTCGAGGAGTTATAAACGGAGTGACATAATGATTGTACCCCCATCCTATGGTGGAGGGTATAAAAAGTGACATTGGGAATTAAGTAGGTGCATGACCGACAAAATCTTCTTCAAAAATATACTTCAAACGATATCAAAAATTGTATTTGATTTCGAAATATGATGAAAATTGTTTCATGTTACGGACTAAAACATATTTCGGTGCAGTAAGGTTATGTTCAGTGTATATATGTATATGTTCGTAAAGTTTAACATCAATTTATTTATTCGCAAATTCGAGCTCAAATATTTTTAAAATTTTTATTCATTTGTCTATTTTAATCACCAGAATATACTGACGAAGAAATTTGAGCCTTGAAATCCTTTAATTTGCTTAACTCGTATACTAACAACACCCACGATACTGAGTGGCAAGAAGCAATGCATATTTTAGCATGTGTCCACGGTGGCCAATCTAAGGCACGAGTGAATGTATCTTAGGTTGATACATTTATACCCTACGCCTCAATGTTCTTGAAACTAGAGCCAACTTAAAGTATACCAATCAACATAAAATCAATAGCTTATTAGACTTAAGCATGTACGAGTATGTGTGATTAACATGATTTTAGCTATTATATGTTCATTCCGATTTACAATCTAATCCCTATTGGAGCTCTATTTTATATTATATCGGTTGAAATTTAGATTAGCTCTCATATATATTATAAAACATATATATAAGTATATGAGGGATTCTCTACAAATCGGACCTAATTTATTCTTGTCCCGTTGAATAGGTTATGCCAGTACTCGGTTTTAGGTTTAAGTTAGGGTGGCAGCTGTTTTTTTTTTTGCCAGCTCACATAGACCCTTGTGGTACCACGGGCTGAAATGCTCTTCATCGAAACCAACCTGTTTGATATACACATTTATCGATAGTACGAATACCGGTACCGGAATGATCTGTTAGACTCCCTAGAAAGGCCGACCCCAGCATTCCAGCCGTCGTTTACTCAATGCGGGACAGTCGCATAGCAAGTGCTCAATGCTCTCCACTTCTTCCCCAAAATTCGAGGGATATCTCAGTCAAAAAGCTAGCGACGCTCGCAGTCCACTCGTACTTGTTGGTCCCGCTGATCTTCGGGTTCTGTTGGTGAGTTCCCCGGGAAATTGTATGTCGAGCCGTAAATTTAGCGACTGCTCTCTGTTTTTTGTCCAGCTATTTGCATCATCCTGCAAATAACCCACTGTACAGGTTGAAGCGGATAGTATATTGTTTCAGGTCTTTTTTCTAGCCTTTAGCTCAGAAGTTAACCATTCAGGTTTCGTTGCCAGTACTAAATACTTTGTAAAATGGCAAGAGTGTCTTTTAAACCGTTTTCGCGTTACACGGGGGGAAGTTTGTGTATATTATAAAGGAGTTCCATTTCAAATGTCATAACTTCTGATCCAGTTAACATATTTGAACGCAACAAAATAACGATGGAAAGATTATTTCATAAGAGATATATTCAATTATTTTCATATAAAAATATTTTATGCAAAGAACAATATTTTTAAAAACATATTTAAAATATTTTGTTTTCATTAACCCTTTTATTTAAAGGAAATTATGAGGACTACGTATTCTAATAATGATAATAGTAACTGTCGTTAAAACAATAAGAAACAACTAAGAAAGTTCAGTCTGGTAAACCGACTTATGAATCGCCTCACCTTGAGTCGAAAAAATATTCGTAAATTTATTTATTTATTTGTTTTAATTTAATTATTATGAATTTAAATAGCATTTTATAGCTTTAAAGTACGTATTGGAATTAAATTTATAAGCTGTTAATTTTTGGTGAAAAATGGACCATTAGTGTGGGAGGTACAAAAAGGGCCGTGCCAATAACGCCCACTTTTCTCTGGACCGTAGATACTATAAAAGCATTACGCTGTACAAAATTTCAAGTATTTATATGTACTGGTATTACAGTTAGACGCTGTTAACTTTTGGTGCAAACTGGTCCATTTGTGTGGGAGGTACCAAAAGTGGCGTGGCAACTTTACCCATTTTTCTCGAGGTGATAGCTGGTAATAAACTAATACTATGTTTGGAATTTCACAAGATTCGAGTAAGTAGTATAGAAGTTATTAAAGAATCAATATTTCACTAAATATTAACCCTTTGTGTGGAGGTAGTAGATGGAGTGGACCAATGTGGCCCAGCTTGAAACTTAGCCGGAGATAGAAAAAAATATTACCGCATACCAAACGGATATACGGACTCACAGACAGACAGACAGACGGACGGACGGACGGATGGACATTGCTCAAACGACTTAAAATGACCCAAAACGGATTTCCGTCGTAGCAAATGATATATAATAATAAAAAATGATTTTTTCACAAAAATCGTTTTTTTGTTGTCACGAAAAAAAATGAAAAATAGAAAAAATAGCAAATAGAGAACTTCAACATTATCCGGGAACACTATTTATAAAAAAATATTAGAAATAGCTGAAATTTTCCTAATTAATTTGACACATATATCGATATCGTAGGACGCGAAAAAAAATATTTATTTTTTAAAAAAAAATATAAAAAATATTTTTTTTTTATAAAAATTTATCCATGAAACTTTGGAGTCCTTTTAAAGGGCAACAGGACAAGGAAATGAAAAACTGAAAATGCCAATCACCTATATTTTGCCTATAGTTTCAGACGCATATTGTCCGATTCATGTTTAATATGGACTGTCGAACGGTGTAATAAATCCCGAATTCGTATTTTTTAAACCTGGAAATTTAATGGCATTTTCGTTTCGGGAAAAAGAGCAGAATTTTCTTTGCCCTTGTCCATAAAACTGCACTTTTTTAACACATTTTTGAAAATTGGAGCTAAATTAACTTCGACATAAAAGATGCAAATATTTTGAAGTATTTCACGTCGACGGGGCAACATCGGGCAGAAACGAAATGGACATAAATTAGAAAAAATACAACTCTTAGAGTCTGGAGTCAAGCAAGTTTTTTCGACTCCGACTGCAGCCACAGCGCTGATTCTACGAGTAAAATCTTGTTGCACATCTCTGAACGAAATGATTTCCAGATTTGCTGAGTGCAGCAAAATTTACTTCTGGTTTGGAACGGCCTAACAATGAAGTGCAGCATAAGAACCAAGAAAGAGCTTAGGAAGTTAAATGCCAAAAAATATCTCCAACATTCGTGTGTCACTCGCTCAAACGTTTTGGGGTTTGTGTCTCAATGTCTGGTCCTTTCATTGTTTCTTGGCATGTGTCTGCCTCTCCCTACATCCTTCACTACGTTCTAGTGTCCTCCTGTCTGACTATCTGTCCGCCCGTCCCTCCGTTCCTCCGAGTGATTGTGCTATAAAATGATGATGGTTAGAAATGAATTCAAGTATATGTATCTATGCCAAATTCAAAGATGCCAACAGGATCTGCATTTATCTCGTTTAGCTCATTGTCCTTGTTATCCGTCTCCGACGGTCTATCTCTCTTTCTCTCTCTGTTGAAGCAGTTGGCCGTTGTTGGCTCATTGAATTTGGCAGAAGAAAATTCAGTCAGTCTTGCGTTAAATTAGAGGCTGAAATTTCGAACACATCAAAAGTCATGCAATCCCATAAAACGGATAAGATGTCTAAGGGCTCTGTGTCTCTGCACGTCGTCCTTTTCTTAGTTTGTCTGTGCCTCTCGTCTATTTGTTTTAAAGGGAAATTAAATGCTTCTCATAGAATTTGGAAATTATTTTTGTCAGTTGATTACAGATTTTGATGTTGTTTTTTGCTTCCGAGTTTTCTCCAACAAATAACAAACTGAAATGGGAGCCGCCAGCCAAAGGGAAAGGCCCATATAAAGGATACAATGGAGATGTTGTTGTCCTTCTTGTCGTCTCAGCGTTTTTGTGTTTTTGTCTGGGCTTGTTTGCAATTTAACAGTTTGTTTGACATTTTGTTTTGTGGAAAGTATTCTATACTTTCAAAGGAATTTCAATTTAAAACTGTTGCTTCATTTCCTTTTAAAGGCGACATTGGTCAGTTACATGAATCACATCTACTCGTCTTTTTTTACACAGTGAATAGGGTGATGTTTTTGGAATGCATCGTACTAATGAATCTGAATATAAATTTTTCATATACATACATATGTATGTATTGAAAGAAAAATAGTTCGTTAAAGTTTTAGAAGCATAATATCTCGCAGGTCCGCAGAATTTGATCTACAAATGTTGTCCCAAATGATATTTAATTTGCTCTTAATTAGAAAGAGTAGTAGTAATTTTATTACTTCTCTAGCGGTTTATTTTTTATGATAATTATGATGATTGGCCGTGTCAACGTGATCTGTCTATACCTGGACTTCCAAATGGATAGCAGTGGCTCGCAGTGTCTCGCAGGCGGATCTACAGGTAGTAGCTGATACAATTGCTCCCTGAATGGGCAGAAAATATGGTTATTTTCATCCCAGAAGAGGGAAAACCTTCCATACACTAGATAAGGATTTTCGGCCGATTAGTCTATCGTCATCAATCCTTAAAACCCTGGAAATATATATGGATAGTTACCTTACGTCTAATATAGACTACTCTCCAATCAACAGCATGCCTACAGCAAAGTCAATTCCACCGAAACCACCCTGCATGATCTGGTCAGCTTTATTGAAGGATCTCTCTCTGTTAAGAAACATACTATGGTAGCATTCTTAGATATAAAGGGGCTTTCAATAACGTAAATCCAGCCGCTATAATTACGGCATTAATAACCTTCTGATTAGGAGACCTATATAAGCTAGCTTAGGGTGAACTCATCTCAATATATTTGTAAGCAGGGGAACGTCCCAAGGGGTATTCTATTTCCTCTGCTAAGGAATCTCTCCATGAACAATATAATCTGTGTTAAGGTTATTGCTTGTGCAGATGACGTAGCAATAGCTGTTAGAGGGAAGTTTGGGAACTCTTAAATACATCCTACAACAGGCCCTTCATTCACCCGCAACATGGGCGTCCGATAATGCAATTACACAGTGTTTGAGCTGACTTAGCGCTAACACAAGAACAACAAATATAAATATTTGTATAGATTGCCAAATAAATATAAAGGCAATAACGTCTAGAACAGTAAAATCAAGGACAGTTTTGATTGTTAAAATAGACTGGTCATCACGGAGTAAGAGGAAACGAGAAAGCAAATGCCTTGGCCTCACGAGCCAGGGACTTGCAAACAACAAACCTAGAGAATGCAAAACCATTCGGAGGTACGCGTTCTGAACTCAGGACAAACGAGATTTGTTAACTTTTATACCGATGGTTCCAAACTCAACAACCAAGTGAGCTTTGGTGCCTATTCTGAGGAACTTTAGCTATCCATTGCAAAAAGACTGCCTGATCCCTATAGTGTTTATCAGGGAGTAATTTTAGCTATTAAATATGTTTCAGAAGGATTGCAAATAGCGTATATATAAAATAGTGTATATATTGTAAATAGTCTGTAAGGGTATAAGTCTATATGTAGACTAATAATTAAATAAAAAATTATGAATGTTCAGACCAAAGTCGGTATCAATTCTTTCTGGTAGCCAGGCTATAAAGACCCAGGAAACTATATTCCTGTATTAAAAACTGCCCTCGACTGTCGCTGAACTCTTAACGATATGGCTGAACCATTTTAATATTCACCTGATATGGGTGTCGTACCACAGGGATATACCAGGGAACTGCAAAGAAAATTATTTTGCAAGACTAGCAACTACCTTAGATGCTCCAGGAGAACTTCAATGTGTAGACAAAGCGGATTAAATTGAAAGGCTAGGAACTACTTTACCCGTTCTAGGGGAACTAGAATATGTTGACATGCTTCTAGCGGCCTGCAAGCTCTTCTGGAGAGAGGGTGCCCTTACGGCAATAAATGACCGGAGGTCACTTGTCAGGAACTGCATACAATCCAGGCTGATTTGTCTCTGCCTAAACTCCAAACGCACTGATGCTATTATCGAGACCGGACCGTGGAGACGAAAAGAAGGAGGAATCAAAGGACCATCTTCTGTGTCTGTGCCCGGCTTCTTCTAGAAGGCGCCATGCAACCTTAGGTTATCCTTTATTAGGGGAGTTAGCTACGAGGGCGCTCCCAGAATTAGCCGATGTCACATATAGAATGCGGTAGTAAAAAAAATCTTTCGTAAAAAGTGGTAACCTTCTACAACATATGTTTCAAGTTTCAAGGCGCCATGTTGTTTAGTTTTTTTGTGCACTCAAAAGTAAACGATCTCTGTGAATTTATATACATGGAAAAATGGGCACCAATATATAATACGATAATTTCATTTGAAAGTTCTCAGTCCAATACATATATATACATGGAAAAATGGGCACCAATATATAATACGATAATTTCATTTGAAAGTTCTCAGTCCAATCAATATTAAAACCGAGCTAAATTCTACTTTGGGGCAGTCTGATTCTTCGTTTACAACTATAAAATATTGGGTGACAGAGTTTAAAGTTGGTCGTACTAGCTGCCAAGACGAACACAGTAGTGGTCGACTAATTGAAATGGTTAAAAAATGGGATGATCGTCGGATGAACGTTCGTGAGCCAGCTGAAGTCATAGGCAATTCAGAAAGTCCTACACATCGCATATTGACGGAAGATTTGAGGATGAGAAAGCTGTGTGCAAGATGGGTGCCGCGTTTGCTAACAATCAAGACAATGCACCAGTTCACACATCCAAAATCAATGAATTAAAGTTCGCACCTTATTGGCCAGATTTAGCGCCCTCGAATTTTTGTTTCCAAACATGAAACAAGTAAGAAAGTTTCAGTCGGGTAAACCGACTAAGGTATACTTTGTGAGTAATGTAATATATAACACTTCACTAATTAATCTGTCAATTTGTATGAGAGGTACCAGAAGGGGTTTAACAAATACACCTATTTTTCGCTAAACAGTAGATTCTGTAAATACATTGCACTGTGCCGAACTATAAGCGTTTATGTGCACGGGTATATTAACGTTACGAGCTATTCAGTTTCGGTGTGATTTTGTCATTTTGTGTGGGAGGTACAAAAAGGGGCGTGGCGATAACGCCCACTTTTCAAAGGACTGTAGGCATTATCACAGCATTAAACTGTACAAAATTTGAAGTCTATGTATGCACTGGTATTAAAGTGATAAACCGTTAACATTTGGTGTAAAGCGGTCCATTTGTGTGGGAGGTACCAAAAGGTAGGTCTCGAGGTGATAGCGACTAATTAAATAAAGCAATGTGTGGAATTTCAGAAGATTCGAAAAAAATAGTATAAAAGTTATTAAAGAATCAATATTTTACTAAATGTTAACCCTTTGTGTTGGAGGTACCAGAAGGAGTGGACCAATATGGCCCATCTTCGAACTTAGCCAGAGATAGAAAAAAATATTACCGTATACCAAATTTGAAGTCAATCGGTTACTCCTTTCGAGAGTTTCGCACCAGCCAGCAGACAGACAGACGGACATTTCTCATTCGACTTAAAATTACCCAAAACGAATATCTGCCGAACATACTTAGGGTCTTAGATCACTCCTTCAAGAAAAAGGATTTTCCAGCAATGAAGAGGTGCAGGTTTCGGAGCGCTTAAAGGATATTATGTTAAAAAATAAAGAAAAAGGTTCCCAAATTTATTGTGTTTTCTTTGTTAGGTCAGCTAATTTTGGGACCGCCCTCGTAACTTGGCTGATGTTTAAATCCGCCAACTGTTGAGCTTTCTGTAGCAATCAATTTAGTTCAACGGGAGAGGCTAAGAATAGCTGTGGTAGCGCAATGGACAATGTAGTCTAAGCGAATCTCTTATACTGGCTGCGACTCTTAACCTAATTTCTGAGTAGGCTGCCAGTTGAATAATTTACCGCTTAGTTGGCGACCAGTTGGGTTATCTATTCCGCAGTAGATGACCTGTTGTGTATTTACTCCCTACTAGGAGGCCAGCTGGGTAATCTATGCTCTAGCTAATGATAAGTTGGGTTATCTACTCCTTAGATGAGGACCAGGTGGGTTGACCAATCAAATATTTATTTCTTAGTAGAGGACTATTTGCACGGAGGAAAATCGCCGTTTTTGATATGTTTGAATTCAAAGAAAATATACTTGGAACCAAAATTTTTAAATATTATATATTTTTGAACAAATATATTTTATTTGAAAATCAAGAAATTTTGTTTGGAACGCATATGTTAATATATTACAACAAAATATATTTGCTAACTGGCTGCCACAAATAAAATATGTGTTTACATACAAACAAAGATTTTGTTTAAGAATTAATCCAAATACATAATATTTAAAAAAAATTTTAAACTTTGCTGACTTTGTAAATTTTTTCCTAGATTTCGTGTTATACTTTATAGTAAAAAGTATTATAAGCAGCATTTTCTTTTGTTTTGCAGCACGAATTTTAAGTTTATAAATTGTCAATCCATAAATGCTATTTGTCGTTACCCAAGATTATACAATTAAAGGTCCAACTATAATATGCATAAGCAATTCCGTACGGAATGTGCGTTAAGTTTCGCACCCTGCTTAAGCAAATGGGAACTGAGAGAACTTAACGAAAAGTTCACTTAAGCACATTATAGTTTGGCACATATGATTTCATGCATTCGCACAGTTGCTTAAGCTAGCTTATGCATATTATAGTTGGGTCTTAAAATTTGAATAGAATTTTACAAACATTTCTATAAAATAAAACCTTAAATTTCTAAAAAAAAATAAAAATTTCCTTTAAATTAAGGCATCGCTACATTGCCAAAATGCTATTGTTTAGGAAAAAAATTTTCCAAATAAAAAAATATTAGGATGAAAACATAATTTTGTTTAGAACAACATCTCCCAAACATATAATATTTGTGCGTGTCAAGTATTATATATTTGGGTAGGACCCTAAACATATGCATGTTTCCAGCAGAATATGTTTGGAACAATATACTACAGAAGCGATTTTTTTCAGCGTGTGGGTTATTTACTTTAGTGAAGGACCAGTTGAGATCAGTTTAGACAAGTGCTTGGATATGTAACAAGGTGAATATGGATATGTCAGTGATATAGTCATGCTTTCATATAAAAGTGCATATCTGAACCCATAGCTCTGTTCAGTGGACCTACAAGTACCACGCGTTTT
Source organism: Eudasyphora cyanicolor (assembly GCA_963930755.1). Classification (NCBI taxonomy): domain Eukaryota; kingdom Metazoa; phylum Arthropoda; class Insecta; order Diptera; family Muscidae; genus Eudasyphora; species Eudasyphora cyanicolor. The sequence continues at coordinate 214,783,182 of OZ005736.1, forward strand.
TTTTTTGTTCCGATCAAATTTCCCGTAGGGTGGATAATAAATTGTATGTAGAACTCACTCTTGGTATATTTGAGCATACTTGTATTCTGGCAGTCGGACATCTGCAAGCGTCGTGTCTGTCTACGGGAGCTTTCTTTAACTGTATTTATATGCAAAACTTAATTTCACAAACTTCAATTTCCCATCAGGCAAATAAATGGGAGCCTTTTGATTTTGTTTTGTCACATGTTAATTTGTATTTTTCATACAATTGGCATGTTGTTCTTAAGCTAATTAAACCTCGCCTTAATTTTCAAGTATTCCTTGGCTTCTTTTTTTTTTTGGTTTAGCATTGTCTGTCGTTGGTTCTTCCTTTCCAATAACCATAATAAAGACGCGACAAAAGTACATTAAAACACGCCAACGCTGCGCTGCGGTGGCATATCACTTCTCGGTGTCGATTTGAAACTGTAGCTGTTGCCAGGAATAGATTTGGCCTGAAATTGCTCTTACGAGTACATGGGCCGCTAGCACGAGCTACATACATTTTGGATATTGAATCCACTACTAAGTCAAGATGTTGTTTTATTTTTATTCCAAAAATAAAAAGATTAAAAATTATTACTTATATAATTGCTTATTTGTTTCGTATAACCTATTAATTAAATTATTAAGAGATTCTGTAATGAGCTTTGATTCCTTAATTTGGGAAACATTATGTCAAGATTTTTTTCGGGGACAGCATATATATTATTTTAGCATGCGTACATGACAAAGAGGAGACTATAGATAATTTGATAAAAAAACACATTGAAGTAGTGACTTGATTCCCTATGATGGATTGGGGACATCCGTTACAGGACATTTTGGCTGGTGGGCCTGGCGAACAACTTTTGAAAGTAGTGACCGAATCCTTGTAAATTTAGCCTGTACTAATTATAATTTTTCCTATCTTTGTTTTGTGTTCAAAACTGGTCCATATTGGCCCATACATTCTGGCACCTCCTTCTTAAAGTGTCTCTAGTTATTATATATCATATGCATGTACTCTATATATGATATATAATAATATTATTTACTACCTTTTTATAACCTACACCACACTGTGGTACAGGGTATTATGACTTTGTGCATTTGTTTGTAACACCCAAAAGGATAATAGATAGACCCATTGTTTATAATACCGATCGTCTAGTAATCACTTTCTGAGTCGATTTAGCTATGTCCGTCTGTCTGTAGATGTAGAAGTATATGTCGCAATTATGGTCCGATCTCAACGAAACTTTGCTCATATCTTTCTTTAGGCCCAAGGACGATCTCTATTGAATTTGGTTAAAATCGCTTCAGATTTACATATAGCTTCCATATATATGTACCCCCGATTTGGCATATATGCACTGTAAAAGTAACATTTTTGAACCGATTTGTACAAAAATTGACATAGAGTAGTCTTATGTTACACTTAGAGACAATACCAAATTTGGGGAAAATCGGTGCAGATTTAGATATATGCCACATATAGTATATGTTGCCCCCGATTTTATATGTAAGCGCTGTAAAATATGTATTTTTAATCCGTTCAGTACGAAATTCGGCAGAAAGAGGTTTCTTATTACATGAATTAACATTGCCAAATTTGAGGGAAATCGGTTCAGATTTAATAATAGCCCACATATATATGTTACCCCCGATTTCACAAGTAAGCGCTGTAGAAACTGTATTTTATATCCGATCAGTAAAAAATCTGGCAGAAAGAGGTTTCTTATCACATGAATAAACACCGCCAAATTTGAGGGAAATCGGTTCAGATTTAGATATAGTCCCCATATATATGTTACACCCGATTTGACATGTAAGCGCTGTAGAAACCGTATTTTACATCCGATCTGTACGAAAATCGGCAGAGAGTTGTGTTATTACGTGAATGAACACTGCCAAATTCTTATCGCAATGCCCATTTTCGCATTGTTAGTGAGGTGTAGGGTATTATATAGTCGGCCCCGCCCGACTTTCTGTCTTTCCTTACTGGTTTATAATATCATATTATTTTCAGATTACAACTGTCTAACAGTCCAAAAAAATAGCGACAGCTGAAAAATAGTGAAAAAATATTTTTAACTATTTCGATTAGAAATCATAATTGTATTTTTTGTTAACTCCAAATAGATTATAAATTTAAAATATAATATGTTAACGGTTTTTGATAAAAGTTTGAAGTTGATCTCTTTATTATAAATGTCGTTTTTTTTTTAAATTCAGACCGTTTTTCCCGAATTTTTTGTAATTGTCACAATTAAAAAATTAATATTAATCGATAAGTGCAAAAAAAGTTCTGTCTTTCGCGTGTTACAATTCGTTCGTAACTGATAGATTTTGACGTTTCGGCCTGAAGGAATGTCTTCTTGGATTCTATTTGTCTTTGGGACCGTCTAAAGAGAGTTGTCACAATTTTGAGGGGAACATTTTTTTAAATTCAGTACTGGAGCCCAAAAGGCAAACGCCGTCTGTAGGTCTTGCCTGTTAGAGGGTTAATAGCAATCTGCGTAAGTGAAACTTTTTTTTACCATTTTCTCCTCTAAATGTAATGTTTATATTTGTATTTGTATTTATATTTATATAGACTAAAAGAAAACAATTTGTACATCTTATTTCCTTGGGCAAGAACACACTAATCTCCCTCAAATAATCTCAAATAAATTCTTCCCATTCGCTATGAATGTTAATTCTAGTCTCAACATTATTTACCGTACATTAGAGTACTGTGGACCTGCAAATCTAACAGTTTTTTTATTTTATGGTTTAAACTTTAAAGCAAACAAGTAAAAAAAGAAGTAATCCAAAAAAGCGTAGAGAATACAATCCCGCATCTTATTTGGAAGCATTGGCTGACCTATCATCAGCTTTGAATCTTGCTGCGTTGAAGACACAATAATGATTTGATTTCGAGCCATTGAAAGCGTGCATAGCATTAAACAATCGTTAAACACCGACTTCTAATGTTTGGTAAAACACTATTGAGAAATGAGATATTTAAAACCAAAACAAAGCAGTAAGGGAAGACAGAAAGTTGGACAGGGCCGACAATATAATACCCACCTCAGTTAACAATGTGCTTAGCTCCACCTCCTCATCAATGCTTATTCCAAGGAGGAGTTGTAGATGTTGTTGTGCAGCATTCTTTCATGGATCAAGAATCGGAAGAAACAAATGGATGGGACTATACACAATCAAAACCGTTTTTCATCAATTTGGTTCAAAAACATATCGATTCTCTGCCTAAAATAAAACATTTTATAGTTGGCTAAAAAATACAAACATTTTTTCCATATGTTATTAGCATCTGAAATCTGAGAAAATAGGTAAATATTCTCTAAAGGCGTACGTTTCGAGTTATGTATTTTCGGAACGCGTGAACGGATTTTTATAAATGAGGGCTCATTTTAAAGGTCGGAAGTTGTTCTTTTTACAACACGAATTCATCTTCGCATCTTTAACATCTTCAAATTCATGCGATGTATTTGCAAATTTAATTTACATTTTATATATCTATGACACCAACAAAAAATTCTGTGAAAAATATACAGGTATGTACCCCACAAGTTCTAAACGAACGCAGAAAAACGCTTTTGTGGATTTAAACAAATCAGAGCTCTTCTTAAAGGTCTTGACTAGGGCATCCTAGATATATGCGAAAATTCGTAAACATTTGCAAATATCGTTATATATATATTATAATGGACCAGGAAAACACTCATATATAGGGTTTTCCAATAAGGGTGGTATGATTTCTTTGAAAAAAAAACACACTTATTGTAAAGGAAATTCAAAAGTTTTTTATTTACTGTGAAGTACACTCGATACAATTAAGTTCTAAAAAAAACGTCATTCAAATGGCCTCCACGACTTCTTCTACAGGAACGAATTCGATTACCCCAATCTTCAAGCAATTTTTCCACTAAATCAAGTCGTATGTCATGAATGGCGCGTTCAATATTGACTTGTAAAGCTTGAAGCGAGTCTGGTTTATTTCGAAAGACCAACGACTTCAAATAACCCCACAAGAAATAGTCTTAAATCACAACTTCTTGGAGGCCATTCAATATCACAATTTCTTGAAATAATCGAATCTCCAAACTTTTCTCGCAACAATTCAATTGTTTCATTTGCTGTGTGGCACGTAGCCACAATCGGTCAATGGCAAAAAGATAGCTCTTAACGAGAGCTAAAATATTGCTCAGTTTATTTTTGCTCTAGTTCCTTAACGGTACGTCGGATCGGGAATCGGTCAATGGCAAAAATATAGCTCTGAACCGATTTTTACCGAGTTCAATAGGGATCGTCATTGGGCCGAAAAAAACACTGTGCTAAATTTAATCACAATCGACCATAAATGCGACCTGGACTTTGATTACAATGATACATCTATCGACGGTCATGGTTAAAGGCCGGATTGGGGAAACGAAACCGTAACTTAACCTTAGCGCATCCGTAACGTTGCCCGCTGGAACAATTACCCAAAACCTGAAAAACGTCGCATATGACTCTGACATTCAGAACAAAAATTGTAACATCTTTATTTTATTGTAACATTCGTTATTTTGCTGATTTTCTTTGCAAATGCCAAATACAAATTTTAACCGATTCAGCCTTCCGTTTACGTTGGCTTATCGTTTACACTGATTTTCATATGTCAGATTGAATCAGCTGATTCGTTACGATGGGTTTATCTCTTCTCCTTTTGGGTGTTTCAAACAAATGCACACACTCATAATACCCTGGACCACGGTGTGGTGTAGGGCATAATTATTATCGCAATGCCACTTTGCACATTACTGGGGAGGTGTACGTCTTTCCGACTTTCTGTCCGACCTTACGGTTCTGTAAGTTGAACTACCAAAGAATATATTTATGTCGGTTTTTAGTAAGTCACAAACTAAAAATTACTTATTTTAGTGATTTTCTAAAATATTTTTGGGAATTGCGAAATTATAAACTTTAAATTGTCGATTTTTAAGCTCTAATTTTATACAGTGTTTTCCAACAAGAGGTGTTATTTTGAATCACACGGTATTTCGGTAGCTGTTACTTTTGAAGCTTTTATTCTTTGACATTTGACAAGTAGAGACTACGCCATTACTAAAAATGGAACGATACACGATTAAACAACGCATTGAAATTATTAAAATTCACTGTAAAAATGGTGAAAATCTTGAAGTCACAGTTCGCAAAACTAAAGCATTTTTGGGTCGTCGTGAAGTACATTGTCGGACCGCAATACAGAAATTGGTGGAAAAATTCGAGCCGTTGGGACAAGGTAGTGATGTGAAGAATAAAACCCGTGCACGTCGCTCAAGAACAACTGAGGATATTGCTGCTGTAGCCCAGAGTGTTGAAGAAAACCCAGGATTGTCCATTCCTCGTCGTTCTTTGAAATTGGGCATTCCACAAACGTCATTACACCGTATCTTGCATAAAGACTTGGGTCTTAAGGATTACAAAGTTCAGTTAACTCAAGAACTCAAGCCGGCCGATCATCAACAAGGTCGTGTCTTTGCTGATTGGGTCCTTGAAATGCATGAAAATGATCCGGAATTCCATCGAAAAATCATCTTGACTGGTGAGGCCCATTTCCACATCGGTGGCTACGTCAACAAGCAAAATTGTCGCATCTGGTACTCGGAAACCCAAGAGTTAATGATTTTTTATGGTCGTAGTTGGATGATATTGCTCTGGATAACGTTTACTTTCAACAAGACGGCGCTACGTGCCACACAAGCAACGATACCATTGCTCTGTTCCGGACCGTGTTATCTCTCGAAGAGGTGATCACAATTGGCCACCGAGATCTTGTGATTTAACACCTTGAGACTTCTTCCTTTGGGGCCACGTGAAAGATAAGGTCTACAGCCCAGCATCGATTCAAGACCTCAAAGATAGAAATCGTGAGGCTATCGAGGACATGGTTATGGAAATTTAATGAAAAGTATGTGGTCCTGTAAGCGTGGTCGTGGTGGCCATTTGGCTGACGTTTGTTTGCATTATTAACGGCTTTATTATGAAATAAACATCCGATCATTTATCTCAAAAACTTGCTTATTTCTTTGAATACCAAAATAACACCTCTTGTGGGAAAACCCTTTATATAATGTACGTAAACTCTTTTTATTGCCCTAAGTAAGAAAGATATCTCTTATCGAAAAATCTACATTCAAAATCATACATTTAAACAAAATTTCTGTTCCATATTACTAACTGTAGCGTTCCATAGGTAAAGCGAACAAAGTAAATGACCGGATTGGCTGAGATTTTTTGTTCGCAAATCTTTTTGTAAATTTCTGTGTGACCTAATTTAATCTGTCAAAAGCAATAAACATTTTTTCGCACAGTTTTCGGATTCTTTTGCGAATTCGTTAAACGCTGATTTCATCGCTGTCGAGGTTCAAACCCCCGATGTGTTGATTAATTGAGTTTCGCAGGCGGTTTTCTGTATAGCCGTCATCATCACCACCGATACTATCGCTGTTTGGCGGTCCGTTCTATGCGAAATGCGCTACAAATCATACGCAATGCGGCGGTTCTGTGCTTTTGTTGGTTTTTTTTTTCGGCAGAGAATCTACGCTTGTATTTCATGGCCTCAAAAGTCAATGGACGACGCGTCGTTTAACTGTAAGGAAATCGAATGGAAAAATATTGTGATTTTAAATAGAAACAAACAAACACGAGCGTTTAAATTTTGGCTTTATTTTATATACCATTCTCTCTATAAAGTGACTGAAGTGGAAAAAATTCTTTACTCTACAATTCTGTTTCATAACATTTAATAAAATCCGTAAAATTATTTACGTTTATGCCAGATTTTATAATTATGAATATTAAGTTAAGAAAGGTCAAAAAGAAAAATTAACTGAAATTGCCAATAAAATTCACGAATGTATTATTCCAATCGAAAATATGATAAAATATGTTGGGATTTGCCATAAACTGACGTTGTCGACAAGAATTTAAAAAAGGAAAATAATTTAACCGTTTCTCAACCAGAAAACCGATTTTGACAAACTCGGCATGCATTTAGAAGAGGTGTTAGAGAAGTTGTTAGATAAATCCCCTATGGTGCACAGGGGTGGAGCTACAGGGCCTCAAAGTTGACCACCTCGGATGTACAAATGATTAACCGCGTCTTTTTCGTCAGGCCAGACAACAGTTATAGTTTAAAAAAAATATTTTGTTGTAATTTTTTTTTGGAAAAATATATATGGGTGATTCCAACGGAACGGTTGTGACATTGTTACTGAGTATTTTCCTGATTTTATTCTATATAATTTATAAAGACTATTCACAAAATGTGGTTTATATAGATATACTTAAGTGCTACCTACTGACATGCAAGAAAATTAAAAAAATATTTTTAATAAAAAAATTTGGTTGATAGATCACCGTAACGGGTGTGACCTTAGGTTTTTATAAAATCTGTTTTCTTCATTGCATACTGTAAAATTTGTGTATGCACTGAAAAAAATAGTGACCTGAAATTAAAAACAATTTCGCCCTTAAATCAAAGATTTAATATGTCTTTGTTTGAAGAATAAATTTCTTTCAATTTATGAAAATTTACTTGATTTCACAGAAATTTTCATTAGTTTAAAGTAAAATTCCTTACTTCTATGATAAGATGTTCATAACACTATGTCATGGTGACTTTAACGTTACGTTATAAAATTAAAGAAATAATAATTGATTGTAGTACAACTGTCATTAGCTCAAGTATAAATTTTAATAGTTTGTAAGATTTTTTCCTTAAAATTGTAGAAATTCTCATGTCATGTTTTTAAAGACAATATAACTTTAATTTTCAGTGCTGTTTTTTGGTAACGTTGAATTAAGAATAATTTATCTTTTAAGTAAAGAGATCATTTTTAACTACGGGAGGACAATTAAGACTCTTTTTTTTCGCAAAAATGAGAATAATAGTGAGAGTTACAGTGAAGTTTGTTTGGAATTTTTGAAATCAGTTCTTGTGGAGCGCTTGTCCGAGTGGACATTTTTAATTCTACATTAATAGCAACAATTTTGGCGGCTGTTTGTCGGCAGTGTGTGCCATCTAGAAAAATTTTAGTGGCGATGATATTTCACACCACAAAACTTCGATTGGCTGCTCATACGACGATGAGACAAAAAGGGGTATATTATACTGAAAACAACAAAAACGATATTGAGCCTAAGTGCAAAAACAAAATATGTATTATGAAAGCCGATCGAATGAATCAAAAAAACAAGAACATGATACTTATAATTGAAAATTATTGATATTTAAATAAAGGAGCAAATAATAAAAATTAATATGAACGTGTAAACAAATAATTAAATGAAAAATATTTTACACTTAAGGAAAGTACAAGGCGCTTGGTTTAATTACAGAATGTACTTATCTAAAGTAATTGTATGTATTCAATGTAAGCACAGGGCGTAATTGATTTAAAAATGTGAAGTCTTTCATCGAAGTATAAGGCGTAATTCTTTCTAAGGCGTTTGTTGTTGTGATTTAAATATGATAAATGACTTCAATTGTAGTACAACATGTACTTATTTTAATAGTATTTGTCTTTGGAGCCAAATCAAAGAAAAAATCTTAAGAGTTAAGAAAATTTCAATGATTTTCAGTACACTTTTTTTTCAGTGTGTACTGCCAGCAAAACAAAATTTTGTTGGGATCTGGAGAGTATAGTGTATAGTGTATATTGTAGATTTCATTTCAAATAATTTCAATTATTATTGCATTTGAAGTAAATATATTGATATGTAACGGATGTGACATGCCAATGTCACGGTGCACAATGGGAGGAATTCCAAAAAAAGGGAAATAATTCTGCCGTTTCTTAACCAGACATCCGATAGCGACCAAACTTGGCATGTTTGTAGAAGAGGTATTAGAGAAGTTAAGTTTCTTTCTTTATCACATAGAGTAAAAACTTACAAATACAAATTTCGTTGCCAAAACCAAGTTATGACATCTCTAAAACTCTTTCTCTTTTGTATCAATGTATATGACAATGCTATTTTTTATTTTCTACAAAGAATTAATTTCTGAATTAGAATACGCTGTGTGTCCTGCTAGAATTTTATAAGCAGAACTCTTTTCAAAATAATATTTAGGTCGGTTATTCTTGATTTTTTCAGTTTTCCACATATTTTCTAAACTATATTGATATTCGTTAACTCCATTTGAGAAATATACGTATGCCTTTTACTCCAGAAACAATCAAAACCTTGTAACAATTAATGGGCTGATTTAAAATGACCTTATGGACCTTCACCGCCGCACACATTGTTCTCTAAATGATTGGTTCAATAGTATCTATATATTTTTTCAATTTATACCAAAATTTCTGCTTTATATTACTTAATTTCATATTTGAAATAAAATGAATAAATAGACAATATTTTTAGAACGATTAAAAATGATTTACGGTCCTTGCGTTACGGGTGTGACAAATCTTAGAATGAAAATTCTAGCTTAAATATGGCAATGATACGAAAACATTTTGATATACTTTATACTATATAGCTGGACCCGGTCCACTTCGTTGCCCCAGATTTCAGATTTCTGATCCCGTCCATTTTTGGACTAATAGCGTAGACTGCCGCCAAATACATATACAAATAACTCAGCAACAAATTCTCTAACAAATTTCTCAAGATATATCAATTTCAAAACATGGCTCATGTGGGCGGTGTCACTACCATTGGTCCAATCCCTCCAATTTTGTTTACCAATCACGTAACCTGTCACCAGATAAATATACACAAAATTACAGCAATCTCGCTAACAAATTGTGCTAGATATCTCAATTTAAAATTTTTACCTATATAGACGGGGCCAAGCCCATTGGTGCGAACTCGCCCATTTTGCGATCCCGTCCATTCTTCGACAAATAGCCTAAACTGCCACCAGATACATATACACAAAATTACAGACCTCTCGCTAACAAATTGTGCAAGACACATCAATTTAAAATATTGGCTTATACGGGCTGGGCTACACACCCCGGTCCTATTCCGCCAATTTTTGTGTCAATCACGTAGACAGCCTCCAGACACATACATATACACAAAATTACAGCTCTATCGCTTATAAATTGTGCAAGATATCTCAATTTGGATAGGGCCACGCCCATTGGTCCGATCCCGCCCATTTTTCTACCAATCACGTAGACTGTCACCAGATACATATATATACGCAAAATGTCAGCACTCTTGCTAACAAATTATGTAATATGTCTCAATTTCAAAATTTGGCCTATATGGGCGGGACCACGCCCTATAGGCCAAATTTCCAATCCCACCCATTTTTGGACCAATCACGTAGACTGTCACCAGATACTTATACACAAAACTACAGCACTATCGCTAAAAAATTTCTCAAGATATCTCAATTCCAAAATTAGCCTTATATGGGCGGGGCCACGCCCATTTGTCCGATCCACCCCATTTTTGGACCAGTCACGTAGACTGCCACCAGATACATATGCACAAAATTGCAGCATTCTCGCTAAAAAATTGCTCAAGATATCTCAATTCCAAAATTTGCCTTATATGGGCGGGGCCACGCCCATTTTTGGACCAATTACGTAGACTGCCACCAGATATATATACACAAAATTGCAGAACTCTCGCTAAAAAATTGCTCAAGATATCTCAATTCCAAAATTTGCCTTATATGGGCGGGGCCACGCCCATTTTTGGACCAATCACGTAGAAGTCCACCAGATACATATACACAAAATTACAGCACTCTCGCTAATAAATTGTGCAAGATATCTCAATTTTAAAATGTTGCTTATATGGGCGGGGCCACACCCATTGGACCGATCCCGCCCATTTTTGGACCAATTACGCAGTCTTGTACCAGATACATGTACGAAAAATTTCAGCGCTCTCTTTTACAAATTGTGTAAGATATCTCGATTTCAATATTTGGCCACGCCCGTGGCTCCGATCGCGCCCTTTTTTAGACCAAACACGTGGACTGCTACCAGATACATGTAAACAAAATTAAACGCTCTTCCAAAAAAATTGTGCAAGATATCTCAATTTAAAATTTTGTCTTACATGGGCGGGGCCACGCCCATTGGTCCGATTCCGCCCACTTTTGGTCCAGTCCCGTAGACTGCCACCAGATACATATGCACAAAATTACAGTACTCGCGCTAACAAATTGTGGAAGATATCTCCATTTCAAAATTCGGGCGAGGCCACGCCCATTGGTCCGATCCCGCCCACTTTTGGACCAATCACGTAGACTACCACCAGATACATATGCACCAAATTACCGCACTCTCGCTAACAAATTGTGTAAGATATCGCAATTTAAAAATTTGTCTTATGTGGGCGTGGCCACGCCCATTGGTCCAATCCCGCCCTTTTTTGGACCAATCCCGTAGACTACCACCAGATACATATGCACCAAAGTACATACAACACTCTCGCTAACAAATTGTGTAAGATATCTCAATTCCATAATTTGGCTTACATGGGCGGGGCCACGCCCCTTGGTCCGATCACGCCCATTTTTGGACCAATCCCGTAGACTGCCACCAGATACATATGTACAAAATTACAGCACTCTCGCTAACAAATTGTGCAAGATATCTCAATTTTAAAATTTGTCTTATGTGGGCGGGGCCACGCCCACTTGATATATCGAAAATTCAAGTACCCTATTTTCCCCACGCCCCACATATGTACATTCTGTGAAAATTTCAAGAAGATCGGTCCAGCCGTTTAGAAGTCTATTCGGTACAAACAAACCAACAAACAAACAAACCAACAAACACACATTCTTCTTTATATATATACTAGCTGGACCCGGTCCACTTCGTTGCCCCAGACTTCAGATTTGCGATCCCGTTAATTTTTGGACTAATTACGTAGACTGCCACCAAATATATATGCACATAATTACATTGATCTCTCTAACAAATTGCTCAAGATATATCAAACACAAAATTTAATTGGCTTATATGGGCGGGGCCACTCCCATTTGTCCGACCCCGCCCATTTTTGGACCAAGCACGTAGACTGCCACCTAATATATATGCACAAAATTAGAGTAATCTCGCTAATAATTTGTGCGAGTTATGTCAATTTCAAAATTGGGTTTATATTGGCGGGGCCACGCCGATTGGTCCAATCCCGCCCATTTTTGCACCAACCAATTAGACTACCACCTAATACATATGCAAAAATTACAGCACTCTCGCTAACAAATTGTGCAAGATATGTCAATTTAAAATCGTTGTTTATATATGGGCGGGGCCACGCCCATTCCGCCTATATTTGGACAAATCACGAACACTACCACCAGACACATGACACAAAATTACAGCAAATTACTCGCTAACAAATTGTGTAAGATATCTCAATTTCAAAATTTGGCTTATATGGGCGGGGCCACGCCCATTGGCCGATCCCGCCCATTTTTGGACCAATTTAGTAGACCACCACCTAATACATATGCACAACATTACAGCACTCTCGCTAAAAAATTGTGCAATATACATCAATTTAAAAATTTGGTTTATAAGGGCGGGGCCACGCCCATTGGTCCAATCCCGCCCATTTTTGGACCAATCACGAAGACTGCCACCAGATACAGTTGCACAAAATTACAGCTCTCTCGCTAACAAATTGTGCAAGATATCTCAAATTCAAAATTTGGCTTATATGGGCGGGGCCACGCCCATTGGTCCAATCCCGCCCATTTTTGGACCAATTAACACTACCACCAATACGTATGTACACTACCACCAATACGTATGTACAATATTACAGTACCCTCCCTAACAAATTGTGCAATATATGTCAATTTAAAAATTTGGTTTATAAGGGCGGGGCCACGCCCATTGGTCCTATCCCGCCCATTTTTGGACGAATCACGTAGACTGCCACCAGATACATATGTACAACATTACAGCACTCTAGTTAAAAAATTGTGCAAGATATCTCAATTTCAAAATTTGGCTTATATGGGCGGGGCCACGCCCATTCGTCTGATTCCGCCCATTTTTGGACCAATCACGTAGGTCGCCAACAGATATATTTACCCAAAATTACAGCTCTCTCACTAACAAATTGTGCAAGATATCTCAAATTCAAAACTTGGCTTATATGGGCGGGGCCACGCCCATTGGTCCGATTCCGTCCACTTTTGAACCAATCACGTAGAGTGCCACCAGATACATATGCACAAAATTACAGCTCTCTCGCTAACAAATTGTGTCAGATATCTCGATTTCAAAATGTGGCTTAAAGGGGCGGGGCCACGCCCATTAGTCCGACCCCGCCCATTTTTGGACCAATCACGTAGACTGCCTCCATATATATATATACAAATTTCAAGTTCTCTCACTAACAAATTGTGCAAGATATCTCAAATTCAAAATTTGGCTAATATGGGCGGGGCCACGCCCATTGGTCCGATCCCGCCCATTTTTTGACCAATCACGTAAGTCTCCAGCAGATATATATACACAAAATTACAGCTCTCTTGCTAACAAATTGTGCAAGATATCTCGATTTCAAAATTTAGCTTAATGGGGCGGGGCCACGCCCATTAGTCTGACCCCGCCCATTTTTGGACCAATCACGTAGACTGCCTCCAGATATATATAAACAAAATTACAGTTCTCTCGCTAACAAATTGTGCAAGATATCTCAAATTCAAAATTTGGCTTATATGGGCGGGGCCACGCCCATTGGTCCGATCCCGCCCATTTTTTACCAATCACGTAGACTGCCACCAGATACATATGTACAAAATTGCAGCACTCTCACTGACAAATTGTGCAAGATATCTCAATTTTAAAATTTGTCTTATGTGGGCGGGGCCACGCCCACTTCATATATCGAAAATTCAAGTACCCTATTTTCACCACGCCCCACACATGTACATTCTGTGAAAATTTCAAGAAGATCGGTTCAGCCGTTTAGACGTCTATACGGTACAAACAAACCAACAAACAAACAAACCAACAAACAAACAAACAAACAAACACACATTCTTCTTTATATATATAGATAGATAACCTTGACCTAACGTACACATAAGATGATATACATATGTTTATCTACATAAAATGTATTAAATTTAACTTTTTGTATGTTTTCCGTATCGGGCGTGACAATCAAAACACTCCAAGATACAAAACCGGTTTCAGGCACTGAATATTTTCCAAAAGATACGAGTTTTACAATAAACTACACTTAAGGATGCATACTTTCTTGTAGTCAAAAGACAAATATTAGAAAATAAAAAATGTGTCAAAAAATAGTTCATGGCAATGGCAGTTCAACAGTAAAAGTAGTGCATCCAACAATTTTATAATAACCAATAGAAACTCCTTGGTAGGAAAAAAAACTATTCCTAAATTTCACGAACTCTTCATGAATTTCTAAAATGCAATTGCTCGTGATGTCCCCTATGGTATTTTTTTTTTGTAAAAATCTGATTTCTATGGGGTTTACATGGAATCACCCATATGTCGTATTTTTGAGTTATTTTGGGTATAAAGAGTTATTATGAAGTTATTTTAAAAAAGTATAACATATTTACACTCTGAAAAGAAGGTACATAATATTAATGTAAAAGTTCATTGGGACAATGAATTTTTCATTATTTTTCAACCAGTGTATTAGTTCATTGATTTTAATGAATGCCGTTCATTAAAATACTGACTTAATGAACGTGTTCATTAAATCAATGAATTGTACATTGAACGCGTACATTAGTTTTAATGTATGAATTCATTAATAACGGGTGATCCAAGTAGAGATACTTTTTTCAATAGCCTTTTTTGACAGATCACGTGTGAGTCGTGTCATGCTGTCATGTTATGTTTGTTAAGTATTGTTTGGCATTTCATCATGGAAAGACTTACGCCTGAACAACGTTTATAAATCGTTAAATTTTATTACGAAAATTCACGTTCTGTGAGGAATGTGTTTCGTGCACTTCGCTCAACTTATGGTCAACATAATCGGCCTATTGAGCGTACTATTCGCAACACCATCACCCATCTTGAGACCCATCATTCATTACTGGATAATATTCGACCGAATAGACCACGTCCAGAACGCAGTGAAGAAAATGTAGCGGCCGTAGCTGAGAGTGTACACGAAGACCGTGGAGAGTCGATTCGGCGCCGTTCGCAGCAACTCCGACTTACGTATGGAACGACTTGGCGCATTTTACGTCGGGATCTTATATTGAAAGCATACAAAATACAGCTTGTGCATGAACTGTGGCCGCCCGACCTTCCCAAACAACATCGCTTTGCTCTATGGGCTTTTGAAAAGTTCCAAGAAGATCCGACGTTTTCGAGCCAAATTTTGTTCAGCGATGAGGCCCATTTCGTTTCATGATAACCGACTATTTGATGCCTGAAATTGAAGCTCGTGATCTCGGCGACATTTGGTTTCAACAAGATGGCGCCACTTCCCACACATCGCATCAATCAATGGATTTATTGAGAGAACACTTCGGTGAGCAGATAATTTCACGTTTTGGGCCGGTCGATTGGCCACCAAGATCGTGTGATATCACACCATTAGACTTTTTCCCGTGGGGATATGTAAAGTCTAAAGTTTATGCGGACAAACCCGCTTCGATTCAGGCCTTGGAGCAAAACATCACGCGTGTCATTCGCCAGTTACCAGTCGAAATGCTCGAACGAGTCATCGAAAATTTGACTCAACGGCTGGACTATCTGAGACGTAGCCGCGGCCAACATTTGATAGACATAATCTTCAAAAAACAAATGCCAAAGAATGTTCTTTCAAATGATAATAAACATTCGCCATTCAATTTGAATTTTCTGTGTTTATTTTTTCTTTAAAAAAGTAAGGAACCTCGAAATGGATCACGCTATAAATGAACGCATACATCAATCCAATGAATGCATGTACATACATATGTATGAATACTTTGATCTTATGAATGCGTACATTGATCTAATGAACGCATTCATTAATTTTTAATGTATGAATTCATTGTTTTGATGAACGCGAACATTAACACCATGAACGCGTACCTTAATTTGTTTTGTATGAATACATTGACTCAATGTACGCGTACATTACATTTTTTTTCAATTCATTAAATTTTTTTTATTGAATCTTTCATTATTTTACCATGGAAATAACAATAAGTGGACAAATCTTAACCTAAAATACAACTCTCTGGGTTATTGCCATTGCGAATAAACCATTGAGACTTTACACGATTTTTTACTTTAACAAAATGGTTAACATTTCAAATTTAAGAATTCATAAGTTCATTTCATTTCTGATTAGTTTGAATTTAAATCATGTCCAGCGTATCTCTCCATCTAAGACGGTTATGACCTTCAAAATTTAGTAGTTCTCGAGCCAGGATGTTTGGATGATTTAATAGTTTACACACGTAACACCGGCAATATTTTTCAATTTCCCCTTTTACTGTTGGCATGTTGAGATCCTTATGGATGTTAGCGTTTCTTATATACCATGGTGCACCTGTAATTAAACGAAGAATATTCGATTGTCTTCTTTGTAAGTTGCATACATTGGAAGCGCACGCTGTACCCCAGAGCTGGATACCATATGTCCAAATGGTCTTCAATACCGTTATGTATAAAAGAACTTTATACTCTGGATCTTGGGCAGATCTTTGGCTGATAAGCCACTGAAGTTGATTAGTTTTGAGTTTTATTTGAGTTACTTTAGAGTCTATGTGGCGCGACCACGTCAAACGCCGATCTAAATGGATTTCAAGGTATTTTACATGATCCTTTTGGGGAATCTGTGAATTGAAAATAGAAATTGGAGGACTTGTATCCCTTCGCAGGGTAAAAGTAACATGAGTACACTTTGAGGCATTCACCATTATTCTCCATTTTTTTAACCATTCTTCTGGATTCGGACATGAGACTGCAGTTGATCGGACGCAACTGAAGGGTTTTTGTGAGTACTGACGAAAGCAGTATCGTCCACAATAGTAGACGTGTGCGTAAAGTTGGTTATGGGCATATCTGCCGTAAAAATAACGTACCATATAGGGCCAAGAATGCTCCCCTGTGGGACACCGGCATTTATTTTCTTAGGGCTAGAAAAAAACATTACATTTTAGTTACGAATATATTAATCCAATGAATGTAGACTTCAACCTTATAATTCTTACAAACTATGTACATATATAAATTTAAAAGAAACAATTACTAAAATATGTTTTACGTAAAAATTTATTTTAATAAACTACAAAAAAATAATTCAGCATTCATGACGTGAGAATGATATATGTATATACTACCCAGCAAAATTTCTCATTACCAAATAATCCGACGAGTAAGCAAAGTTCGATAATGGTAAGTACTTATTATTTAGCCACTTTTCTCATTATTTTAACATGGGGATGTCATTGGAGGGAAGTACTTCCCAAAAGCATACAATAAAGTAGCATAATAAGTACTTATTTGTAGCATAGGCATACCACATAAATATGTGCTTATGTTTTCACGATTTTAAGTACTTGAATAATAAGTTACAAAATACGTAGTAGATAAGGTAGATATGTAGAGATGGCAATTGAAAGTAATTTTGTGCATATTGTAGCGCATATTTCGAATTTCTGAACCCAAACTACAATGTGAAAAATTCTTCATACGATATACGTAAATATTTTTGGTATTTTCATTCAATTTGCACGTATTTTTGGAAAACTTGTTGAAAATAAATAAATCTTCTACAATAACCCACATATAGCCAAAATTGCATTATACTAAAATTTGACAAAAAATATTTTGATAAAAAAATCACTTAGTTCTGTTAATATTGGTAAGTCGTTATTAATAAGCCGAAAGTAATTCAGCGAATAATGAGATTTCATTATTTGGTAATGCAGGGAATAATGACAGGTACTTACCAAGATTTTGCTGGGCTACATATACATTAGGCCGAGTCGATTTGTGGGGAGGCAAAAAAAAGTCGTCATTGCTCAGTGAAAATCGTATTCTAGGGATCAAAATAAGAAACTTTGCCGGAGGAACCATACCTCTAAAACGAATTCTGATGTCCCGGAATTTGGGTCGAACTTTTGGGTAGGGGCAAATTTTGAAAAATCCCACTTTGACCCACTTTGATTTAGAGTGCTCCAATCGAGTCCAAATGTATGACCGACCCCCACTAACTTTGGAGGCCCGACCCACCCATGCCAGTGGCACACCCCCTGGAACCCCCTGGGGGTTCCATACATTTGGACTCGATTGGAGCACTCTAAATGGGTCAAAGTGGGGTTATTTCCGGGACATCAGAATTCGTTTTAGTGGTATGGTTCCTTCGGCAAAGTTTCTTATATTGATCCCTAGAATACGATTTTCACTGAGCACTTCACAGAGTGGGGGTCGGTCATACATTTGGACTCGATTGGAGCACTCTAAATGGGTCAAAGTGGGATTTTTTCCGGGACATCAGAATTCGTTTTAGAGGTATGGTTCCTTCGGCAAAGTTTCTTATTTTGATCCCTAGAATACGATTTTCACTGAGCAATTGGCGATTTTTAAATCGACCCGCCCTAATATACATATATTGATAATATACTACAGTATAAAACAATTAAATTTATAGCTACTTTTGATGATTTAGTTTTGTTATTGTTCATCTGGTAAAAGTTGATTTCAATAAACGTCAAAAAATTAGTGCACGCTATTGGATATTCTAAACTAAACAAATGAAAGCACTTAAAACAAATATCTACTGCTCTTAAAAATGTAGTAAACTCAAATTGTATACCATCTAAATACAAAAAGAAACTTTTAAAGGACTTCATGTTCTTCTCACCTATTGATATGATCCTCAATTTCCTGAGCGGTGCTTCCAACAAAAAAAGGCTTCCTGTGAACTTTTAATTGTATGTTTTAAAATCAGTTTCTTGTTGTTGTTCTTTCGCACTGTGCTTTGCGTTGGTATTAGATACCCGTGTACACACCACATGATTTGCCCTGCATCACATTCTAAAAAGGAAAGAATTGTTGAATTTCCATCCAACTTCTTAGAAAAATTTATAAATTTAATTTACCATTACTACTGTCTGCCGTATCTATATTCTCTAGCATATCATGCAGTCCTTTATCTTTAATGTGATTATCTGCTAGCAGAAATCTTTTTATTTTGTGTAAGTGACTTTGCCAATCAGCAAGAACTGCAAAACTATTTCCAAAAATAACGCCAAAATCTTTATCAATCTGAAGTTATAAATTAAATAAATTCATAATTTTTTTGATGCATACTTACGTATCGATATCCAGTTGTTTTTTTATATTCGGGTCATTTTGGAAATATCTCCAAAAAGGATGTTGCTTCTTCAAATTGATTCACCCTATATTGGCTGCATGCCTGCCAACAGCTGTCAAATTCAGGCACCGGCAAATTATCAAACCGTAAACTCCGAATACATTCTGCTGCATTACTTTCAGGTCCTTTAAGATACAACAACAACAACAAAAAGTTTGATATTTGTTTTCAATATCCTAAATGATACTGAAAATTTTAAGTTCAGAATTACTTCGTATTAACGAATTATCCGCGTCATTATCAACATTTCGTTTTAATGATTTAAAATAGAATTTCGTATTGCAATATTTAGCATAAATTTGTCCTCGTTTGCCAGTGCGATAGTACTCGTTTTTTCCCCAGGAAAGCTATCAATTATCTCTTGTTCAAGTCTATAGCTTGTATGAAGAGTCATGTGCAATACAATATTGTGAATAATATTTGATAATAGTGTTTTCACGCTTATGCAAATTATACATTTTTTTAAGAAAATTTAAAAACTTGGCCGCATTTCGACAATTTATACTCTGAAATGTCTTACACGACAAACTGCAAAAGGAATTTTAGAATTTGAGACCGACTTTTTGTATACTCGTACATTATAGATTTTGAGGAAAAATCAATTATGTAATCGAATTATTATATTTGTAATATTCCCAAAATAATTAAAAAAAAATCACCAAAATTTAATTTTTTGCATGGCTCCTATATGTGAAAATCTTTGTGACGAAAGCTACATTCGATCGAGTTTTCTGATAAATATGTATACATTTTTGTGTGTTGCACAAGAGAGAACATAAGTTTTACATAATGTTTATGATGGTGTTGTTCACCACAATAACTAAATATGAAACCTTCAATCTGCAACGGTTACGCGGTCAAGAAATACCTCTATCGGATCACGCCAAGTTCTCCTAAGAGTAATCGTGGACTCAAAACTGTCATGGAAACGTAATATGGGCACGGAGTCCAAAAATCAACTGGTGCATACTACGCGTGTAGTAAAGCGTAAATTTGTTGGCCACAGAAAATCAACTATATAACATACAAAGACTTGCATGCATCGGGGTAACAGAGGCAATGCGTGCTTTGCCTGCTGAAGCCCTCAACCCGATGATGCACATTTTGCCAATAGATATACATACAGATTAAAGCTAGTGCGGAAAGCACGGCCTCAAGATTACACGCTCTCGTATCCCTCATAAACGCCCCAGAGAAATAATAACCACAGTAGACTATTGAACTCCCGCTATGACCTTCGAACAGCCATTTGGTGTCAAATTCCCTAGTAGAACAGAATGTGATAGCGGAATTTCGTTGACGGGATACTATACCAAGGTATACACGGACGACTCCCAAATTAGTTTTGGAGATAGTTCAGGTGTTTTTTCCGATGTAGCGCACATATCACTCTCACTACAGTGTACTTCAGACAGAGATACTAGCCATAAAGGAAGCCAGTAATATACTACAGAAGAATCATACAACATATCGTATAGCAATATTTGTCGATAGTCGTGCGGCTCTTCTAGCATTAAAAATCCAACATCGCCACATCAGTACTTGTGAAAGACTTTAAGGAAGAACTTGCTAAGGTAGGCCATGTATCGAGAGTAGTTCTCTCCTGGATCCCATGTCATAGGGGACTCGAGGAGAAAAAAATGCCATATTGGTCTACTCCTTCTAGTAACTCGAATTTTCTGATATTTCACATATAGTTTAAGTTTATTAGTCGCTAGCACCTTGAGAAATATGGAAGATGCCACGCCCCTTTTGGTACCTCCCACACAAATGGACCGTTTTGCACAAAAAGTTGACAGCTTACGATTTAAATACCAGTGCATGCACGCAGAAAAAATCGCTTCTGTAGTATATTGTACCAAACATATTCTGCTTGAAACATATGTTTAGGGTATACTCTTAATATATAATATTTGGCACATACAAATATTATATACTTGGGAAAAAGATGTTCTAAACAAATCTTTGTTTCCACCCTAATATTTATACCCTACACCACACTGTGGTACAGGGTATTATAAGTTTGTTACACGGCAGATGTTTGTAACACCTGAAAATAACACAGCTAGACCCACCTTAAAGTATACCGATCGACTCAGAATCACTAGCTGAGTCGATTTGACGATGTCCGTCCGTCCGTCCGTCTGTCCATGTAAAGTTGTTCGTCGACTACAGGTCGCAATTTCGCTCCGATCGTTCTGAAATTTTGCAGTTTAGAGTATTTCGCAGCTGTAAAGATCCCTATTGAATTTGGTTGAAATCGGTTACGATTTAGATATAGCTCCCATATATATCTTTCGTCCGATTTGGCCCTTTAGTCCTATAAAAGCTGTATTTTACATCCAGTCGTTTTGAAATTTAGAATGGTAGAGTTTCTTGATCCATGAACCAACACTACCGAATTTGAAGAAAATCGGTTAAGATTTAGCTATAGCTCCCATATATATGTTTCGTCCGATTTGGCCCAACACTTCCGAATTTGAAGAAAATCGGTTAAGATTTAGCTATAGCTCCCATATATATGTTTCGTCCGATTTGTCCCTTTAGATCCAATAGTTTTTATACCCTACACCACACTGTGGCACAGGGTATTATTTAAGTATAAAATGTCCCAAAAGTAAATTTATGTAAACAATTTATACATGAATTACAAAATTTATATATCAGAGTTATTCAATATTACGAGAGTGGTGTAGGGTATTATATAGTCGGCCACGCCCGACTTTAGCCTTTTCTTACTGGTTTCTATTTGAGGCTGTTATTTCCAAAACATGTATTTATTTATTACAATTCAGAAGAAACATCTTTCAAGATATCGGGTAGGTTTGTTCCGCAATTTTTTCTCCTATTCATCATCTACAACTTTGCTTCAGACACAAAAGAGATATTCTGTATGGTATATACCCTACAGGTACCGATTTCTGTCCATCTTTCGTTGGACTGCCTGATTGCCAAAGCCAAAGCTTGCAGTATGTATATGCAATTTCTTCGAAAATTTGTAATGTCGTCCCTTTTCTTTCAAGTTCATCGGCTTTTCCATATGCCATCCCATTAAGAGATCTGCGGCAGTCGAAGGCTGTTTGTGAATTTAGGGATGCGGCCTCCAGAGAATTGATGGCAGCCTGGCTGTCCGAGTAAATGACAACGCCAGTGTTGGTTACTATGTTGCGACCAGACAATGAAGCCGACCAACATTTTCGGCGGCGGCGGCGCATGGACAAATACCAATCGGCGGCGGCGGCTGATCGGCTGAGCCGATTCCATTTCAACAATCGGCTGAGCCGATAAAGTTCCAACAAACGATGGGGCACGAATGTCATTCTCAGACACAGATGGCGCTTTAAGATATTTACAATTGGATGAAAAAACTTAAAGTTATCTCAAAAATTTAAGAAAAGTTATGGAAGTTTTGATGTTAAGTCGAAAATCTGCTCAATAAATCTCTAGTTATTAATCTTTGTTGTGAAAGAGAATTTATTGCGAATGATATAGTGCCTGCTGTGCTCTCTTTAAAACGACGTAGACTTTGCAAAAATTCCCTCGGCCGCTCAAGAGCTATAGTAATTTCCGTTAAAACCAAATTTCTATTTCAAATGCCATAATTTTTTTGGATTTTTTTTTAAATAAATGATAGCGAGAAACTTTTACAAATTTAAACGCGAAAATGAACTTCATTACAAATTCTGACCCTATTGTTTTACTTATTAGTCACTTTCTTAATTTCCATGGTTGTATAAAATAAATCTTTTTGACTCACTAAATAAAGTTCGGCGGTTGAGTTTCAGCCGATTTGAGCCGCTAAAAACGGCGGCGGCGCCGGCTGGAAAAAAATTGCCGGCTACGGCGCGCCGCTGATTTGCGCCGTGTCGGCTTCATAGCCTGGTTGCGACTCAGCCACTTGGCGACTTCGCATGTTGCCATTATATCGGCTTAATAGATACTGCAGGTATCTGGTAGTCAGCGAGCTATATCCAAACTAAGTTCTTCACAATGTACTCTGAAACCAATCTTTTCATCAAGCTTCGAACCATCCGTATATGTACAAGTGGAGATGGTTTATATTTCCTGGTATTCTGCCGACCCATTCATCACTGGCTGGTATCATAGTGATGTAGTTCCTCTCGCAGGTGTACACAGTTGGTATATAGTCCACTCGGTCGATTTCCATAGTACTACACTTTGATGTTCTCATGTGACTGTAGTTCTTGTACCTCCATATAGATAGGCAGTTTAATCTCAGTGCAGCTCTGGTTGCAACTTCTCTCGCCACAATATTAATCGGCAGTATATGAAGTAGGGCTTGTAGAGACTCAGCCGCTGTAGTCCTTCAGGCTCCACTTATGCACAGACAGTTCTTTGAACCTTTGATAGTAGGTTGGTGATGGTTATTTTGTCAGTTGCCGTCCACCATACCACAATGCCGTAGAACAGTATTGGACGAACTACTGCTATATATCCAATGGACGATTTTAGGAGAGAGGCCCCACCGCGTCCCTACAGCTAAAGCTTCTTTACGCCTTCCTAAGCACCTTCTTTTATATCTGAAGTTGATCTTTATAGTCATCCCAATCATTAGCGACCCCAGTAGATTTCGCTTTGTTGAATAGCTTGTTGCAGGTCTTTTTCCTATCCATTAGCTCAGAAGTGGACAGGCTTCTTCAAGGGAACTATTGCATGATGTGGTGATATGCTCGACCGGATTATCCAGACCGGCTTTGTCATTCGGTGCATACAGAAGTTTAGAGTTAAGGACTTTTTTGAAATTCTTCTTATGCATGTGCCAATTTGTCTTAATCACATTTCTGTGGACGGCAGTTTTAGGCGCTTTTTCGGCGAGTTTGAAGTCTATACAATGCTGATCTGACATACCACCCAATAATTTTATCTGGCAGCCGATCAGGCAATGAAGCCGAACAGAATTATCGGCGGCGGCGGCGGCGGCGCATGGTAATATACCGATCGGCGGCGGCAAATTTCAACAATCGGCTGAGCTGATAAAGTTCGATCAAACGATGATCCACGAAATACATCCTCAGGCAAAGATGTCGCTTTAAGATATATACAATTAGATGAAAAAACTTAAAATTAACACAACAATTTAAGAAATGTTATGGAAGATTTGATGTAATGTCGAAAATTGGTACAATAAATCTCTTTGTTGTGATAGAAAATTTATTGTGTATGACTAGACTTTGCAAAAATTGGTTTCCGTAAAATCCAAAACCGCATTTTTCATTTCAAATTCTATACATTTTTTTTGATTGTTTTTAAAATAAATGATAGCGAAATCCATTTAGAAACTTTTTATAAATTTTTACGCAAAAATTAACTTCCTTAAAAATTCTGAATCTATTGCATCACTTAGTAGTCACTTTCTTAATTTTCATAGTTGCATAAAATAAATCGTTTTGACTCAGCCGATGTGAGCCGCTTAAATCGCCGGCTCCGGCGCGCCGCCTATTTGCGCCGCGTCGGCGTCATAGCCTGCAGCCGGTCAGTAGCAAATGTGGATTACTTCTTGTCTGTCTTTAATTTTAAAGTCCGTTTAATGCCTATGTTATAAATAGTTAGGTTGGTAGTTAGAATAAAATCAAGAAGCGAATCACCCTTATCGTTCGTGTCTGCGCCAATAATCAGCTCGATCTCGTCAGACATTGCTCCTTCTTCTACAATTCCCTGAAGAGACCTGTCGGTACTACAGCTTCAGGATTACCGATCTCCAGACTAGCAGCTGTTGGTCTTTACCACTTAAATTAGTCAGGAGAAAGATACTTAGAACTTTCCTGGCCAAAATGCAGTTTCTTGGAGTTACATCACAGTTTGCCACAAGCAGTTTAAAGTTGGGTGTACTGATACCGCACATCCTTACTCCAACTATGTAGGAGGCCCTGTATCAGGGCGATGTCTACTGCACCTGTGGACAGGCGCAGGAATAGAGCCGCTGAGGCTGCTTTAGCGTGATGGAGGTTAAACTATAAATTCTTACCATCATTGGTAATTGACCGATTAACATCCACCCCGACAAGGGTGTTATCGAACTCTTCGTCCGTATCATCGAGGAGTTTGTCCCCGCCAGATTCGTCAAAGAGTCCGGAGGCTCTCATCATCGCCTCAGTGACCGAAGTAGTGTTTTCATCCTCAGAGAAGGACGTTGCAGATCTGTTTGAGTTGGATTCACTATAACAGCCACCTCTAGATTCTCCTTCGCCATTTCATTGTTTAGTGTCCTGCTGATGGTGAAATTAGGACCTCTTGGCTTTTTCGAAGTCAGGGGTTCATCAGGTGATCTGATTCTTTTGACTTTATTACCCGTTAAAACAGCTGATTTTGTGGCTCTTTCAGCCTACTCATGTGCTTTAGAAGCATCTATGATGCCCTTAGCCCAGGTTAGTGACTCTTTTGTTTTTTTTTTTGGCAAGAGCCGAAACCTCAGCAGCCTACAACTTCGTCAGAACTCTGAGCGCTATCGGATGCTCATTGTGCTTCCGTTTTGAAGTTCGGACATTGCGTTTTCCCCTCACTGTACCAATAATTTATAATAATAATCGATAAGGGCAATCTATGTTTCCGGAAAACTGTTATTCGCGTTAGAAAATTCATTTCTATTCGTTCGTAACTGACAGATTTTGACATTTGGTCGAGAAGGAAAGTCTTCTAATATTCTACTGTTTTTTTGCTTTCACATCATCTTACATTCTCACTTTGAAAATTGCATTTTATTTTGTAGTCTCTAAAAAATGTAATTCTTCATTATTATTTGCTAATTATTTTTTAAGTTCAAAGGAATCTTTAGATTCCAATGAAAATACAAGGACACAGACAATGAATCATTTAAATAAACGAAATATAATTTTGGAAACGAAACAAAGAAGGCTTTAGTTTATTCACTTTTTGTCTACATTTTTGTCTGTCTGGTTATCTGTCGGTTTGTCTGTAGTAACTTTAGTCAGTTATTTATTGTTAAAACTTCATTTTTTGTTTGAGTTTTTTTCCTGGTAAATATCCCATAGATAATCCTCTGCAAATATCTACTTAATATTGCAAAGTAATAATAAAATGTCATTTTTATATGCATTTCATGATATGTAGTTTCCCTTAAAAAATATTATCGAAAATTTATTATCCGTGAAAGTTCTTTACAAATTTGTTCGTCACTAATGCAACCGACAACTTCTCTAGTGCTCTCTTCCGGCAGCAAAGCAACCGACAATTTTGGCTGCGGAAAAAACAAACCATTTTTTGTGAGCGCGATTTCGATAATTTATACGTAAGTAACACGCAAAAGTAAATGTATGCAAATTTCACCAAAACAAAAAACATTATATTCATTGCATTATATCCCTGTTTGGGCATGGCAAAAAAGAAAAAAAAATATTTCGAAATAAACTCATCGAATTTTAGGGTTTTGGTAAGCCCCCAAACAAATTTCGAAGAACAATAGAAGCATGGCACAGTGGGGGCATTCAAAATGGGAAAGTACAGTTGTAGTTTATTACTATACTATCCAATATAGATGCAACTACTACAACTTTCACTTTCGTCTAGTTTCACAAATTCCACACATATTCGTATATGAGAATTTAAATTTAATTTTAATATCTATGATAACCCCTGACTGCGAACCGAAAAGTCCGACGAGCACGGCACGCAAAACACTCCGGACTTAAGGGAGTTAGTTTTAAGTATAACCACTATATTAGGGGAGAAACATGTCCACCACAGCATAGACCCCGTTACTGTGACAAGGACTGGGTGGCACAAAACCTATTACTTTCTCCTCTGCGATATGTCCTAGTCCTGCAGAGTAAAGTTTTCCTAAGTTGCTGGACTTTGTCGTGGTTATAGATTTTCTCCTTTGGTATGATGACTAACACCGTAAATTTGTTTTATATAAAAATACAAATAATATTTATCGAATTTCCACAATCGATATCTATGGAAGTTATCGCTGATTAAATAAATAAAAAAAATTATCGAAATTTTTTTCGATTTGTTATCTTTAATTTTCGATTTTGAGCGGAAACTAATCTAACTTCAAACTTTACCTACATTAACACGATAAAAAATCCACCAATTGTTCTAAATCAAACTGGATCGTAAACGCCAATGTCAAATTACTGAGACAGTACACCTCCTTGTGGGGATCCTCTGCTTACAAACTACGTTCGAGTTTTCGCCCCTAGATTTGCTGTCATGCATCTTCCATTGAGCAATTAGTCTAGTCAGGACATAGTTCACTATTAGATGCTACAACTCTACAATTATCGCTTCTGAGTGAATGTTGTTAAAAGTACCCTTCTATATCAAGAAAGGCCGCTGTTGTAAGTTTCGTGAAATGTAGGAACGATTCAATAGTGTGCTATTCATATGATGTACATTATCATTTTCTGAATTTCTGTTGTAGAAATGTCTACTGGACCTGGCGATTTGAACGGCTCAAAGCTGTTAATTACCCAGCTGATTCTGGATTTCTGAGTCAACAACCTAGCAAAGCTTACTCTCTTGTTGGACCTGCTATTCCTCGAGTTCTGTGAGGGAGTTCCCGGGCAATGTGTGTCGAGCTGTACTTTAAGCGACTGCTCATTGTTTTTTGTCCACTTGTTATCCTAGTCCTGCAGACAATCCACTGTAAAAGGTGTTGATAATATCTCCCTCTGCCATGCGGCTCCTGAGACCTTTTCCACTTCCCCAGCGAAGGTATACCAAGAGCGTCTTTGCGTTTTCCTAAGGTCCTTCTTATAGAGGCGATTCAACAAGCCTGTTGCTGATCTTTTTCTTATCATTTAGTTCAGAAATCCAGGCTATTTCAAGGGAATGATGCAGGAAGTGCTCAACCATATTATCCAGAGCGACTATGTCATTCGGTTCATACAGAAGTGTAGAATTGAGGACTTTTTTAAATGTTTCTAACAATGTGCCACTTAGTCTTCCTCACATTTCTGTGGACGGCAGGTTTAGGTGCTTTATCAGCGGGTTTGAACTGTATGTAATAGTGATCTGAGTCCAGTACATTCCACCCAATAGTTTTGTCTGACATCGAGTCAGTAGCGAACGTGACGTCGAGTACTTCATGTATATTTTTGTTTGGAAAGGTCGGTATATTGCCTTTGTTACAAAAGGCTAGGATGGTAGTCAGAATAAAGTCATTTTTATCTGTGCTACCCAAGATAGAATGATGAGCGTTCGTGTTTGCGCCAATTATCAGCTAGCACTCATCAGACGTTGCTTCTTCTACTATTCCCCTGAAGAGAGCAGTCGGTACTACTCATCTTCATATACCAAGTAACTGGAGATCATCCAGTATTTACGATTACATATATCTAAACTAGCAGGTGTTTGGTCTTTAGCACAAAGACCATTTAGAAATTAGACAGCCCAAAGGCCTTTGCAGAAGTACATTCGAATCTGCAAACCCTATATGGCTAACTCTCTCGCATACGTACGCGAAATTGACTTAAACCCATCTTGTTGGAAAAGTAGAAAATACACTGCTACAAAGCAGCATAGTACGTCGACTGCTTTACACGCCATATCCACACATGTAAGCCGCTTCTTCAGTTCTAATGCGCAAGCCACAGCTATCTGCAATAAAATGAGAAATAGGCAGCACTTGGGGAACATACAAAAAACCTTATTGACTTATTAAAAGCGATGCAGCACCAGTGTGGTCACCGAATGTGAGCGAGATGCAGTGGAAGAACATACAGACCGGCTAAAATGCCGCCCTGCGAACTGCGACAGGGTGCCTCCTCATGTCTTCTGTGGACCACCAACATGAGGAGACGAAGATGATACCCGTGCGACGACACAATTTTTTGTTGTCGAAGCAGTATTTGGCTGCTTGGTTGCTTCCATCCCAACCAACCTCTTGTGGAAAGGCTTCCACCTCCCAGACAGATCAGGAAAGACCTTCATGATCTAGAGCGCATGGTCCAACGCTACAAGAGAGAACCTCTAGATAAAAAAGCTTATCAGCCAGGTCTGCTGACATACACTCTGAGGCAGTCGTTCAAGTCGTGAATAACTATAGGGCCACAGCCTGTTTCTGTAGCTTGAAAATTTGCTTCGCTGATTTGGGTTTCAGTAACTACCATCAGAACGACAAGTCGCACGATAATGAACACGAAAACATTAACATTTCAGTGTAAAATTTGGTTTCTCTATCTATCTTTGCTGTCATTTGGGCGAACACAAATGTCAGATCGAGTCACTTTATTTTATTTTCAACTGATAGGAACAATGAATAAAAACGTTATTAAAAGCAAAAATAAGTAGATATTAATATAATTATGGTGAAAACAATTAAATAATAATAAAATTGTATGCATATTTAAGCATAAAGAAGACACATTGGCAACTCGCTAAGATGAAAAAAAATCTCAGTGCACAATTAGAGAGACGTGAAAGAGAGAGTAAGAAATGAGAATCTTGATTGAGCTCATATGACACCCAGGCAGGGACGTATCCAGGATTTTGGTTCTTTTTTTCCATAACAAAGATAAACAATTAAAAAATTGCGTTTATTGTGTAGGTAATGGAAGTTAAGTTCCTTAGTTTTTTATTCGAATTTTATTCCTAAATATAAATGTGTACTTTAGTACGAGATCAGTAAAACTTTTTATAATAAAATACGTAAGAGTTAGAAATGTAATCTTCGATTTTTTGAAAGAAATATATCAATTATTTTATCGATTTTGACTTCATCTTCGATATAGACATCAAAGCCAGATAAGATAGCCTTTCTCCTTCCATTCTGTTCCGGAGATAAGTTTTAATTCTTCTTAATGTCGAGAAACTTCGCTCAGCAGATGCCGTTGTCACTGGTATTGTGGCCAGTATCTGCAATAGGGTAAAAACCCTTGGGAACATGTCCTCATCACAAACTAAAATAGCATCTAAATCATTTGATGGCTTATCATTCTTCTGCTTCCAATAATCAATCCATATACTTATTTCAGCTAAAACAGATTTTGCTGAATTTTTTAAATCGTTTTTGTAAAAAAGTTTGACTTCTTCGAAATCTTCCTTTTTTAAATCGTTTTTGTAAAAAAGTTTGACTTCTTCGAAATCTTCCTTTATTTGATTTACAACTCGTGTCGGAACGATATTAAACAGACTTGTAATTATAGCTTCATGTTCGGATCTATTATTTAAATGTGATATTACTTCGTCCAGATATGGTATGAATAATGTTGTCCTAAAATACGCCTTGGCTTCTGAACCAGGAATATTAGACCTATACTTTTGAGTGCCTACTCTTCTAGGTAGTGCAGCTTCTATTCCAAAACTTCTTGCAAGTTGTGTGGATTCTTCAAACAGTTTATCAAACACCGCATCTGAATTTCTACGCATGTCACTTAATTTAGTCGTTGCCTCTAGGTTTATCTAGGTTAATCGTTTGCTAATACCGTGATAAGTTCTGTGTAATGGCCAAAACCGTACTACTTATTACCACACCCAATATAAAGTCAAATTTACATACACGGTTGTGCAAACTCATTCCATCACTGCAACCTACATGTTAAAAAGGTAGATAGATAAGAAATCATAAATGTAATTTTAACTTAATTTTCGCCATATCTGGTTATCATAAATTTAAAGTCAACCAATATTACACCGGTCGACTAAAACAACATTTTTTCTTGGGTTTCTGTTTTAATGCATAGATTCTGATTCTAAACGTCAAAATCTCCAATCTTAGCTTTTAAAGTTTGTTTTTGTAAATTTTACATCGATAAGAATGTTTTAAAGTTAAAACCTTACTAAATTAGCTATAACTTTTTAAATTATGCATCGATTTTCTTCGGAATGGGCTCGTTTAATTCATGACCGAACAGACTTTACGATAAAATCATAAAAATATAACATTTGTTCATTTTTAGGTTGTTTTATGGGAGTTTTGTTTTATTAAATTAAAACTTTATCAAAAAATCTTTTTTTTTTCAATATTTTGTAATACTCGTATATCGTTGAAACCGCTGAAACCGGATGGAAAATGGTATTATATGAAGTGAATGAAGGCTATTTAATATTTAATTCTTTAAAACTTTCCTCAACCAAATCGGATAAATGGTTCTCGAGTTATGCCACTACAGGGTGGCTGATATGTAATGCAACAAAGTAAAGCGCTATATTTTTTTAATTTTTATTGTTGAAAAGCAAAAAATGTCGGAAATAACAAAATTTTAGAAACAGTTTAGATTTGTTCAAATTGGCCACCTTTGGCACGAATTATGGCCTTCAAACGGCCGACAAAGCCATCACACGCTGCACGAAAGTGGCTCTGCGGTATTTTGGTATTTTTTAGTGCGAACCTTACTCTCTAAAATGCCCCAGGCGCAAAAGTCCAACGGATTGAGATCCGGAGATCTTGGTGGCCATTGTGCGGTAGAAATGAAGCGAGGAACCTCCTTTTTAAGCCATTCTTGGTTGACGCGTGCTGAGTGCGATGGTGCTGAGTCCTGTTGGAATGTCAATGGTCTGCGGCCGAAATGTTTGTCTGCCCAGGGCTTCAATACTGTTTTTAGGATATTTGCCCGATAATATTCGGCATTTATTTTGACCCCATGGTCGATGAATACGAGCGGAGAGCGACAATCGGCCGTTACGGCGGCCCACACCATTACCATCGGCGGCGCTTGAGTTCTGGTGGCAAATCGAAGGTGTAAATTTTCAGCTGACCTCTTTGGCAAGTAAACCCGATCATTTTGTTTGTTCACAAACTGCTCAATTTGGAATGGCTTCTCATCGGAGAAAACCAAATTCTTTAACTGGCCACTTTCGTGCAAGCGAAGCAACACCTTGGCTCTTTCCAGTCTAACTTTTTTTGTGCATCGGTGAGCTCTTGCACTTTTTGGAACTTCAATGGCTTTAGTCCAAGTTCATTTTTTAATATGTGTTGTATCCGTTTTCGCGATATGTTCAGCTCATGAGCAATTTTTCTACCACTGCGGCGTGGATTTCGATCAAATCTGGCCTTCACTTTTCGGATCATTTCTGGTGTTGTTACCGTTTTTTTCGTCCACTTTTTGGACGCGATGCAACACTGCCAGTATCACGGTAACGAGCAATGGTACGAGAAACAAAAGATTTATTCACATTTAAATGCTGGAGGGCTCTAACGATAGCCACTAGTGTTTTTCCACCCAAATATAAAGCTATCACGCTTGAATTCCATCACGAATAACTTTTTTTCTGAATCTGAAGATCAAAATGCTTTTGTAAGCTTGTAAACAATAAAATGAACTGTCACTGAAATAAATCTGTCAGCTATCAGATCAGCGGTTTAGAAATGATAGCAACCTGAAGTTGGTTGCAATACTTATCAGCAAACCTGTATATGTGGTTCAACCACAAATTTCTTTCCATATCACAGCTTATCGCGAGAATTTAAAGAGACAACCCCTTAGGCTAAGAAAAAAGAGAGGTTGAACCACATATTATGGCATAACTAGAGAACCTTTCATCCGAATTGGTTCAGGTAAGCTTTACAAACTTCAGAATTAAGTAGCCTTCAACTTCGCATAATACAATTTTCCATCCGTTCAGCGGTTTCGAGGATATCTTACAAAGTATTGCAAAAAATCATATTTTTTGAGAAAATTTTAATAATTTTTGAATAAAAGCCTCATAAAAACATCTGGAAACGCATAATTGTCATATTTTTGTGATTTTATCGTAAACTCTGCAAGGTTATGAATAAATTGAGACCATTCCGAAGAAAATCGATGCATAATTTAAAAAGTTTTTGCGAGGAAACCATGTACTTTTGTTATTTTTAGTTTTTATTACTTTTACTGTTACCATTTTTTACACTTTGTATTGGTTTTTTTAACGGCCTTCCAAATATTTTTCTTGTTTTTGAAAATTGTAAACAGTTTATGCCTATGTTTAAAACATTTCGGGGGGGGCCCGTTCGTTCGCAGAGGCACTCGTTAGAAATACAGAAACAGGCCGTCAATGTCCTACTAGGAGATCACCCTCCACCAGTGTTGCCGTTTGGGTTTCTCTACCAAAATTGGTAGAATTTTTTTAGTCTGGTAGAATGGAAGAATCAATTTAAATTTGGTAGATTTTACGCTCCTCAAAATTTTTTTATAGAAGTTTTGACAAAAATCGTATATAAAATTTCTATGGTTTTGCAACAATTACCCGATACACATAATAAGCAATATTGCTGACTTGACTGTTGACTCTCCCAATTGTAAAATGTGAAACAAATTTAATATAAAAACTATAAAAAATGTGAATTGACCGGAATGGAAAAGTAAGATTATAAGAGGCTAAAGTCGGTTTGAGCCGACCATAGAACCACTTTTGTTCGAGCAGAATAAGCAAACATATTGTGATTCTGAATCTGAATTTTGAAACTGAAATTGAAATCTGAATTTGAAATCGCAACGTTCTACCTAACGTGCTCTACTTAATTTCATAACGATCGGATGTTAAAGAAAGCTTCTAAGCTCATTAATACCGAATTGGAAGGAACATATACGGGTATATGGGGGCTATTTATATGAATCTGAACCGATTTTCTTCAAATTTGTCAAAGTTCGTTTCTGTAGCAATAAACTTCTCTGCCAAAATTCATAACTATCGGATGTTAAATAAAGTTTCTATAACAATTTGATAAAAAATCGGAAGGAATATAAATGTAGGGCACTATTTAAATCTGAGCCGAAAGAAACTCTTCTCTGCCAAAGTTCATGATGATCCAATGTTAAATAAAGTATATATAGCACATTGATACCAAATCGGAAGGAACGTATATACCTATCTATCTAATTCAGAACCAATTTCGTTCAAAATTTACTATGTTCATTCCTGGTTCCTTTGTGCCAAATCTAGTAATGTTCGATGTAAAATACTAGTTGTATCGCGCCTTTGTGTCAAATATATGGGAGCTATATCTAAGTCTGAACCTATTTTCTCCAAATTCTATACCGTTCGTCCTCGTTGCGAAAACATTGTCCGTACCAAAATTCTTCAGGATTTTGTCTAGAACTGCGACCTGTACATTGATTAAAAAGTACATGTACAGCGGACGGACGGATAGACATCGCTAGATCGAATCAGCAGGTGATTTTGAGTCTATCCGTATACTTTAAGGTGGTTCTAGTATTTTAAGGCGCTACAAACATCTGGACCAAAAAGAAATATAATAACCTCACTAAAAGATCAATCAGAATGGGGAAAAAAACCTTCTTCAAGTGATTAGTAGAAAAGGAAACCAAATAAAAAAATAATTTTAAATGTTACTTAAATATAAATAATACCTTACAATAACAATTTATGTTTATGTTTTTCGTAAAATAAAAAATGGAAGATTTCAAACGATTTTGGTAGAAATTTTAGACAATTTTGGTAGAAAAAAATATTGTAGTGGCAAAATCTGCCCTCCACTAGTGACCTCGGTGAAGAGGAATTACCACGATGGACAATAGTACTTTTGGCCCAATTAAGATCAGGCTCGTGTAGCCGCCTCAATTCATACTGGGCAAGGATTGATAGCACCACGTCAAACACATGTCCTGCTTGTAACTAGGGATCACACGACACACTGCACCTTTTTAACTGCCCTGCTAAACCTACTCAACTAGTTACCAGGTCTCTTTAGACCCAACCAGTGGAGCTACCATCATCCTTGGCCTGGAAACCAATACATCAGAACCCACTACACAAGGCGAATAAAAGCAATACCTAATGGACAACAAACACCTATACTGCTACACGGGGAAAAATCGCCTTTTTTGATATGTTTGAATCGAAGGAAAATATATTTGGAACACAAATTTTTAAATATTATATATTTCTAAGCAAATAAATTTTATTTGAAAATGAATAAAATTTATTTGGAACGCATATATTAATACATTACAACAAAATATATTTGCAAACTAATTTCCTGAAATAAAACATGTGTTTATATACACATAAAATTATTATTTATGAATTTCTCCAAACATATTTTGTTTAACAAAGATTTTTAAAATGTTGTAGATTTTTCGAATTTCATTTTTAAGTTTTCATTGACTAAAATGACACAAGAATCAGTAATATTTGCTTTAAAGCACTAATTTTTAATTTCTATTTATTTCAAGTCATATTGTATAATTATGCAAGATTATACGACTTCAATTATAATGGAATTTTACGACCATTAAAATTTTTCGAAAAAATTAACATTGATTTAGTGAAAAATATAAATCTTGTCTTAAAATTAAGGTACTGATATAATTTTTGAATACTTACATGCAAAGAAATATTTGTTTTGTAAATAATAATCTCAAATAAAAAATATTAGGCCGGAAACAAAGATTTGTTTACAACAACATCTTCCCAAATATATAATTTTTGTGTGTGCCAAATATTATATATTTAGAGTGTACCCCAAACATTTGTATATTTCAAGCAGAATATGTTTGGGACAATATACTACAGAAGCGATTTTTTCAGCGTGTACTACAACAACATAATTAACTCACCATATGTTGTTTTCGCAAAAGAAAACTATGTAATGGTACACGGTTTTCTAGAAAATATTACATTAATCAAAAGAACGCGAAAATGTAGCACTCAATAACTATCATGAATAACTGAAAATCCCCAAAAATCGACTTAAACCATTATTCGTTGAAACCACAGAAATGGTTCTCGTTATATTTTGTTTTCAACAATGGAGTCATGTGGGTAAGGACGCGCCCTCTTATCCAATATTGCAGTGAAATAGTCTCGCGCACAACTTTAAATTATATGGTTTTCTATAATAGAGTCGCATGGGCGGTTCCACGCCCTCTTATCCGATATCTGCCACTTTATGTTAAGTCAAGGCACTCACACCAAATCTCAGGACACTTGGTGCAATGGTTCTCTAGATATATCGTTTAGGCGGGGTTACGCACATTGGTCCGATCTCGCCCATTTTGGTCCAAGCACATACTCGTATGCTGCCCCAAAATGCCTACATACAAAGTTACAGCACTCTTACTAACAAATTGTTCAAGATGTCTCAATTTCGAAACATGGTTTATATGGGCGGGTTCACGCCCACTTGGTTCGATTGCACCAATTTTTGGACCAATCACGTAGACTGCCACCAAATTCATATACACAAAATTTGAGCGCCCTTGGCCTATATGGCCATGCCCATTTGGTATTGCACAAGATCGGTCCAGTCGTTTAGACGTCTAAACGTTACAAAACAAACAAACCAAGGGACCAACATATGGGGACTACATGATACGTACAAATATAACCTATTTTAAATATGAAAACTTAGACCGATAATATACTCGAATATTTCCCTAAATTATACATAAACAAATACTTATCAAATAGAAGGAAAATTCAGAAATTGTTTGTTTGTTAAATTAAAATTTATTCTCATTGTATTTTCGTTGTTATTCTCATAGACAATCGAATCGATTGCTTTTCCTTCAAATATTTAAAGACTTTTTCATTAGAGCGGAATATTTTCAACAGCCGTTCAATCCAAACAATATTCTTTGAATTTATCTCCCAAGTTCGTAAAAATATATTCTGTGTGTAGGCACATCTGCAGTAACATTTATTTCACCTGATGCGTTAAATTTTTAAACAAATTGCAATATTTTTCATGAAATAAAACAAAAGTATTTATCAAAAATGCATTGCTTTGAAATATGCGTATATGTGAATGTGTTGTCTAGATTTCCCCGATGAAACTGGGGAATTGTTCTCGTTTGGAAAAAGTACATACATTTCTTCTCCCCACTCTTCCTCCCACTACTGACAATGGTCGTTTGAGTCATTTTCTTTTCTTTACTTCATCCAAGTTTTCTTAACACCCGAAGGCATTTTTATGCAGCGACGCAGAAAAACTGCAAAACGTTTAAACATTTCGTCCTAAGGACGAAATGCAGAGTCGGCGGCTGGAGCTGAGATACTGAGGCTGATGATGTTGTTGTTGTTGTTTCCTTCTGCTGCTGCTGTGGAATGACTTTGAAACTACCGTAAAGTACGAACAGCGAACTGTAAAAGGATGCAACAGCACAAAGGACGACGCGGCGTACAATATTTTCGGAAAACCTCCTGAAGGACATATGAAGGAGATTTGGCACATGGAAACTTTTCCCATGTACCAGTCATAGTATCGAGTATGCTAGGAATAGGTGCTGCATTTGCGGGCTAGCAGGCTTTGTATGGCCAGGAGACAATCGAGGGGTAAGGACTTTTAGCTGTAGAGTTAACTTTGGAATTTACGACTTGCCTGACTTCGCTACACTTTGATTCCTTGCCTGATGTACCCTTTGGACGGATATGACTTTTGATTTTGTTTTTAGTTGGCATTGCAACAAACTGAGACGCCGGGAGGAGTTGGGAGTGGGTTGATGATGTTGAAAAATTAAATGGAAATCTATGAGCCAAATCTTATGAAGACTTATAGTCAGCTCCATCTTAAGTTTATAATAAATATTGTCTTGAGCTGAGATGGTAAAGGATATCGGTAATAAATCAAAGAAATGTCCGTAATAACTGGGAGATACTTACCGGATTTACAAAAAAGATTAAGATCGATTAAATCCGTAAAATTCGTTGATTACGCTTTATGAAAAATCTATAAGTTTATAAACATCTATAGATTTCCCATCAAATAAATTTACTTACAACTTTTTTTAATTAACCATGAAAAAATATTCTGCCCTCCTAAGAATGAAAGTCAAATCTGCATTTTAGTAGTTTTGAGATATTTAGCTGTTGCGGTTTTAGCTCTTCCAAGGCGTCAATCTTCACTAATAGAAAAAGCTTCATCATTCGTCAAAAGTCATCAAACGTACGGATAATCCTATCTATGAATTTGTTCGTCGCCGTGACGAATCTCTGTTTAAGTATACTAGAACAATAACTATTTATTGGAATAAAAAATCTCTACAGGGTGATTACATATCATCCCTACGATGAATCGTGCTCATAAATAAAAAAATATGGGGATTTATTTGATTGCTAATACATATATCAATAAGTGTACGAGTATATATAACATATACCAAAAGTGTAACGCATCAAAGGAGTGGCCTAAGACCCTAAGCATATGCGGAGGAAATCCGTTTTAGAACATTAAGTCATGTCCGTCCACCCGTAGTTGGACGGAGATTAAACCGAGATTCGTCAGGGCGACGAAAAAATTCATCGATAGGATTATCCGTACGTTAGCTGACTTTTGACGAATGACGAAGCTTTTTCTATCAGTGTTGTTGGGCTCATCTGCGTAGACAAGCGACTTCACATAACCCCACAAAAAATTGTCCAGCGGTGTAAAATCGCACGATCATGGAGGCAACGCCACAGGCCCACGACGCGAGATAATGCGCTCACCAAAAGTTTCCTTCAATAATTTGATTGTTTCGTTGGCTGTATGGCATGTAGCGCCGTCTTGTTGGAACCAAAGGTCTTCCACTTCAACAGCCTCCAATTCGGGCACGAAAAAGTCATTAACCATGGCTCTATAGTGTTCCCCATTGACTGTAACAGTGTGGCCCTCTTCATTTTTGAAGAAATATGCGCCATATCAGCCTGGAATGTATGTAGTTCCTGACTAGTGACCACCTGTTATTCGTTGCCGTAAGTGCACTATCTCGTAAGAGGAGCTTGCTAGATGCATGCCCACATGTTCCAGGTCCCCCAGAGCGTGAAAGGTAGTTCCTAGTCTTGCAAGTTAATCTGCCTTGCAGTTCCCTGGTCTTTTTGTGATAGCTGAAGTTCCTCAGAAAAGACACCAAAGCCCACTTGGTTATCGAGTATAGAAGTTAAAGAATCTCCTCTGTCCTGGGATATGACCATTCCATTCTGATCTATCAGGATAAGATTTTTCTTATGAAAGATTGGCTCAGTCATAGTGTAATCTACAGTGCTCGAAAGGACAGGCATTTTGTCTAGAATGTCATTATGTCCGTAGCCATTTCCTGACCATAGTGACAGTATACAACCAATAAACTATACGCGGGTTCAGACCCCAGCATTTTCCTATTGCCCTTTTACCGCCCGCACCCACAGCCTTGTTTGCTCTTTCCAAAATGTTGGGTTTGTGTGCAACTTCCTGTCTAGTAAAATACCTATGTATTCATTTTTTTTTTTATATTTCCATTTTCTTGAAAGGTGCCTTCGTCGAGGGAACGTCGAGGAATGAATGGGATTCGTCGTGATGATGAATGGAATTCGTCGTGGTGATGAATGGAACTCGTCATGGTGATGAATGAGATTCGTCGTGGTGATGAATGGAACTCGTCATGGTGATGAATGAGATTCGTCGTGGTGATGAATGGAGTTCGTCGTGGTAATGAACGGGATTCGTCGTGATGATGAATGGGATTCTTCGTGGTGATGAATTGTATTCGTCGTGGTGATGAATTGTATTCGTCGTGGTGATAAATTGTATTCGTCGTGGTGATGAATTGTATTCGTCGTGGTGATGAATGGTATTCGTCTGTTGGTAAATACATTACTCGATGAGATTATTTTTGATTTAAAAT
Organism: Eudasyphora cyanicolor; assembly: GCA_963930755.1. Lineage (NCBI taxonomy): Eukaryota > Metazoa > Arthropoda > Insecta > Diptera > Muscidae > Eudasyphora > Eudasyphora cyanicolor. The sequence goes on from OZ005736.1 coordinate 214,823,048, forward strand.
ATGAGAAGTAATGAATATTTCTCGTTCGTTTCCTTTAAGCCTTACCTGATAAGAACTGCGTTTCGAACCGAAAATCACAACTGAACCTAGCAAAGCTGTCAAGTGATTTTATTTTCCATACCGTTTTTAATTGCCTAAAACCAGAAGAATATTTATTGAAATTTTTAAAATTTAAATAGTCGGGGCATGAATTGGTCGTGGAGATGAATGGGATTCGTCGTTGTGATAAATGGGATTCATCGTGGTGATGAATGGGATTCATCGTGGTGATGAACTTAATTCATCGTGGTGATGAACTTGATTCATCGTAGGTGTTCATCGTGGTGATGAAAGGGATTCGTCGTGGTAATGAACGATGAATCGGTATGGGTGAAATGTCATGGTGACGAACATATTCATCAAGAGAATTATTCCGTACGTTAGCTGACTTTTGACGAAAAAATAATCGTGATGATGTACAAATTCGTCGTCAGGACGAAGCCTTTTCTATCAGTGTATTTGAAGAAAATCTATGTATAAATGTAGAAATTATAGCACTTTTGGTAGAAATAAGAGAATTTCAACATAATACAGTTTTTATACCCCTACTATTATATACGAAGGTACATATATATCAGTTGCTGAGGGCCAACAATTTAACACATAGAAAGAGTGACCTAATCCATTTTGGGCCTTTTTAAGTAATTTGAGCAAGGTCCGTCGGCCTGTTCGTCTGTCTGTCTGGCTGGTGCGCACAATAACTTTCGACAGTAGTACCCGATTGCCTCCAAATTTGGTTTGTGTTAATATTTTTGCTATCTTAGGCTAAGATCAAAGATGGACAACGTTGATCTCCTCCTTCGAGTACCACCCCTGCGAAGGGTCAAAATTTAGTGATATATTGAATATCTCATAACTTATATACTACTATCCGCAAACTTTTACAATTCCATACATAGTATTAATTTCTTAATCGCTAGCATCTTGAGAAAAATGCTCTAAGTAGCCACGCCCCTTTTGGTACCTCCCATACAAATGAACCATTTTACACAACAAGTCAACGACTTATAACTTTGATTCCTGTAAAATGAGCGTTATTACCACGCTCCTTTTGGTATCTTTCGTACATGTAGCCATTTTGCACAAAAATTTAACGGCCTATAACTTCGATCCCTATAAAAATACAAACACTTCAAATTTTGTACAGTGTAGTACATTTATAGTACGTTGTTGCCACGCCCCTTTTGGTACCTCCCAAACAAAATGGTCAAAATAAAAAATATGAAAATGGTTATTTTCCAAATTCCCTCACTTCTTTACAATATGGGTCATAATTTATGCATATATCCATAGATTTGAAAAAATATATAAAAAAACTGGAACATTTTTCTCTATAAGAATTTGGAAAGAAGAGAATTAGACCTTTCGAACGATGTATATTTTGTTTATTTAAAGCTATAGGAATAAAGGCTTATTTGTCCTACAAACACATTTGTTTCATTTTTGTCCGTCATTTTCTAGTTTAGGCAATGTTTTTACCAATTATATTGTGGGATAACCGCACGATTAACTAGTTTACATATATAGTATATTTTATAAGGAAAAAAATTCAACCAATTGCAATTGACGGAGTTATTAAAGATTCATCAAAACTAAATGTGTACATACATAAATATTAGTTTTAAATTTCGTAGAACAAACGTAGATATACTCACCAAGACCTACAAGAAAAATAGTATCGCGATTTTTGGGCTGTCGCACTGTGTTATCTTTACCCAGCAAAATCTTGGTAAGTACCTGTCATTATTCCCTGCATTACCAAATAATGACACCTCATTATTCGCTACATTACTTTCGCCTTATTAATAATGACTTACCAATAACAGCAGAAATAAGTGATCTTTTGTTATCAAAATCATTTTGGCAAATTTTAATATAAGGCAATTTTGGCTATATGTTGGTTATTGTACAAGATTTATTTATTTTTCAACATGTTTTCGAATAATACTTGCATATTTGAATGAAAATACCATAAATATTTACATATATCGTATGATGTTAATTAATCTGGCATGAGGAAATTGTTTGTTTCGAGAAATATGCGGGACAATATGCAAAAAATCTCGTTAAATGGCAATTTCTACATATTTACTACTTATTGTATAACTTATTGGTAATGCATTATTCAAGTACTTAAAATCGTGATAATATAAGCACATATTTATGTTTGTGGTATGCCTAAGATACAAATAAGTACATATTATGGTACTATATTGTTTGCTTTTGGGAAGTACTTTCTTCCAATGACATCCCCATGTTAAAATAATGAGAAAAGTGGCTACATAATAAGTACTTACCATTATCGAACTTTGCTTACTCGTCAGATTATTTGGTAATGAGAAATTTTGCTGGTAATAACAAAATCGGGCTATCGGGCTTATAGCCCGGCCATGCCGAATCTTATATACCCTCCACCATGGATAGCATGTGAATGGTTACGGGTACTAATAAACTCAGTATACCAAATTTCAGCCCAATTCGATGAAATTTGAGGTTTTTGTGGCGTTACGAAGTCAAATCTAGAGGGATCTTTGTATGGAGTATATATCAAAACATGGAACTATGGCTACCGTTGATCGTGTGAAGGATACCGGGTATAAATAAACCCCAATTACCAATTTTCAGACCGATCAAATTTCAGGCACCTAGCTCAAGTATTATAGATTGTAGCGTGATTACAACAGACGGACGGACAGACGGACATGGCTAAGTCGTCTTAGAATCTGACGACGTTTAATAATATATATACTTTATGGGGTCTCAGTTACAAACGGAGTAACAAAGTGAATATACCTCCCATATGGTGGAGGGTGTATTAAAATGGTTTTGCATTTTTTCTATTTTTTAAAAAATATTGAAGAAAAGGCTTTGCAAAATGTTTTCTAAATACAGGGTGGCTGATGAATATTGCTACATTAAGAAAAATAACTCAAACAACTTTTTTTTCAGTATATGGAATTCAGTTTTTTTATTCATGTTAAAGCTCATTAAATTTAATTAAATATAGCTTAATTAGTTTTAAAAATAATGGAATTTAAATGCCCCCCCCCCCCTGCCGGTGTATGAAGCCGCCGAGCCGAGCCGCCGATTTTAGCCGCCGCCGACCTTTTTTCAGCAGCCAAAGCCGCCGCCGATCTTTGCGGCTAAAATCGGCTGAAACACAGCAGCCGTTCCATAGAAAAACTTTAAAATATGGATAGATACAATTTACATTTTTGATAAGCAAATAACCATATAACATATATATCGTCCCCTCAATAGAAGAATAGTGTATACACATAAACACTATTATATTTTATTGCATTTTAATAATCTAGGCAATTGGTTGTATATCTAGTAAAAATTTGGGGAAATTCTACTTCGAAAAATTGGGTTAGTGGGTGTTTGAATTGAGTTTCAATATCACAAAAACTTCAAATATGATTTTCTCGAAACGACAAATAAATTATACCCTATTCATTTATTGGAGGGGCGATATGGAAAGTGATTTTCGTTTTGATTCGTTTATTGTCACAAGAGGGAGCTTAATATGTATTAAAAATGAGAATATTGATAGTAATAGAAAAATAATTATAACAATTATTTTTTAAAATAATAAGATTTTTTATTTATTATTAGATTACGTACTCATGGAGAAACAAATATTTTCGGAAAAAAACAATGGAGTATTACAGAATTGTAATACTGCATATAAATTAATACCTCCATTGTAAAGAATGCCAAGTCGACTTGGTACGTTATACTGGAGATTGCATTTCTAAATATTCTAAATTGTCTTCAGTCAAATCATCAATTCAATGAAGTTAAGCTCAAAAAAATTACAAGGTAATTCTACACAAATTTAAGATTTCACTAAAACGACGATTCGCCTCTCCTGAAAACAACCTGTTTCGACTTAGCATACTTTGAAAATCGAGTATATCATAGAGCCGCCTAATGTCAATTTTATGACTTATCATTGTATGGAAATCGATCATTTTTATACCCGCCACCATAGGAAGGGGTATACTAACTTTGTCATTCTGTTTGCAACACTTTGAAATATGATCTGCGACCCCTATATTCTTGATCGTCGTGAATTCTAATACGATTTAGCCATGTCCGTCTATCTGTTGAAATTACGCTACAGTCCGTAATAATAGAGCTAGGTTAAGCAAATTTGGTATAAATTCTTCTTATAGTTGCAGGTCGTTTGGGATTGCAAATAGGCCATATTGGTCAATGTTTTGATATAGCTCCCCTATAGAGGTCGCTCCAAATTATGGTTTTTGAGCCATAGATACCACATTTTTAAAGCAATTTAGCTGAAACTTTTCAGTTTGTATTATATTTTGACAAAAAAAACATCGCAGCAAATATGTTACCTTCATATTTCATATTTTGTTATAGTCACCCTATAGAGGCCGCTCCATAATATACGTATTTAAGCCATAAATACTACATTTTCTAAGAATTTTAACCAAATACTTTTTGTTATAGTCCACCTATAGATGTCGCTCCCAAAAAGGTTTGCTTAAGCCATATACACCACACATTTAAAACAATTTTACTGAAACTTTTCATTTTGTATTCTACTTATATTTTGTTGTGGGAGGGTATATAAGATTCCGCAGACGAACTTAACGCTGTTACTTGTTTCACTTCACAATATCTTACAATTAACTTAAAAACATCTATTATTTATGAGTATATACCAGAGCTTAACTTTTCAACTATTATTTTAAATGTAAAAATGATTATCACAGAGCCGCCGTATGTCAATTTTATGTCGGCTAAGCCATCAAGCCGCCGCCGCCGATCTATAATTTTCAAAGGCAGCCGCCGCCGCCAATTTTGCCTCGGCTTCATTCTCTGCCCCCTGCTCGTTGATGCATGTGCGGCATCTTACCAAAAAGTTGTTCATTACTGCTTGGAGAGTTGAGACGGAAATAGCCGCAATTGTTTCTCGAATGGATTGCTTTAGTTCAGGTGCAGTAAGGTCAGGCGACCTGGGGGGCCAACGGAATGTGGAGTTTCTGGATATCAGCTTATTGGGAAATTTTCGCCGGAATTCTGTCATAACAGGCCGGGCTATGTGAGGAGTTGCACCATCTTGCTGAAACCACACAGAGTCGAAAGAAATTCTCATTCGGCGTTATTCTGGATAGAAAAACTCTCTCAACATGCTCAAGTAAAGGCCTCCAGTAACTGTAAGGGTTGACCGTTTTCTTCAAAGAAGTAGGGCTCGACAATGCAGCGTGGTGAAACTGCACACCACACTGTGACACGAAGTGGATGCAATTCCGTCTCATGGAGTATCTGTGGGTTGGAAGCACTCCATATTCGACAATTTTGTTTGTTTATGTTGCCGTTTAAAGCGAAATGGGCCTCGTCAGACTTGAAAAGACAATTCAACATGTTTCCGTCCTCTTCCACCATTTGAAGCATCTTCTGGCAAAATTCCAAGCGAATCGGGAAGTCTGCTGAGTTCACTTTGTTGGCCATTTGAATTTTATATGGGAATAACTCCAAATCTTTGTGCATAATTGACTGCAATGACTGTCTGCTTATACCCATTTGAGCAGATAAGGTTCTTGTCGAAACTCTTGGATTGTTTTGTATGGCATCAGATACAGCAGCGATTGTTTCCTCCGTTCGAACTGAAGGGTTTCTATGGTAAGGTCTTCTGTTGACTGTCCCATGCTCGGAAAAATTGTTAACAAGTCTCTTTATGGTCTGCTCGGAGGATTGCCGCCAAACGTGCCCCTATACTCTCTTTGAACTGAAACTACGGACTTCAGTGCGTAATAGCGGCGGACAATCCAAATTCTTGTTTCAGTGTCCCAGTTATCCATTTTTGTTAAATCTAAAAATCAATCTGCAAAATAAAAAAAAAATTAACCAGATTCATTAAATAGAAAAAAAGTTATTAAATTTTTTTGGTAGCAGCTTTCATCAGCCACCCTGTACAATAAGTAATTAGTTATATGGATTTGAAAAAATGGCCGTTTGACCAAAATGTCAAAATTCAACAACCTCCAACTCGTACAGACCGATCTCTTTGATATCTTCAAGTGACCGTAGTTTTTGTTCCTCCACATTGATAGGCAGTTTAGTCTTATTGTTCTTTGGTTGCAACTTCTCTCGCCACAATATTAATCGGCAGTATATGGAGTAGGCCTTGTAGAGACTCGGTCGCTGTAGTCATTAAGGCTCCGCTTATGCTCAGGCAGGCTGTTTTCTGAACCTTTGGTTAGTTTGTCAGTTGCCGTCCACCATACCACAATGCCGTATAACAGTATTGGACGAACTACTGCTATATATATCCAGTGGACAATTTTAGGAGACTCTGCAGGCACAACGTTCTAGATCTAGCTGGATTTCATTCACCGCTAGGTTCCAAATTAGTGGAGACAGTACATCTCCTTGTGGGGTCCCACTGTTTACAAACCTTGTTAGAGTTGCGGTTATGCCTCTTTTGTTGAGCAGACTTTGAATTAGTATAATCAAACTATAGATAACTTTTAGATGTGACAGTGCCGCAATTACTGCATCTGAGTGAATGTTGTTTAAGGTTAATATATTATATTTGGCACACACAAAAATTATATATTTGGGAAGATGTTGTTCTATTTTTGTTGTTGTTCTATTTCTATCTTTGTTTCCGTCCTAATATCCTTTTTGTGGGACTATTATTTACGAAAAAAATATTTATTTGCATTTAAGTATTCAGAAAACATAGCAATTCCATAGTTTTAAGACAAGCTTTACGTTTTTTAGTAATTCAACGGGTAATTTTTTGGTAAATTTTAAATGTTGCTTGCTTGCTTACATGTTCGTAAATTTCCTTTATAATTTCATAATTATTCATTATGCAAGATGGGTTGACAACAAAAGATGACTTGAAATAAATATAAATTAAAAATTAGTGCTTTAAAACAAGTGGTATTGCAACTTATGTCATTTTTAATTATAAGGGATGACTTACGGTATCGTTTTAAAAAATATCTTAGGAGAAATTCCTAAACAATAATTTTATTTGTATATAAACATATATATTTTTTGAAAAAAATAATTTGCAAATATATTTTGTTGTAATATATTAATATATGCGTTCCAAATACGTTATATAGATTTTCAAACAAAATTTATTTGGTCAGAAATATATAATACAAGCTGGACCAGGTCCACTTCGTTGCCCCAGACTTCAGATTTCCGATCCCGTTAATTTTTGGACTAATTACGTAGACTGACACCAAATATATATGCACATATTTGCTCAAGATATATCAAACACAAAATTTAATTGGCTTATATGGGCGGGCCCACTCCCATTTGTCCGACCCCGCGCATTTTTGGACCAAGCGCGTAGACTGCCACCTAATACATATGCAAAAATTATATATGCACATATTCACAAAATTAGAGCAATCTCGCTAACAAATTGAGCGAGATATGTCAATTTCAAAATTTGGTTTATATGAGAGGGGCCAAGCCGATTTGTCCAATCCCGCCCATTTTTGCACCAATCAAGTAGACTACCACCTAATACATATGCAAAAATTATCTTTGTTTATACGGGCGGGGCCACGCCCATTCGTCCAATCCCGCCTATTCTATACGGAACAAACAAACAACCACGCATTCTTCTTTATATATATAGATTTAAACATTGTTCTTCCAAATATATTTTCTTTTGATTCAAACACATCAAAAAATACGATTTTGCCCCGTGCATATACATGCGAGTATATACGTGGACTACATCTAAATCGGAACCGATTTTCTGAATATTTGTTATTGTTCGATATAGAATCAAGAAAATTCCTTTACAATATTAAATAGAAAATTGGACTTCTGCAGTGCTTATATGTCTAATCGGGTAGAGGGTATATAAGTATATAGAAATCCGAACCGATTTCCTTCAACCTTGGCGTTGACTACTTTTGTACCACGAAACCCATCTGAGACAAACTACTCATAATGATAGAATGTAAAATACACGATTCTGCGGCCTGATAGGCAACATAAGTGACTAACGCTTGTCAAAAAATTAGCTTATTCCCACTAACCGTTTGAGCTTGAAGTTGGTAATACTTCGAGCGACAAACCCTGTGAAATAGATCGCATTCGAAAATTATCCCTTATGAAACCATCTTTGGTTTTTAGGTGAACCTGATATATATGTTCCTATGGACTCACTATTTATACCCTACACCACACTGTGTTCCAGGGAATTATTAGTTTGTGCATTTGCTTGTAAAAACCAAAAGGATAAGAGATAGCCCCATCGCATATTATACAGATTGACTTGGAATCACTTCCTGAGTCGATTTAACCATGTCCGTTTGTAAGCAAAGTGTCGTATTTGTTATTCGATTGCGATTAAATGTAGCACAGTGCCGTTTTTTGCCCAATGAAACTGGTGAAAATCGGTTCAGATTTAGATATGTGTCCCTCGGATTGGCTTCTAAGCGATATAGAAATATTATAAGACATCTGATCATTCCCAGTTCGGCATAAAGGAGTTCATTGGTTTAAGAATGAACACTGCCCCACCATATGTACTTTCCTTCCGACTTGTGTCAGAGAAGCTTTATTTTACATCCGATCCTTATAAAATTTGGCAGAGAGTAGTTGTTTGTTACAGAAACGAGGATTGCCAACTTACAAGAAATTCGGTTAAGTTTTAACTACAGCCGATACATATATTTATATCCGATTTGACATATAAGGCATAAAGTAGTTCATTGGACCAAGAATGAACACTGCCAAATTTTAAAGACATCGGTTCATATTTAGATATAGCCCTCATATATAAGTTCCTTCCGATTTGGTATCAACGTGTCAGAGCAGTATTATTTTACATCCCATCAAGATTTGGCAGAGATGAGGTTCTTGACACAGAAACGAAGATTGCCAACTTTAAAGAAAGTCAGTTTAGATTTAGCTATATTCCCCATATATGTATTCGTTCCGGCATCAGAGTGCTATAATATTGACCACATATGTAAAATAAATCACTCAATGTTGTGAATTTGACCCTTAGCGCGCTTTCTCTGCTATAGATGGCCCCACACGACTTTAGTCTTTCGTTACTAGATTTTTGTTCCATTTCTTTCATTATAGATTCTATTAGGTAATTTCAACTTTAATTTTCTCGCACCCTGCATTCCATCTGCAATATGCTAAACATTTCACTCTAAATCTGTACCAGGTGAATAGCTTCACTTCCACTTAGACGAGTGACAAGTGCTACTCCATTTACCCGGCAACGAACTATAACGAAATGTCTTATTTTGTTTCATTTCGGTGTTTGTTTGCATCTTAAGTACCACCCGTCCAGCTCTGACAATCATACGAATTCCCATATTCTGCTCCGTCAAAATTGTGGTGCAGAAATTGTTGACACAGCACCTCCTCCGATTGCCTCCGGATTGTGGGTAGGGCAAAGACTGCGGCTGGATGGATATGCATGCCAACAAATGCGTGACTGCCGATGTTACGGTGCCAAATGTCACCGAAAGTTTCTTTTCATTTTGGGCCATAATAAAAACGACAACATTATTATAAAATAAAAAATGAAAACACACAGGACTTTCTTTGCGTCCCTTATTTTTTGGGGGGTAGGGGATTTTGCAGTACTTGAACCTGCACTTTTTTGGCGAATTCTTTTTTATGACATTGCATGAAAAGACATAATATCAGTAGCGAGAGAAGAGGACGAAAACGACAGCGACAACGAGGACGGCAATGAGCAGGCCCAACAAGGAGGACTGCATGGCCAGGATGTAGCAGGCAGGTATGCCTCATAAAAACATCGACATTAGTAATAAAATGTGACGCGGCTGAATCATAAAAAAATTCCAAAGAAATCAACAGACCGACGAGTCGGTCGGCCCAAAAGTAGCTGCGAATGTATCAACCAAACAGCTTTCGTCGTCCAATGTGTCCTGTTGTGGCTCACTGCAGCCGAACATTTATTCATTCTTTGACTGCGTTTTTTTCCTCCGACTTTCTTTTGTCAATTTTGCCACATTTTGTGAAGTCTGTGTTCGGAACTTTCTTTCTTTGGAAAACACAAACGAAAAACAAAAGGCAATAACAAACTGAAAAAGAACACAAACACGAAATTGTCTTAGACAATGGATCACACACCAATACTGCCTCTCCTCCTGCCTAGAATATCTACTCTGTCCCAAAAAGAAAGTTTTCTTTATATTACTAGTAGTAGAACTACAGATGGGTGTAGTTAATAGCGATATGTAGGAGTCAATTGACTTCAGTCAATCCGCAAAGAAATCAGGTCAGTGATTAGTCTTAATCCAGGATAATTGGGAACTCTTAGGGAACTATTACCATCTGCGGAAGTACAGCTTAGTTGGATGAGTAGCATGGAAGTCATTAGATAATCAATATTTTACTAAATTGTAACCTTGCGTGGGGGAGGTACAAGATGGAGTGGACTTATATAGCCCATCTTCGAACATATCCTGAGATAGAAACTAGTAAATGGCGTTGAATTCAGCCTTGCCGAATCTTATATACCCTCAAACATGAATCGTATTTCACAGTATAATAAAGTCTATCGTCATTTCTCCTTAAAACCTGGAGAGATTAATATATACCTACCTTAGGCCTAAAATTAATCGCACGCTACTGTCCTGGCAACAGCATGCCTACAGCAAGAGCAAGTCCACAGAAACCGCCCTGCTTAATCAGCTTAATTGAAGGATCTCTCTCACTCTGTTATGGAATATACTATGGTAGGTTGATAGCAGTATTCGTAGGTTCATTCATACGACCTTCTGATTCAGAGACGCAGCCCCAAGACTGTGTGTTCTGTCTCCTCTGTTATGGAATCTCTCCATGAACAATATTCTGTGTTTTTTTTTTTTGAGATAATGAGTCTTCAGGATATTGCCTATGCAGACGACATAGCAATAGCTGTTATATGGAAGTTTTCGAGTACTCTTAGATACATAGTACAGAAGACCGCTAGATGGGCTATCGATCACGGTTTTGGTGCTAACCCGACCACGGCGCAGCTAGTTATTTTCAACCGGCGATATAAGTAACCAACAGTTGCATCTGTCTCCTACTTAGGTATTTTACTAGACAGGTATTTTACCCAACATTCAGGAAAGAGCTAGGAAGGCAGTGGTAACGTTATATACCTAAAGGGCGTTATATACCTAAAGGGCAATAGGAAAACGCTGCGGTCTGAGCCCGCGTATAGTTTATTGCTTGTATACGGCAGTATTCAGACTGATAATGATGCAGAAATCCACCTTCTGCGCGATATTAAACAAAGCTCAGCGAATGGCTGCTATAAGTATCATTGGAGCACTGAGAACGACGCCAACTGCGGCACTAAATGTTTTATACTATTACTGAACCACGTTTGACACGGAGTGGTTCACTCTTATACATAATGGATCACAATGGGATTTGTTAACTTCATAGGACATTCGGTAACTTCTATAAAAACGGTCCCAAACTCAAGTTTAAGTTTAAGGTTTTATTGAGCCTTCTTTTAAATCGTTATAATTACTCCATTATTATTAGCTACATATTTTAAAGAGAACTTAAGACTATAATGTAATATCTTAAATTACTATAACAAATATGAAAAACAGCTCCATGCTTTTTAAATAGTACAGATATAGTGAATTTAATATTAAATTATTAATAATAGTGTGCATAAATGTCCTTGCTCCCGGGACTACAGTGGCTTTAGAGTATAAGATTCTCATTTAAACTTAAAATCTAATAAATAAACAAAGAAAAGAGTAAAAAAATTAAAAGTAAATTCCTAAGCATCTCGTACTACCCCCGGTGCGTATTCGACATTGCTTTCTCATATAATACATGTCGAATACTTACGGAAATATCAAAATTGGATTTGTTAACTTCATAGGACATTCGGTAACTTCTATAAAAACGGTCCCAAACTCAAGTTTAAGGTTTTATTGAGCCTTCTTTTAAATCGTTATAATTACTCCATTATTATTAGCTACATATTTTAAAGAGAACTTAAGACTATAATGTAATATCTTAAATTACTATAACAAATATGAAAAACAGCTCCATGCTTTTTAAATAGTACAGATATAGTGAATTTAATATTAAATTATTAATAATAGTGTGCATAAATGTCCTTGCTCCCGGGACTACAGTGGCTTTAGAGTATAAGATTCTCATTTAAACTTAAAATCTAATAAATAAACAAAGAAAAGAGTAAAAAAAATTAAAAGTAAATTCCTAAGCATCTCGTACTACCCCCGGTGCGTATTCGACAATGCTTTCTCATAGAATACATGTCGAATACTTACGGAAATATCAAAATTCGCAGGGACTTCATTAATATAACCGATTGGTGACAAATAATTTGTATTCGACCAGTTAAAATGTTTCTGTATATCGTAAATGATAGAAACATACTCGTTATCGTGTTGGACAACTCTATCGACAAATTTTGAAAGTAGGTCGCAAACGTATAAACCAACTGGAGTAATTCTAGATTCACCATAAATTACTCTGTTCGAATATCGTCTACATCTTGATACATACCCAGCAAAAAATAAAAGAAGTACTTCCAAAAGAATAAAATTATAAGTACTTCCAAATCATAAGTATGAAAATTTTTTCGGCATTTAATGAGGTTCTTCTAAATAACTAACTAAAATGTAATTTCGGAATATAAATTATTAACCCAAGAATGCATAATTTCAAAACGATTGGATGTAAAATAAGGCTTCTGAAGTAATAAAAGTCCATATCGGAAGGAACATATATATGAGGACTATGAAATATATGTAAAATACTTAACATCAAGTGCTCGTTTTTGATAAAGCACAAAAAACACACATTGTATTAAACAGAACCTACTATATTCATCTATTTAACCTTTGAAGTTATTCTCTTGTTGCTGTTTTGCTTTTGTCAATCGTGTTTGACAGCTATTTTAGATGCAAAATTCTATATGGGGTCTGTATTTAAATTTGGCATTTATCTGAATGGTATCCATTTTTTATGAAATTTCGCAGTGTTCATGATTCTATAAACTTATCTCTGCCAAATTTAATAATGATCTGAAGTAAAACATGAAAACACATTTTTCCAACCTTGCTAGTGACCGTTTATTCTCGGATTAAAAAAATCCTTTGTGCAAAATATGGTACATTTGACTAAAATATGACTTCTATGGAGCTTAGATGCTAAATCGGAAAGAACACATCCATGCGAGTGTGGGGCTATATGTAAATTTGAACTGATGTTGTTCACACAGATATTAACTGTTAAAATAAGATACTAAAATTCATGAATATCGAAAGAAAACGATATTTTCTATAGAGGGTATAAGCTAAATCGAAGGTACATTCACATATATTAAGATATCTGGTTCTAAAGTGATATTCAAATAGTTGAGAGATTTTTGATTGTTCGCCGTAGACGAAAGAAAATAAGTTACAGAAACAGGCCCTATATCTAAATACGGATTGTCTTTCAATTTCAATACGAATTATCTTGTCCCAAAATAAAGATATGTGCAAAATTTCTTTGAGATCGGACTATATTTGTGACTTGCACGTTGATTACAAGAATGCATGCACAGACTGACATTGCTAAATCGGTTCAGAAAGTGCTTCTAAGTCGATCGGTATAATAAACGATGGTTCTATATATCTCTTCTCATTTTAGGTGTTAGAAACAAATGCATAAAATTATAATAAATTGTACCACAGTGTGGTTTAGGTTATAATTAAATAATTTTAAAAGAAATTATGGTAATTAAATATACCATACCATACTTACTGTACCACACTGTGGTACTTTACTACTCTCTGAACCGGGGCTACGGAAAATACATAGCGCCGCACAAAAGTGCTATGTATTACAGTGTAAAATAAAAATACATACCTTTTTATTAGTGAGAATGACGATCATTTGTGAAAATGTTACTAGAAGTTACACTATGGGGTCATTCGGTCACACTTTTCAAGAGCCTTTTCATCAGCCATACAGATTACATACAAACATCTTCAAATGTCCCAAACATACCCTAAAAAAAAAATCGCTTCTGTAGTATATTTTCTGGAAACATATTATATTTGGGAAAAATTACTTTTTTCCTATAGGTAGGAAAACAAATTCTGTAGTCGATTTAAATATTTCCCCGTTTTTAAAGATTACTTGCACCAAAACTCCGAAAAAATAACATTGATAAGAGAGATATTCAAACTTTTTTCCGGTATTTAAATATAAAATATTTGCACCAAAGTCTATTTTATTTAAATTTTGATCCCAAACATATTATGCTTCCTGCTTTTTTTCTCCGTGTACATATATGCGATCGTTGATCTCTTTGGCCAATAGTATATTATTTATACGTTCCCTTCCCTATGTCAATATTTGTATTCCTTTAAAATAAAAGATCTCTGGACCCAAAGATGTTAATAAGAACGACATACATTCATCAAATAAATATAACACCAAAAAAGCAAATCTTACAGTGCTTTAAAATGAGTTGTGCAAAAGTGGTAACATAGAAGTACTTTCCCGGCGCGACAACTCCTTGTTAAATTCATTGGTGAAAATCCAAATTAGAACAACTTCTGGATCATAAGTTGGGGATTTTTATTGCTTCTTTGGATGCTCTTTTTTTGCTGGGTAGTGTTTACCAATGCAGTGACGTATTATTTTTCTTTCTAAAATTTCCATTTCTCTGATAACTGTGGGGGATATATTAAACCATATCGGGAAGCCATACAGAAATACTGGTCTTATACTCGTTTTATATAATAACAATTTGGTTCTAGCTGGGAGATTTTTATTTGAGAGTATCTTTGAAAATGAACCAAGAATTCTGTATGCCTTCTTTAAAACCTATCTACCATGTTCATTAAATTTCATGAGATTGTTGAAATGTATTCCTAAATATTTTATATTTTTCCTAAATGGAATTTCAACGTTATCAATACTCATAGCCAATGTTTTACTCTGGGGAACAACAAATCGTTCACATTTGCCCGATGCGTTTCTAATACATATAGCCTCGCTTTTCGAAGCGTTAATCTTAATTTCCCAGAGATCATAAAAACGTTTGACCAAACTCAACAACATGTGGGCTTTGTTTTCTGATGAAGTTATTCTATCCATTTCAAAAAGACTGCATGAACAATGTAGTGTTTACCAGAGAGAAATCTTAGCTATTAAAGAGGTAGCAGAAAGCTAGAAATGTATGTTCTGCCCAAGTCGGTATCAATATACATATTTTTCTGATATTCGGGCTGCTATCCCTGGGAACTATATTCCTAAATTCAAAAACTGTCGTAGATCTCTTAACGAGATGGCTGAACAGTTCAATATTAGATATTATAGCAACGCAATATGCTGCATGACTGCGATTAGACTTAGAGAACTGTCACTATGGTCAAGAAATTCGCTACGGGCATAGTACCAGACACAATGAAAAACTTTTAAGGTACAGTTTGTTGATTACTCGTTCACTATTACTGAACCACTTTTGACACGAAGTGTCTCACTCTTACACCTAATTGATCACAATGGAATGGTCGTATCCCATATTTTTAACCTTCATAGGACATTCAATAATTTGTCTAAATTCAAAAACTTTCCCTCGACTGTCGCATATCTCTTAACGAGATGGCTGAACGGTTCAATATTCATCTGATGTGAACTTGCAAGACTAAAAACTACTTTCCACCACTTTACATAAATGGCAGGTGGTAACTAGTCAGGAATTACATTCTCGTGTACGATGACGGTCCCAAAAATTAACCGACCTAACAAAGAAAACACAAAAAATTTTGGAGAAATTTTAATTATTTATAAACATAATCTCCTTTAGCTCGATGCACTGCTTTTGGCGATTTTCAATAGCTTACATACCCTGTTTATAGTAAGAACTGTCTAGCTCCTGAAAATAGCCATGAACCGCAACCTCCACCTCTTTATTGCTGCCAAATATTTTAACGCTGAGCCATTTTTTCAACTTTAGAAACAAAAAATAATTCGAGGGAGCTAAATCTGACGAATAAGGTGCGCGCTGAAGCATTTCGAAATTTAATTCATTGACTTTGGCCATCGCAATATTGGATGCGTGAACTGGTGCATTGTCTCGCTTATGAGCAAACGCGGCAACCATGTTACACACAGCTATCTCATTATCAAATTTTCCGTCAATACTCGTATACTACGTTTAGCTCTTTTTGACCGCCATCTATATGTCAGGTCGGCTAATTGCGGGACCGCCCTCTTAATCCAAGCTGATGTGGCTCTGCCTAAACTCCAACCACATCAACGCTCAGTGTGATGGCTAAATACATTTTTGTGCAAAAAATATAAAGACTGATCGTAGATTATTGAAACTTGGCACTGAGTAATATATTGAATAAGTTAAGAAAAAATTGGTATCTAATCAAAATCAGTCACGCCCCCCGCCACTACACTCTAAATCGATTTTGTCTCACAAAAATGTTCCTATCCAAGCAAAAGCCTTCAAATTTGGTACATACACTTCCAAGAATAAAGAAAAAAATTTGCATGCCAAATTTCATTGAAATCGTCCACGTCCCAGCCCACCGTCCATACAATTAAAATCGATTTATTGTCATAAAATTCATAATCCTCTATCAAAAATTTATAAGTTTCTTCAGCGACGGTGAAAGATGGTGGATTTTTTTTGCGTAAATTTAAGGAATAGTATAACGTCCTTCATTTCGTTGCGGTTAGAAGACCGAGCTCGACCCAGCTAACTTCATTTTATTCCAAGGAAAACTGTAAACGCTGAATTTAATAAAGCCATTTTAATTCTTTTATATCTACTTAACTATATATGCAATCCAAATAAAATTTTTATACCCTACACCACACTGTGGTACAGGGTATTATAAGTTTGTTTCACGGCAGATGTTTGTAACACCTGAAAATAACACAGCTAGACCCACCTTAAAGTATACCGATCGACTCAGAATCACTAGCTGAGTCGATTTAACGATGTCCGTCCGTCCGTCCGTCCATGTCCATGTAAAGTTGTTCGTCGACTACAGGTCGCAATTTCACTCGATCGTTCTGAAATTTTGCAGTTTAGAGTATTTTGCGGCTGTTAAGATCGCTATTGAATTTGGTTGAAATCGGTTCAGATTTAGATATAGCTCCCATATATATCTTTCGTCCGATTTAGGCCTTTAGTCCTATAGAAGCTGTATTTTACATCCAATCGTTTTGAAATTTAGAATGGTAGAGTTGATCGATCCATGAACCAACATTGCCAAATTTGAAGAAAATCGGTTAAGATTTAGTTATAGCTCCCATATATATGTTTCGTCCGATTTGGCCCTTTAGCCCTATAGAAGCTGTATTTTACATGAACCAACACTACCGAATTTGAAGAAAATCGGTTAAGATTTAGCTATAGCTCCCATATACATGTTTCGTCCGATTTGGCCCTTTAGTCCTGTAGAAGCTGTATTTTACATCCAATCATTCTGAAATTTAGAATGGTAGAGTTTCTTGATCCATGAACCAACACTGCCGAATTTGAAGAAAATCGGTTAAGATTAAGCTATAGCTCCCATATATATGTTTCGTCCGATTTGGCCCTTTAGTCCTATAAAAGCTGTATTTTACATCCAATCGTTTTGAACTTTAGAATGGTAGAGTTTCTTAAACAACGTACCAACACTACCGAATTTGAAGAAAATCGGTTAAGACTTAGCTGTAGCTCCCATATATATGTTTCGTCCGATTTGGCCCTTTAGTTCTATAGAAGCTATATTTTACATCCAATCGTTTTGAAATTTAGAATGGTAGAGTTTCTTGATTCATGAACCAACATTGCCGAATTAGAAGAAAATCGGTAAAGATTTAGCTATAGCTCCCATATATATGTTTCATCCGATTTTGCTCTTTAGATCCAATCGTTTTTATACCCTACACCACACTGTGGTACAGGGCATTATTTAAGTATAAAATGTCCCAAAAGTAAATTTATGTAAACAATTTATACATGAATTACAAAATTTATATATCAGAGTTATTCAATATTACGAGAGTGGTGTGGTGTATTTTATAGTCGGCACCGCCCGACTTTAGCCTTTCCGTACTAGTTTAAAATTAAATTTAGCACTGAAATTTTTTACATGCGTTATGTACTGAGTTGCATGGAAATTTTCATTACTTTTCGCTTTACAATATTTAGTTGACTTCACTAGAGTTTTTCTGTGACAAAGTATTATTTTTTACAAAAACGATGACCAAACGTTCAAAACTATGTTTTGGAGGTGAATTTTCAACACACTGTAACGAAAACAATTCGCGCTAAAATAACAAAACGGTTACGCTAAAAATTTGTCACACTTTCCAATGGAAGTTCCAGTTTTCATCTGGCAACACCAGCATTGCCAGGACCGAAATATAAAAAGCAACCCTCGTATACCCTCCACCATGGATCGCATGAATCGGGTACAAACAAACTCTTTACGTATACCAAATCTCAGCCAAATTCGTTGATATTTGAGGTTTTTTTGGCGTTACGAAGTCAAATCTAGAGGGACCTTTGTATGGGGGCTATTTCAAAACATGGAGCTATGACTTCCCATGTTCGTGTGAAGGATTTCGGGTATAAGTAAACCGCAGCTATCAATTTTTAGCCCAATCAGATAAAATTTGTGGTCTCTATGACGTTAAGAAGTCAAATCGGAGAGAAGCTATGGGGGCTATATCAAAAAAAGGACTGATATCGCCAATTTTCAATCCCAACATACCTGCAGTTATAAGAAGTATATGTACCAAATTTCAGCCACCTAGCTCAAGTATGTATTATAGATTGTAGCGTGATTACAACAGACGGACGGACGGACATGGCTAAATGGTCTTACAATTTTACGACGATTAATAATATATATATACTTTATGGCGTCTGAGATCAATATTTTGTGGTGTTATAAAAAATGTATGGTAACTTTTGTAAGACGATTTAGCCATGTCCGTCTTTCCGTCCGTCCGTCTGTTGTAATCACGCTACAGTCCGTAATAATAAAGCTAGGTTGATAAAATTTGGTAGAAATATTTCTTTCTGTTGCAGGCTGTTTGTGATTGCAAATGGGCCATATCGGTCGATGGTGTGATACAGCTCCCCCATATAGGTCGCTTCAATATACCGGTTTTGAGCCATAGATACCATATTTTTAAAGCAATTTAACAGAAACTTTGCAGTTTGTATTCTATAAGTATTTTCACAAGAATTCATCACGGAAACAATTTTACCAATCGGTTCATATTTTGTTATAGTCAGCCTATAGAGGTCGCTCCAAAACATACGGATTTAAGCCATAAATAACACATTTTCTAAGCATTTTAACCAGAGCTCCGAAATCTTCGCTCGAATTCGAGTATAGAGTGAAACTCGCTCGAATTCGAGCGCGAGTACTCTTGCGAGTGAAAAAAAATTCGAGTATACACTTTCTTCTTCGCCACTCGAATAAGAGCGCATATGCTTTGCTCGATTTCGAGTGCGAGTAAAATACCCTCGAAATCGAGCAGATTATACTCTTGCCGAGTACTCTTTAAGCTTTTCTCATACAGTGCGTGTGCACGTGAGCGGAGCAATAGTTGGTTTTATTTTATTTTTAAAAGTAGACTCATATTTAATATTATATTATAATGAACAATAAAAAATAAATAATGACACGCGCAAATATTTTCTTTATAACAGTGATGAAAAAAAGACAATTTGTGAAATTAACAATTGTGAAAAAAATAAGTGGAAAATATGTAATCTCAAATTTAAAACGACATGCTTTCGTAAAACTGTTGCTGCCATTTTAAAATTCGTCAATTTATTTTTTATTATTATTTAAATTTTTTATTTCATTTTTATATGTTATTTATTTATTATTATTTCTTCGAGTAATCTTCTTCGCGAGTATTTTTCACTCGCGAGTAAAATCGAGTAAATCTGAGCTCTGATTTTAACTGAATCTTTTCGGCTTGTATTTAATTAAGACAAGTATTAATCGCAGTACACAATTTTTACATCAGTTTATATTTTGCTATAGTCCACTTGTAGATGTGTCTCCCAAAAAAGCTTATTTAAGCCATAAACACCACATTTTCTAAGAAATTTAGCTGCAACTTTGCAGTTTGTATTCTATTTTGGCCAGAATTCATCTCAATAAAATGTATACAAATAAAATTTTATTTTGTTGTAATCCCCGTGCAGATATAGCTCTCAAACAAGATATTTTAAGCCATAAATACCACATTTTTTAGGTGAAGAGTGGCCTAAAATTTGGCTTAAAATTCCAGCGTTCGTTTTTTTATAATTTACTTAAACAAAAAAGATCGATTCATGATTGGCTCCAAATCCATAGGGTTTTCAAGTAATGAAATTGAATGCAATCCGTGTTGGAGGGTATATAAGATTCGGAACGTAATGAACTTAACGCCTTTACTTGTTTAAATTCCTATTATTTTGAAAGATACCTTTAGTATCTGCACCATCTGCCATATAATGGTGATTTCATTTCTGAAAAATAATGTCACCACATCATGTTGCGACATTTTAAAAATTCCCCCTGCACCCTCTGCTAATTTCGCATTTTGCATGCGAACAATCGAACAAACATCGAGCGGTGAGTAAAACCCATACCTACATTCTGGCGCAACCATTTGGTAGTGCATTAAGAATGTACGCTTTCATTTAGGTTTGGTTCTGAAGTCTGCTTTTTGACGGTGCAACACTCCACTGACTGCGGGCTGAGTGCGGAAAATGCGATATTTTTGCATTTGCGGAGTGTAATATCTTTACAAACGAAATCGAAACCCGTTCATACGGCTGCACCATTTTTACAAACGAACCTAAAAATGCGGTTTCAGTGTAAAATGTAGAAAAAATTATTTTTTACATTTTTTGTACAAACGAAATCACCAGAAGTTAAAGGAAATTAGGATAGCTACAAAAGCTTATGATATTAACAAATCCTTACTTCCCATACAAATAGACCACTTTGCACATAGAGTAAACGAATTCCAGTCAATACAAAAATTTTAAATTTTGTGGAGTGAAAATTCCCGTCAAAAATGGGCGTTATTACCACGCCCCTTTTGGTACCTTCCATACAAGTGGACCATTTTGCAGAAAAACTTAGCGGTTAACACTTGAAATTTTGTACAGTGTAATGCTTTTGTAGCACCCATAGTCTATTAATAAAAATGGGCGTTATTGCAATGCCCCTTTTGATACCTCCCAAACAGCTTTTATTTCTCGGAATTAAAAAAATGTAGTTGGATAGTGTATTTAGAGGTGCTACAAACGGAGTGACATCAAGGTGAACTAATAAACTATCCATAACAAAACAATTATCAAAGGTTGGGAGAACCGCCTCCCTATGCATAAGCGGAGCATTGAGGACTAAAGTGACTGAGTCTCTACAAACCCTACTGCATCTACTGCCCATTGATATTACGACGAGAAAAGTTGCCACCCGGGCGGCGTTACGATTGAACTGGCTATTAATGTGGAGGTCTAAGAACTAAGACCGCATGAGCATATCACAATGTAGTGCTATGGTAACCGACCGAGTGAACAATATTCCAACGGCGTACACCTTCGGATGGAACTTCACCACTAAGATAACTGCCAGAGAGGAATGGGTATGCATAACAGCACCATTGAAAAACATTTTGACATAAAATTAAAGAATGGCTCCAAAGACGTTCTTAGTCTTTAAAATAAGTTCATTCTGTATTGAAAATATAGATATTTTTATTATTATTAAATAAATTTTCATAATTTTAAGTAAAAAACGTAATTATTTCAAAGATTATGGACATCTTTGAAGCCATAGCTAAATTTTATGTCAATTTTTTTTCTGTGCAGGAAATAGAAGACGTTTCCACTTCTACTCAGATGTTTCGAAAATTTCTGATAAGTTTGGCTGTACACGCTGAAAAAAATCGCTTCTGTAGTATACTGTCCCAAACATATTCGGCTTGAAACATATGTATGTTCAGGGAACACTCTAAACATATAATATTTGGTACACACAAAGGTTATATGTTTGGGAAGATGGTGTTATAAACACATCTTTGTTTACTCCCAATTTGTTATTATTTGGGACTATTATTTCCGAAACAAATAAAAAATTCACATTTAAGTATTCAGAAAATACCTAAATTGTGTTATATTGTTCAGTAATTGAAAGTAATTTTTTAGAAATTGTTTAATGTTCGTAAAAATAATAATTAAAATCCTATAATCTTGGATCAAAAAATTTTTTTTGGTGGATTGACAACTGATGATGGCTTGGAATGCTCAGAAATTTAAATAATTGATTTGAAACAGAAGTCAATGCTGCATATGGTATCAAAACTGGGAGGTACAATTGGGAACCAAGAAAAAGTTAAAAATGAAATTCGAAAAAGCCAGCTAAAGATTTGAAAATCTGTTGTAATATATTAATATATGCGTTCCAAATATATTTTATTGATTTTCAAATAAAATTTATTTGTTCAGAAATATATAATATTTAAAAATTTGTGTTCCAAATATATTTTCTTTCCATTCAAACATATCAAAAAAGGCGATTTTGCCCCGTGTAGGTTGGGATATAGCTCATAAACTAACCGATACCTGTAGTGTCTATCAAGCCGAAATAATGGCAATAAGGGAAGTTGCCAAGTGGCTGAGTCGCAACGTAGTGAGCAACACTGGCGTTGTAATTTACTCCACCAATCCACATCTCTAAATTCACAAACAGCCCTCGACTGCCGCAGATCTCTTAACGAGATGGCTGAGTAGTTTAACTTACGAGTACACCTCATATGGATAACTGACTGACAATGGATAGCTTTATAGAAAATTCTTGCCAATATACGAACCTCGGATTATCTGGGGTCTGCCTTTGTACGAAGTCTGACAGATCTTTCCGTTACCCATATTCGTGCTATTGATAACTGTATTTTTTAATCAAAAAAGTTGGTTTCGATGAGTGGCATCTGTGCCCGTGGTATCATTAGGAACCTACATAGGTCTCTTAAAAACTTTGTATAAGAATTTGTTTAAGTCTAAATGCATTTCAGTAAAAAGTTTAAACAATAGTTTGAGAATTATTCCATATTTTCAAATTTGGTATCTTCAGCAATAAAATGAGACGAGTTCCACACTAATGAAGTGCATTTTTTTATTCAGAAACTACATTATGCGAGTGATTCCTGTGTGTGAAGCACCTAAGAGCGGCAAAAACAAACTATAAAAATCCCCGAAAAAGTGCTCAATGTTGTTATCGTTGTCAGCTTAACACAGCGTCAACAGGATAATGGCTTATCCCTCAGAACGTGTTGTCGTTTATGTTATTTTCTGCACAAAAAGCAATGACAGGAGCACCACCCATTAGGACGAACTGACGGACGGATGGCTACGGCCAACGACATTCACATGACGTCGTCAGTTTTTTTTTCGTTATTGTCATTAATTCTTTGGCGTTCGTTCGTCTACTTAAACAAATACTGTCGCACAAAATTAGGCGGCTGAAGAGAACGCAATTCTTTTGGAAAGGCACGCGGGCGAACGGAACTGAACCGAACTGTCTGAGCTCTAAGTCAGGACTGGATATGGGTAGGATGGCAGACAGCCAGGTCGTCGCCAGCCGTCTGAGACAGGCCGAACGATGGGTTGGCCGCACACACCCACATTTAACACTCACTCGCTCTGCTGTGTTACGCTTTTAACACTTCAACCTATAATCACACACACTCACAAACACAAAGCGACAACCATCAAGTCATCCTGCTATCCTGGTAAGTATCATTGTAACCCAAAAAACAGGACCCCTCGAAAATGTCAGCCGAGATAGAGCTGATGTCGTCGGCTCTTGTTTAACATTGTCGCCATTTTCCTGCTGCTCTTGTTGTTTCTTTGCTTGGTGAATAGGTATCCTCTCTCCCCCACTATCAATATCGTACTCGCTCTCTTGCCTGCTCCATGCAGGTCCTTCTTACTGTTTGTGTACGAAAACGTTCATTGAACTCTGGCTGTAAAGGAAGGAACAAGGTGCCTTGTGAGTGTCTTGTTGTTGGATTTTTATTATATTTTATTTATATTTTGGTTGTTTTCGGCTATCTTTCGTTTGCCTGTTGGTACTAACGTACATCCATATATACATACATATGAACATTTGTACCCCAACAACACATTTGTTTTTGGTCTTTGCCGGTTTGTATGTTCATTGCCAAAACGACCACATGTTATCGTAATGCTTTATTATATGTCCCAAAGACCTTTTCCCATTTCTTGATATGAATCTTAAAGTGATGCACAAAAAATCAATGCAGAATTAAGCCATAGATATCTTCAAAATCAAAATATAATGTAACAATATATACCAGAAAATTTAAAGTATCGGCCATAACTACTAATGTATTTGTATACCCTATAACATACACTGATAGAAAAAGCTTCGTCATTCGTCAAAAGTCAGCTAACGTACGGATAATCCTATTGATGAGTTTGTTCGTCGCTCTGACGAATCTCTGTTTAATCTCTGGAAACTATAGTTTCGAGGGTTATCGTTCGCTCCAGACAGGCTTACGGATGAACGGACATAAGTAAAATGACTTAATCACCCCTGTTCTGGTACTCACTTCACATTCATCTCACTTCTCACCTTTACTTCACAAGACGAATAGCGAGGTGCCTGGCAACTGCAGAAAGTATTGGCTGCCTAGATTCTGCTTTAATAATGCTAACATGTGATTTGCCTTCCATGCCATACGTTTTTCCGGCGTGATAGTGACTTTTAGAACACCTCTTTCTTAAGACATTTCACGTGAGATGCTCCAAGTGAGTGCCAGAACATACCCGAATGTGTTCTAAAACGGATTTCCTCCGCATAAACTTAGGGTCTTAGGCCACTCCTTTGATGCGTTACCCTTTTGATATATGTTATATATACACTTATTGATATTTGTATTATAAATCAAATAAATCCCCATATTTATCCCCTGACCTTAGAGAGGAGGGTATATATCATTTTTTTTATATATGAGCACGATTCATCGTAGGGATGATATGTAATCACCCTGTGGGTTTTTTTTATTCCACTAAATAGTTCTTGTTCTAGTATACTTAAACAGAGATTCGTCATGGCGACGAACAAATTCATAGATAGGATTATCCGTACGTTAGCTGACTTTTGACGAATGACGAAGCTTTTTCTATCAGTGTAGGTATACCAATGTTGTCATTCCGTTTGTAACACCTTTAAAATTAGTGATCTATAGAGTATATGTTTTTGATCTTAGAATATTGTAAGACAATGTCCGTCTGGTGAAATTACTCAGCAATAATGAAACTAGGGCTATTTCGGATTGAAACTGGAATGGATTGATTACTGGTTGCTTAAATGAAAGGTCTAACCGGTTTTACTACTTTGTACCATAAAATTCGCAAATTTCGCCTTTCGAATGGAACGGACAAAACCCCATACATTTTCTTTTTGTTGAATATTATCCAAGTTGGAAATTTTTGGCAGGTTTTTGCTTACTCATAAACATTTAGCCCTGCTGTTAGATTAGAAAATATGTACGAATACTAGATGAGGGGACCATTTGGTCCATATTATATTTTTCATACAAAATAAATCATTAAACCCAATATTTATACCCTCACTTTAGTGTGACGAGGGTATATATCATTTGCTACGGAAAAAAGTGTAACATATCGAAGGAGTGATCTAAGACCCTAAGTATGTTCGGAGGAAATCCGTTTTGGATCATTTTAAGTCGAATGAGCAATGTCCGTCCGTCTGTCTGTCTGTGTGTCTGTCTGTCTGCTGGCTGGTGCGCACGATAACTCTCGAAAGGAGTAACCGATTGACTTTAAATTTGGTATGTGGTAATATTTTTTTCTATCTCCGGCTAAGTTCGAAGATGGGCCTTATTGGTCCATTCCTTCTAGTACCTCCCCCACAAAGGGTTAAAATGTTGTGAAATATTGATTCTTTAATAACTACTATACTACTTATTCTAATCTTCTGAAATTCCACACATAGTATTAGTTTATTAGTCGCTATCAACTCGAGAAAAATGGGCGAAGTTGCCACGTCCCTTTAGGTACCTCTCACACAAATGCACCGTTTTGCACTAAAAATTAACAGCTTATAACATTAATAACGGTGTATAAAATACTTGAAATTTTGCACAGTGTTATGCTTTTATATTGCCTACAGTCCAGAGAAAATGGGCGTTGTTGCCACGCCCCTTTTGGTACCTCCCATACAAAGGTACCATTTTGCACCAAAAGTTAACAGCTTATAACATTAATACAAGTGTATAATAATACTTGAAATGTTGTACAGTGTAATGTTTTTATAGTGCCTATAGTCCTGTGAAAAATGGGCGTTATCGCCACGCCCCTTTTTGTACCTCCCACACAAAATGGCAAAATCGTTTATACCAGTGCACATAAACGCTTATAATTCGGCGCAGTGCAATGAATTTAAAGTATCTACTGTTCAGCGAAAAATAGGTGTATTTGTTAAACCCCTTCTGGTAGCTCCCACACAAATTGACAGAATAATTCGTGTAATATTACGTTACTCACAAAGTGACACAAATTGACAGAATAATTCGTGTAATATTCAATATTACATTACTCACAAAGTGAGGGTATACCTTAGTCGGTTTACCCGGCTGAAACTTTCTTACTTGTTTATTTTTATTTTTATACAATACTTCGTGAAAAGAAAGCAGCTTATTTACAAATTATTTTTGAGCAAAAAAGGCTTATTATTTTGATTTCAATAAAACAAAAATTACCCTCGGATCAAAGCCGCTAATCCAAGATATGTAACTATTAATTTTCTCCACCCCACTTCATGTCAGACAATGGTATTTTTAAGAAGAGCACGGTCTTGTAAATAGCCACGTGAGCAGAAATTATAAGGCAATGGTTTTTGTCGTTCAAAAGTTATAAAGGAAACGTTGCAAAAATTAGACCAAATAATTGAAGATCAGGATAATATCACTTCATAAACTGTTTAAAACTGACGTCAAAAATATAGAATGTGGTCACGATACCTGGCGCTCTAATAAAACATAACCATTATGTCTAATAAAACATAACCATTATATCGAGCACTAACCGCCAAAAAAACTTAACCGACAAAATTATCTATTTTCGTTTTTTGATGAAAATCGACTAAGAAGCATAATTCCCATCACCTGTAAAAATATCGCAGCTGACAAATGTACCGTTACGAAGAAAGTCAAAATAAAAATAACTCAAACGACATTTTCTTTTTGTTTACAAATTTCCTGATTTGTTTACAAATTTCCTGATGGATCTGTTCTCCAAAAGGAGATCGATTTGGAATCAATTCCTGAGTCGAATTAACCTTTTCCGTCTATGCGTCTGCTAATTTTGGCCCAAGGATGATTCCTATTGAAACATGTGAAAATCTGTCCTATAAATTTTTACTTCCGATTTGGCATCTAAGCGCTATATAAATCAAATTTTACATCGGATCATTACCAAATTTGGCATAAAGGAGTTTATTGGTTTAGGAATGAACACTTTTAAATTTGAAAGAAATCGGTTCAGATTTAGATATAGCCCCCATATATACTTTCCTTCCGATTTGGTATCATCGTGCCATAGAAGCTTCATTTTACATCCGCTCATCACAGAAATAACGATATCTAAGTTTGATAAAAAAACTGTTGAGATGTATATAGGCCCCATACGAGTATATGTATGTTTTCGTTTCAAGTTGGTATCAAAGTGCTGTAGAAAGTTCATTTAATATTTATGAAGTTTGGCAGAGTGTAATTTAAATATCGACCACATATGTAAAATATATCTCTCAATGTTGTGAATTTGATTCGTTTTGTACTTATTCTGTTATGAAAATGGTGTAGGGTATCATATAGTCGACCACGCCCAACTTTAGCCTTTCCTTACTGGTTTTTAATATATTTATTTTTAATGTATTTCCTTTGTTTTGAGTCGTTCACGTTTCCAAAATAAATTTAAACAAGTAAAAGCGTTAAGTTCGGCCATGCCGAAACTTATATACCCTCCACCATTGAATAAATGGTTACGGGTACTAATAAACTCATTATACCAAATTTTAGCCCAATTCGTCGGTTTTTGTGGCGTTAAGAAGGCAAATCTAGAGGGACCTTTATATGGGGGCTATATCAAAAATTTAACCTATGACTACCGTTGCTCGTGTGAAGGATACCGGGTATAAATAAACCCCAGGTACCAACATTCAGCTCGATCAGTTGACATTTGGGGTCTCTACGACCATACCCCATATATGGTATCGGGGAGATACCATATATGGGGGCTATATCCGAAATTGGACCGATATTGCCCATTTTCAATCCCAAAATACCTGCATATATATGAAGTATATGTACCAAATTTCAGCCACCTAGCTCATATATTATAGATTATAGACATGGACATGGCTAAGTCGTCTTAGAATTTTACAATGAATAATACGAGTAATACGTAGTATGTTAAAAACAATTTGCGAATTTTGTTTTTTTTTTTTTTAAAAAGTATTTATTTATTCATGAATATCAGTTTTGGGAACAAAAAATAGTCACAGGGGGCTAGGTGAGGGGAATACGGTGGCTGCGGCACCATTACTGTGTTGTTTTTCAAATATTCGCGCACAAGCAACGATGTGTGTGCAGGGGCGTTAACACGGTGCAAAAGCCAGTTTTTGTTCTTCCACAAATCCGGTCGTTTTTAGGGGATTGCTTCGCGCAATTTGCGCATAACTTGCAGGTAATATTCTTTATTGACCGTACTACCCTGTGGCAATAACTCATAATGCACCACGCCCCTGCAATCAAAGAAAACTGTGAGCTCGGGGGTCCGGCACGCTGTTCGTCCTTCGCATCTTCTCGGCCCTTTAAGAACATTTTGTACCCCCGATAAACGTTTCTTTGGTCCAAGGAAGCTTCACCTTATGTCACAGTCAACATTCGGAATGCGTCAGCGCACTTTACTTTGTTTTTCAACCAAAATTAGATTTTCTGAAATAGATAAAAATCGAAGACAAGATATAACACATCCAAGCAACTTAAGTAACAAAAATCGTACTTGTTTGTAAAAAAGATTAATGCAACGATTAATACTAATTAATTGCTCCAAAAAAAGCTTATCTTGAAAAGTCCATATTAATAACTGCAAAAGTAAAAAAACCTTCTCCTGAAAAATTTATTTTTTGTTTCTTAAGTTTTTTGACTGTTAGGGCTCGATATATACTTCGTATAAAATCTGGTAATCATTGGCTACCATTACCATTGGCCCTGGGTACGTACATTTCAATTTCTTTGAAATTGGCAAATTGTGTGTGCCATAAGCAAAGACCATAAAGCAAAAGACATATGTATGTAAAGAACATTCTAACTGATGTAATTCTTTGTTCCATACCCTGTTACTATAATGATTGACGTAAGATTTTAATACCCACCACCATATATATATACTCCGTTTGTAACACCTCTGAATATTGATCTGAGACCCCATAAAGTATATATATTGTTAATAGTCGTAAAATTCTAAGACGATTTAGCCATGTCCGTCTGTCCGTCTGTTGTAATCACGCTACAGTCCGTAATAATAAAGCTAGGATGATCAAATTTGGTAGAAATATTTCTTAATGTTGTTCAATGTTTGATTTAGCTCCCCTATAGAGGTCGCTCCAAAATAAGGGTTTTGATCCATAGATACCACATTTTTAAAGCAATTTAGCAGAAACTTTGCAATTTGTTTTACATTTTGACAAGAATTCGTAACAGCAAACATTTTACAAGTCGGTTCATATTTTGTTATAGTCACCCTTTAGAGGTCGCTCAAAAATATATGTATTTAAGCCATAAATACCTTATCTTCTAAGCATTTGCATTTTGTATTTAACGAAGCCAAGAATTCATCGCAGTAAAAAGTTATTTATATCAGTACATATTTTGTTATAGTCCACCTATAGATATTGTAATCAAAGTGCAGGTCGTATTTATGGTCCGATTGTGATGAAATTAAGCACGGTGCTCTTTTTTGAAATCAGTCAAAAATGGGTCAGATTTAGATATAGCCCCTATGTATATGTTACACCCGATTTGAAATGTAAGCGCTGTAGAAACTGTATTTTGTATCAGATCAATACGAAATTTGGCAGAGAGAGTTCTCTTATTACATGAATGACCTCTGCCAAATTCGGGGAAATTCAGTTCAGATTTAGACTTAGCCCCCATATATATGTTTCACCCGATTTGACATGTAAGAGCTATAGAAACCGTATTTTATATCCGATCAGTACGAAATTCGGCAGAGAGAGTTTTCTTATTACAGGGTCTTCCAGCAAGAGGTGTTATTTTGAATCACCCGGTATTTCGGTAGCTCTCACTTTTGAAGCTTTTATTTTTTTACATTTGACAAGTAGAAACTACGCCATTACTAAAAATGGAACGATACACGATTCAACAACGCATTGAAATTAATAAAATTCGAAAAATTGAAAATCGATGGCTACGTCAACAAACATAATTGTCACATCTGGGGCTCGAAAAAACCAAGAGTTATTGTTGAGAAGCCTCTCCATCCTCAACGTGTGACTGTTTGGTGCGGTTTATGGTCCGGCGGGGTCATTTTTTCGAAAATGAGGTTGGATCAACAGTTACGTTGAATGGATTGCGCTATCGAGAGATGATTAATGATTTTTTATGGTCGGAGTTGGATGGTATTGATCTGGACAACGTTTACTTTCAACAAGACGGCGCTACGTGCCACACAAGCAACGAAACCATTGCTCTGTTACGGGAAAAGTTTCCGGACCGTGTTATCTTTCGAAGAGGTGATCACAATTGGCCACTGAGATCTTGTGATTTAACACCTTGCGACTTCTTCCTTTGGGGCCACGTGAAAGATATGTTCTACGCCAACAGCCCAGCATCGATTCAAGACCTCAAAGATAGAATTCTATCGAGGACATAGGACAGCCACTTTGCGATTTGGTTATGAAAAATTTCATGTTTTTCATTATTAACGGCATAACTTTCTCTTTATTATGAAATAAAGATCCGATCATTTATCTCAAAAAATTGCATTTTTCTTTGAATACCAAAATAACAACTCTTGTTGGAAAACCCTTTACATGTATAAACACTGCCAAATTGTTATCGCAATGCCCATTTTCGCATTGTTAGGGAGGTGTATTATATAGTCGGCCCGCCCGACTTTCTGTCTTTCCTTACCCGTTTTTTAATAAGTTGCTTAAACAAAAAGGATCGTTTCATGATTTGTTCCATATCCAACGATTTTTCCAGTAATAGAATTGAATGCAATCCATGGTGGAGGGTATATAAGATTCGGCATGGCGGACCTAACCCTCTATTTAGAGGAGGGTACGAATATCCGTTTGTCTGTCTGGTTGGAGCGCACGATAACTCTCGAAAGGAATAACGGACTGATTTCAAGTTTCGGTAAAATGGACAGATGGACTTAAATCAATAAGCTATTTTTGAAAAAATGTTTTGTTTGAAATCTAAATCCGATCAATAAAATATTATGCATAGTTATATATGTGGTGACAATAGATAAACTGCCTAAGACTTAAGAAAGTTTTCAGTTACTTGTATTATGATATTCTCATAACATTACTTTATATTTACGAGATATCCCTATTTCTCTAATAATTATTTTTAAAAATATATTAATAAAAACATATTGACGTAATGAAGCACCATTACAGACAATTAAAAAGTGATTTTTCTCGAAAGCATAATATTTGACTTAGGCGGTTATTGCTTGTGTCCACAGATATAGCGCTTCGAGCAAGGTAAAAACTTGTAAAACGGTCCACTCAACTGCTTGTTATCAACTGATAATTGTAATCAGGACCTGATCTATGTGATTCCAGATTAACTTCAAACATCAAAGCCTTTATTAATAACCAGTGTTCCAGTGGACTGTTAAAATCATTATAACGCCGTTTTGCCACCTGCATTCACCGAATTGTTAAAAGGGTTCGGCTAAAGTGCGATAAATTGAAGCCCGACCTTTTTTCGAAAGAAATGAAGAAACAAACAAAAAAGTGAAACCTCCCATGCGTCACACCATTTACCGTTCGTTGCTTGGCATAACGAAAACAGATAAATTCATTAGATAAAAATTTCAATTTGTTATACTTGAGGCGCTGCTTAGGTACGTTCACATGGGTCCGTTCGTCTGTCCGACACATTTAAGTACTTAAGGACAAAAGTCTACACACACATATGTTTGGTAGTAAACTTACATATGACATTGTATACGAGTATTTATATGTACGTTAAAGGATATGTGATGTTTTTGTGAATTCAACATCGCTGTACTGAACACATCTCTGGAGAGTTCAATGCTCTGTATTGCGAATGTACGTTCATGTGAATGAATATTATACATGTGTATGGGAGTGGATATTCTAAAAATGGTTGAACACATGTATCCCGTCATGCGTGTCCTGCAAAATGCTAAACAACAAAAACACAAACATGGAGATGTGAATTCTTTAGAAGGATAACAGATGATGCACTTATCAGCCAAAATAAGTGCGTAGACTTGCACAAAAAGTTTCGCATATCTGCGAATAATAATTACATCCAAAGTCCTGCTTTGTTTTTAGGGATCCATGGCTCTACGGTCATTTTTTTTATTAAAACTACAATATAGCGCAAAAAGACTTATGCAGAAGCGGTGGTGATGAGGAAGATGTGGAGAGCATTGTGCACTTTCTATGTGACTGTCTCGCTTTGAGTACACGACGTCTGAACATACAGCGGTCGGCCTTTCTAGGCAGTCTAACAGATTTTTTCCGGTACCGAAATTCGTACAGTCGATAACTTTGTATATCAAACAGGTTGGTTGCGATTTGGGCCGTGGAACGTGTAAAAAAAAATAAAAGTATGTTGTTTTGCCACTTTTTTATAGGGAATCTATCAAATCTAACTAATTTTCCCAAAAATTACATTCTTTCATAACACATTTTGAGATATTCGAGTACAAAGTTGAACAATTGCAAAATGTATGTTTTAAACATTTGTATTGCTTGTTGTGTTTTGATTAATGATCTTTCTTTTAAATGTCGACTTATATTTAAAGAATATAAGAAAAATAATTTTTGTTGTGAAAATTAATATATTGAATATAATAAAAATCATTTATATTCAACCTTTGTCTAATTACATAAATGCAAAAAAATTATGGAATAAAATGCCGCATGCGAAATGTCGCTATCAAAAAAAAAACATCACGAAGTGCACGAAATGCATTTTGATTTGAACCCCCATTTTCGTAAAAGGCTTAAAAACTTTAACGCGTTGCTCGATTGTGTATCTTTCCATGGTTCAAATTGAGTTAGTCTGAAATTGAGATATGTCAACTGAAATGCAGAAACACACTTGACGTTTAGGTGTGGTTCACATTCAACATCGGCCCTTACAATTTAACCACCCTTTATATTTAAAAATATATATATAATTCGCGAATCAATTTATTTACAAAAGTCAATCCCACAATTCCCCAAATAATATCGAAAATCCCCAAAAATGGGATTTTGAATTTTTGCCCTATATCTACTATACTAAAAGCCGAGTTTCAGATTCCCTTTGCAATTCAACGTACAACAACTTTAGGTTAGGGGGGCAGCCGTTCCTTCCTTCAGCTCACATAGACTAGTTTAGGTCCCTAGTGGTACCACGGGCTAAAATACCCCTCATCGAAACCAGCCTGTTTGATATACATATTTATCGATAGTACGAATATTGGTACCGGAAAGATCCGTTAGACTGCCTAGAAAGGCCGACAGAATGACATCCACCCCGACAAGGGAGTTATCGAACTCTTCGTCCGTATCATCAAGGACCATGTCCCCGCCAGATGTGTCAAGGAGACCGGAGACGATCCTCAGCCCCTCAGCGACCGAAGTAGTGCCTTCGTCCTCAGAGAAGGACGTTATAGATCTGTTAGAGTTGAAGTCACCAGGAATAATGGGCGTGGCTAAGTCCGCACTTCCGGAAAGCCGTGTATCAACCACGGTGGACGACTCGCCTTCCGCAGTGGGAGTTATATCCTGCTTGTATACCTTCAGACTATAGTCTCGAAACCATATTGCAGGGTTGCACTTGCACGTTGTATATGGGAGGTGGATTCAGCGTTAAGGATCAAATTGACCTGCCGCTTTTTACCATCCGCCTCCCCCACCTTGCTAATTCTCCAATTATGTGTCGACAGACCAGGATTGGAATCTTTTTTTATTTCGAATATGTCAGCCGAGTTGGAGGGCTCTTCTGTAACCCAGGTGATGGCTCTAGGGTGACTAAGGATGTTGTTTTTTTTCGACAACATCCAACTGGGCGACCGGCCACACCTCACCCACTCGACTCAGAGCAGCCTTATATAATTCTACTGATATGGCATCACCGAAATATAAGAGCTTTACTCTCCCCTGATGCCATCCTGCATCGTTGCAGATTGGTGGTTTGCCCGGCATTTCTCTACGGACATCGAGGTAATGAGCCATAATGACTGATTGTACATGACTCCATTTGTCCTTGAGGATGGATCCATCCTCACTACTTCTGTCTATAACAGCCATCACTAGACTCTCCTTCGCCACTTCATTGAAGGGCTTGGTGAGTGTCCTGTTGATGGTGACATTAGGGCAGGGGTTCATCAGGTGATCTGATTCTTTTGACTTTATTAGCCGTTAACACAGCTGAATCTGTGGCTCTTACAGCCGACTCATTGGCTTTAGAAGCATCTATGACGCCTTTAGCCCAAGTAAATGACTCTTTTTGTTTTTCGGTAGGAGCCGAAACCTTAACAGCTTCCAACTTCGTCAAAACTCTGAGTGCTATCCGGTGCTCATAGTGTGTCCGTTTTGACAGTCGGACATGACGTCTTCCCCTGTGAGTAATGGAGGGAAATTTCCACCCTTTTTGGTGTGGTCGGGAACCCCGCTCCTTCGGAACATGAACCCCGCTCCATCGGAACTTCCCCGTCAAGTGAATTTATTTTTTTTTGTCTGTATTAACCCGTAATAGGTACTACAATGTAGGCCTTCCGGACTTTGTACAGATTTGTTTTGTTATTTGCGATTGCGTAATATGTACTGCGTAATAGGTTTTAAAATTTTTGTTTGAGATTGGAGAAAATTTGGTTTAATTTTGAAATTTATGTAAAAAATTGTTTTGAAGCTTGGCAATGATACCAGTTAGTAGTTTTGACCCGTTCTTTCTTCAAGAACGCTATCTGAAAGTTTCCTTTAAGATTATAGTAAATATGTTATTCTTTTTTAACTAACTTCTTCTAAACCTCGAAAATACTACATATGCATATTTTGTTTCTAAAAACATTTACCAAAAATATGTTTTTTTTAAATATAACTTCAAGTGGCCATAAGTTTTAATGCCACTTCAGACATGTTGACGCGGATGTAAGCAGTGAATATTCTGTTCCGATATTTACAAAATACTAGCACAATTGCAGATATCGCGGAAACTATACAAGACAATTCTTAGGAAAGAGAAGTTTTTATAGACCTAGGTTAGTAGAACGCACACAAAAATAAATCTGACGATAAAGACGAAAGATACACGTTACACTTAAACATTTTCTTTTGGCCAACCTTGAGGCCCTGCAGCTCCGCCCCTGTATGATATAGTCCAAATTTAAAACTTTACTTGTCTAATACCTCTTCTATTACCATGCCAAGTTTGATCGCAATCGGTTTTCTATTTCCCTTTTTTTTTTTGGAATTCCTCCTTCTGTGCACTGGGTGGAGGGTATAAAAAGGATTTTTTTGGATATGTCAAATTTATCGTGTTATTTATGCCCTATATATAAAATAATTGTATCCATTATTTCTGTACACAACGCTTGTCAAATAAAACACCGTATATACTTGTGATTTTCTGAGATAACAGCACATCTCAAAATATTCAGAAGAACCAAAATTCTTTTTTCTAGCTGTTCATTTGATACTAATGGCGATTTCGTTTCTGGAAAAAGTGCAGCATTTTTCTTAACCTTTTACCATTAACTTTATACATGTTTGCTAAAATTCCGAAATCGAACACTTCTGACATAGGCCACATTACCACAGTATGCATGGTACCCTTCCGAACTTATGCCACCCATCACGTACCCTATAATTTCTCTGTAGATACTTCAAATTTGAAAAGCCTCCTTCAAAGTTCCTGGCAAAGACGTTGCATGCACATGCGTAAGGATAATCGTTGAAAGAGATTGAGGATGCTTTGCCGTGGTGTGTGCGTGTCAACATGCGAATCGCTGGGCAATAGAGAAAATTCCTGTCGGGCTAATATGTGTGTCTCAGTTTGTGTACTTCGACGACTTATGTTAGATTTCCTTTTGCTCATTTTAGGTATTGTTATCATTGTCTAGGACTTGTCTTACTTATCCTTGCTCGAGTCAGATGCCATTGACTGCTTCTGGTACTACGCTCCGCTACCCCTCCTTGCTCCCCGGCTGGTGTCATAAGCTTAAGGCAAAAATCATAAAATAAAATGTTACTGATATCCCTAGTTGTACTCGTCATTACGTTTACCTACACAAATACATATGTCTGTGTATTAAACTGGGTGATTGAAGAAATTAATCTGTATAAGAAATTAAAAAACTCTCTCTACTAAAAATGGCCAACAATTCTGTGATCACTTAATACGGCCATGCTTACATTTCCTAAA
This sequence comes from Eudasyphora cyanicolor, assembly GCA_963930755.1. Taxonomy (NCBI): domain Eukaryota; kingdom Metazoa; phylum Arthropoda; class Insecta; order Diptera; family Muscidae; genus Eudasyphora; species Eudasyphora cyanicolor. Next base: position 214,859,855 of record OZ005736.1, read on the forward strand.
CAATGTCCTTCGCAGAACCTTTAAATGACTTTTTTATGACCCACTCTTAGGTTTATACGCACGTGCTTTTTTCTTCGTCTTCTCACATTTTGGCAATACCTCCGTCATTCCATTCATCGATCCATCTGTCTGTGGGACCTTTCGTCCGTCTGTCCATCTTGTCTGTCTGGATGGTTTATTTTTTCGTTCATTATTTTGTTTTGCCGTTGTTAAGGCGGCAGCAAGAGAACGCCTTTTTCGTAACCAAAGATATCATTTAAAGGAATTCCCTGTCAGACAACGTGTGTATTATGGACTGCTTATTGTATGTTTGATAAGGCTTCTTGAATTTGTGTAACTGTTTCTCGGGGTTTCTGCCTTCGTTTTCGCACTTTGCTGTTGCTGCCTTTTGCCGGGGCATAATTTTATTTTTCGGGTGTCAATGTCCTTTTTGGGTGAACTGTTGGTTTTATTGCAGCCTTTGTTGTTGTTGTTTTTGCTGCTGCTGTTGTTGCGGTTTGTAACAACAAATGCGTTAACATTTCATTAGACACCCGCCGCCTGAAGGGTAGTTGAATGCAACATTTCCAAGGCGTTCATTAGGATAAGTACATACAATGGTATTAGTACACTCGAGGAAATTTATTCGTAAAGCTATAAATCTGTATTTTTTCTGCTAACATTATGTTATATTCGCACAAATTTTGAGATTCTATTACAGGGTGGCTGATATGTAATGCAACAAAGTAAAGCGCTATATTTTTTTAAATTTTTTTAAATTTTATTGTTCAAAAGCAAAAAATGTCGGAAATAACATAAAATTTTAGAAACAGTTTAGATTTGTTCGAATTGGCCACCTTTGGCACGAATTATGGCCTTCAAATGGCCGACAAAGCCATCACACGCTGCACGAAAGTGGCTCTGCGGTATTTTGGCCAATTCTCGGCGAAGCGCCGTCTTGAGATGATCGATACTTTGGTATTTTTTAGTGCGAACCTTAGTCTCTAAAATGCCCCAGGCGCAAAAGTCCAACGGATTGAGATCCGGAGATCTTGGTGGCCATTGTGCGGTAGAAATGAAGCGAGGAACCTCCTTTTTAAGCCATTCTTGGTTGACGCGTGCAGAGTGCGATGGTGCTGAGTCCTGTTGGAATGTCCATGGTCTGCGGCCGAAATGTTTGTCTGCCCAGGGCTTCAATACTGTCATTAGGATATTTTCCCGATAATATTCGGCATTTATTTTGACCCCATCGTCGATGAATACGAGCGGGGAGCGACCATCGGCCCACACCATTACCATCGGCGGCGCTTGAGTTCTGGTGGCCAATCGAAGGTGTAAATTTTCAGCTGACCTCTTTGGCAAGTAAACCCAATCATTTTGTTTGTTCACAAACTGCTCAATTTGGAATGGCTTCTCATCGGAGAAAACCAAATTCGGTAACTGGCCACTTTCGTGCAAGCGAAGCAACTCATTGGCTCTTTCCAGTCTAACTTTTTTGTTGTGCATCGGTGAGCTCTTGCACTTTTTGGAACTTCAATGGCTTTAGTCCAAGCTCATTTTTTAATATGTGTTGTAACCGTTCTCGCGATATGTTCAGCTCACGAGCAATTTTTCTACCACTGCGGCGTGGATTTCAATCAAATCTGGCTTTCACTTTTCGGATCATTTCTGGTGTTGTTACCGTTTTTTTTCGTCCACTTTTTGGACGCGATGCAACACTGCCAGTATCACGGTAACGAGCAATGGTACGAGAAACAAAAGATGTATTCACATTTAAATGCTGGAGGGCTCTACCGATAACCACTTGTGTTTTTCAACACAAATATAAAGCAATCACACTATCACGCTTGAATTCCATCACGAATAACTTTTTTTCTGAATGAATAGATCAAAATGCTTTTGTAAGCTTGTAAACAATAAAATGAACTGTCACTGAAATAAATCTGTCAGCTATCAGACTAGCGGTTTAGAAATGATAGCAACCTGAAGTTGGTTGCAATACATATCAGCCACCCTGTATTTGTATGGATCAATATTTCCCAATTGTAATACACGAGTCGCCGATCAAATTAAAAGTTCTGTAATTTTGTATTTGTATACCCTCCACCGTAGAATGAGGGTATATACATTTTGTCAATCCGTTTGTAACACGTCGAAATAATAATCAGATACCTCACAAAGTATGTATAATATACATTGTATATGAGGGAAAACCGATGTCTTCCGATCGGGATGAAACTTGCACCGAGATTAGTCCTATTGGATAGTAGTTGGATGGTGTTCTAAAATTATGCATCGAATTTCTTCGAAATAGTCTTATTTTATTCATGAACGATCAGACTTTACGATAAAATAAAATATAATAGTAGCGAATATTTCAATTTTTTTAAAGGTTTTAATTAAACATTTTTTAAACCTAATCTAAAATTTTCTCAAAAAATTTGATTTCTCCGCAATAGCTTGTAAGATATTGTGGAAACTGCAGCTGGGATGAAAAAACTATGTTAGAAAAAGATGAAGGCTACTTAATTTAGGATTCTTTACAGCTTTCCGAAACAGTTTGGATAAATGGTTCCCGAGTTATGCTAAAATATGTGGTGAAACCTCTATTTTTTTCGGTGTTATCTTTGTTTTTATATATTACCCATGCTACAAATTTCATTGCAGCTATTAAAGCAATTGACATTAGCTTTCGTTTAAGCAAAAAAATAAAAATTAAAATATAGATTTTGGCAAAAATGCAAAAACAATTTTAAATTTTACAAAAAAAAATCACAAAAAATATTTTTGCGAAATTTCTTAAAAAGATTGAAGAAAAATCCAACGAAAAGACTTTGGGCTAAATTTTCAAAATACAATAGGTAATAAGTTATATGGATGGGACAAAAGGTCCGTTTGGTCAAAATTCAACACACTCCAACTCGGGCAGTCCTTAACCAATATGGTTGCAATTTTGTGTCATTACTATTTTCTATCCAATAGGAGTAAACTTGGTGCAAGTTCCATCCCGATCGGAAGACATCGGTTTTAAAAATGTACTCAATTGACATGAAATCTCCTATATTCGTAATCGTCGTACACTTGTGAGGCGATTGAGCCATGTCCATCTGCTGTAATCGCTCTATAATCTATAATACTTGAGCAAGATGGCTGCAATTTGGTACATATACTTTTCATAGCTACTATCTAAAAATGCTAGAGATCATAACGTAACTGTTAACCGAAGTCTCAGTAAACTCTTCAGTAAAGTGGCGAAGTGATTGCCGTTATAGACAGAAGTGATATTAATAGTACACTGACAATATTTCCTCGTACTATTTCCGAAACACTCTTCATACTATATTCTTCATAAATTCTTCATATTATTTACGAAGATATTCGTAAATGTCATGCATATTATGAAGAATATTTTATGAATTTACGAAGGGGTTTCTTAAGAAATCGTCATAAAAGCTTCGCAAAATGTTCATAAATTTTATGAAAAGATTCATATTTTGTATGAAATGACGTCTTAACAAAAAGAAGATCTGTGCCAAATCAAGTACCCACTTACAGCGTTTGGAGGAAAACCTGTTGTTATAAATTATTTAACAACAGTTGATGTGTTATATATAAAAATTATTTCATAAAAATTATGAAATAATTTCATAAAAAAATATGAAATAATTTCATAAAAAAATATGAAGTAATTTCATAAAAAAATATGAAATAATTTCATAAAAAATATGAAATAATTTCATAAAATAATATGAAATAATTTCATAAAAAATATGAAATAATTTCATAAAAAATTTGAAATAATTTCATAAAAAATATGAAATAATTTCATAAAAATTTTAAACCAAAAAACAAACGAGTACGAACGAGACTTAATTGGTCTCTCGTGCAAGCGATCAGTTGGTAAATAACGGGTTTGCCAACAAGATGTGTTATTTTTAAGCACCCGGTATTTTGGTAGCTGTCACTTTTGAAGCTTTTATTCTTTGACATTTGGCAAGTAGAAACTACGCCATTACTATAACTGGAAAAATACACGATCATCGAACGATATAAAACGATCAAAAAATGATTGAACAAAAAACGATACGAACGATACAAAATCATCTTGACTAATTAGGCCCATTTCTACCTCGGTGGCTACGTCAACAAGCAAAATTGTTTCATCTGTGGCTCGGAAACCCCAAGCGTTATTGTTGGGAAGCCTCTCCATCCTCAACGTGTGACTGTTTGGTGTGGTTTATGGTCCGGCGGGGTCATTGGACCTTACTTTTTCGAAAATAAGGTTGGATCAACAATTACGGTGAATGGATTGCGCTATCGAGAGATGATTAATGATTTTTTATGGTCGGAGTTGGATGGTATTGATCTGGACAATGTTTACTTTCAACAAGACTGCGCAACGTGCCACACAAGCAACGAAACCATTGCTCTGTTACGTGAAAAGTTTCCGGACCGTGTTATCTCTCGAAGAGGTGATCACAATTGGCCATTGAGATCTTGTGATTTAACACCTTGCGACTTCTTCCTTTGGGGCCACGTGAAAGATAAGGTCTACGCCAACAGCCCAGCGTCGATTCAAGACCTCAAAGATAGAATTCGTGAGGCTATCGAGGACATAGGGCAGCCATTTTGCGATTTGGTTATGGAAAATTTCATGAAAAGGATATGGTCCTGTATGCGTGGTCGTGGTGGCCATTTGGCTGATGTTGTTTTTCATTATTAACGGCATACCTTCCTCTTTATTAGGAAAGAAACATCCGATCACTTATCTCAAAAAATGGCATTCTTGGCAATATGAAGTAATTTCATAAAAATATGAAATAATTTCATAAAAATATGAAATAATTTCATAAAAATATGAAATAAATTCATAAAAAATATGAAATAATTTCATAAAAAATATGAAACAATTTCATAAAAAATATGAAATAATTACAAAAGAAATATGAAATAATTTCATAAAAAATATGAAACAATTTCATAAAAAATATGAAATAATTACAAAAGAAATATGAAATAATTTCATAAAAAATATGAAACAATTTCATAAAAAATATGAAATAGTTTCATAAAATATATGAAATAGTTTCATAAAAAATATGAAATAATTTCATAAAAAATAAGAAGTAATTTCATAAAAAAAATGAAATAATTTCATTAAAAAAAATTAAATAATTTCATTAAAAAAATGAAATAATTTCATTAAATATATGAAATAATTTCATAAAAAATGTGAAATATTTTCATAAAAAATATTAAATATTGTCATAAAAAATATGAAATAGTTTCATAAAAAGTAAGAAATAGCTTCATAAAAAATGTGAAGTAATGACAAAAAAATGAAGAATATTCTTTGAAAAATATATGATATTTTTCCATATATCATATGTAACATTTCTTTGGCTGAAAAAATAAGGCAGACTTCGTAATATGTAAGAAACTTATATTTTCAGTGTACCAACCCTAAGGACAAGTGGAAACATGTGGAATCGGCCACTATGGTCCAATGCTTCGCTGTCCTATGAGAGAGATACAGCACTAATCTGCAACGATGCAGGGTGTCATCAGGGAAGAGTAATGCTCTTGGCTTTCGGTGACGCCAGGTCAGTAGACCTGTATAAGGCTGCTCTAAGTCGAGTGGATGAGGTCTAGCCGGCGCCCAGTTGGATTTCGTCGAGAAACCCGACATCACTAGTCGTCCTAGAGACCCCACCTGATTTACAGAAGAACCATCCGAACCATTGTAGCAATGGCAATTAACCGAACTTTACAAATGAAGACAGACATGAAGTACTCGACGTCACATTTGTTACTGACTCGCTGTCAGACAACATTTTTGGGTGGAATGTACTGGACGACCACTCGTTTTCAGACAAAGTCGGTCTGAATAATCTGGCCGACCACATCACTACATCTATCAACAGTTCCATGAAAGAAACCTGTCCAAAACCAAAAACAATGTACAATGTACCACTGAGCTAAAGGCCATGAAAAAACCTGCAACAGGCTATTCAACAATGTCAAATCTACTGGGGTAACTAATGATTGCGATGCCTATAAAGATAATCTCAAAATTTATTAGAAGGGATTTAGAAAAGCGCAATAAGTTCTTGGTAGACCTTCAGTGGATAAGTGGAAAAGGTATCAGATGCCGCATGGCTGATGAAGATACTATCCACAACATTATGTAAAGTAGGTTATCTACAGGATGATTGACAAAGTATAGCGAGCACCCGCTACAGGTACTTCTCGACACACATTTCCCAGGGAACTCCTTGACCGAAATTAAAAAACAGCAGGACCAACAAGAAAGCCAGTGGCCGACATCCAGACTAAGCTGGGCCATTAACAGCTTTGAGCCGTCCAAATCCCCTGGACTATATAGCATTTCTCCAATATAAATGCAGAAAATTATGAAATACATCAAGCCCTGTCTGTAGAAGATATATGAAGGCTGCATAAAGCTCTCTTATATCCCCAATCGATGGAGGAGGAGGAAAGATGTCACACACTAGAACAAAGGACTTCATGCCATTAATGTGCCCTCGTTCCTATTCAAATATATATAAAGGCACTTAGACTATTTGAAGCACATTTGCGAATAACGCCTTGTAAACAAAAATAAATTAATTAAATATATAAAATTTATAAGAAACATTTTTTTTATAAAATAGATTTTTAATGCAGCTATGTCTATAATGAGGGAAAAAAGGAAAATTTTAAAAGTGTCTGCTTCTTTTAAAACGTTTGTTACTAGTATGCTTCATTTCATTACAGAAAAAGTGGATAAAAAAATTCTAATCGGACAACATGCACACAACAACGGCAAGTCCACAGAATCGGCCCTGCATGAACTGGTTTTCACTTTCTTGACATTGAAAGTGCATTTAACAACATTCACTCAGATGCCGTAGGTGCAGCGCTGCCGCATCTAAGGGTGGACTATATCATGATAAGATTAATTCAGCGTTTGCTGGGACCATGGATCACTAGGGATCTCTATTGGTCTATGTGAGATGGTAAAACCGGCTGCCAACCTAACCTAAGCTATCATAGCTTCAGGTATGTTGGGATTGAAAATGAGCAATATCCGCCCATTTTTTGACATAGCCCCCATTTATATTATCTCTCCGATTTGACTTCATAGCACCATAGAGACCATAAATTTTAACTGATCGGGCTGAAAATTGGTACCATAAGTATGCATAACCCAGCACCCTGACGAACAACGGACGTCATAGGTACATGTTTTAAAATGGCTCCCATACAAGGGTCCCTCAAGATTTGCCTTGTTATCCACAAATTTCAACGAATCGGTTTGAACACGAAACAATTCTCATGCGATCCATGGTGGAGGGAATATAAGATTCGTCATGGCGGAATTAACTCCGCGTTTAAGTGTTTATATAAGTTTGGTACTTTTCTGAAATAATCCTAACAAATCAAACATTAAAGAAAAATAACGGAAAATGTCTCAGTGTTGCACGGTTTAATAACACAGTACAACAAATGATTTTGGGACACAATTCTGAGAATTGGACGTGAAAGTAGCCCAATTAATAATAGCTCAATTAATAACTTAATGGCCATACGAATTTTTTTGTTCAAGGTGGATTTTTGCACTTTTTCTATATTTTTCTCGGTATACCATACGGAATATCGCTTTTGTGTCTGAAGCAATGTTGTATTTTTGGGGCTACTTTCACGTCCAATTTTCGGAATTGAGTCACAAATCAATGAGCAGAAAAATGCTGTACTGTGTAAGTACCCAAACGCTACTTTAGCGAAATAGGAAATATGTATATTTGTCATACGGTTTATACTGTTTTGTATCTTGAGAACAGATAATAATTTTCGAGAGTAATATTAGGCAACCGAAAACAAAATATCCCAATACCTACACAAATCCCAAAGCCGAAATGCGATCGAAAGGACAATGAACGTATTCGTCGGATCCGACTGTCTGTCCAATGGCAGTTGCGACGACGACGATGATGGGTATTCCTTCTAACCATTGACTGCGTACCAAAAGCCACAACGATATTGACCTCGTACAGGAGCAGCAGCAACAGCAACAAAGAAAACGAAGCAACATTTTGTTTTGTGTCCTTTTTACGTTTCGCATGCCTTCAAATTAAGAGTTCCTTTTTTCGGCTGGCCGTATTGTTGGTGTAAGTTATTGTTTTCGGTTATTTTCGGCATTGGTAGTATAACATTTTGTATTCGTATTTGTATTTACTTAAGTTCTTGTTACAGACATGAACAAGAGACATACGAGAATATCCTTACACACACACACACGTTCACTCAAGTATGTGCTAAGGTATGGGCTTTCCAGTGGATATCTAACAGCAAAAAGGACATTGAACTCTACCGCAGGATAAAGGCGGCATTATACCATAAATTTTCGTATATACGATAAATTACATACGACGTAGTTATTTCTACATATTTTAGCCATAAAAAACGGTTCATTATTTAAGTCATCGTTGTTCTCGTTCTTTTTCTGCCCTTCCCGCAGTCAATTTTTATTGCTTCGTTTTTCGCGCAGGAGTCTGTCATTAAAATGATGAATTATTGCAAAATAATTTCACACCAAACTGAGTGGCTTCTACTGCGAGATAAATATTAAAATATTCTACAAAAATTAAAGCCAGACCACCTGGACCATAAGTTTATTCTACAAAAATTATCTACTCAACATGCCCTTTCAAAATTATAGGGTCGCTATTCTGTTAAAAAAAATGCTGTTGGACAGTGTCATTTTGTGAGATAACCGAACGTTTAATTGATTTACATATATAAAAGAAACCAGTAAGGAAAAGCACAACGTCGGGCGGGGCCGACTATATAATACCCTACACCTCCCTAACTATGCGATAAGTGTCGTTGCGATAATAATTTGGAATAATTGGTAAATAAGTAAGAACATATATATGTTGCTATATCTAAATCCGATTATTGCTAAATTAGCCAATATTCGTTACTAAAATGAGAAACATCTTTCTGCCAAATTTTGTAATGATCGGAAGTAAAGTACAACTTCTATAGCGCTTTGATACCAAACCAGGAGGAACATTTGTATGGAGGTTATATCTAAATCTGAATCGATTTTCCCCGAATTTGGCAGTATTCCTTGATTCCTTCAGTATTCAAACCTCTTTCTGCCGAATTTCGCACTGATCGGATATAAAATAAAGGTTCTACAGCTCTTACATATCAAATCGGGGGTAACATATATATGTGTAAAGTTTCGTCGATATCGGACAATAATTCAAATGCGTGTAAAAAAAATCTAGCACTGAACTGAAAAAAACCCTTGAAGGTTTTGTTAGGGATAATGTCAACATTCATTTGTAATTGGTTTCATCCCATTCCCATTTTGGTTGTTGCACTGGGTAATTAACAAAATTATAGGCGTTTAAGTGCAGAAAGGCAAAAAAATCGTTTTTTTTATCCGTAAATTCGGTTTTTGGTGGTGCCGGCAAAGTTCACAGAACAAACGTTGTTTTACTCGCCAAGACTTACAAGAAAAATAGTATCGCGGTTTTTGGACTGTCGCACTGTGAAACTGGATTCGTTTCAGTTAACAAAATACTTAGCTTCACCTGTACAGCTTCTATAACGCTTTGATGTCAAATCGGGGGTAACATATATATGGAGGGGCTATATCTAAATCTGAACCGATTTTCCCCAAATTTGGCAGAGCTCATGCATGTAAGAAAGAAACTTTTTTCAGCCGAATTTCGTACTGATTGGATATAAAATACAGCGCTTACAAGCCAAATCGAGATTAACATACATATGGATTTCCAATGGGATAGGAAATCTGAAATCTTGGGGAACGAAGTGGACCGGGTTCAACTAATTTGGTCAAAGAACAAAATAAAGGATACATTTCTAGATGTATTTCTCCTCAAACACACGACACCCCTGCTCATCCCTTACATCCTTACCACTGAAAATCCCCCTCTTAATATAATGATATATCAATAGTCTTATGGTGTTTTCTTTTCTAAAAAAAGGTATTGCCCTGTCAGAGAGCAGCATTTTAATAATGTCGCCTACACCCTCTTGTACTGCTGCATTTTTTATGGTCAGAATCGATAACAAAAATGCAAAAAACTAGCTTTTTAACTCACTAAAAGTAAACTAAAAACAAAGAATAATCCACGGCGCCGCCTAAATAAAGCATCTCACCAAACTTCATTATAAAAAAGCACGCACGGACACACGCGTGTATTTAGGCTATTCGCTCGACGCCGAAAAAACATCTGTTTCGTAGGGCAGCGTCCACCCCTTCGATTAAATACAGGGCTGAAATGTTGCATTTTTGCCCCATGCAAGTGCGACATTTTTCACAAAAGAAAACGAAACCCTTTCACAGTGCAGCATTTATGTTACAATCGAAGACAAAAAGGCATTTTTGGGGCGAAATGCATAAAAAATGTAGCATTTCTTAGCACAAAAGAAAGCACCATTAGAATTCGATGTACTTTTTGAATGATGTATTTGACATAAATATTCTTTGTAAAAATTCACTATAGGTCCCCACAATGCACTTTATCCACGATTTTTTCTGGGTAAACACGGAGCTAGATAATTCAGGCACAATTTTAGCATATCAGTCTTCGGAATGGAGTATTTCCAAGGTAAAGAACAAAACACTGGAATTTCTCCCAAAACATCCCTGATAATCTCTCACAAAAAGAATGATATGTCAAAAGCCCTTTGTTGGGTCGGTACTCGGAAGAGTGTTCCAACGTGGTCACAGCCATTGGACAAAAATTGTGTAAACTAATAAAAGTTCCATGAAAATAACAATTTAAAAAAACCCCAAATTTTTTTACATTGTTTTGGTGTTTAAGTTACCAAATTATACCAGAAAATGTTATATACAGCAATTCGGCAAAATTTTTGGAAACTAGTGTAATCAACGTAATCTTTTCCAGAAGATCACTTTCCGTTTGATGTGAACTGAGCTCGTCATTGGCACTGGGGTTTGTCAGGTTATAATCGATCAGTCCACACCACCCTTACTATACCTAAAAAACTTATTGTTTGGCACAATTTGTTATATCTTCCTGTTTTATTGTATTTTTATGTTAATCTCCTGACCAGAAGTTAATATCACTACAATGTTGTAATCACTAACCCACACTTCGCAATGTCCAATACCATTTGCAATCTCTCTATTTCCGCACAAACCGAAAATCAATTAAACTGCCCATCTTTTGAATACCCAACATACACTCTCTCATTCACCTTTCAACAATTGATTAACTTCGATGCCAAGAGAAAAAAGAAACCGGTCTTCTCCAAATCCTACATCCCCAAGAAGCCTACAAAGCTCGAGCTAAACTCCACTGAAGATTCAATCGTCCTCCGCAACAGCAGCAGCAAGGACGGACACAGCAACATGCATAATCAATTAAAAAACGATCAACCTTCAGAACGAGGCATTTATCATGTTCAAAACCTTAAATGACTTAATGTATGGAGCATGCAACATGACCATTGCCATGCCATGTCCCAGGCAGAAAATTGAGGAATAAAGAAAGGGAAGGAAGCGACCGCCGCGTCGATGCTTCTGCGTTCATGTGCAATCGGATATCATCCAAACGGTAGCGACATCAAATGTCGTGTACAACAAAATGATTCATTTTCCCAAATAAAATTGCATGGAAATTAAAAAGGCAGCGGCAACGTTACATCTCTCAAAAAGTTCTTACTACTAATCCTTTCGCGTTCCAACCCCCTTTACTCTTCTTCGTTAGATAATGTAGAATATCTGTAGGCTGGAACCGCAATTACAATTTGAATAGAGTTGACAACGAACATAAACGAACGATCGCAAAATGAAGAGTTCTATATCATAAAAAGAGCTATGTGATTTATTTTGGAAATAGTTCAATCGATTATAAGTATAATGGGATTCTTATTTACCTGATGGATCATTTTACCTTAAGAAATCTTTAGACTTTGGATGTTTCTTCACAAGTCAAGCTTTAACCGATCCAATAATGATGTATTTCGCGAAAAATCATCTAAACACAATTAATAGCGATCCGACAAATTTCCGCATAATCGGCGGGAATTTGGACCTATTAGTCTAGAAGTGAAGTCGGCAGAGTCCGTCGTAAGGGGGCTATAAAAAAACGCAAACCAAAAAAAAAGGATTTTTTTTTTCATATTCATGTTTATTTATTGAATCTTTCATTAAATGAAAATGACAATAAGTAATCAAATCTTAACCTAATTTATTCTAAGGGGAATTACCAGTGTAATGAACCCTGTGAGATTGGACCTTATATTTATATAAAAAATTTTATTCAAAGTGTTAACATTTGGTTATTTGAATTTATAATAATAATATAGTATTCAAATTATGAACTTGGAAGTTGGTGGCAAATTGTTCTCAAGCTATTTCTATATCAGGTATAAGGTGTTTCTTCTTCTGAGGCGTTTATGTCCTTCGAAGTTTAAAAGTTCTCTGGCGAGAATATTAGGATGAGAGCTTAATCTGTTTATATAGCTTCGGGAAAGACATCCGATTTCTTCAGTTACTGTTGTTACGTTAAGGTCTTTATGAATATTTGCGTTCCTAATATACCAAGGGGCATTAACGATTTTACGCAGAATGGTAGATTGTCTTCTTTGTTACTTATTGACATTGGTTGCACATGCTGTTCCTAAGTGTAAAGTTGACCTGGGACTGATAAGCCGTTGCAGCTGATTTGATTTCAGCATTATTTGGGTTAATTTTGCGTTTATATGGTGTGACCAAGTTAGACGATGGTCCAAGTGGATTCCTAGATACTTAACGTTATCTTTTTGGGGTACCATAGAGTTGAAGATCTTTACAGCAGGGCATGTGTCCCTCTTGAGGGTAAATGTGAAAAAGTAAAATAGCTTAAATTTCAGTCACATCGGTTGAAAATAGTATGTTCTGTAAGCCGCCAAGAAGTGTAGTTAGATGGAGCCTTTATATGAAGGTCGATTAAAACCCTGGTGATATAAATAGATAGTTTTACCTTAGGAATAAAAATGATCACAGGCTACTGTCCACTCAATAGCAAGTCTACAGCAAGGGAAAGACCACCGAAACCACCCTGCATGCTCTAGTCAGCTTTATTGAAAGATCTCTCTCTGTTAATGAATACACTATGGTAGCTTTCTTAGATATACAGGCGAACTTCAATAACACAAAATCGAGCCGATATAATTACGACCTCCAAAGATTTGTAAACAGGGAAACGCCCCAAGGAGGTATTCAATATTATGCTTTCTCTGGAGATGACGGGTGTTAGCGTCGTTGCCTATACAGATGACGTGGCAATATATGTGATCTCGCATAAAGTTTATTGGATGTATACGGCAATTGTCAGACCGATAATGCTGTATGACATTGACTTAACCACTCTTTGAAAAGTATCTCACTTTTATACCTACCTGATACATCAGAATATAATGATCGTATCCCAGGATATATATATTCGTTATCTCCTATACAGCTGGTTCCAAACTCAAGAACCAAGTGGGCTTTGGTGTCTTTTCTACACCCAGGAAAATAATTGGTTGGAATTCGATAGTAACAATAAAAAATAGTTAAAACAACAATAATAACACGGATACGATCAAATGAAAAGGCTTTTAACTAAATCGATGGTTGTATCAATCGATTTAAGACGGTTTTTTTTATTGACACTAGGTTAGTTGTGGTAACTACTTTTAATTTTCATTATAGTACTATATGATCGATATTTGGTAGTGACAACGAATGTTTTTTCTTGACAACACAAATGTCAAAAATCAATAGACCAAAGATTTTTATTGCAACAAATAATTGGTTACTGTAACAGAAAAAATATTAATAAATAATTGTTTTTTGGTTATCACAAATTTAGAATAATTAAATATATTTTTGGTAATACAACCGAAAACTTGGTTGCTGTTCTTTTGTTGATACATGACAAACCAAAAATAAAATTATTCGTCATAAATACATAAATCTTCAACATTTTGTTTGAGAACGGTATATGTAGGCAAATAAAATTTCGTGTGGATAATATTGTGTGGAATGCAGAATATGGTGTTCACATTATTTTACATAATTAAATATTAAAGCAACAATCATGAAATTGAAAGCATATATTGAGCGATATTTGTATATATAAATGTTTTGTTATGCATTTAACTCTCGAGTACTAAAATTTGTGTAAAATATTTTCACATCTCATAATAGTGATGGATTTGTAATATGGGATTTTACATTTTTTTAGGAATAGTTTGGTTTTTTGTTCAATAAATAAAAAAACAATTACTGAAAACTGTTTTTAATTAATTGTGGGTAGTATGTGACTGACAAATTGTCAGAACAACAAATTTTTAAAAACAGTTGGTTGTGGCAATATACAAAAGATAATTTTAGCTACCATTTTCGTAGTTGGCGGAACCAAATATGATTGTTGTCAACATGGAAGCAAAAGTATACCACAAACAAAATGGTGGTTGTCCTGATGGAATCGCAGACAGAAATACCAAAATTCGGTTGCAAAATAATTCGGTTGAGGCAACCAAACTGTATTCTGTGTGTAAGGAACTTCAGCTATCCATTGCAAAAAGGCTAATGTTCTGACCGAATGTTCTGCTGCTATCAAGTCCCTGGAAACTATATTCCAGAATTTAAAAACCGGTTTCAACTGTCGCAGATCTCTTAACGAGTTGGCTGAACAATTCAGTATTCACCTGATATGGGTGCGGAGCCACAGGGACATACCAGGGATCTGCAAGACAGATGTACTTGAAAGACTAGTAACTACCTTACATGCTCCTGGGGAACTGAAATATGTGGGTTTGCCTATAACGACCTGCAAGCCCTTCTTGTGAGATAGTGCCGTTACGGCAACAAATGACAGGTGGTCACTAGTCAGGAACTGCATGATGATGTGACTCAAACGCACTAACACACTGCTGTCGTTGTAGACCACCTTCTGTGTCTATGCCCCGCTCTCCTTCTAGAAGACGGCATGGAACATTAGGCTCTCGTTTTAGCTAACTTGACTGGGAGTTAGCTAACTTGACTGATGTTGTCAAGGCCGTAAAATTTTGAGCTTTTTAAAGCAATCAAATTTCAATTTCAACGGGAGGTGCTAGAGATAATTTATGTTTTCCTTTACTTGCCTGTGTTAACACCCTTGACTGTAAAGTCTAAGTGAGTCTGTTATACAGGCTGCCACTGGTATCTTAAGCTAGCCTAATTACAAAAAGTTTACTCTAGAACGTCAAGAAGGGACATTGAAGCAGGGTTACCATAAACATTTTTCTGAATGGAGGACATTTGTGCCAGAAAGGGAGGACATTAGTGACATTTACAAAGAGCCCTTGGAACCTTCGGAGGACATTTTTCAAATAAAAAATAGCAGTAATTGGAAAAAATAAATATTTTATTATGATCAACAATTAATTTTTTTTAAAAGGTTATTAACATTATCTTAAAAGGTTGTATTTTTCGCAATATCTTGTAAGATCTCTTTGAAACCGCTGATGGGATGCAATTGATATTAAAAGAAGATGAAGTCTACTTAAGTTAGTATTATTTAAAGCATTCTTGCAGTAATTAGGATAAATGGTTCTCGAGTTCTGCTTAAGTATGTGGCTCAACCTCTATTTTTTAGATGTTAATCTTTGTTATATATATATTATAACGTGTGGCCCATCTAGCGGTTGCTTTTTCAACTAAGGCCTCACAATCGAAAATGTGTAGAAAAATTGGTTCGGCACAGACTGGGCCGCGAAAGGCATTTCTATAAAGGCAAAATCATTGAAAAATATTCATCCGCCTTTTTTTATATCAATTTTAAGGTCGCATTCCACAAATCGCTTTTGAGCTATTAAATCAAATGACACAAGTTTGAGCAAAAATTTTTTAAATAAAAACGAAGTTTTTGACGCGGATGTGAAAACAATTTTTAATATCGGAAAAAAAAATTACAGATAAATATTTTTGAAAATTTTTTTATTTTTTAAAAAAGTTTTTTTAGAAAAGGCTATCGAAAACACTTTGGGCAAAATATTCTAAATACAATATGTATGGAAAAAATAGTTATATGTATGGAAAAAATACCGTTGTCAAAATTCAACATCGTCCAACTCGGACAGTACTTAACCGGCCTGGTTGAAATCTTGTGTTATAACTACTATCCAATAGGACTAAACCTGGGAAAAGTTTCATACTGATCAGAAGACATCGGCATTGAAAATTCGCTCACTTGGCTTTAAATCCGCCATATGTATATCCCAACTAATAAATTCCACTTTTGCGTCATTCATTTAAATGGAACTTTGCATAATGAAAGTCACGATTGGCAGAACTATAAAAAATACATTTGAATCAGTGACAAAAGGAGGACAAATACCACATTTTTGAAAAAGGAGGGAGGACGGGAGGACAAAGGTAAAAAAGGAGGACATGTCCTCCGAAAGGAGGACGTACGGTAACCCTGCATTGAAGGGGATCTTCTTTCTGCAATATTAATCAAATACAATATTATATAATGAAATGTGCAAAGCATTGTCCCAACATCCCCCTTTCTTACAATTAAGTACGATGCCGAAGTTGGATACAATGTTTACGATATAAAGTAGAGTAGTTCCCCAGTTCCACGAGTACGTTATACATAACTGAATCTATTTTCTCAATTATTCTCCCTTTGTACCATATCATCTTTCCGTTTCGATACATATTGACATAGACTAAATCATCAGCAAGAAACCAATTCACTGGGGACTTGCATTCTGGAACATTTAAATTGGGTATTGACCTATAAGTGGGTGTTGGGTATTGGCCTATAAGTATTATAAGGCGATTTTGCAGACGGTGCACATCCATAATAAAGCCTCACATATTCTGCTATATATGCATCTATACCAGACCAATAAACATATGATTTGGCAATGGCCCTCATACGATCAATATCTTGGTGGCCACGATGTATTTGTTTCAAAATGTTTGTCGTCAGTCTTCGGGGAATTACTATTCGCTCGCCCAACATTAAAAATCCATCCACAATAGAGATAGAATCCAGTCGGTTGAAAAATGTCAAAATTTCATTTTTCAAAATCTTTGAATACATGGGTCATCCGTTTTGCGTATATTCGTGTACAGGTTGTAAAACAGGGTTTGATTTATATGCGTCCATAATTTGTTGTCGTGTAATCGGAAGTTCTTCAATTTTCTCTTGCATAATTTCCTTACTCATCTCGTATTTGTTATTACTTTTACCAATATTGAAGCAAGTGTCCCAATATTAAAATTTCTCAATAAGATGTATTCGAAAAATATTCAGCGATGAAGGTCTTGCCACATAAATTACTGATTTAACTGACTTTCCGTCGCGTCGTATTTTCGCATCAAATTGCCCAATGAATTTAATGTAATTATTGGATGCATCCGAAGCCTTCCTGAGACATTGATTTAATTGTGGTCGATTCAATATTAACCAATTTTGTTCTGATATAATTGTCATGTCTGAAACTGTATCAAATTGAAGTTGAAGCTGATTGTGTCCAATGTTGATTGTAATAAATCGTTAAGGAATTCCACACAAATTTAAAAAATGCATCTCTTCTGAATACTACTATTTAATACCGCCTTGAACTTAGCATAATTGAGAATGGAGGTATCGATATGTATTTGCAACCTGCACTATCACAAGAATGTGTGGACAGACGGACATGGTTAAATCGACTCCATGCCGACAGGTATAAGACTACTATTGGTTTATCTCTTCTCTTTCTGAGAGTTACAAACAAATGTCATTATACCCTGTACCACAGGGTGGTCATTATACCCTGTACCACAGGGTGGTGTAGGGAATAAATATTCTTAAATGGTTGTAGGATCAAACCTACGAAAAATTAGGAAATCGTTTCGTAGTATCTGCGTCAGCACTTTTGCAATAACGTGCCGTTTAGTTGCAGTTATGAGAAATTTCCATGCGGCAACGAAACTACTTTAACGAATCAGATTCGGAATGACCGAATACTTATATAACATTGTCGCGGAATGGGATCCTATATTAGTATTTATTTGTTTCCAGAGATTGGCAAAGCTCACCCCAACTCTATGGGAACAGAGTATCAGGGACAGGCATTAGAATCTTTCGTTACGAAAAAAATTTCAAACTCTGGGGTGTCTTCGCGATATCAAGGGCATCGATTCGTCAAAAGTCCCTTATTCTCGAAAAATCAGTGCGGATTTTACAAATACGGTTCAAGAAGTTTTCCTTCGATACTCGTAAGAAACAAAGTAGTTGTCTTGATTGTTTTTCACGGTGTCATGCCATTGAAGACTGCGCCAGCACTCAAAATTGTAATGTATGTGATGGAAGGCACCACACCCTCCAACCGCCCTCATTTTTCTACCCTTCTCTGTTAGTGGCCCTCTCCTAATCCCATCCTAGATTCGATAATTTCTTTGAGTGTAATATTTCCTTTTGCCTTTACTAATCCTAATCTAAACCGGTTTGTTTTACGCTGCACAGTGTCGTGATTTCATGTAAACGTTGGCCAAAACTAGAAGGAGTTGTCGTAGGCGAATGAAAATTGGTACGTCATTTTTGTGAGTAAGAAAGAAAATAAAGTTCTGTGAAAATTGGTTCAAGGACTCGTATACCTCCCTTTCATACTGAAATGAAAATATTGCATAATTTTTGAAATTATTGTCCGATTTCAACCAAAATTGTCAGCATTTGTGTACTGTGTATAATAATAAAATTATCTCAAAGGATACGTCCACCTCCCATATATCCTTAAACAAAAAATCGCATATTTTTGAAATTGTTTCCAGAATTGCACCAAACCAAATATGAAAGAATTTATGTTCGAGGTAGATTGTATGAAGAAACTCAGGAAATTTTCCCAAAGGATACACCCCCAGATATCCTTGAATTAAATCGCGTAGTAATGTTTGCCAAACACAAGTAAGAAAGTTCAGTCGGTTAAACCGACTTACGAATCCGCTCACCTTCAGTCCCAAAAAATATTCGTAAATTTATTTTTTTTTTTGTTTTAATAAAATTATTAACAATTTGAATTGCATTTGATAAATTTAAAGTATGCACTAATTTTAAAGTTATAAGCTGTTAACCTGTGGTGCACAATAGTCCATTTGTGTGGGAAGTACCAAAAGGGGCGTGGCAAATTCGCCCATTTATCTCGAGGTGATGGCGACTAATTAACTAAAACTATGTGTGGAATTTCAGAAGATTTTAATAAGTACACACAGAATACAGTTTGGTTGCCTCAACCGAATTATTTGCCAACCGAATTTTGGTAGTTCTGTCTACTATCATGCGATTCCATCAGGACAACCAATATTTTGGTTGTGGTATACTTCTGCTTCCATGTTGACAACAAACATATTTGGTTGCGCCAACTACAAAAATTGTGGTTTAAATTATCAGTTGTAGTTGCCTCAACCAACTGTTTTAAAAATTTGGTTGTTCTGACAATTTGTCAGTCATATACTACCGACAATTAATTAAAAACAGTTTTAATTAATTTTTATTTTATTTATTGAACAAAAAACAAAGGTAGGTAGGTTAGGGTGGCAGTCGTATTTGTTTTTATACAAGCTCAAATAGACCAGTTTAGGTCCCTAGAGTTACCACGGTGTCCCGTCAGAACTGATACTAACGTAGACAAACTTTGCCTCTCTAGTGCGAGTAGATATTTTGATCTTCTCAGGTCATTCCTTGGCCAGATTTGTCTAGCTACCGTGCAGGTGCCGATTTCTGTACATCTTTCGTTGGACTGTCTGATTGCCTCTTGCCTAAGGCAAAGTTTGAAGGTACATAGATAGTGGCGCACCAATATATGCAAATTTTTCAAGAATTTGCATATATTGAAAATCCCATATTACAAATTCATCACTATATTGAGATGTAAAAATATTTGACACACATTTTATTACACGAAAAAAACACAAAGCTTTTATGGAAATATCGCTTAACCCTATGCTTTCAATTTCATGATTGTTGCTTTTACTTATGTAAAACATTTTTGTAACACATTATTATCCACACGAGATTATTTTTGATTACATATACCGTTCTTGAACAAATTTTGAAGATGTCGAATAATTTTATTTTTTATTTGTCATGTATCAGCAAAAGAACAGCAGCCAATCTTTCGGATGTATTTCCCAAATTACATTTAATTTTTCTAAATTTGGGAAATGATTGGGATAACCAATAAACGATTATTTATTAATATTTTTTCTGTTGTAGTAACCAATTATTCGTTGCAATAGTAATCTTTGGTCTATTGATACAATTTCTGTTGTCAAGAATAAAACATTGGTTGTCACAACCAAAAATCGATCATATGATACTACAATGAAAATTTAAAATTGGTTACCACAACTAACCGAGTGTCAATGAAAAAAACAATCTTAATTCGATTGATACAACCATCGATTTAGTTGCAAGCATATTTATTTGATCGTATCCATGTTATTATTGTTGTTTCAACTAATTATATATAAATACAACCGACAGACGGTGTAGGCAATATACTTTTTGTTGCTAGTACTATTTTTTATTGTTACAATCGAATTCCAACCAATTATTTTCCTGGATGTAGTATAGAATTTATTAAAGCATCAATAATTCACTAAATGTTAACCCTTTGTAGGAGAAGTACTAGAAGAAGTGGACCAATATGGCCTATCTTCGAAATTAGCCTGAGATGGTTATTCCTTTCAAGAGAAAGGACCACAGACAGACACACACAGGCAGACTTAAATTGACCCAAATCCAATTTTCACCAAACATACTTGGGGTCTTAGGTCACTCCTTCAATGTGTTAGACTTTTGGCTCGTAACAAATGATATGTACCCTCCTATGTAAGGGGAGGGGATAAAAACCGTAGATGCAGCTGATATTTATGTATATGTATATGTAAATACATACTTTTAGCAACAAAATATAAAAAAATTGCGAAGGTCTTTTGAGATATATTTTTTTAATTGTCCACTAAACTTGTAATTTGTGTTCAACACAGCACTTTGTTTTCCATTTATTTATTTGCTAACGGTAGTTATCATTTGAACGCATTTTATGAATCAGAAACAGTGTTGCCAGATTAAATACTCACCATATAAGTTCTAGTACAATTTATACCGACAGTTACTTTAAATATTTGAAGTCATACCAAGAACCAAAACTCAAAATTTCAGCACTTTACAGCAAAAATATGACATTGCTAAGAACTACCAACTTTGAGATACAATAACATAAAAACTGGTTGGCGTATCAAAGTAAAACTTTATATTTTATCAAATTGGAGTGTTTACTATTAAACTAATTTAATTTTGTCTCAAAATTTGCAGGTTGACTTCGACCATTTATGGTCACGGCCGTGTCACTGTGCGCTGTAAGAGATATAGCCTGACGGGTAATTATTAATTATGTACAATTTATCCTTCCTTTGGATGTTGTCATCTTAAATATCATGTATTTTTCTTGTTGTCGTTTAATAATCATCATATTCCCATAACAAGTCAATACGCGTTCGGTCAACGTGTGGAATTGGTTTTGGCAATCTGCAGAAGATAACCGCCTGACGATGATGCGGATAATGACGAAGGGCAACATATCCTGGCCAAATGAATGGATTTGTTGCACATTGTTGTTACATGTTGCCAAACACGAATAAAGTAATCATCTGATGCAACTCACCGACCAAAAACATTCCAGGGATAACCGACAGAGTGACCACCGAACGGACGGACCATCGCAAAGTCGAAGCTAGTCACCAGTTTTGTTTGCGGCAACGCTGGCCCAGACAGAGTCTCACAGTCCACAACGCCGACCATCGGACATTGAGAGAGCAGAAGCTAAACGTTCGTCTCACTTTAGTTTCAGCGCTTAACAGACAATTAAAATCCAATTAATTCTGACTTTTATTATGGTTAAGCCGCTTAATGTTTAACAATTGTTGATGTTTTTCTTTGCTTTGCATTGCATTGTTGTTGTCTGTCGCTGCTGCTCTATTTGAGAATTCACTCCTGTGGTTGGTCCGTTGGTTTGGTCTGATCCTTTGCCCTGTTTGTTGTTGGCTTTAGTGGTCGTTGATTATTATGGTTGTTGTTGTTGTTGTTGCTGTTGCTCTTACTTCGGTTTGCATTGCAATTGTAATAATGCAAACGAGTTGTTTTAACTTATTTTCATTCGCTTGTGAAGTTTTCGCTCTCCCTTCATGGTTCTTTTGAGTTGCGATGGACAGTGGTTTTGAGAGACAAAACATACTATATGAAATTAATTAATTGGCAATTCCAAAAAAGGGTTCATAGATAAATCATTATCTATAGATGTAGAACATTTCTCTGAGAGTCCTAATGTTGGAGCTTTTTCTCTCAGGCGGTGTAGCAGTCGCTAACAATTGTTTTTACTTTACGGTGCAATAAAGGGTGATCTCCTAAGCGTTTGACTTTTGAATATTGCAGGTGAGTCAGAAAATATTTACAAATGAATAAAAAGATTTTTGGCTCGACAAATCAATGTCTGCCATTTACTCTGTAAAGATTTTTTCAGGCAAATGTAGCTCACAGTTCAGGTGATCTAATTTTGGGACAACATTTCGGCAGATATTTCACCAATGACACGTGTAATGTTGACTTCCAAGGCAGCAAACGTGGTTGGCTAGTAGCTATAGACGAGAGACTTGACGTGTCACCACAAAAATAGTCTAGGTTGGGTTAGATTTAGAGTGGGAGCCTGTAAAACAGCCTCACATAGACTATACAGTCCATTGTATTACCTAAGGGATATAAGGGAAATCATAAGTCATATCTAACCCCTTCCGTTGAACCAACGTGATTGCTTTAAAAAGCTCAAAAGTTGGCGAAGAACTGAGAGCCTGAGTTTACATGCCTCCTTCTAGACAGAGCGGGGCCCGTACGCAGAATAAGTTCCATTGATCCCTTCTCCTCTTCGTCTCCACAGCAAGTGCACAAGTTATTATGCAAGCCCTACAATCTCTCTGCGTGCCTCCCAATAAGACAGAGGCCCAACATGACAGACACGATAAGTGAGACGACCTGTCTAGATAACAACAGCAGTGTGAAGGTGCATTTGGAGTTTAAGCAGGGACATCAGCCTGGAATGTATGCAGTTCCTGATTAGTGACCACCTGACATTTGTTGCCGTAAGGGCACTAACTCTAAAGTAGAGCTTGCAGGTCGCTAGAAGTATGACAACATATTCCGTTTCCCCTGGAGCGTGTACGGAAGTCTTGCAAGTTATTCTGCCTTGCAGTTCCCTGGTATGCCCCTGTGGCTGCCTTGCAGCTCCCTGGTATGCCCCTGTAACTTATTTTTGTCATTATTTTATTAGTCGTTATTTATTTACCGAAAGTAATGCTGGCGATAATGAGATATCATTACCTGGTAATGCGATTGGTAATGACATGTACTTACCAAAATTTTGCTGGGGTATAGCGCATATTCCTCAGAAAAGGCAACAATGCCTACTTGGTTATTGAGTTTGAAACCGTCTGTTTAGAAGTTAACGAATCTCCAATGTTGTGGAATACGACCATTGTCAAGTCAAACTTCAGATTAATTTCCCATCAAACCCTCCTCTAAATTGATTCATGGTATCACGTGAGGTGTGACATGTGGCACCGTCCAGTTAAAACCATATGTCAACCAAAACAAATTCTTAATTTTCTGCGAAGTACGTGATCATCGATCATATTTACTCCATTGATCGTAACATTTTTGCTAACATTGTCTTTGAATAAGTACACTCCAATCATGACGCTGGCCCATAAACCTATTCAAACAGTGAATTTTCAGGGTGTATTGGCAGCTATTGAACAGCCACTAGCTGCCCTTCGGACTAAATTCGACAATTCAGCTTATTTAAGTACCCATTGAGCCAAAAATAAGCCTCGTAAATGAATACAAGTTTTCTATAAAAGCACATTTAAATCTGAACCGATTTGGCAATGTTATCAATAATACGAATATCGGTATCGGCAAGATCTGCCTGACTTCCTAGGACCGGTCGTGAATTTGTAATTTCGTCCCCTTCCTAGCAAGTTCTTCAGCTTTGCAGTTTCCCGGGATATCGCTATGCCCATATGGGGTGCATGTTGAACTGCGTTGCGACTCAGCCACCTGGCGTCTTTCGTTATTGCCAATAATTCGACTTGAAAGATACTGCAAGTATCTGGTAGTCTGTAAGCTATATCAAGACTAAGTTATTTTTAGTGTAATCAGAAGCTAGCTCTCTCATCAAGCTTTGTACCATCTGTATGGAAGTGGAAATTCTATCTATTTCCTGGCATTTTGCCAATCTATTCCTTCTTTTGCAGGTATTTAAGTGGTAAAGTTCCTCTCGAAGATGTATAGCCCACTGTGTTGGTTTCCATTGCACTGAAACGTGTTATCCTCATATGTCTGCAGTTCTTGTAACTCTAATTAAGAGATAGTTCAATCGTAGTGCCGCTCTGGTGGCAACTTATCTCGTCACAGTATCAATAGGCTGTAGATGGATAAGGACCTGTAGATACTCAGTCGCTGTAATCCTCAACTCTCCGCTTATGCATAGGCAGGCAGTTCAATGAACCTTTGATACATGATTTATAATGGTTAGTTTATAAGTTGAATCCACCATACGATAATGCCGTACAACAGTATCGGGCGAATTATTACTATGTACGAGTACATCCAATGGGCGATTGAAGGAGAGAGGACCCAACGCGACCCTACAGCTTTCCTGCAGGAATATAATCCGGTTTTTCTCACATGTTTTAGAATATTAAGTCTGAAGGACAATTTCCTATCTAGGAATGTTGTTAGGAATTTGTCACTTTCAGAAAAGACTAACTCAGTTCCATTAAGCCGAGGAGGGTCCAGATGTGGAACCATTTTTCTGCCTAGTAAAGAGAATCAATTCTGTCTTATTTGCAAAAAAATGCTTCTGGCTAATCGGAATGAATAATTAACAAAAAAATAGAAACCAGAAAATTTCCAAAAAAAACTTATTTAGTTTGTAATATGAGTAAGATTGTATACTTAAAAAAAATAGCTTAGTGTAACAATTGAGCAAAATTAAAAAAAATATTAAAATTGAAAAAAATTATGAGCATCAAAAAATGCATTACATTATTTTAATCATGAGGTACGCTCAACGACCTTTAAAACGACATGTAACATTTTAAAATCTGCCAACGCAATCACGAGATAAAAGCAATTGAATATATACACTAGACCATTTATTATTTTTTCGGTACCGATTTCCGGACCAACAAAGTTTCCATTTGACCTACAAACCTCCAATAAAAAATTTGGTGCCGATTGGATAACGCTAAGGTCTGCCCAAAGTTGTTTGAAAACACAAAACTCACTTTACATGAACAAAATTTGGGTTTTTAACAAATGTCACATGTTCAAGTAATTAAAAAATATTTTATTAGCATGAAAAGTTTTTAAATGATCTTTGAATAAAATTTTCTTTCTTACAAGTCGTAAACAATCAAAATCGACCGAGAAACGAAAAAGTTACAGCAGTTTTCATTTGAATTTTACGTCATGACAGGGCATGCATGCACACCGACATGGCCTCTATGCAATCACAATAAAAAATAGATCATGCTTGTGCATGCATGAAAAAAAACAACGGATTTGCATGATAGTTGATTTTTTGCATCAGTCTGACATTTTTCTACTGGTCAAATAAGAAAACATAAGCAGAACTTTGCAGCGCGCTATACGGCCATGCAACTGGGTCGTTTACAGAACGCGCTCTGCCTCCAGCCTAAGTGAATTGAGAAAGGGACAGCTTCGCACAAAATTTAATTTTAGTCATATTCTTATTTGTCTCAAGACCGACCACATCCAAAATGGTTACTAGATCCAGTGATAAATTTCGCACCGTAGAATCAGTTGGGCATGTATCACATACAATATCTGGAGCCAAACTGCCGTCAAACAGACAGATATTTCATGATGTGATAACTGTAATGTATAATGCTGCGACGCCTCTGGCCACTGTTGGTGAGCTTGTGATTAATCGATCTACACATCAAAATTTTTGGGCGCCCCCAAAATCCCGGCTGGTACTGGAGAAAAGATGGCCAAAGTCGTTCATGATACACTCATCAAATACAGGTCAAAACACTGGATCGTGCATTTTGTTGCAGAACAAATTAGATCGAAAATTAATCAAGTTCCCATGTTCTCATCACATGATGGAGATAGTATTGAAACATGTGTTTGAGGTTAAACTTCGGCGACTTGTGGTCCTGAAGTGCCTATTTTTAATCGTTTTGCTGCCGTTTGGGTAAGTCTCGACCACAAATCGTTTAAGAACGGACTCGAAGACCCAACTGTACGCTCAAAAATAAGTAATGCTGACTGCGAAGTCATTAAGAAATTCTGCATTAAACAGCTAAATGAAACACAAATCCGAGCTGATTACAAGGAACTATTACAATTAACAATAATGTTTCTTGGTGGTGTCGGCGATAACTTCCGAACACCTGGTCCAACATCCCACGCAAGGTTCATGGGAAAAGGCATTTATGCCTTAAAAATATAACTATTTCTAGAGCAGTTTGCATTGACAAAACGAGAGTCCAGTGGGCGTGGTTTACATGCAAAATGCCATACGAGCACCAAATCAAGATATACACTTGTTGAAAGACAAGATGTGTCTGAAGCGGTTTTGAAGAAATGGAAAAATCATTTGTGGTATTTGGCCCTAGAATCAATGGCTTTAGCATTTTTCGATTCGGATGTTTCACTCGAAGAGAAACGAAAAATGGTTAGGCATCTGTAATCAACAGAGCCCGTCGTAAATCTGGAAAACGATTGAAAATTCTCCGACCCGAAACTATTGCTGTGTAATAATTTGAGCGATTTCGTCTCATACAAAACCAAACATTTTTTCGGTGCTTTTGGATTGAGTACTGAATTTTTAAAGCATGACCCATCCATTTGGGAAGATTATCAAGATACTCTCGATGTTTGTCGTAATCTGTTTGTTGTTAACGACACTGCTGAACGCGGTGTACAATTTATGAATGATTACAACAAAATACTTACGAAAGACGAAGAACAAAATCAATTTATATTACAGTGCATTGAAGAATATCGTAGAAAATGTCCCTCACATAACAAGTCAGATCTAATATAATATTGAATTAATTGTATTTTTTGTTTTTTTTCACCGATCTTAATATTTAAAAAACTATTTATTAATTAATAATACAAAGAAATGTAATTTTACTTATTTAAACATACGATTTTTGAATAAATAAAATATTTCCCCTACAAAGTGTATTCTAAATTTTGAATGAACTTTGGGCAGACCCTAGGGTTATCCGATCGGCACAAAAATTTTTATGGAAGTCTTGTAGGCCAAATGGAAACTTTTTCGGTCCGGAAATCAAAGATCGCAGCAACTTTCACTTTTTGCATCATGTGCTATAAACGGTCTAATATACACATACATATACACATACATATACATATACATATTCGTTGCACTTTGAAATTTTTTGTCGAATATCGTACGGTTTGACATGGAATGACTCATATGCCCCATAAATCCTCATTTCTCAATAGATCCTTGTACAATTTAACAGATAACTGTTTGTTGAACCAAAAACTACGACTGCGTAATTTTAGGATAATCGGCCCAGATTTAGATATATCCGCAGAATATACGTATGTCTGATTTTTAATCTAATCAGTTTGTAGGTCTAAAGTCAGCTGTTTTTCGTTCGCATCGCTGTCGTTCGACATAGAGAAACAGGCTGTCATAGAATGACAATAACAAGGCCCGAAATATTCAAAGAATATTAGTCATTAGTTCGTAATATTTTCAACAGCTTCTAGAAAGCCTTTTATTTTTGGCCTTTTATAAGGCCTCTTTTGTGGACCTTTCAGAAGGCCTCTTTTTGTATGCTTTCTGGAAGGGCTTTGGTTGCAGCAAGCATGCCTTGCGCCTCCTTAAGAAGGCATTTGTAAGGTTTTCTTGTAATCGTCTGAACTGTCAATTCACCTTTGCCTAGCAATCTGTCATTGTCCTCACATTTGCAGCACTTTGACAGGGTTGATAAAGTTGTCCGATCTGGCAATCGTGTATACTTAGCTTTAGGAATATACGAGAGCTTAATGTAGCCTTTCTTCTCCAATCAGGGCATGATGTACTTTTCTGCATTTCTATTGAAGAAATCTCGTATGGCCTAGCGATGTTTTTGCATTTCAGCACCTGCTTGCTGTTTTTATCCAGTTATTATGTTCATCCTGCAGATAGCCCACTGAACAGAGTGTTGTGGATAGTATCTTCCTCAGTCCTGCGTTATCCGAGACCTTTTCCATTCAGATATATTTAAAATCTCCAAAACAAATATTTTATAAATGAGAAATTAACAGTTTTTGTTTGATTCGGAAAGGTTTTTCAAGAACCACTGTGCGTTGGCGGTTGTCTGTTTGTCCATCTGTCCGTTGTCTGTTGTCGTTGTATTTTTTTTTTCGCCCGTTTTCACCCATTGTTATTTTGTAACCTTTCATGGCGTTCTGACTGTTGAAAAGCCATGATGATGGCTGGTGGTGGCCCTAGTATTTTTCTCGTCGTCCGTCCGTTCGGGCAGGCATGTTGCAATATTTATGCATGCATGCATGCATGCATTCCTATCTGACTAAATACATACATACGTAGGTATACGTACCCACATTTGTTCTTTCCGCATTTCCATGCATATCCCTCCAATCCATTGTTGCAGGGTGGTTCTATGTCATTGTTGTTGCTGCTGCTTCTACTCCTGCAGTAGTTGTTGCATTGAAATATGCCATGAGAATCTTACTTACAAGTGGCAGAAGTAGTCTTAACACATTATAAAGTGTTTAATTATTAACTTCAGAATAAACTCATCACCAACCACTCCAAAGAGCTCGGCGAACAATACACGAGTACACATATGTAATGTAGACAATGTCTGGAACTAAATTGTTTTAAATCTCGACATGTTACCATGAGCTCGTAAATGATATGTATGACAGAACTATGTATACCTGCGACTTTTACAATTTTATAAAAATAACGAAATCAAATTTCGATTTAATTGAATTTATCCTATTAATATTATAAAATCGTCTGTTTGTCTGTTGCCACATCACGCCTTAACGGTAAATATTGTTAATTCGGTAAATTCTCAGGTTGTGGTCAGAATGGCAGTGACCAAAGCAATTTCACTCTTTCTGTGCTTTAGAAGTCCCTTATGAGAAGGGTTAACATAAACATTTTTCGGATAGGAGGGCATTTGTGTCAGAAAAGGAGGACTTTTGTGATATTTACAAGAGCCCTTGGAACCTTCGAAGGACATTTTTTAAGTAAAAACCAGTAAGGAAAGACAGAAAGTCGGGCGGGGCCGACTATATAATACCCTACACCTACCTACCAATGCGAAAATGGGCATTGCGATAAGAATTTGGCAGTGTTCATACATGTAATAAGAAAACTCTCTCTGTTAAATTTCGTACGGATCGGATATAAAACACGATTTCTACAGCTCTTAAATGTTAAATCGGGTGAAACATATATATGGTGGGTATATCTTAATCTGAACCGATTTTCCCCGAATTTGGCAGTGTTTATTCATGTAATAAGAGAACTCTCTCTGTTAAATTTCGTACCGATCGGATATAAAACACGATTTCTACAGCGCTTAAATGTTAAATCGGGTGAAACATATATATGGTGGCTATATCAAAATCTGAACCGATTTTCCCCGAATTTGACAGTGTTTATTCATGTAATATAAGAACTCTCTCTGTTAAATTTCGTACTGATCGGATATAAAACACGATTTCTACAGCGCTTAAATGTTAAATCGGGTGAAACATATATATGGTGGCTATATCTAAATCTGAACCGATTTCCCCGAATTTGGCAGTGTTTATTCATGTAATAAGAGAACTCTCTCTGCCAAATTTCGTACTGATCTGATTTAAAATACAGTTCCTACAGCGCTTACATGCCAAATCGAGTGAAACATATATATGGGGGCTATATCTAAATCTGATCGGATTTTCTCCGAATTTGGTAGTGTTCATTCACGTAATAATAAAACTCTCTCTGCCGAATTTCATAAAGATCGGATGTAAAATGTGGTTTCTACGGCGCTTGCATGTCAAATCGGGTGAAACATATATATGGGGACTATATCCAAATCTGAACCGATTTTAACCAATTTCAATAGGGATCGTCCTTGGGCCAAAAAAGACGACTATGCTAAATTTCATCACAATCGGACCATAAATACGACCTGCACTTTGATTACAAGAATACATGGACATACGGACAGACAGACGGACATGGCTAAATCGACTCAGAAAGTGATTCTGAGTCGATCGGTATAATAAACAATGGGTATATCTCTTCTCCTTTTAGGTGTTACAAACAAATGCACAAAGTCATAATACCCTGTACCACAGTGTGGTGTAGGGTATAAATAGCAGTAATTGGAAAAAATATACATTTTGTCAACAATTAATATATTGCGAATTTTAACAATAACTGAAGTGTTATAATTAAACTGTGGGTTCGAAGAGTTTTTTGGGGTGTATGTACATTTTATGCTGTTTTCTTGATTGGAGGGAGGACATTGGTGAAAAAAGAGGACATGTCCTCCGAAATCAGGATGTATGGTAACCCTGCTTATGAGCTATGATCCTACTAATTTATTTGTACATACTGATCTCCACCAGATGCGACTTTACACCAATCGACTTTTGACCGCTTGACCGTTGCGGCCCCTATAAGAGATAGAAAGATAGAAATTTTGCTTACGTATACACTCGAGTATTGTATAACCTACGAACTATCCACATAGTCAGGTTTTGGTTTTTTTCGGTGGCCAGTTTAGCAGCGACCAAAGCAATTTTCATTCTTTCAGTGCATTTCATAATTCTATAAGAGTTTTTTGATTCTTCCAATACTTTAGAAATCCCATAAAGAGCTATGCAACTACATGCGAGTATGTTTATGTGCATATACCGATCTTCAAGGAAATGCATCGTCCGTCCTGAAGACAAGATGAACACAACAAGTTTTTGAGAGCATCTAGTATCATATACAAGAGTTTGACGGACTTTCAAGTAGATTGATCTTAAATATAAATTTTTTTTTTTGAGTTTTTAGGTCCATAGCAAAAATAATACTTAAGTTTTAATAGCACCAGAACTGACTATGCCCGATACATATGACAATCTAAAGTAGCGCAATACAAGGCTCTTTTCTCTCAAGTGGTCGAAAATCACTTGGCGATAATAATAAATCAAAGTATGCAACTTCAAAATACATCAGTCCGCCTACTTTTAAGAAAATAGGTCTAGGCCTGTAGACGCCATGCTAAAGCAAACAAATAGCAAGTTTATGATCCACCTGTGGTCAAACCGACAAAAGTATTTGAGAACCAAACACATCTGTTTCAATTGCCTTCATTTATGGTTTTCGGTTTATGATCGCACCGACCAGAGGTGATCAAATATAATATGAGACTTCATGGTCACTGAAGTTATCTTAAAATTGTTATGTGATACCCTACACCACTCTAGTAAGATTGGATAACAATGAAGTATCCTACGTATACTTCAACTAAAATGACAATAAAAACGGACGTATGCACAGACATGGTTAAATCGACTCAACTAGTGATTCGGAGTCGATCTGTATAAGCTGTAGTATTTCTAGGTGGGCCAAACATCTGCCATGAAACAATCTTATACTATCCTGTTACACAGTGTGGTGTAGGGTATAATTATAAGGCCTACAAATATTGGGAATATCACCTTAATGTAGAGATAGCGGTTTAGTAACTATAGTTAAAACAATTTGAAAAAATTTAATTTTAAAGAAGATCATTTGTTTGCTGGCCCAAGAAAAAACCATAAAAAATTAGCAAAAAAAATTGTTTATTTTTTGAAAGCTAGCATCCTAAGAAAAACAATGCTAATTCGATACCAGTAAGGAAAGATTAAATCTGGCGGGGCCGACTGTATAATACCCTCCACCATTGTTTGCCACCAAATGCACGGTTAGAACGCTAAAGGCTCGTTTCCGCATATAACTTAATCGTCGCCGAAAACGAAATTCCATACATTCGCAACGAAAAATAGTTCGTTCCAGAAATCGGCGGCGAAAACTAGGAACGTAGCGGCGCCGATCAGCAACGAAGAACCAGTAAGGAAAGACAGAAAGTCGGGCGGGGCCGACTATATAATACCCTACACCTCCCAAACAATGCTAAAATGTACATCGCGATAAGAATTTTGCAGTGTTCATACATGTAATAAGAAAACTCTCTCTGCCGAATTTCGTACTGATCGGATATAAACACGGCTTCTGCAGCGGCTAATGTCATATCGGGTGAAATATATATCTGAATTGAATTTTCCCGAATTTGGTAGTTTTCATTCATGTAATAAGAAAACTCTCTCTGCCGAATTTCGTACTTATCGGATACAAAATACGGTTTCTACAGCGCTTACATGTCAAATCGGCTGAAACATATATATGGGGGCTATATCTAAATCTTAACGGGTTTTCCTCGAATTTGGTAGAGTTCATTCACGTTATAAGAGAATTCTCTCTGTTGAATTTCGGATATAAAATACGGACTCTACAGCGCTTACATGTCAAATCGGGTGTAACATATATAAGGGGACTATATCTAAATCTGAACCGACTTTCCCCGAATTTGGTGTGTTCTTTCATGTAATAAGAAACCCCTTTCTCACGAATTTCTTACAGATCGGACATACAATACAGTTTCTACAGCGCGTACATGTTAAATCGGAGGTAACATATATATGGGGGCAATATCCAAATCTGAACCGATTTTCCTCAAATTTAGTATTGTTTCTAAGTGTATCAATGGACTTCACTCTGTCAATTTTTGTACAGGTGGGTTAAAAAATGTTGCTAATACAGTGCATATATATCAAATCGGAGATATATATGTATGGGAGCTATATGTAAATCTCAACCGATTTTAACCAAATTCAATAGGAATCGTCCTTGGGCCAAAAGAAAGATATGTGCAAAGTATCGTTGAAATCGCACTATAATTACGACCTGTACTTTGATCACAAGAATGCATGGACGGACAGACAGACAGGGCTAAATCGACTTAAAAAGTGATTCTATGTCGATCGGTATAATAAACTATGGGCCTATCTTTTGTCTTTTTGGGTGTTACAAAACAAATGCACAAAGTCATAAAACCCTGTACCACAGTGTGGTGTAGGGTATAAATAGCCATTTGGTTAAATTGTAAGGGCCGATGTTGAATGTGAACCACACCTAAACGTTAAGTTCTTTTCTGCATTTCATTTGACATTTCTCAATTTCAGACTAACTCAATTTGAACAATGGAAAGATACACAATCGAGCAACGCGTTAAATTTTTTTAACCCTTTTACGAAAATGGGCGTTAAAATCAAAATGCATTTCGTGCACTTCGTAATGTTGTTTTGATCAGCATAATCGACCAAATTTGTCCACAATCGGGAGAATTGTGCGCAAATTTCAGCAAACCGGGTCTGTAGGAGTTGTGAAACACCTGTGCACGCTCGTCCAGTTCGTTTCGTGTGGCTTATGGGCTGGCGACATCATCGGGCCATACTTCTTCGAAATGAGGCCGGTCAGGCAGTTACTGTGAATGGTGTTCGCTATCGTGAGATGATAACGAACATTTTATGGCCCGAATTAGAAGGTATGGATGTGGACAATATGTGGTTTCAAAAATACGGTGCCACTTGTCACACAGCTAACGAAACAATGGCTCTTTTGCGCAACAAATTCAATGACCGTGTTATCTCACGTCGTGGGGATGTCAATTGTCCGCCAAGATCATATGATTTGACACCGTTGGACTTCTTTCTTTGAGGTTATTTGAAAGAAAAGGTGTACGTCGATAAGCCAGCAACAATTCAAGAGCTAAAGGATGAGATAATTCGGCACATTAACGGCATAGAACCTCAATTATGCCTCAGCGTCATCGAAAATTTGGACCATCGGATGGAGGTGTGTCGCCGAGGTCGCGGCGGCCATTTGGCCGACATTTTGCTCCATACATAATTGAACCATACCAATATTGACAATAATTTCCCAAATAATTTGTGTTTTATTCAAAATCAACATCGGCCCTGAATATTAAACCACTCTTTATTTAATCAATATTTTTTGATACACAATATTTCACAGTTCACAGTTTCTGTTCCGTTCAGTTTCTGTTTTATGCCATAACGCTCCCAACTGAAACGAAAACGAATCAGCAACGAGACGGTGACGGACAACAACGTTTTACAATTTTTGTTTTCGGCGCCGATTAAGGTGTATGCGGAATCGAGGCTTAAGAAGACTATTGCACTAGGAACGATTAAGTGCAATATAAAGTATAAATTCTTAAATTTCAGACAGATCCATTGAAAAATGTGTTGTCTAGAGTGTAAAAATGGACCGGGGAACATCGGGGAACATTTTTACTAGGGTCTATAATATATAATATTGAGTATCAATTCTTAAATTTCAGCCAGATCAATTGAAGACTCCATACTGTAGAGCGTCAATAAGTGAAATAGGTGGGGACCTTTATATGGGCGATATACCAAACCAAGGACCGATCTGCCCTTTTTTTACTAGGGACGATGAGGTACAATATAAAGAGTAAATTCTTAAATTTAATCCAGATCCATTGACAATTGTGTTCTCTAGAGTGTCAAAAAGTGACATAGATGTAGACCTTTATATGGGGGCCATATGAAAACATGGACCGATATGCCCCATTATCAATAGAGATCGTCCCCAGTCTAAGCAATGCCTCTGTACTAATTTTCGTAAAGATAGCTTCATATTTGTGACCTGCACTGTGATCACAAGAATACATGGACAGACATGGCTAATTCGACTCAAAAAGTGATTCTATGCCGATCGGTATAAGAAACCATCGGTCTATCTCTTTGTTTTTTAGGCGTTACAAAGAAATGCACAAAGTTGTAATACCCTGTGCCACAGTGTGGGGTCGTGTCTATGAATAAATTTTGAACATTTGTATATTTCAAGCACAATATATTTGGAACAATACAGACGCGTTTTTTAGGTTACTCCTTTGATGTGTTCCACTTTTGGCCCGCCACAACTGATATGACCCTCGTTTACAATATTGCGGGTTTACTTTATTAAGCTTATGATACAATATAGTCCAAATAATAAATACGGTACCATAAATTATTTTTTTAACATTTTTATCGTGTTTAGGATACCATATTACACCAGAAAATGTTATGCACAGCCCCTCTACAAAAATATTGTAAACAAATTTTGTACATTTCTAATTTTAAGTAACATTTGTTAAAATTGCACCTACAACATTCCCAATTCAAAAATATCTATAAACATCCGCATGATTGTGTATCTATTCGCATCCTTAAAATCCTTTAAATATTTAAAGTTAAAAATGTGAACGATTATATGAGAATACCAGAAAAATGGCAGGTGTTTTCGGTATAGAAAACAAATACAAAACCATTTAGAAACATTCTGCTGCAGCAAAAACATGCTACATGCCAGCAAAAAACAGACAAGACGTCGAACACTCTTCTGCCACTACATCCCCACCCCAAAAAGAAACCCATGGCCACTCACTCACTTGGGGATCCACTCACCAGAAAGCTGGCGGAATTATATTTTTGGTCAGGAAATGTTGTGGGAAGGGGTAGCAGAGCAAATCCCAACGCACTACATAGAAAAATATCCTCTTTACATCGATCGATAAATTTCTGTATATACTCAAAGGGCATGTTACGAGTATAGACAAAATAATTTACTAACACACATATGTATGTTGGTATATGTGCAGGATAATGTCCTTATCATTTGTGTGGGTGACGTGCGTTGGAGCAAACCAACCAACATTTGGAGATTTTTGATATTTATTTCGCCCAATCTGAAAAATGGACTAAATCCATTTAAAAATTATAATAAGTTAAGTATAATAAATTAATAAAATTTCATCGGAGCTGAACTAAGACCTCTCTGTCACATAAATATAATAGGAGTTTTTCCATTTGAGTGGGAGGGAAATGTTTATGCAGAGCAAACACCAGTAAGGAAAGTCTAAAATCGGACGGTGCCGACGATATGATACCCTACACCACTCTAATAAGATTGGATAACAATGAAATATCCAATGTATACTTCAGCTAAAATTTGTATACACAATTTACATTTGGCACGTCTCTGCCTCTGTAGCCAAATCGGACGAAACATATATATAAAGATATGCAACTAAATAAATTTGAACCGATTTTTTTGCAAATTCAGCAATATTGGTCCACAGATCAATAAACTCTACCATGGTCAATTTCAAAACAATTGAATGTAAAATACAGCTTCTATAGAAGTAAAGGGTCAAATCGGACGAAACATATATATGGGGAGCTATAATTAAATCTGAACCGATTTTTTTCAAATTCGGCAATGTTGGTCAACGAATCAAGAAACTTTGCTATGCTAAATTTCACATCTTCTATATGGCTAAAGAGCTAAATCGGACAAGACATATATGTGGGGTCTATATCTAAATCCGAACCGATTTTTTCAAATTTGGCAATGTTGATCCACACATCAAGAAACTTTGCCATGCTAAATTTCAAAACATTTGGATGTCAAATAGAGGGCCTAAAGGGCCAAATGAGACGAAACATATATATGGGAGCTATATCATAATCTGAACAGATTTTCTTCAAATTCGTTAATCATCTTTCCAGGTAAGAAAGACTCGTATCTGCACATTTCAGCGTGATCGGAGTGAAATTGCGACCTGTACTCAACGGACAACTTTGGTTGGACAGACGAACGGACGGACAGACATGGTTGAATCGACTCAGCTAGTGATTCTGAGTCGATTGGTATACATTAAGGTGGGTCTAGCTGTAGTATTTCTGGGTGGTACAAACATCTGCCATGAAACAAACATATAATACCTTGGATCACAGTGTGGTGTAGGGTATACAAATTTCCACAAGATGTATTTCGTAAAAAATGGTGTAATGTGGAGAAGCGATGCAAAACTATTAATAAAAATGTTTGAAAAGTTTCCTTTAAAATGAATATAAATATGTTATAGTACTTATACTTTCTTTTTACATTTCCATTGTATCTCCAAAATACTACATACGAGTATGTATACTTTTTCGGAATATAATTCAAAATTTGCCCGTATTTTGAAAATATATACTGATATGGCCATAACTTTTGTCTCATATGGCACACATTTTTTTACATCGTATGCTAAAGTTTCATTTAATTCACCATTCAATTCATAAAAGTTGTGGTGATGAATATCGGTTTATATTCTGCACTGATATTAACAAAATGCCAGGACAGATTCAGGAAAAAAATGTATTTGCAAAAGCAGATAGAATTGTAAAACGTCATAAAATATTTTAAAATTGCCAAATTTCAATGAAATATTTTGTAGTATGTAGGTCTTGACATCACAAATCTAAGAGCATTATATTTCCAAAATTCAATCGCACATTTCCCGAAATAATTTCGAAAATCCCCAAAAATTGGATTTTTGCCCTACTGCTTATATTATACTAAAAGACAGCTATCAACTGCAAAGATTTTTGTTTAAGTACAAATAAGTTTACTTAGAATTGTCCTTTAATTTCTTTAGTAATGACCTAATTTTCGTACCAGCACTCGTTAAAATCTGTGTGCTCCCAATTACTCCTCCCTTGTAATTGCAATTGTAAGATTTTACCTTTTGCGCCGACGCTGCAACCTTTCTCCATCTTAGCTTAATTTTAATGTTTCGTTATCTAAACGTAGCTCGGTTAACATCTCGCTGTACCTCTTTGTCCAAAAGGTAAACTAAAAGGTAAAACCCCAATAAAACCAATTGGGACTTGGTCATTTTATTACACTATGCAACAAAATTTTTGTCGAAGTGCTGTGCATAACCTAAACACGAAAAAAATATTAAAAAAAACAAGTAAGAAATTTCAGTTGGGTAACACAAAGGTATACATACATACCCTCACTTTGTGAGCACTTTGTATATGTACTAATAAATATTATGAGCTTTTTAATGTGATATGTCTTGGTTCTTTTTGTATGGGAGGTACTAAAACGGGTGTGGTGATAACTCCACTTTTTACAGGACTGCAGGAATTTTAAAAGCTTTACACTGTCCAAAGGTTTTGAGTATTTATGTATATGCAATGGTATTCGCGATATAAGCTGTAAACGTTTTGTATAAAATGGTACGTTTGTGTGGGAGGTACCAAAAGGTGCGTGATAATAACGTCAATTTCGACGGAATGTAGGTGCTATAGAAACAATAAACTATAAAAAATTTTAAGTATTTATATGCACTAGTACAAAAGTTATAAGTTGTTACATTTTCGTACCAAATGGTTCCTTTGTGTGGGAGATACAAAAAGAGTCAGGGCAATAACGCCCATTTTTCACTGAACTGTAGGTACGTAGGTGTACCTATAGCG
The DNA here is from genome assembly GCA_963930755.1 of Eudasyphora cyanicolor. Classification (NCBI taxonomy): domain Eukaryota; kingdom Metazoa; phylum Arthropoda; class Insecta; order Diptera; family Muscidae; genus Eudasyphora; species Eudasyphora cyanicolor. Next base: position 214,898,428 of record OZ005736.1, read on the forward strand.
GTGTATTTGTATACCCACACTTTAGTGATACGTGGGTATATATCATTTGCTACGGTCAAAAGTGTAACACATCGAAGGAGTGATTTAAGACCCTAAGTATGTTCGGCGGATATTCGTTTTGGGTCATTTTAAGTCGAATGATAAATGTCCGTCCGTCTGTCTGTCTGCTGGCTGGTGCGCACGATAACTCTCGAAAGGAGTAACAGATTGACTTCAGATTTGGTATGTGGTAATATTTTTTCAATCTCTGGTTCTAGCACCTCCCCCACAAAGGGTTAAAATGTTGTGAAATATTGATTCTTTAATAACTGATATACTACTTATTAGAATCTTCTGAAATTCCACACACAGTATTAGTTTATTAGTCGATATCAACTCATGAAAAATGGGCAAAGTTGCCGTGCACCTTTTGGTGCGTCCCACACAAATGGACCATTTTGCGCCAAAAGTTAACTGCTTACAACAATAATATCACTTCATGCAAATACTTGCAATTTTGTACAGTGTAATGCTTTTATAGATCTATAGTCCAGTGAAAAGTGAGCGTAATTGCCACGCCCCCTTTTGGGACCTCCCACACAAATGTACTATTTTGCACCAAAAGTTAACAGCTTATAACTAGAATACCTGTGCATACAATGATTTGAAATTCTGTACACTGTAATGGTTTTGTAGTACCTACAATCCAGTGAAAAATGGGCGAAGTCGCCACGCCCCCTTTGGTACCTCCCACACAAATGGACCATTTTGCCCCAAATTTAACAGCTTATAACTTTAATACTAGTGCATAAAAATAATTGCAATTTTGTACAGTGTAATGCTTTTATAGTGCCTACAGTACAGTGAAAAACGGGGGTTATTGCCTCGCCCCTCTTGGTACAAATGTACCATTTTATACAAAAAGTTAAGAGCTTATAGCGTGAGTACCAATGCACGAAAATGCAACAAAATTTTGCACAGTGTAATATTTTTAAATTGTATATAGCTCTATGAAAATTGGGCGCTATCAACACGCACCTTTTGGTACCTCCCACACAAAATGGCCAAATCATACCAAAATTGAATAGATCATAACTTTAATATACAAGTGCAGATAATAGCGAAAAACAGCAGTATTTGTTAAACCCCCTGTGGTACCTCCCATACAAATTGACAGATTAATTCGTATAATATTTCATATTACAGTACTCACAAAGTGAGGGTATACCTTAGTCGGTTTACCCGACTGAAACTTGCTTACTTGTTTCTTGATATTTAGTTTTAATTTTTATTAGAATATTTTTTTTTCAAGTGGTTGTCTGTTATTTGGCCCTAAAAAAATAAAAAATTTGTTCAACTCAGTCCAAAGTTAGAGCATTTAAAAAAATACTAAAATGTTCATGCGGCAATAACAATTTTTTTCAATATTTGTTTTTTTTAAAAATGCTGAAAAATGTCATCTAGTGTCGGAGAGAAGAGCCAAAATTTGTGTGATATCTTCATATGGAATTACTCCATACATATACTTTTTTATTTTCAAACCAAATAAAAATTATAAAAAAAAATATTTTAAATAAATCAGTAAATTTGTTGTGTAAAAAATCATCCGTAAACAGTAAAAGTTCTTCAACCTTTTTCAGATATTTAAGGCACAAACAAAGGTTCAATGTACTTTGACTTGACGCACACAGATCCTTAAATATCCTGAACGACTTTCATATGTATTTACGTAGTAAATTTAAGTGTTTGTTATAATGTTATTACATGATATTCTTGTTTCATTCGTCGGTATATTCTCGCCATGAGTTCATGATGGCTTCGTGGGCTGTTCAGGTTGTTGGCCTCCAGTCTGTCTGCCTATCGGTCGGTTGGTTCGTCTAACATGTCAATTGCCTTTGGTTTTGAACTTTTGTGGCTGCCTCGTTGTGTGCCTGGTTTTGCAATTTTTCCACAAATTTCGATTTACTCAGAAAATTGTGCGTAAGTTTTTTCCCAGCACCTCTTCCTTCGCCTTCACCGCCAGACATTGCCCCACAAGTATCCTGGCAGCTAGAATGGTTGTGGGTTTTGCTAGTGCGTGTGCGTCCAAGGACTTGGGATGAGATTAGGTGGATCATAATATTCATTCATTTATTTTCCATTTTTTTGTGGGTAAGTTTTCATGATTTTACTCGAGTATTTCATGAAAAGCGTACATTTACCTTTTATCCTTTGGTTGGATTGTGTGTGCGTGTAGATGTTAGATATATCTGTGTGTGTGTGTGTGGGTATTCCGAATTTCCGTTTTTGCCTTTCATGATTGCGCTTTAATATTATTTTTGGGCTTTAGTTCAATGAACTGAATTTTATATGGAAAGGAAGTGAATACATTCTCTTTAACGTAATTTTTTTTGTATATAGATCTAATTTACGAAAAATTCGAGCATATTAATCCAACTAGATTTTTTTGCTTTAAATGCTAATAATTTTATTTAAAAAATCACAGTCTTTTATATGTTGAATTAAAAAAAAATGTGGTTGTAGTTTTTAACAAGTAAGAAAGTTTCAGTCGGGTAAACCGACTAAGGTATACCCTCACTTTGTGAGTAATGTAATATTGAATATTACTCGAATTATTCTGTCAATTTGTGTGGGAGGTACCAGAAGGGGTTTATCAAATACACCTTTTTTTGCTGAACATTAGATACTTTAGATTCATTGCACTGTGCCGACTTATAAGCATTTATGTGCACTGGTATAAACGTTATGAGACATTAAATTGTGGTATGATTTGGGCATTTTGTGTGGGAGGTACAAAGAGGGGCGTGGCAATAACGCCCATTTTTCACAGGGCTATAGACACTATAAAAACATTACACTGTACAAAATTTCAAGTATTTCTATACACTGGTTTTAATGTTATAAGCTGTTAACTTTTGGTGCAAAAAGGTACCTTTGTGTGGGAGGTACCAAAAGGGGCGTGACAACAACACCCATTTTTCCCTGGACTGTTGGCAATATAAAAGCATAATACTGTGCAAAATTTCAAGTATTTTTATACACTGTTATTCATGTTATAAGCTGTTAACTTTTGTTGCAAAATGGTGCATTTGTGTGGGAGGTACCAAAAAGGACGTGGCGACTTCGCCCATTTTTCTCGAGTTGATAACGACTAATAAGCTAATACTATGTGTGGAATTTCAAAAGATTCGAATAAGTAGTATAGCAGTTATTAAAGAATCAATATTTCACAACATTTTCACCCTTTGTGGGGGAGGTACTAGAAGGAGTGGACCGATATGGCCCATCTTCGAACTTAGCCGGAGATAGAAAAAAATATTACCACATACCAAATTTTAGGTCAATCGGTTACTCCTTTCGAGAGTTATCATGCGCACCAGCCAGCAGACACACAGACAGACAGACAGACAGACGGACGGACATTGCTCATTCGACTTAAAATGACCCAAAACGGATTTCCTCCGAACATACTTGGGGTCTTAGGTCACTCCTTCGACGTGTTACACTTTTTTCCGTAGCAAATGATATATACCCTCGTCACACTAAAGTGAGGGTATAAATATTACACAGAGAAATGTCAATATTTGTGATATGTTTAAAATTGGAATACAATATTATTGGGGGACATATTTTTAACAATTATATAATTCGGTAGAAATATATGAAAATCAAAATGTACATGGATTGCATATATTAATATAGTACAACAAATTATATTTGCAGACTAAATTTCTCAAATAAAATATATGTACGTTAACACACAAACAAAATTATTGTTTCAGAATATCTCCAGATATATATTCAAAACTTTGCTGATCTTTTCGAACTTCGAATTTCAGTTTTATGTTTTTCTTGATTTCGAGTGGTATATGTTGCATTAACTTCTGTTTTTAGGCTCTATATTTTAATTTGTAAATATTCCAAGTCATCATTTGTTATCATTCCATCAAGTATTTATCCTTATGTACGCGTTGAAAAAATATCGCTTCTGTAATATATTGTCCCAAACATATTCTGCTTGAAACATATATATGTTTGGGGTATACTTCAAATATATAATATTTGGCACACACATTTCTTATGTTTGTGAGGGTGATGTTCAAAGAAATATTTGTTTAAATCGTAATATTTATACCCTCACTTTAGTGATACGAGGGTATATATCATTTGCTACGGGCCAAAAGTGTAACACATCGAAGGAGTGATCTAAGACCCTAAGTATGTTCTGCGAATATTCGTTTTTTGTCATTTTAAGTCGAATGAGAAATGTCTGTCTGTCTATCTGTCTGTCTGTCTATCTGTCTATCTGTCTATCTGTCTATCTGTCTATCTGTCTATCTGTCTATCTGTCTATCTGTCTATCTGTCTATATGTCTATATGTCTATCTGTCTATCTGTCTATCTGTCTATCTGTCTATCTGTCTATCTGTCTATCTGTCTATCTGTCTATCTGTCTATCTGTCTATCTGTCTGTCTATCTGTCTGCTGGCTGGTGCGCACGATAACTCTCGAAAGTAGTTACCGATTGACTTCAAATTTGGTATACGGTAATATTTTTTTCTATCTCCGGCTAAGTTCGAAGATGGGCCATATTGGTCCACTCCTTCTTATACCTCCCATGCAAAGGGTTAACATTTATTGAAATAATGATTCTTCAATGACATATACATATACTACTTATTAGAATCTTCTGAAATTGCACACATTGTTATCACCCCGAGAAAAATGGGCCAAGTTCCCACAACCCTTTTGGTACCTTCCTCACAAATGGACTGCTTTCAACTTTAATACAAGTGCATAAAAATACGTTATAATGTTTTTGTAAGGCCTATAGTCCGGTAAAAAATGGGCATTATTGTACAGCCCCTTTTGGTAGCATCCACACAAATGGACGATTTTATACCAAAAGTTAAGGGCTTATAACCAGTGCATACAAATACTTGAAATTTTATACTGTGTAATGTTGTTATAGTGCCTACAGTCCTTTGGAAAGTGGGCGTTATCACCACGCCCCTTTTTGTACCTCCCACAGAAAATGACCAAATCATACCAAAATTGAATAACTCGTAACGTTAATATACCAGTGCACGTAAACGCTTATAAAGGGTTTTCCAACAAGAGGTGTTATTTTGGTATTCAAAGAAAATTGCCATTTTCTGAGATAAATGATCGGATGTTTATTTCATAATAAAGAACACGCTTCAGTTATAAAGGAAATTTTTTTAATAGATAAACAAATAAGTTCCACCCCACTAATAGACCACAAAGCTCTTAATGGAAATAGTCTAAGCCTTCGCTTTGCAAACAAAAAATCAAAAATAAAAACATTTTTTTTGTCAAAAATATTAAAACAAGTTTTAAATTCGAAAAACTAAAATTCACAAAAAATATTTTTGGGATTTTTTTTAATTTTTAAAAAAGATTGAAGAACAGGATATCGAAAACACTTTGGACAACATTTTCTAAATACAATAGCTAATTAGTATATGGATGGAAAAACAGGACCGTTTGGGCAAAATGTCAAAATTCAACACCCTCCAACTCGGAAAGTCCTTAACCGATCTCTTGAAATTTTGTGTCATAACTACCATCCGGTAGGACTAAGCTTGGTGCATGTATCATCCAGATCAGAAGACATCGGTTTTAAAAATGCACTCACTCGGCATGAAATCTCCCATATGTATATTTCTCAGTAATCTTCTCAGATTAAAATACATCCAAGTGAAATTTAAAATAATAAATAGCCCATTCTTGAACAATAAATGATTTTTTTTTAAATTGATTATTCAAGTATCAATATCTTTCGAAAGACCAGGCGAAGCCAGCTATATGATATCATACACCACCTTTTTACAGCAGAATAAGCTCAGATATAGTAAATATAAATATGCAATATAAATAATAATTATAAAACTAAATTTTAACTGAATTTGTTCAAATTCGACAATATCCGTTTTGCATAAATAAACTCTACCCTACATGATTGAATGTGGAATACAGCTTCCACGCTACAAGGCCAAATCTAAAGAAACATTTATTTCTGGGGGCAACCCGATCTGAACCCGATTTTGACCAATTGCAATAGGTTTCCTCCCTGTTGTGAAAGAGTTCTTATTGCCAAATTTCAGCGGGATCGGAGTGAAATTTTGACCTGTAACTTAAGATGGACAGACAGACGGACTGCTAGTGATTCTGAGTCGAACAATATATTTTAAGTTGTGTCTATATGTAGTATTTGTTACAAATCTGCCAAAAAAAAAACAAGTTATAACCCCCTGTACCATAGTGTGGTGTAGAGAACAATAACTAACGAACAAAGTGGATGCCTGAAGCGAACAAAATTTTCAAAAATTGCGGTATACGGGTTTTAAAACAGAGGCAGTGATTGTTGAAAACTTTATCATGATTCCATTTTGAAAGAATTGTCATATTAGTTGCAAGTCAAGCGCCGATAAATAAATAAAACAATTTTGTATAATTACTGGTATTTAATACCTGTTTTTTTTGTGGTTTTTTAACAAAACTATATATTATTTTCAATAAAATGAATTCACGTCTTAGTAGAAATATAGTTTCAGAAATTTATGTTATTTCACTGCCGGAGCTGGAGTTGAAGTCGAACCATTTTAAAATCCGACTCCGGTAGTCGGAGTCGACTAGTTTTGGCTCAACTCCGCAGCCCTGGTTACAGAGTCCCAGTCCACAAGGACTTACCTGTTTTGACTTATTGCCTTAGAAATCAGAAATATCAACCGATTGCGTTGAAATTTGGCAATTTGTATTTAATTCTATCCATAACCAGTTACAGAAGTAATGGAGCTCGGCTATAAGGGCCTCAACATATAACAACTTTTGGCGTTTTAACCACCACGAGTAATAGATGTCATTGGCCTATATTTCAAATATCATCCGATTGGGCTGACATTTTTCCACATCCATTGTGTCTTCCTAAAGCCATTTCAAGGATCACATGTTCCCATATTTTGATAAATAGTGTGATCCAAGTAGAGAAAGGCTTACGCCTGAACAACGTTTACAAATCGTTCAACTTTATTACGAAAATTCACGTTCTGTGAGGAATGTGTTTCGTGCACTTCTCTCAACTTATGGTCAATATAATCGAGCCATCGAAAATTGGACTCAACGGAGGGACCAAAAAAAGGCTATTGAAAAAAGTATCTCTACTTGGATCACCCTATATCTCCACACAAAATTATCACACGATTTGACTTCTTGGAGCCAATTAAACCAAAAATGCCTACCAATCGACAGTAACCCAGCAGTTGTCTTGAAATGAGGTGTGAATGCTTTTGACAGTACATTGGGTAACCCAACATAAATTGGGAGAAACAGTGGGCGTGATTTCGCTCATACGACCCCATCTATGAAAACAATATGTATATCTAGAAAACTATTGCAACAAGAGCCTTGAAATTTTTTGTGAATGCATTGGCAAAATGTACGTGGCAAAAACCGGAGACAAGGGATAATTGGATGTGACCCTACCCATACGACCCCTAGTATCAAAAACGGAATATCTGGAAAACCATTGCAACACGCGTCCTCGAGTGTTGTACGAGTGTATTTGACTGCAATATGCATAAACCAAGAAATAATGAGCGATATTGTACAATGAGACGTGACCCTGTCCATATGACTCGATTATTTAAATCGAAATATCTGCAACAATTTTCACCAATTGTTTTCAAATTTGGGATGGGTGTAATTGACAGAAATATTGTACACCCCGTTAAAAATAAACTGGCGATAGTAGATCAGTGGTGGTGGTTCCGCTTATATTAGAAAACACTTTTTAATCGATCTTTCTGAAATTTAAGCTTTTATATTTGATATTGTATTAAATCGACCCTAGTGAAAATTGGGCATGTCGGCATGTTTTTACCCCAATACTGGGGTTTAGTCAATTTCGAAATTTTCTTACATTTTAAATTTAAAAAAAAAATCAAGAAATGCTTTAAGCGATACAAACGATTTCCATTTAATTTAAGGTTTTTGTAAAAGTAAAATATTTATTAAACGTGAGACTCTTATTATGCAATAAAGACTTTTTTTTGTGAGACTTTATTTTCGAAAACTATTTTTTGTCCAACCTTTTTAAATTTATCAACGGCAACCCTGATTGTTTGGAAAATAATGGTGGAGGCAACGACCGACTTTCGCCTTTCCTTACTAGTTTATAATAATTTTCTCCCATGAGATTTTTACTACTATAGCATCGAATGCGATCAATGGTGGAGGGTATACAAGATTAGGCCCTGCCGAACTTGCCGGCGCGTTTAGGTGTTGTACTATTTGATAAGGTTCTTTCCATAATACTAGATATTTTTTGCAAAATGTTACTCATCCTCTAAAGATGATTGGAAATGTCAAGCATTTCATGAAGGATAAAGGAAAAAATTGTCATTCTTAAAAAATCTTTAAAATTACCATAAATCGGCTCTTTTGGCAAAACTGGTACTTCGGTACAAATGAGGGAGGAATAATTTCGCCATTTAAATTTTTTTCGATTTTCCCGATTTTATGGTTAAATACATATGTATGGATATGTAAGGCATAGCGTGGATGCGTCCGCTATATACGGGTTTTCCAAAAAGAGTGATATGATTTCTTTGAAAAAAAACACACTTTTTGTTAAGGAAAATCAAAAGTTTGTTATCTAATGTGAAGTACAAACGATACTATTAAGTTCTAAATAAAACGTCATTTAAATGGCCTCCACGACTTCTTCTGCAGGAACGAATTCGATGAACCTTTTCCCACTCAATCAAGTCGTATGTGATAAATGGCACGTTCAATATTGACTTGTAAAGCTTGAAGGAGTCTGGTTTTTTTTCTAAAGACCAATGACTTCAAAAAACCCCACAAGAAATAGTCTAATGGTGTTAAATCATAACTTCTTTGGGGCCATTCAATATCACAATTTCTTGAAATAATCGAATCTCCAAACTTTTCTCGCAACAATTTAATTGTTCCATTTGCTGTGTGGCACGAAGCCACAATCGGTCAATGGAAAAAAGATAGGTCTTAACGAGAGCTAAAATATTGCTCATGGATGTCAAGGTCGTAGGCCGACTGGAAGTGTTTATTTTTAGGATTTAAAAAAAATGGACTTTGCATCATCTTCAAATGAAATTTTGAAAAAATACGATCGCGATGCTTCAGAAGACGTTTATATGATCGTCACAGGTGACGAATCTTTGATCTATGCGTATGAGCCCGAAACAAAACAGCAATCGACCGTGTGGGTCTTCGAAGACGACCCAAATCCAACGAAAGTGGTTCGTGGAAGAAGCACTTCGAAGCAAATGGTCGCCTGTTTTTTCGGCAAAACTGGTCATGTTCCGCTTGAGCAACGTAGGACGGTTAATTCTGAGTGGTACACCACAATTTGTTTGCCTGAAGTCTTCGGAGAAATTGGAAAAACGAACAAGAGAAGACGAATCATTGTGCACTATGACAATGCGAGCTTTCACACATCGGCTCAAACCAGCACCATTTTGACCGGCCAAAACGTCGAATTGATGGGTCATCCGCCGTACAGCCCTGACTTGGCACCCAATACTTATTTTTATTCCCGCACATCAAGAAAAAATGCTTGGTCAACTATTTTCGTCGCCTGAAGATCCTGTTGAAGCGTTCAAAAACCATATTTTGGAGGTGTCTCAATCGGAGTGGAAAAAGTGCTTCGACAATTGGTTTGAGCGCATGCAAAAGTGTATAAATCATGCTGGAGAATACTTTGAAAAACAATAAAACCATTTTGGATGATAAATATTAGCATTTTAATTATTAGGCCAGAAATATATATAGCAGCCCTTGTAAAAAGAAAAATTAATACAAAGGAATCAATGACAGACATTTCGACATTACTCAAATACAACGATAATAAATGGAAGAATTGTGGTGACCTTAAGGTGTGTGATTTAAATTTCTTTGTATATATAGTATAGACCATCGTAAACAACTGTAAATTAATCGATAAATGGAAGATCTGTGGAGATCTTAAGGTGTGTGATTTAAATTTCTTTGTATACCTACATATGTAGTATAGGCCATCGTAAACAACTGTAAATTAATCATTGGTTTGTTGACTGGTATGCAAGGAGGTTCACAAAATATTATTGTTTCCTTTGTCTATGGGATAGTCGCGCTACTTGTCATCATTACGTCAGAACAGAGTGGCCAAAATGAACTGAGTATTCACCAGGAAAACAAAACATTTCAAATAAACCATTAACTGATCCTAATGACGTTCTTCTTCCGCCGCTGCACATAAAAGTGAGCCTTTTTAAGAACTTTGTCAAAGCTCTGCACAAAGATGGTGCAGTATTTAAATATTCGTTAGTGGTTTTTCCTTAAATTTCATATGCTAAAATCAAAGAAGGCATATTTGTTGGCCCTCAAATCAAGAAGCTATTGAATGATGAACATTTTTCACAATGTTTATTGGACAAAGAATATGCAGCCTGGAAATCTTTTAAGAGCATCGTGAACAGTTTTCTTGGAAACAATGAGAGTGCAAACTACAGACAAATTGTTGCTCAAAATGAATTTTCTTCATTTAGCATTTAGATTTTTCCTCAAAACCTAGGTGCGGTGAGCGGCGAACAAGGGGAGCGTGCTCACCAAAATTTAATGAAAATTGAAAGAAATTATCAAGGATTTTGGGACAAAAGCATGCTGGGAGACTATTGCTGGACTCTAATATGTGAAATCAAACCATCAAAATACAAACGACGTTTAAATAACGCCATTCACTTTTGAAAATGCATTGATTTTTAAATAAACTAATGATAATTTTCTGTAAAAAAACGAATAAAAACATTTTTTGGTATCTCGAAAACCTGACGAGGTAGAGAAAAACCAACAACAGTTTCGAATTCAGTCCACCAAATTACCCTAGGATAGATATTTGCTTGCTCCAGTCCAAAACCTTGTTGACTAGTGTATTCAATGGCTGCACTGAAAGAGGCGTGAAAGTGCAACAACAATTCACCAATCCACCACTCCAATAAAAGCAGAGCGAAAATAAACTTACCAAACGCATTGCATTATTGCATGAACTAATAAACAACATTCATTATCGCAACAACAACAGCTATAACATACACCATTCAAAACAAAGGGGAAACAAGGCATTATTTATTGCCCGAACCACGCACCATTGACATTCTCACGTTCACACATTCATTCCTCACCAAACCAACCGGCAGACGCTCTCTCAACAAAACGCTGCCCTGCGTTGTTGTTGACACTCGACCAGAGTATATTTTTAGACGGCCACCACTGTGTTTTGCAATTAGAAATACATATATTTTTTTGAAAAATCCAATAAGAAAATATTATAAACGATAGGTTTCAATGAAAGAAAAAGAGAGAGTGAGAGAGGCGTACAGAATGGCAGTACAAATGAGCTTTTTTATTTTACGTCCTCTATTAATACAACACTTTGTGGTACTCACTGCTTTTATTGTTGTTTAGACAAACTTGGCGTATAAGCAGTCGTGGCCGAGTGGTTAAGGCGTCTGACTCGAAATCAGATTCCCTCTGGGAGCGTAGGTTCGAATCCTACCGGCTGCGAAAGTAGTTTCTTTTTTGTTTATAAAAAATTGGCCTTTTTAAAAAAGTAGCCTATTTAGTGTCTGTCCGAAAATGAGCCGTTAGGGTGCTTTCAAACCCAGCAAAATTATTAAGCTCCCAAATTATTTTCAATGTTCCTAAAGGGCCAATTACTTTAGCGAAAGCGAATATTGAAATATATTTCTTGCGAATGCGAATAGTGAAATATGGATTTCTGCGAAAGCGAATACGAATACTAGTTTGACCCTTTAGTACCAACAAAATTAAGGAACTGAATTGATACTTTTTCAAGATATTCAAGTACAGGGTGGCTGATGAAAGCTGCTACCAAAAAAAATTCAATAACTTTTTTCTATTTAATGAATCTGGTTAATTTTTTTTTATTTTGCAGATTGATTTTTAGATTTAACAAAAATGGATAACAGGGACACTGAAACAAGAATTTGGATTGTCCGCCGCTATTACGCACTGAAGTCCGTAGTTTCGGTTCAAAGAGAGTATAGGGGCACGTTTGGCGGCAATCCTCCGATTTTTTCGAGCATGGGACAGTCAACAGAAGACCTTACCATCGAAACCCTTCAGTTCGGACGGAGGAAACAATCGCTGATGTAGATGATGCCATACAAAACAATCCAAGAGTTTCGACAAGAACCTTATCTGCTCAAATGGGTATAAGCAGACAGTCATTGCAGTCAATTATGCACACAGATTTGGAGTTATTCCCATATAAAATTCAAATGACCAACAAAGTGAACTCAGCAGACATCCCGATTCGCTTGGAATTTTGCCAGAAGATGCTTCAAATGGTGGAAGAGGACGGAAACATGTTGAACTGTCTGTTCATGTCTGACGAGGCCCATTTCGATTTAAACGGCAACATAAACAAAATTTCTATAACAAAGATAAACAATTAAAAAATTGCGTTTATTGTGTAGGTAAGGGAAGTTAAGTTCCGTAGTTTTTTATTCGAATATTATTACTAAATATAAATATGTACTTTAAATATAAATATGTACGAGATCACTAAAACTTTTTATAATAAAATAGAGTTAAAAATGTAATCTTCGATTTTTTGAAAGAAATATATCAATTATTTCATCGATTTTAACTTCATCTTTGTATAAAGACATCAAAGCCAGATAAGATATTCGTAGCCTTTCTCCCTCCATTCTGTTCCGGAGATAACACAAACTGAAATACCATATAATGCATTAGATGGCTTATCATTCTTCTGCTTCCAATAATCAATCCATATACTTATTTCAGCTAATTTCTGGCTAGCACCAATCAAAAAATCGTTAAACATGCACTTTTCTTATTTTTAGTTGTTATTACTTTTACTGTTTTGTTTTGAAGAGAAGTGGCAGAGGTTTTCATTGGCATTAATAGCTTCAAAATATGTGAAGCGAATTAGAAGATATAACACTTTTAACAAATGGAAGCGAATACTGAAATATATTTTTGCTAAAGCGAATAATCCAAAGATGGTTTTTCGAATGCGAAAGCGAATGTTAAAATGATGCGAATAATTCGCGTTCGCATATGCGAATGCGAATATTCGTTACATCCCTGGTATATACTATTGCCAGATCGGACAACGTTACCAACACTGTTAAAGTGCTGCAAATGTACGGACAATGACAGATTGCTAGGTAGAGGTGAATTGACAGTTCAGACGATTGCAAGAAAACCTTACAATTTTATATATTTACAATATATTTTATAAATATTTTTTACAGGATTGCCAATAAAAATATTTTATAGACAGTGTTGCAATAAAATGTTTTTCTGACAATGGCGCTGTTGTCACATGCATATTTTTTCGCATATCTAAATAAAATTCGCATAAATATAATTATCTCACAATGACTTTTCTGCCAACGTTGCAAGACAAAAATGGTATGTTCACATGGTGGTACGTTCACAGGGTTGCATTTTTCTGACAATATTGTCCGATCTGGCAATTGTCTGTACATAGGTTGAAGGCAACTCAGCTGTTTTCATGTACCATGTTACTGTCAAACACGTTCAGCTGTTTTCATGTAGCATGTTACTGTCAAACACGTTCAGTTTGGTCTATATTTTAACCATGAATCGACTTACAAACGAACAATTCGTGCAGATCATTGAATTTTATTTATTTTTATTGAATTTAGAGTTCGGTGAACAATATATTTTACATTTGGGGTCAGGGTTGCTAGAACTGGGGTTTTGACCGCAATACAAGGGTTTAGTCAATGCAAATTGGGATAAACAAATTTTGTTGGGGTTTCTTGGTGTTAATTTGATGCAATATAAAGATTGTCTTAATTTTGTATGATATTTATCTAAAAATGAGCTCGAGGTCTATCTATTATGGATTTTATGTGTTTTTTTTATTATTTTCATTTATTATTTCGTCTTTCGTCGAAAGACATCATCAGGATCAGAAAATATAACTACGAAAAGCCTAAAATTGTCCGTAGAAAATGAGTATGGACTCCCTTCGTAGTTGTTTGTTGTCAGACGTATGACAACACGAAACACTTTCATTTTTTAACGAGTATTTTCTATAATGATTTTTCCAAATCTGAACTTCGTATTAAACAAGTAAGAAAGTTCAGTCGGGTAAACCGACATGAATTCCCTCACCTTGAGTCCTAAAAAAAATATTAGTAAATTTATTTATTTTTTTATTTTAATTAAATTATTATCAATTTAAATTGCATTTAATAACTTTAAAGTATGTACTGGTATTAAAGTTAAAAGCTATTGACTATTGGTACAAAATGGTTCTTTTGTGTGGGAGGTACCAAAAGGGTAATTTTTCTCTGGATTCAATAATGCCAATTTTTCTCTGGACTCTTGGTACTATAAAAGCATTACACTGTACAAAGTTTCAAGTATTTGTATTCACTGGTATTGATGTTATAAGCTGTTAACTTTTGGTGAAAATGCTCCATTTGTGTGGGAGGTACGGTAAGGGGCGTGCCAATTACGGCCACCTTTCTCTAGACTCTAGGTACTATAAAAGCATTACACTGCACAAAATTTCAAGTTTTTGTATGCACTGGTAATACAGTTATAAGCTTTTAACTTTTGGTTCAAAATAGTCCATTTGTGTGGGAGGTACCAAACGGGGCGTGAAGACTTCGCTCATTTTTCTCGAGGTTATAGTGACTAATCAACTAATACTATTTGTAGAATTTCAGAGGATTCAAATAAGTGGTATAGAAGTTATTAAATAATAAATATTTTACTAAATGTTAACCCTTTGTGGGGGAAGTACTAGAAGGAGTGGCCCATCTTCGAACTTAGCCGGAGATAGAAGAAAATATTACCACGTACCAAATTTGAAGTCAATCGGTTACTCCTTTCGAGAGTTATCGTGCGCACCAGCCAGCAGACAGACGGACGGACAGACAGACGGACGGACATTGCTCATTCGACATAAATGACCCAAAACGGATATCCGCCGAACATACTTAGGGTCTTAGGTCACTCCTTCGATGTGTTACACTTTTGGCTCGTAGCAAATGATATATACCATTCTCTCAAATGTGAGGGGATACAAATTGTACGAGACTTTGCGCTATTAGGTATAAATTGCCATCAAATGAAAATCAGAAAAAAATATATTTCAAGACCATTTACAATACATATGAGACTTGAGGAACTGATGGTGATACTGAAGTAATATAAACTTTTAAATGACTATTACTACATTGCATTATAATTATATATAGATCAGGGATGATAAATTTTATACTTTAGTACTTTTTTGGTACTTTTCTGACCCTCAAAGTACCGTGATACTCCCGCGACACATTTGATACTTTTTTTTATTAAACATGTCTGCACGAAAATAATATACTCTTTTTCAAAAAAGTGTTCGTACACATGCTCTTTCGACATGGTTCGACATAGCTCCCCCACGTCAAGAAAATGTTTGTCTCTTGTATTACAACAAAATTCAGTTTATTTTTATTGCGAATGAAATCGCGCCTTTCAAGTTTCAAAACTGAAAATATTTGCGATTCGACAAATTTTGCATTTTTAACGAAATTAAAAATCTATTATTAAAGGCACGTGGCATCAATACCAACAACTCAAATTCGTCTGGAACCATCATGTGGGGTATAATCGTATACCAAAACGTTAAGCCATTCTAACAAGGAGCGATACAGGATAAAATAAAATGTTAAGTCAATTAATTTTATATTAAAACTGTGCCGACATCAATCACTTTTTTCTACAGACGATTTTATGCAATTTAAAACAATTGTTAGTCATAATCGGCTAAAAATGCATTCTGTAGAGAGTAAAGAATTCTAATCGGAAGGTTCCTCTATATATGTAGAGTTTAATCAAAACATGGACGGAAATGCCCCATTTCCAATAGGGATCAAAATGATTTTGTATCAATTTCCGTAAATATCGGTTTATATTTGCGTATATAAGATTTTAGTAGCTTGTTATCAATAAATTGTTCATGTATTACTGGATCTTACTAATTTTTATCTCAATATTTCAAGAAGAATTTAAATAAATTTTAAAATTTGTACTTTTTGGGTCGAAAAATACTTTTTTAGAAGGATTTTTGTACCATTTGGTTACATTCAATTATCATCCCTGATATAGATTCCATGTGTAGTTATTTAAATGTTTAGAAGTTACACTAGTCCAACCGACGAATCTAAAATTTTATATAAAAAAGTAAAAGAAATATTTTAACATTGAAATATTAAATATTATTTTTAAGATCAATCATGGCTTAATTTGGCGTTTTTCGTGGTCAGTTCGTAAAGTTTGACCCTTTAGTATCAACAAATGTAAGGACCTATACTTTCTGACCTCCTCTATATTCTGACCTCCTGTCACCGCAAAAAGATACGGGAAGCGGATATCACAATTTTAACAAATACATTTTGAAAAACTAAAAATGCCAAAAAAATTCTTTCCTAGTAGAGGTATGTTTAAGGATTATTTTAATCAAAAGGGGTAATTTTTAAAATGTGTATTTTTGAATTCATTTCGATTCTGCAGTTTTTTATATGTTTGACTTATTTTCTATAAAAACAGCTTTATGTGGGGTTATGTTGGGGATTTTTTGTGATCATTTGGGAACAACAAACATTTTTTTCTGGCAACCCTGTTTAGGGTCGGTCAATTGGCCGCCTAGATCGTGCGATTTAACGCCTTAAAATTTTTTTGTGGGGCTATGTTAAGGCTCATGTCTACACGGACAAGCCCGCAACGGCTGACACACTGGAAGCCAATATTGAAGAACTTATTTGTGAGATACCCCGATATGTTGGAGAGAGAAGACCAAAATTGGATCCAGCGTATGAACCATTTGAGGCGCAGCCGCGGTCAACATTTCCATGAAATCAGCTTTAAACATTGGAATATATAGAGTCTATATTATAGACCCTTCTACAGACTCAAATAAATATTTCATATATTTCTCTAAATTTGATGTGTTTTTTAAATCAAATGCGAAAGTACTTAAAAAACACTCTTTATTACAGCTTATTTTGTTGCATAATCAAATATTAATATCAAACAACGAACACTTCGATGCAAATGGAGAACCATTGATAAACCAAAGTTATTATTGCGACAGCCAAAATCGGCGGGAGTTCTGACATTCAAAAAAAATGTTATACGTGTCCCTGCGTTTTGTTGGGTCACATCTAGGAATCAAGATGTATCGATTTGAAGTTAGTAAGTATAATATAGGGAACCACAAGCGTCAACTTCAATGGGGATGGATATTGACAATAATTGAAAATGTTCTAAATTTTGTTTCCATGCATAGATAACATATAAAAGTCTAGTATTTTCTGTGTAAGAATAGCTGTAATCTGAATCGGAATTTTTATTTTCATGCAAAATAAAGTTTTTAAAAATGCAGCATATATTCAATATGTACAACTTTGCTTCAGACACAAATGAGATATTCCGTACGGTATACTGAGATATAACCCTGTTAAAATATCGAAAAGGCGATAAAATCCACCTTGAGCAAATAAATTCGTATGGCCATTAAATTATAAATAGAGCCAACAACTAAACGAATGATGCAGAAGTTCTTATCTTTGGGGCTACTTTCACGTCCAATTCTCAGAATTAAGTCCCAAAATCATGTGTTGTACTGTTTATGACCTATATTGTAAAACTAGGGAAATTCAGAAAAATAATTTTTCATAATATTCTACATTTGTTCGAAATTTTCCTTTTTTCGTGCCAACAAAAACCGAGTTTTTGTGAATAATCAATTTTTTTCTAATTGTAAAATTCTGTATCCACGTTAAAGTGTCATTATTACATTTGTAGTTACAATTTCCCTTAATTTAAAGTGTTTCCCGGCTTTAACGTGCATATACTTCAAAGAATATGATCCAAATACTTAAGGCACCTTCCAAAAAAAATTGGAATTTTAAAAAGCAAAAAAGGTTAAGTTCGGCCGTGCCGAATCTTATATACGCTCCACCTTGGATTGCATTCAATTCTATTTCTGGAAAAATCTTTGGATATGGAGCAAATCATCGAACCATCCCTTTTGCTGAAGCAAATATTAAAAAAACGAATGCTGCAATTTTAAGCCATATTTTTGGCCACCAAATTCTTTAGCCAAACTCTTCATCTGAAAATGTGGTATATATGGCTTAAATTAACATACTTGAGGGCTACCTCTACACGGGGACTACAACAAAATATAGACTGACTAAATTTTTTGAGATGAATTCTTGCCAATGTGGTACTCGTATTTATAAGCCTATTTTGGAGCGACCTCAATAGAGTGACTATAAAAAAATATGAACCGATTTGCAAAATTTTTACTGTGATGAATTCTAGTCAAAATAGGATACAAACTGCAAATTATTCAGCAAAATAGCTATAAAAATGTGTGCGACCTCTATAGGGGAGCTATATTAAAACATTGACCGATATGGCCCATTTGCAATCCCAAACGACCTGCAACTATAAGAAGTATTTCTACCAACTTTGACCAACCTAGCTTTATTATTAAGGACTGTAGCGTGATTTAAACAGACAGAAAGACGGACATGGCTAAATCGTCTTAGAATTTCACGACGATCTTGAATATATATATATCAATATTTCAAGGTGTTGTGGAAGATATAAAAATTATATTTTTATCGTAATTTTGAAAAAGCTTACGAAGTGATGCTCTACTGATCTTCAAACGCAAATTTACCAAACTAAATATTTATGAATAAGCAAAACCTTTCAAATTACAGTAACACATATCAAATGGCATATTCTTCGATATCTCCATTCACAAAAATCTCAACAATTCAAAATCGACATGCCCTACTGTAAAAGGTCAATAGGAAAACGCGGGGATCTGAACCTGCGTATATTTTACTGGTTGTATACGGCAGTCGGCAGACCCATAATGTTGTACGACATTGTCGTTTACTTCTATTCAGACGTTTCCATACTCAACAACCAAGTAGGCATTGGTGTATTTTCTAAGGAACTTGAGCTATCCATTCCAAAAACGGCTGCCTGATCATGTAGAATTTAACAGGTAGAAATCGTAGCTATTAAAGAGGTAGCGTAACGCCTGAAAATTAATGTTTTGACCAATGTCGGTATCAAATTTTCTCTGATAGTCAGGCTGCAATGAAGTCCCTGGAAACTATATTCACCTGATATGGATGCCAGGCCACAGGGACATACCGGGGAACCGCAAGACTGATGAACTTGAAGACTGGGAACTACCTTCCACGCTCTAGAGTAAGAGAAATATGTGAGCATGCCTCTAGCGATCTGCAAGCTCTTCTTGAGAGATAGTGCCCTAACGGCAACAAATGACAGGTGGTCACTAGTCAGGAACTGCATACATTCCAGGCTGATGTGGCCCCGTCTAAACTCAAAACGCACTGTTGTCGTTGTCGAGACCGGCCGTCTCACTTATCATGCCTGTCATGACGGCACACTCTCTTTTTGGACGGTACGCAGAGAGATTGAACTTTTGCCGAAGCTGTGGATATGAAGAGGAGTAGAAACCAATATATCAACTTCTATGTATGTGCTCACTCTCTCTAGTATGCGGAATACAACCTTAGGCTCTTATTACTTTGGGAGTTAGCTAACATGGCTGATGTTGGAATCCGCCATCTTCCGCAACTAGTGGGTCCAGGGATAACTTATGTTTTCCCTTACGTCCCTGTGGTAACTCACTGGACTGCTTAGTCTAAGTGAGTCTTTTATACAGGCTGCTACTCTTAACCTAACCTAACCTTTGAAATTATTCTGTGTAAAGTAAAATGCAAATTGTCGAATCTTTGCTCAATCGCTTGATATTTGTGGGGTCTCAGCCGACAAGAAATTAAATCGTATAGGACATTTATATGGTTGGCTATATAAAATTATGGGCAAATGAGGTACATTATTCGTGTGAATTGTTCTGGGAAAAGTAAATGTTTCTAAGGCTTCAAGACAAATTCTGAACCTACAATGCCTCTTGTTGGTCTGAATGGTTGAAGTATAACCTATGACGTAAATAAATCAAATGGGTTGGTAACCTTCTACGGGGTCTTTATCGAAACATGGACTGATATGGACCATTTTCAATACCAAACAACACAATAAGAAATGTTTTTCGGAATTTAAGTCAATTAGTATTGACAGACGGACATATAGATGGACAGGTTAAACATTTAACAAAAAAATTATCTTATCGAATGCAAATTTGTTTTTAAATAAATCGTTTGCAGACTGTTTCGAGACGATTAACAATTTCGCAGTTATATGAATTAAATTCAGTGTCAAATGACTTAAAAGTTAAACATTTTTATCTTATCGAAAACAATTTTGTCTTAAAATAAATTGTTTCTGGAGTGCGAGAATTCGAGACTATTGACGATTTCGCACCTTAAAGAGAAACTTGCTAACCTTAGTAACATATTGGAGTAATAAATAATCATTATTAATACAATTTTTTGACGTAAATGGATTGTTTTTCAACACTGTTGTTGTGCAGCCGACAAAGAACTTTTTTTCTTATCGTTACATCGATGCAAGAAGCAATTCACAAGACCTATCCACTTGAATACAATGTACTATTATTGTTTGATAATGGACGATAAATTTGGGCTACCAACAAAAAAAAACAGAAATGAAAATAGTCGAAAATTGAGCATGGAGAAAACCAGGAGACCCGATATCCATGGTGAACTTGGCATTACAATTTGAGCTTTCAAGTAGCAAACAATACTCAAGTACTGTGTACATTTTTCACACAGTGCTTGGAAAAGACTATTCAAATTTAACAAAAACAAAATGTTCCGCCAAGAAATAAACTGTGTATGCAAATAGAGAATCTCCGATGAAAACAGGATACACTTGATACCACAGGGTTGCCATTAAAGTGCTTTGTGGGGGACCTATAACGAGGAAACGCTATTCAAGCAAACCTTTTGTCGAATACATCACTCAAAAAATCCATCGATTTCTACGACTTTTGATATATCTTTATTTTTGTCCATGGACATGAGACGTGTAAAAGTCGGTGGTTCGGCCTGTTGTGCGCTCCTTATTTATGATTTTTTACCCCACGGGTTACAGAAAATCGGTACTAGGCACGAATTTTCTCAGTATCTTCCAGTCATATCCTCTGAGATGAGTCAAATCTGGCAATATGTCGGAACCGAAATATCTGGATCTTGCGTGTGTGAAAGCTGGGCAGTGACACAGAAAATGTTCCATCGTTTCTATGTTTTCCCAGCACTCGTGCCTGTAAGCTTGAGTGTCGCGTTAGAACACTCATCTTACTAATCTTGATTTTGTTTAGTTTCAGAAAACTACTTGTTTTCTTCGCATTTGGGTCACCCCACAGTATCTTTGCAGTTGCTCTATTCCACACAGTTTTGAGAGCCATCACTGCACAGTGCTTCAACGCATCCTTCGTGGCTTCGAAAGGTTTCCAATTTCATAAGTTTATTACTCGAAGTTATCTGCCGTTTGAAGCCAAGCTGTTTGCTCGTTCATTTCCAATCACTGCGTTGTCCCGGTACCCAGAAAATACGCAGTTGACCATGGACTGAGTAATTATTTATCGTTCTTTTACTGGGTAACACTGTTCTGGATTTGACCTTTTCCGATGTTATTGCTTTGAACGCCATTTGGCTGTCTGTGAAGATGTTGGCATATTTAGGCTTTGTGGTATTACTGAGCCAGTTAATACACTCCGTGATTGCTCAAACTTCTGCTTGAAATATTGTGTTATGATCTGGGAGGCGGAAGTAAAGTTCGACTTCTGGTTCATCAATAAAAATTGCCTGACCCGTCCTTCCTCCTAGCCTGGGCCCATCAGTGTAGCACGTCTGTCTGGCAAGAACGAATCACAGGTAGCTGTAAGCCGCACTTCAGGAATGCGGTCGGAGATTTCTGGCGTTTGAATGTTACCAACAAGAGATTCTAAAATCTTCTGATGGTACGACTTGTGGTCTCGATTTATCCATTCACCCATCACTTGTAGACGTCTTGCTGTGAGGGCTGCCTCATACTTTATACGGATATCTATTGGTTGGATGTGCAGTATAGTCTCCAACGCTCTTGTTGGTGCGGTTCGAATTGCCCCGCTTATGCCTAGACAGCACATACGTTGCACTTTTTGCAATGGTATTACGTTGTAGTTTGTGTCCATTGATGTCCACCCCACTACAGAGGCGTAGGTTATTAATGGTCCTATCACGCTCATGTAAAGTCAGTGTGTCATATATGGACGTAGTCCCCATTTTGAACCTATAGCTGTTCTGCACAACGACCAACATTTGTGCTCCTTGGTAACTCTTTCTTCAATAAGATCTTTCCAAATCTATTTCTGATCCAAGATTACTCCCAAGTATTTTATCTTTTTAGATATGGCAATATTCTTATCCAGGAATCGAGGCACGGAAAAATGATCGATCTTCCTTTTCCTTGTAAATAGACATATGTATTTCTGTTTTGTCTGGGTTAACATTTAATCCCCTTGGTTTTGTCAAATTTTATGCTATGTTAAGTGCCTCCTCAGCTCTTCTGCATAGTTGGTTTGGATGTCTGCCCCTTAGATGTATTATAACGTCGTCTGCATAACCATTTTTTGGGGTATATGCACGAGTTAGGCATGCAGTGCAAACTCCAGCCAGATGAGTTGATACCAGACCAGGAAATAATCCAATAAGCTTTGGGTACTATAAAAGCACTACACTGTTTAAAGTATTTGTATGGACTATAATCGAAGTTATACGCCGTTAACTTTATATGCAAATTGGTCGATTTGTATTAAAGGTACCAAAAAGGGCGAGGCAATAACGCCCATTTTTCACGGGACTGTTGGTACTATAAAAGCATTACACTGTAAAAAGCTTCAAGTATTAGTAGGACTAGAAACAAAGCCGTTAACCGAACTGTAGCAAAATAGTCTATTTGTACAGGAGGCACCAAAAGGGGCGTGGCAACTTCGATCATTTTTCTCAAGGTGATAGCGATCAAGAAACTAAAACTATGTGTGGAATTTTGAATGAAGTTATTTAAACATCAATATTTTACTAAATTTTGGTCTTCTGTGGAGGAGGTGCAACTCATATTTACCCTCGTTCACAAAAGTGGGGAATAAAAACATGATTTTGTTCAAATTCTCTTACTTCTTCCAAAAGGGCTGATAGAAACTTTGTTCGTGGTATGTTGTATTGTGGCTAGGAGCTTCTGGATATTCGACACGTTTCAGTCTTATCCCACTAAGACTTTGCTTGTTTGAGGTAGTAAACGAAGATATCCCTTTTAGCAATTCCCAACGGCATTGCTACTGACGCAGATAAGCGTTAGAAAAGGTCTCTACTCTGTTTAGATCATCTGCTCTGTTTAGATCATTCGCTTCTATCTAGTCCCTTCTGACCTGGGATCCAAATTAGAACTATCTCGGTTATACGACCTAACTTATCTAGCTTCCTTTATGGCCAGTACATCTGCTTGAAATACGCTGCAGTAATTTGAGGGAGAGTGTTATGGTCGCATCTTTGGAGAATACATCTGAACCAACTCCACAACTCAATTTGGAGCTGTTCGTGTATACCTTGGTGTCGTATACCGTCAAAGGATTCCCGCTATCCCAATATTTTCTTCCAGGGAACTTGATTTCAAATTACTGTTCGAAACTCATTTTGGCAGAGCGATAGTCTGATGTGTTTTTTACTTTCTTGAGTAGTCGGTAGAGGATCCGAGCATGTCCTATCCTCCCATGTCCTGATTACATTGCTGATGGGCCACTGGACAATTGGAAATCACGCAAAGCGGCTCAAGATTCAATACAATGATCATTGCCGTAGCTGTGATCATGAAGAGGGGGAGGAGACAGTTGAACATCAAATATGCTGCTAATGCAAACCAGATATTAGGTCGAGTGTTTCATCATGACATCTTCGAAATACCATAAATAGGCCTGGGACACCTTATAAAGTATCTCAACACAACAAGGTGGAATTAGAAATATAAAGGAACTACAGACAAAGGACGAGTGGTGTCATCAAAACGGTATTAAATACTAATTGAAGCTATAATCATCCTGAGATTTGATTTATAATGTAAAATAAAACTCATAAATTTGAAAGTAAACTTAAATGTTTATACCCTCCACCATAGGATGGGGGGTATATTCATTTTGTCACCGTTTGTAACCCCACTAAATATTGATCTGAGACACCATAAAGTATACTTAATATTAATCGTCGTAAAATTCTAAGACGATTGAGCCATGTCCGTCCGTCTGTTGTAATCACGCTACAATCTATAATACTTGAGCTATGTGGCTGAAATTTGGTACATATACTTCGTATATCTGCAGGTATGTTAGGATTGAAAATGGGCAATATCGGTCCAATTTTGGATATAGCCCCCATATAGCATCTCCCCGATTTGACTTCTTAACGTCATAGAGACCACAAATGTCAACTGATCGGTATCCTTCACACGAACAATGGTAGTCATAAGTCCATGTTTTGATATAGCCCCCATACAAAGGTCCCTCTAGATTTGAGTTCGTAACGCCACAAAAACCACAAATTACAACGAATTGGGCTGAAATGTGGTTTATGAGTTTATTAGTAGCCATAACATGCGATCCATGGTTTAGGGTATATAAGATTCGGCATGGCCGAACTTAACGCTTTTACTTGTTTATTATTATTGGTTGAGAGAACAATTTATGGCATTTACTGTTTGGTTCATTGTGGTCCATTTGGAATGTCCAATTTTGGGCGACTCGTTGGAGCATAGCGACTGGTATCTCGCGAATAACACGAGTAATGTTGGTTTCCATAGCGTCATCCGTAGCTGGATTATTCGTGACGACCACTGACTTTACTTATCCCCAGAGAAAATAGTTCAAAGGTGCAAAACATTAAATAAAGTGCTCACCAAAATGATTTTTCAACAAGTTCATGGTTTCGCGCGCTATATGGCTCGTAGCGCCGTCTTGTTGAAACCAAAGGTCACCGAAGCCAGGCGCTTGAATTTCAGGAAGCACATAGTCCGTTAACATGGTGCGATAACGGTTACCATTGACGATAACATTCTGATTTTCCTCATTTTGTAAGAAATATGATCTGGTTTCCACCAACCAAAGACTTCACCAGCCACCAACTAAAATGACAAAGTAGTTTGAACCAAAATGACTAAGCAGTTTGATGCGAGTCACGCCTGATCTGTAAAACAAACATATTGAAAATGAAACCTCACGATGATAACCTCAGAATTTCTTCAGAATTGTCTCAAAATAATTACGAGTTTTTTAAGAGGTTGTAATTAAAAAATATTAAAAAGTTCTTAAAAATTGATTTTTTTCGCAATATCTTGCAAGGTGTCTTTAAAAATGCTGATGGAATGAAAAAATAAATTAAAAGAATATGAAGGCTACTTAATATAGGATTCTTTAAAGCTTTTCTGGACCAATTGCGATAAATGGTTCTCAAGTTATGCTAAAATATGTGGTTGACCTGTACTTTTTATCTATATTTTGATAGATAAGCAAGTCCCATCCCACTAATAGACCATAAATTTCTTGAAGGAAATGACCTAAGCTTTCGTTTGAGCAAAAAAATACGTGTTTTTACCAAGCTTAAATAAAAAAAAATATTTTTTAAGATTTGGGAAATGCTGCCGAAAACAATTTGAGCAAAATTTTATAAACACAATATGTAATTAGTTTTATGGATGGGAAAAAGAACCGTGTGACCACAATGTCAATATTCAACACCCTCCAACTCGGACAGTGCTTAACCGATCTCGTTGAAATTTTATGTCATAACTACTATCCAATAGATCAAAAGACATCGGTTTTCCAAATTTGCTCACTTGACATGAAATCCTCCTTAAGGTAAGTACAGACGATTTGCAGATCGGACAACATTGCCTGAAAAATGGCGGAAAAATGCAACCCTGTGAATTTACAACCGTGTGAACATACAATTTTTGTTTTGCAACGTTAGCAGAAAAGTCATTGCGAGATAATTTGCTGATTGTTATATGTTCGAAGTTTATGCATGTGACAACGGCGCTATTGTCCGAAAATCATTTTATTTGCAACACTGTCTATAATATATTTTTATTGGCAATCCTGCATATAAATATTTACAAAATATATTGTAAATATATGAAATTGTAAAGTTTTCTTGCAATCGTCTGAACTGTCAATTCACCTTTGCCTAACAATCTGACATTGCCGTATATTTGCAGCACTTTAACAGGGTTGATAACGTTTGCCGATCTGGCAATCGTCTATACTCATACTAAAATTCTGCACAACGAACATTTACCGTAACGGTTTATTTTTTGCTACAGTACCAATATAGAGGTCGCTCATCGTAACAAAGCTGAACCTAAACCGTTCATACTTGTTATAGTCCCCATATAGATGTCGCTCTCAAATGTTCGAAAAACGTGCATTAGGGATCAAGTAATAACTGTCTTCCCCCAAACATAGATACTCATAACACTATGGCCCGTAAGCCAATTAAATGTATACTTTAAATCTAAAAAAGCCAAGCAAAAAATAAAGAGTCATAAATGCGTTTAATGCTCAATGGCAATGGCAACTGGCGAACCGAACCGAACGCCTCCTACTCAGTCACCATTGTCAGAAGCTCCAGCGGCATATGGTAGGACAGGACAGTGCGCGCACATGATTGTATGAGAGGAGGGTATATCCACATAAGGACATATGAGCCATTCGCTTAAGTGCTAAATACTCGTGCATACAATGGAAACAATAACCCAAAGCGAGACAATGTGTTTCTCTCCTTCGATCCAAAAGAGGTATAAATCATTTCGAAAATAAGCCGGCGCTTAGAATGCAAACAAATAATAGATAAATGCAACAGGAAACCGATCAATGGAATTGGTAGTCTACGAGGAGGAGGAAGTGGTGGTATCTGAGGAAAATCGTTAATATTCATCGATTGCATCAATTATTTTATTTGGATGTAAAATTTCATGAAAAATTTTGACTTTCTTTGAATTAACGTCTCTTGGAAATAGTTGGTCAAGCTAACAAATGTAACAAACAATTTATTTGTTGTGTCCGAGACTTTAAAACTTTATTTTTTTGTGTAGATTGAAAACTTTTTTTGTGTAGATTGAGGCACACTATTCTATGAAACTAAAACAAAAAATTGTTATGGTAGTTTTTTTAATTCGACGTTTTGGCCGGTCAAAAAGGCGCTAATTTGTGCCGATGTGTGAGAGTTTGCATTGTCATGGTGCACAATGATTCGTCTTCTCTTGTTCGTTTTTCGAATTTCTCCGAAGACTTCAGGCAAACAAATTGTGGTGTACCACTCAGATTTGATCGTCCTACGCTTAAGCAGAACAGTCGCCATATTACCAGTTTTGCCGATGAAACAGGCGACCATTTGCTTCGAAGTGCTTCTTCCACGAACAACTTTCGTTGGATTTGGCTCGTCTTCGAAGACCCATACGGTCGATTGCTGTTTTGTTTCGGGCTCATATTCATAGATCCCAGATTCCTCACCTGTGACGATCTTATAAACGTCGATCGTATTTTATCAAAATTTTTCAATATCGAATGTATGCTGGTGGAAGAAATGCCCAATGATGCCTCTATCTCACGGTGACGATCTTGCATTATCAGTTCACGCAATGTTCTCTGGCACAAGGGCCGTTTTTGGACGACCTTCATGACTTTCGTCTTTGATCGAGCGTCGGCCCCGATTGAATTCATGAAACCAGTTTTTCACAGTACTATAGGATGGTGCTTCATCGCCATACAACGATTTAAGTTCATCGATGCACTCTTGTCGTGATAATCCACGCCGAAAGTTGTGAAAAATGATCGCACGAAAATGTTCACGAGTTAATTCCATTATTTTGCCAAATTGATTTTTTCAAGTCACTGTAAACAACACAAATGATGGTCGTACGTCAAAACGTTCTGAGTACGTTTATGCTAAAAATTCCAAACTTTCCAGTGGAAATGTCGGATGGCAAATATATATAGCA
Source organism: Eudasyphora cyanicolor (assembly GCA_963930755.1). Classification (NCBI taxonomy): domain Eukaryota; kingdom Metazoa; phylum Arthropoda; class Insecta; order Diptera; family Muscidae; genus Eudasyphora; species Eudasyphora cyanicolor. The sequence goes on from OZ005736.1 coordinate 214,926,520, forward strand.
ACCCTCGTATAGTTGGCTTCGCCAGTCATTGGTCTTTGCTTACTGGTTTTTTATTCGCTTAGGAATAGCGTATAGTCTTGCAAAATTCTTATTTTGTTAGCAGCATATTCATCTTGCTAAATTGATCACATATATAAACAGAACTTTCCCAAAACTGTCTTTACAAAAAAGTTGATGATTTGGTTGACTTTATAGATATTTTGGAAATACAAAAATATTTGGTTAAAAGCTTCAAATGTTTTATCCTTCTTTTGTACCAGAATTGTTTTCCCAAAAATTGTTGCGTGCAAAAATTCTATTGCATAAATTAGAACATTTTGCACAATCCATCTCGGAGTCGACTATAATTTTCGACTCCGGACTCCGACTCCGGGCAAATGTCGCCGACTCCCACTCCAATAATAAACGAAGATATATATGGGGACTATATATAAATATCTAAACCGATTTTCCCCGAATATGATAGTGTTCATTCGTATAATAAGAAACCTCCTCTGCCAAATTTCGTATTGATCGGATATCAAATACAGCTGCTAAAGCGCGTACATATCAAGTCGGGAGCAACAAATATAAGGGGCCTAAATCTGAACCGATTTTCCCCAAATTTGGTAGTGTTCATTAATGAGCACAGCAAATTTTCTACTAATCGGATATAAAATGCAGTTATGTACAGCGCTTAAATGTTAAATCTGGAGTAACATATATATGGGGGCTATATTTAAATATGATCCGATTTCCCCAAATTTAGCAGTATTCGGTCTTGAACTAAGAATATTCTTTCTGCTTCTATAGCGCTTTGCGCTTTCGGTAAGAACATATATATATATATATATAGTGGGGGCTACATCTAAATCTGAACTGGTTTTCAGCAATTTCAATAAGCGTTGTCCTTACAAACAAAATATACGTGCCAAGTTTCATTGCGACCGGCAATTTGATTACAAGGATACATGGACAGACGGACATAGCTAAAACTATTCTGAAAGTGATTCTGAAGTGTTAAATTTTTCCATTTTTGTCAAACGGGCGTTTTTTCCATCCATATAACTAATTACACGGGGAAAATTCGTCTTTTTTGGTTTGTTTGAATTCAAAGAATATATATTTGGAACAGAAAATTTTAAATATTACAAAGGGTGGTTAAATTATAAGGGCCGATGTTGAATGTGAACCACACCTAAACGTCAAGTTTTTTTCTGCATTTCATTTGACATTTCTCAATTTCAGACTAACTCATTTTGAACCATGGAAAGATACACAATCGAGCAACGCGTTAAAGTTTTTTAAGCCTTTTACGAAAATGGGCGTTCAAATCAAAATGCATTTCGTGCACTTCGTGATGGTTGTTTGATCAGCATAATCGACCACATGTGTCCCCAATCGGGAGAACTGTGCGCATATTTTAGCAAACCGGGTCTGTAGGAGATGTGAAAACACCTGCGCATGCTCGCCCAGTTCGTTTGGTGCGGCTTATGGGCTGGTGACGTCATCGGGCCATACTTCTTCGAAATGAGGCCGGTCAGGCAGTTACTGTGAATGCTGTTCGCTATCGTGAGATGATAACGAACTTTTTATGGCCCGAATGTGGTTTCAACAGGACGGTGCCACTTGTCACAAATTCAATGGCCGTATTATCTCACGTCGTGGCGATGTCAATTGGCCGCCAAGATCATGTGATCATTTGACACCGTTGGATTCTTTCTTTGGGGTTATTTGAAAGAAAAGGTGTACGTCGATAAGCCATCAACAATTCAAGTGCTAAAGGATGAGATAATTCGGCACATTAACGGTATAGAACCTCAATTATACCTCAGCGTCATCGAAAATTTGGACCATCGGAAGAGATGTGCCGCCGAGGTCGCGGCGACCATTTGGTCGATATTTTTTTCCATACATAACTGAACCATACCAATATTAATATAATAAAAAGAAATGACAATAATTTCCTAAATAATTTCTGTTTTATTCAAAACCAACATCGGTCCTTAAAATTTAACCACCCTTTATTATATATTTGTGAACAAATACATTTTATTTAAAAATCAAGAAATTTTGTTTGGATCTCATATACTCGTATGAATGTATTAGAACAAAATATATTTACGAACTGAATCTCACAAATAAAATATGTGTTTACCCACAAAAGTTATTGTTTAAGAAGTTTTCCAAATACATTTAGTAAAAAATCGTGTTATACGTTTTAGTTAAAAATTTCATAAACATCATTAGATTTGGTTTTACAGCTCTTATTTTAAATTTAAATTATACTAATTCTACACATTTTTTCAATTCATCAATTGAATTTATAGTTACGAATGATCAAATTTTAATTTAAAAAAAAACGAACAAAAACACGTAAGAAAAAGGTCGAATATCGCAAACAAACATCAAGAACAGTTTTAATCTAATGTTACAAACATGTTGTAACAATTTTTTAAAAAAATTGCACATTGAACTTCTGAAAAACAGAATACTTGCTTTAAAAACTAAGGCATTGATACATTGCTAAAATACATAAATAAAGGGTTTTCCAATAAGAGTGATATGATTTCTTTGAAAAAAAACACAATTATTGTTAAGGAAATTCAAAAGTTTTTTATTTAATTTTATTTAAACGTCATTAAAATGGCCTCCACGACTTCTTCTGCAGGAACGAATTCGATGAACCTTTTTTCACTAAATCAAGACGTATCTCATAAATGGCACGTTCAATGGCAAATAGTCTAACGGTGTTAAATCACAACTTCTTGGAGGCCATTCAATATCACAATTTCATGAAATAATCGAATCACCAAACTTTTCTCGCAACAATGTGTGGCACGTAGCCACCATCGGTCAATGGCATAAAGATAGCTCTTAATGGGAGCTAAAATATTGCTTATAGGTGTCAAGGTCGTAGGTCGACTGAAAGTGATTTTTTTTTTATTTTAAAAAATGGACTTAGCGCACGAAAAGTTGCAATTGGAGACCGATTATTTTGGTAATAAAACTGAATAATTTGTAAACGTTGTTCTTGCGTATATCTCTCCATGATGAAATTGTAAACACTGCTGAATACAATGAAAAACAAATGACAGATCATGACATATTACAAATGGCCGAAACGTCATTTCCAAATCATATCATCCCCATTGGAGAACCCTTTATAAATTAATCTTCGGAAATATTAGTTTAAAATAAAAAAAAATTGTTTAGAACAACATCCTCCCAAATATATAATATTTGTCTGTGTCAAATATTATATATTTGGAGTGTTCCCTAAACATCCAGCAGAATATGTTTGAGACAATATACTACAGAAGCGATTTTATTAACGTGTAGTGATGCATTGATGAATTGACAAAAAGTAATGGATTGGAATATTTATATATTAGAAAGTAGTACTGTAAAACCAAATAAAGTATAACACGAAATCTAGCTAAAATTTAAAATAAAAGTCGAAAAAGTCAGCAAAGTTTTAAAAACCTATGTTAACTAAAATAAACTGGCATGTTCTGTAATCACGTGATTTGATATCACGGTGATTTCAAAACACCATTGATTTTAAAATCATTATTGGTGCTCGGAAATGGTACGATTTATTGTAAACAACAATTATTATTTATTAAAGTAAACAACAATCAATTTAAACCAACTATACTAAAATCGGACGATTTTCGTACCCTCCAAGAGTGATTTTAAAATCGGTGGTTTCAGAACAGGCCCGATATTTGGAAAATTTCTTAAATAATGACATAGACGAGAACCATGTTAATTGTACCTAAAAATTGGCGATAGTCGATGGATGTTGTTTGGAAGCTGCATGACATATTTTTATTTTTAAAACATTATTTAAAATTTAGATTTATTCAAGATAACTTCACAATTTGCTCCTATTTATAGGGAATACAATTTTCAAATCAACTGAAATTAAAAAAAAATATAGATTTTGAAATAGAAAACAAGAGTTTACAAAAAGTCTCATTCTGCGACACCCTGTAGTAACAAAAGGAGGAGAAATCCCAAATTTCTGAAAAAGGAGGGAGGACGGAAGGACAATGGTAAAAGGAGGACCTGTGGTAACCCTCGTTGTGGGTAATCACATATTTTATTTGTGAAAGTTACACAGAAAAAACAAAGTTTTAAATTCAACAACAATTTTCAAAAACTCAAATACAAAAATTTTCAAAATTCCTGTGATAAAGAAAATTGAAGTTTCATTAACGAAAACTGTGCTTGTTCATTAAATATTTTTTCCATTTTAAATCAACAAACATAGTTTCGTTTCAAGAACAATATTTGTAATTTGTTTATTAAAAATATTTTTGATATTGCTCAACAAATATATTTTCGAATCATTTATTGAAAATATGTTGGCTTTAAATTCAACAAATACACGCTGAAAAAAAATCGCTTCTGTAGTATATTGTCCCAAACATATTCGGCTTGAAACATATATATATTCAGGGTACACTCTAAACATATAGTATTTGGTATATACAAAAATTATATACTTGGGAAGATGTCGTTCTAAACAAATCTTTGTTTACATCCCAATATGTTATTATTTGGGACTATTATTTCCGAAACAAATATTTATTTGCATTTAAGTATTCGGAAAATACATAAATTGTGTTAAATTTTTCAGTAATTCAAAGTAAATTTTTTAGAAATGTTAAATGTCCGTAAAATAATAATAATTGAAATCGTATAATCTTGGATTAAAATAAATTACTTAGAGGATTGACAACTAATGATGGCTTGGAATACTCAGAAAATTTAAATAATTGATTTAAAATGGAAGTTAATATGGTATCATAACTGTGAGGTCTAATTCGAAAACAAGGAAAAATTAAAACTGAATTTCGAAAAAGTCAGTAAATGTTTTGAAAATTTTTTTAAATAAAATATATTTGGAAAAATTCCTAAACAATAATTGTATTTGTATTTAAACACATATTTTATTTAGGAAATTTAGTTTGCAAATAAATGTTGTTGTAATATATTAATATATGCGTTCCAAATACATTTTATTGATTTTCAAAAATGTATTTGCTCAGAAATATATAATATTTAAAAATTTGTGTTCCAAATATATTTTCGTTCGATTCAAACATATCAAAAAAAAGGTGATTTTGCCCCGTGTATGTATATTGTCATATTAACAACCAAATTTGTTAATTGCCCTGTAAATTAATAGTTTTTATACAATGCAGTTATTGAATAAAACAATATTATATATCGATTTTTTTATATTTAAGGATATTTTATTAGTGAAATGAGAGTATGCTTATTATATGCACTTATTTAAAATGGTACCGACTTCTTCCTCATTTATATTTAGGCGAGGTGGGAAAGGAGAGTGCAGATTCCACAAGAAATTCAATAATGTTGACTCTAAAGAAACGTTAAAAAAAAGTACAAAAAAATACAAAACATTATATTAATGATCGATATTATTTTATGCAATAATACCTTACCTTCGTCGCAAGGATCTAAATTATTTAGCTTTTATACTTAGAGGTGAGGTGTATGATTTTGACTTTGCTTCAGTACTTCCTCTAAAACAGGTCCACGTCATTTGCTCTCATATTTTTGGAAAGCAGATGTTTTACTGCGTCCAGTTAATTGCTCTCTATAACTGAGTAAACAAATCTGAGTTAAAAACTAGTAAGGAAGTGCGAAATATAACATGCAGATAAAGAATTAGTGTAAAGTTGCCGATGTTGTTTTTTTAATGATAATGATCTGTCGAAAATGTTGTATTTTGTAGCGCTTAGATTCAAAATCGGAATATAGGTATGTAAATAAGTATTCGCGCATATATCTAAATCTCGAGCGATTTTCTTGAAATTATCTGTTGAATCTTTTAAAGATCTGCTAAGAAATATGAATTTTATAGCCCTTAGATACAAAATCTAGATAAAGTTTATGTATGTGAGCTACATCCATCACCAACACTGAAATGCGGAAACCACAGAAATGCGGATTTTATAGCACTTAGATGAAAAATCGTGATATAGGTATGTGAAGTCGCTATATAAAACTGTATTTTATATCCGATCAGTATGAAATTCGGCAGAAAGAGGTTTCCTATTATATGAATGAACACTTTTAAATTTGGAAGAAATCGGTTCATATTTAGATATAGCCCTCATATATACTATATATATATATCTTTTAAGCCCGCCCTTGGGTTAAGCAAATTCAGTCTCCCAAATTTTGGAATAAATTGTTGCAAAATAGAGCTTCTGTAGCGCTAAGAGGTAAATTGGATGGAAAATGTATATGAGAGATATATCTAAATTTTAGCTGATTTGTTGGGATATCAGAGGAATCTCTGTTTGGTCCACATATGTTAAATAATGTCGCTTCCATAGCGCTTAGATTCCAAATCAGAAGTACATATACAAATATATGCCGGCTACATCTAAATCTTAACAGATTTTGACCTTCTTCCCGGCGTGAAATTCCGACTTGTACTTTGCGAACAACATACGATTTACAGAGGGACGGACATGGCTAAATTGAATCACCTAGTGATTAATAGTAGATGTGTACTAAACAAGCTTATAATACCCTGGGCAACAGCTTCTTAATTTCACGTTATGCGGTCACTTAAGACTCCCTATAGGGTAATTCCAAAGAAAATCGACCCAAAAATGACGATTTGAAAATTTTACATTTTTGATTTTGCTGCAATTTTGCATGCGCTTACTGCAAGATGTTACGAAATAATGATAGTTTACCGTATGTCAAAATTTGTAGCGGTTTAGATTTTATAGGGTGCCAAAGTAGGACATCTACATTGTTTTGTAAAAAATTAAGCTATGTTGAAGTCGCCATAACTTTTGAACGGAATGTCAGATTTAATTGAAATAAGTACCATCTTAAAGATTTTAACGATATTTCTAAGTATTACACACATAAGGATAACTATATGTGTATTAAGGATATCAAAAGGACGAAAATATCCTTAATCCTTGATTATCCTGAAAAATTTATTTTCAATTTTTTTAATTTTATTTCTGAATATTACCCCCATATTGCTCCATAAAATATAAAATTTTCAGAATGGGTGCTCAATGGGTTCAAAAGATATGACTTATTTAATGTCCGTCTGTCTGTCCGTTTGACTGGTTTATGCCAATGATATCTCTGAAAAGGAGTGACCGAATGTCTTACAAATTAGTATGTGGTATTATTTTCCTCAAACCTACTTAGTGTTTTGAAGTGGCCTATTTCGGACCTCTCGTTGTGGTACCTCCCTCACGAACGGTTAAAATTTTGTGACATATTAAAACTGTTATAACTTCTGTACTACTCATGGGAATCCAATGAAATTTCATACATAGTAATTATTTCACCGTATTTATAAGCTGAACAAAAATGGGCGAAAATGTCACGCCCCTTTTGGTACCTCCCACACAAAGGGACCAATTTTTACAATAAGTTCACAGCTTATAACATTAATACCAGTGCATAAAAATACTTGAAATTTTCTGCAGTGTAATATTTTTATAGTACCTACAGGCCAGTATAAAGCGGGCGTTATTGCCCCGCCCCTTCTAGTACCTCTCACACAAATTCTAACAATTTTGTGAAATGTTGAAAAATTATAAACATTTAAATAAAAAGCTCTAACATTTCATAAAATTGTTATAATTTGTGTGGGAGGTACTAGAAGGGGCGGGGCAATAACGCCCGCTTTATACTGGCCTTTAGGTACTATAAAAATATTACACTGCACAAAATTTCAAGTATTTTTATGCACTGGTATTAATGTTATAAGCTGTGAACTTATTGTAAAAATTGGTCCCTTTGTGTGGGAGGTACCAAAAGGGGCGTGACATTTTCGCCAATTTTTGTTCAGCTTATAAATACGGTGAAATAATTACTATGTATGAAATGTCATTGGATTCCCATGAGTAGTACAGAAGTTATAACAGTTTTAATATGTCACAAAATTTTAACCGTTTGTGAGGGAGGTACCACAACGAGAGGTCCGAAATGGGAGATATGTACATATGTATTGTGTGCATAAATTTTAACAACAAACGTAAATATACGAAAAATATTACAAGAAATAAGCATGACTTTGACAAATTTATCATTTGATTAGTTTCGGAATAATTTTGAAAATTATTTTCCAAATTTCATTAACAATATTTTTTGAACTTCAGAAATTTTAACATACAGATACATTTGTTGACATTTTTAAACTGTCTGTTTTTTCTGTGTAGTTCGCAAATATATTTTGCTCAAATAAAGGGGTTTCCAACAAGAGGTGTTATTTTGGTATTATTTTTGGAAAGAAAAATTCAATTTTTTAAGATAAATGGTCGGATGTTTATTTAATAATAAAGTGGAAGGTATGCCGTTAATAATGAAAAACAACATCAGCCAAATGGCCACCACGACCACGCTAACAGGCCATATCCTTTTCATGAAATTTTCCATAACCAAATCGCAAAGTGGCTGCCCTATTTCCTCGATAGCCTCACTAATTCTAGACCTTATCTTTCACGTGGCCCCAAAGAAAGAAGACGCAAGGTGTTAAATCACAAGATCTCGGTGGCCAATTGTGATCACCTCTTCGAGAGATAACACGGTCCGGAAACTTTTCCCGTAACAGAGCAATGGTTTCGTTGCTTGTGTGGCACGAAGCGCCGTCTTGTTGAAAGTAAACGTTGTCCAGACCAATACCATCCAACTCTGACCATAAAAAATCATTAATCATCTCTCGATAGCGCAATCCATTCACCGTAACTGTTAATCCTGATTTTCAAAAAAGTAAGGTCCAATGACCCGCCGGACCATAAACCGCACCAAACAGTCACACGTAGAGGATGGAGAGGCTTCTCAACAATAACTCTTGGGTTTTCCGAGCCCCAGATGCGACAATTTTGCTTGATGACGTAGCCACCGAGGTGGAAATGGGCCTCATCAGTCAAGATGATTTTTCGATGATTTTGGATTTTTCGAATTTTAATAATTTCAATACGTTGTTGAATCGTGTATCGTTCCATTTTTAGTACTGGCGTAGTTTCTACTTGTCAAATGTCAAAGAATAAAAGCTTCAAAAGTGACAGTGACAGCTTGACAACTTCACCTTAATGAGATAATTTCACAATACATGACACCAGCTTACTTGTATTTACAATCACAAAGATAGCAAACTCTGTTTGATATTACACTATCAGGTGGTGCATTCAAACCACAAACCCATCCACGATCATTCGTCTGATGGCGTATGTATGCTGACGTCGTGTATGGGCCCTATACGTTTTCAGTTCCGTTTTTACACAAAACATTAAGCGCGTTTTCCTCCAATCATACTTACGGTTTATGGAACAAAATAGCATTAAGCCGACAATATCAAAAATGGAGATTTTCCCCGTGCGGGCCTCAGTTATAGTACTCTCCCCTTCCGACATGTTTTATCGATTTCGACCCCCCCCCCCCCCACCCCTTCCTAAGCTTAAAAGCATTTCCACAGTTCGATCAGTTTACATGGTATTTTATTGAGAGCAAAACGCTAAAATGTCTTGTCGAAGTTGGCAACCCTTATTCATATACATACTCGTACACTTTGGCTAAACTTTCTTTCGCTCTCTTCGTATCTTGCGATGATCTTGAAAATGCTCTCGAAGTTTTGTCACATACTGCATTCATTAGAGCTTTTTGTAGCATTCGAAAACATTTCGTAGGGGACAGAACAGTGATCGCGTTGCTGCGCGTATGCAATAAAAATTAATCGTTTCCGTGAATCATTCCTCGCTATCTTTGGGTAAACATTAGGCGTGTTTTCGTTACACCATAAGTGCTTAATTTGTATGGGGAGCTAAGCACTTTTAAGCACTATTAGTTCCCGATGAAGTTTGGTGCTTGTGTTCATGTCTTAATCGAGTATGATGTTGCCAGATTGGGCACCAATATGGCATCCCATTTTTGGAGAGATTTTATCAATTATTGTGAATTAACGGGAAGAAGAAGAACAAAAATGGGAAATTATTTCAATATTTGCAAAAGAGTGTAAACAATTGAACAGACGTTTTATAAATACTTTTCACGAATTTTTTGTCTGTTTCGCACTGTTCTTTCTTCGCAACACATGACACCATTGCTACCAGATAGTGAAAATCCGCCACTTATTGCTTATGTTAGTTAGTTAGTGGAAGTCAGTTGTTTTCGTTGCAAAGTGCCAAACTAAAAGTGCTAGCTTGTAACGAAAACATGCCTATTGTGTTACTTGGCAGTCATCGAAGTTGTTTTGTATAATATACTCATACGTATCGATGGCTTAATATAAATAATATTTAATAATAAAAAGCGTTTAGTTCGGGCATGCCGAATCATTTACACCAAATTTCAGACAATTCGTTAAAATTTGAGGTTTTTGTGGCGTATGGAGGCTATATCTAAACATGGCCCTATGACTACCGTTGCCCGAGTAAAGGATACCGGGTATAAATAAACCCCAGTTACCAACTTTCAGCCCGATCAGTTGACATTTGTGGTCTCTATGACGTTAAGATGTCAAATCGGGGAGATGCCGTATATGGGGGCTATATCCAAAATTGGATCGATATTATCCATTTTCAATCCCAACATACCTGCAGATATAAGAAGTATTGTGGGTCTTTGCCTTTTGAAATATATTTTTATTTAGATTTACAATTCGAGTATTTTATTTCACAAAACCAAAATCAGAATGAATAAATACAATTAATATTTAAATGACAACTACAAATTGTCAAAGGCATGTATGATACTAAAAATGAGAATGTTGTACAGTAGAATATTGTCGCCACAACCACCCTCCTTCCAGTAAACTCGTTTGAGTTTAATTAGCATCAATGTAAGCTGGTTTTATGCGATCAACAGAAATTGTGTCTTCTTTGTTCTTGATTCGAATTGTAAAATATTTCGGTTGTCTTTTGAGAACTTCATATGGACCACTATATTTGGGTGATAAAGGCTTCTGTACGCTGTCATTCCTAATCCATACATGAGAGCAAGTAGACAAATCTTTGAATATAAATGGTTTACGGGATGCATGGTTTGACGCTGGTACTGGCCGTAAGTTATCTATAGTTCTCTTCAGCTTTGAAAGAAATTCTGCATGGGGTTTTGAGGCAACCGATTTTTTAAAAAAATCTCCAGGAAGCTTAATATTTTCACCGTAAAGATATTCAGCTGGTGTTGCTCCCAAATCTTCTTTAAAAGATGCTCGCATTCCAAGTAAGACTGAAGGAAGCGTTTTGGACCAAGATGGATTATTTTTACACATCAATCCCGTTTTTAAAGTACGATGCATCCTTTCGACCATTCCATTTGACTGCGGATGATATGCAGTTGTAGTCACATGTTTAATTCCAAAAAGTGTTGCCATTTCTTTAAATGCTGTCGAAGTGAACTGACTTCCACGATCACTAATCAGTTTTGAGGGGCATCCATATCTTGCAATCCATCCAGAATAAAATGTTTCCGCTATCGAATCTGTAGTTATATTTTCTATGGGAAACGCTTCAGGCCAGCGAGAAAATCTGTCAACACATGTCAAAATATACTTATTGCTTTTGCTTGGTGGGAGAGGCCCCACGATGTCGATATGGACTTCTTCAAATCGATGATGGACATTTGGAAACTGAGAAATTTCAGTTCTGACATGTTTATTAATTTTACATTTTTGACAGTCCTCACAACTTTTGGTCCACATTGAGACATCTTTATTTATGGATGGCCAAACATATCTTTCTGTTATCATTTTCTTAGTGGCCCTTATTCCCGGGTGATGCAGAGAGTGAAAAGTTTTGAAAATGTGATGCCTCATCGCTTTGGGAACAAAGGGTCTAGGCTGCCTGAATGATGTGTCGCAGTATACTTCTATATCAGAGTTAGGAACCTTTACTTTTTTTAAGACAAGTGATGAAGGTTTAGCACTTGTTAATATATCAATTAGTTCCGAGTCGTCCGATTGTAGCTGTTTCATAGAGTTGAAATTTATTTCATCTATGCACTCTTTTCGAGACAGGCAGTCCGCGACTATATTGTCGGAACCAGAAATATGTTTAATACACGATGTGAACTGGGAAATATAGTCCAATTGTCGCGCTTGTCGTGGCGATGCTTTCTCAGTTTTCTGTTTGAAAGCAAACGTTAAAGGCTTATGATCCGTGAACAATGTAAACTGTCGTCCCTCCAACATGAAACGAAAATGCTTTATACCAGAAAATGCAGCCAACAATTCACGGTCATACGCGCTATACTTCTGTTCTGTTGCTGAAAGCTTTCGTGAGAAAAATCCCAATGGCTTCCATGATGTATCTTCTTTTTGCTCCAAAACTGCGCCGATGCCAACATCGGAGGCGTCTACTTTCAATACTATTTCTGAATCAGCTCTAGGGTATGCCAATATGCTGGCATTAACACAATCGTTTTTGATTTTCTCAAATGCTTGTTCGGATATTGCAGTCCATTTTATTTTCGTCTTATCCTTCTTCTTTGCTCCTTTAAGATAAGAATTGAGCACTATCTGATGCTGGGCAGCATGCGGCATAAAACGCCTGTAAAAGTTTGTCATGGCTAAGAACCTTCGCATTTGCTCAACAGTTGTTGGCTTTTGGAAATTCGCAATGGCTTCAACTTTATCTTGCATAGGTGTAATACCGTCAGATGTAAGATGGAATCCCAAAAAATCGATTTTAGAAACCCCAAATATGCATTTGGCTGGATTGATGATAATACCATTTTCATTAAGCCGCTCAAATAATATTCTCAAGTGCTGCAAATGCTCCTCTTTGTTCCGAGATGAAATCAGAATATCATCAATGTAGGTGTAAACAAAATCCAAACCACGACATATGTCATCCATCCAGCGTTGGAAACTTTGAGCAGAGTTCCGAAGACCAAATGGCATTTTCACATATTCATACAACCCAAATGGCGTTACTATAGCGGTCTTCTTAATGTCATCTGGAAATACAGGGATTTGATGGAAAGCTTTAACCAAATCAAGCTTTGAAAAAATTTTACAACCAGCTATATTTCCCGCAAAATCCGTTACAAATGGAATTGGATATCTATCGGGGACAGTTATATTATTCAATGCCCTGTAATCACCACAGGGTCGCCACTCCCCATTCGATTTATTCACCATATGTAGAGCACTTGACCAACAACTCTTCGATGGTCGTATAATTTCATTGTCAAGTAAATATTGAAATTCTTTCTTCGCAATTTCCAAACGCTTAGGGTCTAGTCTTCTTACTTTAGCGGTTATAGGTGGACCTTTTGTCTCGATATGGTGAAAAACTTTTGGGTCAGACGGAACTTCACGAATGCGATTAACGGAATACAAAAGAGGAAATTCCTTTAAAAGGTTGTGGTATTCATTGTCCTTCTGAATAATATGGACTTCCTCTGAATCTTCTGACGTATATATTCCAGATACACAATGAAGTGTCTTACCATCAACTAATTTGCAGTTTTTCAAATCTGGCAAAAGATTGTAGTGAAGAAGAAAATCAGATCCTAAAATTGGTCTCTTTACATCGGCTAATATAAATCTCCACATAAATGTTCTTTTCAGGCCAAAATCCAACTCTATAACTCTAGTACCGTATGTATTGATAAGACTACCATTTGCAGCATATAAAGTAAAAGTTGGCTTGTAATCTTTCAAATTTCTTTTATTTTGAATGTCAATAGGAATAACAGAAATGGATGCACCAGTGTCAACCAGGTATTTCTGGTTTGTTGTCTTATCATTCACAAACATGCGACCGTCAATTAATGGAATTTCCGCGGCCGCGTCGGAAATCCTTCTTCGTTTTTTGGGAATGAACACGGTACTGTGCAACGAGATGCCTTATTACCAAAGCGACGGTGATACCAACAATATCCAATCTCGTTATCCTGTCCTTTGAAAACCTTTTTGATAGCACCGTTTTTCCGACTGCTCAACTGCTCAACATGTCGCGAAAGTTGATTTACTTGTGCGGCAAGTTGCGTAAGAGATATTTCTTCTTGTGACAAATTTACCTCATGTTGTGCTTGATCAACCATAAACACTGGACGTTGTCTAAACGTTGAATATATTAAATCGGCCTTTTCAGCTAGCACATCCAAGCTTTGGTCTGTCATTGTACATAGCACGGCACGAATTTGGTCAGGCATTTCATCTATAAATATGGATTTGATTGCTTCTGCACTCAAATGTTCCGATGCCAGATTCCTTATTTTTCTCATAAATTGTGAAGGCTTATAGTCCCCTAATTTCATACCGCCTAAAATCTCGCGAATTTTGGCCTGATCTGATTTACCAAAGTTCTTTATCAGTACTTCTTTAACAGCGGCGTATTTCGTCTGGTTCGTAGGAGGACTAAATATGATATGCGAAATATACTCACAGACTGTTGGATCCATATTTGCGATTACATGCTGGAACTTGGTCTCATCGCGTGTTATACCGGTCAATGAGAAAACAGACTCAATCTGAGCGAACCATAGCTGAGGATTTTCTGACCAAAAGGGAGGAAGTTTGTGCAGAGCTGATGCGTTGATCTCGCGGCTATTTGATGATTGGGTTTGCATTCCGGAATCTTGCCATTGCAGTTGAGAAATATTCGATTGCTGTAATAGTGGTTGCTGTTGAACCTGGTTGGGGTAAGGATGTTGAGGCTCCATATTGATAATTGAGTCATTTCCTTGGTTATTTGGAGATAAAGTTTGAGATTGATTTCCATCTGCGATGTTTGGCACATCTCCAGTATTTCGGTTTGGGGTGTGAAACATGTTCAATAGTCGGGGTCACCAATTGTGGGTCTTTGCCTTTTGAAATATATTTTTATTTAGATTTACAATTCGAGTATTTTATTTCACAAAACCAAAATCAGAATGAATAAATACAATTAATATTTAAATGACAACTACAAATTGTCAAAGGCATGTATGATACTAAAAATGAGAATGTTGTACAGTAGAATATTGTCGCCACAGTATATGTACCAAATTTCAGTCACCTAGCTCAAGTATTATGGATTATAGCGTCATTACAGCAGAAGGACGGACGGACATGGCTAAATCGTCTTAGAATTTTACAACGATTATTAATATATGTTTGGCAAATAGAGCGCTACAAAAGTTTTTTTAAATGAAACAAAAACGGTTTTGGATATCAATGAAATTCTTTATTCCTGTGAAAGTACAGTTCGATGCCACTATGTATGGAACTCTATTTCTTTTGCATGGCCACCACGGGCACGCTTGCAGAAGTCCAGACGCTGAACCCAATTTTTGACGATTTTCAAGCATAAATCGGCCGATACTGCTGCAATTTCACGTTCGATATTCGTACGAAGTGTATCAATCGTCGCTGGCTTGTTGGCATAGACCATAGACTTGACGTAGCCCCACAGGAAATAGTCTAACGGCGTCAAATCGCACGACCGAGGCGGCCAATCGATTGGACCATTTCGTGAGATAACACGTTCTCCAAACTTGGTTTCCAATAAATTGATTGTGGCATTCGCTGTGTGGCTTGTGGCGCCGTCCTGTTGGAACCACATGTCCTCCAAGTCCATATCATCCAATTGGGGCCAAAAATATTCGGTTATCATTGAACGGTAGCGATTCCCATTCACAGTAACGTGCCGGACTCATCTCACGGAAGAAGTACGGCCCAATGACGCCGCCGGCCCATAAACCGCACCAAACCGTAATTTTTTCGGGATGCAATGATGACTCATGAAGTACGTGTGGATTGCTGTCTGACCAATAACGCATATTTTGTTTATTGACGAAGCCATTCAGCCAAAAATGAGCCTCATCGCTGAAGATGATTTTTCAATTTTTCGCGCTCTTAACGTTGAGGCCACTGACTCCGAATTTCGGTAGTAAATTTTAATAATTTCGTCTCGTTGTTGGCTGAAGAGAAATGTCAAAAGAGCGGCAAAAAATATGGCGTCGTTTGCTGTGACAAAATGAATATACCCCCCATCCTGTGGTATCTCAATGCGTATCTCAATTTTCGTATTACTTTACAAGGGAATGAAAAAACTATCGGTCTGTTTCTGTATATCTCACGAAAGTCTCTGCGAACGAAATCCAGTCACTCACATTTATCAGGGATTTGGTTTCTCTAAGGATCGTTCGTTCGTTCGTCTGGCCTTACGTCAATGACTTTGGAATTTAACCAATTGGAAAATAATGTAATTGCCAGATCAATAATTTCACAACTTCAGGTCTAAAAATCCACACATTTTTGTATAGTCGACCTTAGAAAATACACCTCTGTACACTGGCGGTTGACAAAAAATCAAACCTGGGTGGGTCAGCTGAGCTGGACCAAGACTCTCATCTCCCACTCCTACGTCTCTCTCATTGTGCACTGACGATTTTTTTTCCATCTTGGCGAGCTGCCAATGTTGACTTCTTTATGCTTAAATATGTGTACATATGTATACAATTTTATTATTACTTAATTGGTTTTACCATAATTATAAATATATCTACTTAGTTTTGATTTCAATAGGATTTTTTTTTTGTCATTGTTCCAATCAGGGATGATAAATTTGATACTTTAGTACTTTTTTTTGGTACTTTTCAGACACTCAAAGTACCGTGATACTCCCGCGACACATTTGATACTTTTTTTTATCCAACATGTCTGCACTAAAATAATATACAGTTTTTCAAAAAAATTAAATAAGTCGTACACATGCTCTTTCGACATGGTTCGACATAGCTACGCAACGCCAAGAAATATGTTTGGCTTTTTGTATTACAACAAAATGCAATTTGCGACTTCACAAATTTAGCATTTTTAACGAAATTAAAAAACTATATAAAAAAATATTAAAGGCACGTAGGTTGTAAAACGTGGCATCTACACCAAAAACTCAAATTCGTTTGGAACCATCACGTGGGGTATAATCGTATATCAAAACGTGAAGCAATTGTAACAAGGAGCGATTCTGGATAAAATAAAATGTAAAATCAATTAATTTTATATTAAAACTGGACCGACATGAATCACTTTTTTCTACAGATGATTTTATGCAATATGAAACATATTTCATCATAATCGGCTAAAAATGTGTTCTTTAGAAAGTCAAGAATTCTAATCGGAAGGTACCTCTATATATGTAGAGTCTAAATCAAAACATGGACCGAAATGTCCCATTTTCAATAGGGATCAAAAATTATTTTGTATCAATTTCCGTAAATATCGGTTTATATTTGCGACCTGTACGGTTTTAAAATGAAGCATTTCAGATATTTAACAATTATATGTGTGCTTATTTTGCTCCAACAATGTGGTATAGGCTAGTACAAAGAAAAGGTTTTACGAGTATGCTGCTATAAGATTTCATTTAGTAGCTTGTTATCAAGAAATTGTTCATGTATTACTGGATCTTACTAATTTGTATCTGAATATTTCATGAAGAATTTAAACAAATTTTAACTTTTTGGGTCGAAAATTGTCTTTTTTAAACGATTTTTGTACCATTTGTTTACTCTCAATTATCATCCCTGGTTCCAATCAGTCGACAAATAAAATAAAGTGACAGCTGATTTGGGTTTCACTAACTACCATCACAACGACTGGTCGCACGATAATGAACTCGTACGAAAGCGTAATAATTTCAGCTTAAATTTTGGCTTCTCTATCTCTCTTTGCTGTCATCTGTGCGAACACAAATGTCAGATCGAGTCAATTTATTTTATTTGTCGACTGATAAGAACAATGACAAAAAATTTTAAAAGCTAAAATAAAAGACGTGAGATAGAGAGAGAAAGAAATTAGAGTCTCGGTTAAGATCAGCTGACCCACCCAGGGCTGATTTTTTTGGCCACCGCTAGTGTAAAAAGAACAGAGGTGTATTTGCTAAGGTCGACCATACATTAATGTGTGCTTTTTTTATCCGGAAGTTGTGAAATTGTCGATCTGGCAATTACATTATTTTCCAATTGGTAAATTGTTAACGTCATTGATGTAAGGCCAGGCGAACGTGATGAAAATGAGTGACTTGTTTACGTTCGCACAGACTTTCCTTAGAAATACAGAAACAGTGGTTCAGCTGAGATCAATTTTTTTAATAATTATTCTCATTTCTTTCTCTCTCACGTATCTTTCATTGTGCACTAATGAAAGAGTTGCCCGAACTGGGGTTTTGACCCCAATACTGGGGTTATGTCAATGCAAATTGGGATAAAAAAAAATAATTTGGGGATGGTGTTTTTCTTTGGGGATTTTGTAAATTTAATTGGGGTTTCTTGGGGGTTTTTTATGCAATAGAAAGATTTTCGTTAACGTTAAGTTTGTAATAAAAAAGACTGAATATGAATAAGTTGCTAAGACTTTATACCAGAAAACGAATTTGTAATTGATAGATTTGATTCTGTTAAAATCTTTTGGCTATTTAAAGTCCTTAGTACCCGAAACACTTTCTTGCAAATATAATTTCTTGAACCATTCTTAACTAATATTTTCTTTTAAAAAAAAGTACGAGCCTTTTCAGGTTCTTACTAATTTTAAATTGTGATCATATTAAAATATAGTCCGAGCATTTGCACCATTAAGTATAAATAGTCATCAAATGAATAGCTGAAAAAATATATATTTCAAAACCATTCACTATATATGAGACTTGAGGTATTGATGGTGATGCTGAAGTATATGAACTTTTAAATAACTATAATTATTACTACATTGCAATATGCATAGATGTCATGGATTATCATTTTAAATTATTAGAAGCTACACTAGTTCGACAGACGAATCTAAAATTCAATTAAATTGCTATATTTTTAAGGTCAATCAAGGCTCTATTTTGAGTTTTTCATGATCAGTTCGTAATAGTTTGAGCCTTTAGTCCAAAATTAAGGAGCTGAATTGACGCTTCTAGGGTAACGAATGTTTTCTATATTCTGACCTCCTGTCAATAAAGTGACTCGATCTGACATTTGTGTTCGCCCTGATGACAGCAGAGAGAGATAGATAAACCAAAATTTACACTGAAATGATAACGTTTCCCTACGAGTTCGTTATCGTGCGACTTGTCGTTGTGATAGTAGTTAGTGAAACCCAACTCAGCTGTTTGTAGTCTGGCAGGCGAACGAAAGCAAAGTTTTTAGTTACAGAAACCGGCTGTATATTTCGAGAAAAAATGAGATACGTCGTTCGTCCATCCATCCTGCCATCGATATGTATAAGTATTTAAATTTGCTATTGAAAAAGTGTTTGTTTGTTTGTTAGACTTTTTTGAGCATGTACGTGTTTAAGCCGCGTTTTAAAAAATGTAATAAAAAACAACAAAATTTCAGATTATATTTCCATAATTCGATTTGGGAAATATCAACGTTCGGGAAAAAAATTAAGGTACGGTACGTTAGCGTTCTGTACTGTACATACTTCATGGCGAACAGTACGCAAACACATTCCTTACAAGAAGTACAGAATAAACTAAAGAAATATTTAGTGATTGTGTATGTGTACGCAAACAGAATACCGTACATTAAGAATTCTAGATGACGATAGCAAGCACTATGATAACGTACGGTTCTTCTAACGCAAACGCTACCTCGTAGTGGTTGTGATTAAGTCCAGATTCACACTTCCATTTTTTCTGCAATTCTCTTTTGAAATTGCATTTGCGTTCAGACAATGTATTCTGTTTCGACAATTTTTTATTTCACCGTTCATTAAAACTCATTAAATTTTATTAAAATGTATGTCGCACAAATTTACATATATTGAACCGTGTTTCCTCTAACATAGCCATTTCGAAATGTTATACGTAATTCCTTAAAACTTGATAAATACTAATGGCGATTTCGTTTCTTGAAAAAATGTTACCCCCTCGACGTGCAATGCTAAAATAATGTTGCACCTTTTAAGTCGAAATAATGTAGTCCCTCTAATATAACTTAGGTTAGGTTGAACAGAGGAGACGTTTAAACGTCTCATGTCCGTGGACATACACTTAAGCCAGTGGTTCGGCTTGTTTTGTGCTCCTTATTTATGATTTTTTTACCTCATGAGTTACAGAAAATCGGTACTAGACACGAATTTTCTCAGTATCTTCCAGTCATATCCTCTGAGATGAGTCAAGTCTGACAATATGTCGAAGCTGGTCAGTGACACAGAAAATGTACCATCGTTTCGATGTTTTCCCTCGTCGTTTCCTGCTAGTCCTATGCGATGAAGATGTGCTTGTAAGCTTGAGTGTCCTCATCATCTTACTAATCTCGATCTAGTTTAGTTTCAGAAAACTACTTGTTTCCTTCTCATTGGGTCGCCCCACAGTATCTTTGCAGTTGCTCTATTCCACACCGTTTTGTGAGCCATCACTGCCCAGTGCTTCAACTCATCCTTCGTGGCTTCGAAAGGTTTCCAATTTTCTATGTTTATTACTCGAAGTTCTCTGCCCTTTGAAGCCAAGCTGTTTTCCCGTTCATTTCCAATCACTCCGTTGTGTCCTGGTACCCAGAAAATACGCAGTTGACCATGCATGGGCTGAGTAATCATTTACCATTCTTTTACAGTGTAACACAGTTCTGGATTTGACCTTTTCCGATGTTATGGTTTTGATCGCCATTTGGCTACCTGTGAAGATGTTGGCCTATTTATGCTTAGTGGTATTACTGAGCCAGTTCACTAACTCCGTGATTGCTTGAAATACCGTGTTATAGTCTGGGAGGCGAAAGTAAAGTTCGACTTCTAGTTCATCAATAAAAATTCCCAAACCCGTCCTTTCTCCTAGCTTGGACCCATCAGGGCAGCCGCTGGTTCCCACTGGCACATGAGCTAGTGTTCCGTTTTCCCAGGAGCGTCTGTCTGGCACGAACGAATCACAATAGCTGTAAGCCTCACTTCAGGAATGCGGTTGGGCATTTCCGTTGTTTGAATATGATCGACCAGTGATTGTAATATCTTCTGATGATACGATTTATGGTCTTGATTTATCCATTCGCCCATGACTTATAGACGACTTGCTGTGAGGGTTGCCTCATACTTTGTACGGATATCTATTGGTTGGATGTGCAGTATAGTCTCCAACCCTTAACTTAACTCCAAATTTCAAACGTCAAAAATGTGTTTGAAAAGTGCAGTTTTCGGAAAAGGGCAAAGAAAATGTTGCACTTTTTCAAGAAAAGAAATCGCCATAAGAAACTTTGAAATTAAATTCTTTGAAATTAAATTCTTTGAAATTATACATTAATTACCATTTTATGAAACATGCTTCATAAGTTTTATGAGAAGACTCTTTGTTTACCTTTAACGCAGCTTCCCATTAATTTTATAACAAAATTTGTAATATTTTACGGCAATGGTATGATATACTAAGCCCCGCGATCTTCTCATAATTATTAAGAATAATTAAGGGGCATGTTATCGATATTTTGCTTAGCAAGCGAGTAAGTTAGTGTTTGAAAAATCGAAAACAAATATTTTTATTTGAACTCAATATGAAAATATAAAATTCTTTCTACCTCTACAGCGCTTACATGTCAAATCGGGGGTAACGTATATATGGGGGCTATATCTAAATCTGAACCGATTTCTTCCAAATTTAAAAGTGTTCATTCATATAATAGGAAACCTCTTTCTGCCGAATTTCGCACTGATCGGATATAAAATAACATTTTTACAGCGCTAACATGTCAAATAGGGGGTAACGTATATATGGGGGCTATATCTAAATCTGAACCGATTTCTTCCAAATTTAAAAGTGTTCATTCATATAATAGGAAACCTCTTTCTGCCGAATTTCATACTGATCGGATATAAAATAAAGTTTTTACAGCGCTTACATGTCAAATCGGGGCTAACATATATATGGGGGCTATATCTAAATCTGAACCGATTTTAACCAAAATCAATAGGGATCGTCCTTGGGCCAAAAAAAGATATGTGTAAAGTTTCGTCGAGATCGGACCATAATTGCGACCTGCACTTTGATTACAAGAATACATGCACAGACAGACAGACGGACATAGCTAAATCAACTCAGAAAGTGATTCTGAGTCGATCGGTATAATAACCGTTGTGTCTATTTCTGCTCCTTTTGGGTGTTACAAACAAATGCACAACGTTATAATACCCACAGTGTGGTGTAGGGTAGGTTAGGTTAGGGTGGTAGCGGTTTTCTTTTTTATTTCTTCAGCTCACATAGACCAGTTTAGGTCCCTAGTGGTACCACGGGCTAAAATGCCCTTCATCGAAACCAACCTGTTTGATATACAAATGTATCGATAGCACGAATATTGGTACTGGAAAGATCTGTTAGGCCGCCTAGAAAGGCCGGCCCCAATAGGTCCAGTCGTCGTTTACTCAAAGCGGGACAGTCGCATAGCAAGTGACCAATGCTCTCCACTTCTTTCTCATCTCCACAGCTTCTGCAGAAGTCATTGGAGTTAATACCCAATCTTCTGGCATGTTCGCCGATCAGGCAGTGTCCCGTCAGAACTGACACTAACGTAGACAATCTTTTCTATTCCAGTGCGAGGAGATATTTTGACCGTCTCAGGTCATACCTTGGCCAGATTTGTCTAGCTACCCTACAGGTGCCGATTTGTGTCCATCTTTCGTTGGACTGCCTTATTGCCTCTCGACTAAGCCAAAGCTTGCACGTGGATAGTGGCGCACCAATATATGCAAATTCTTCGAGAATTTGTAATGTCGTCCCTTTCCTAGCAAGTTCATCGGCTTTGCAGTTCCCCGGGACATCCGTATGCCCAGGCACCCATATGAGGTGTATATTAAACTGCTCAGCCATCTCGTTAAGAGATCTGCGGCAGTCGAGGGCTATTTGTGAATTTAGGGATGTGGCCTCCAGAGAATTGATGGTAGCCTGGCTGTCCGTGTAAATGACAACGCCAGTGTTGGTTACTATGTTCCGACTCAGCCACTTGGCGACATCCCATATTGCCATTATTTCGGCTTGATAGACACTGCACTATCCGGTAGTCTGTGAGCTATATCCAAATTAAGTTCCTCACAGTGTACTCCGAAGCCAACCTTTTCATCAAGCTTCGAACCATCCGTATAGAAGTGGAGATGGTTTCTATTTCCAGGTATTCTGTCATCCCATTCATCCCTGGCTGGTATCATAGTGATGTAGTTCCTCTCAAAGGTGCGCACCGTTGATATATAGTCCACTCGGTCGGTTACCATAGCACTACACTTTCATATCCTCATGTGACCGTATTCTTGTATCTCCACATTGATAGGCAGTTTAATCTTATTGTGGTGTAGGGTATAAAAACGGTTTTATATAAATTTTATGGAGATTACGTCTTGCCAAAATAGAAAACAAACTGCAAAAATTTTTGAATATGGAGCAAATCATTGAACGATCCTTTTTGTTTAAGCAAATTATTGAAACAAAAACAAACGCTGCAATTTTAGCCAAATTTTAAGTCTCAAGTTCTTTAGCCAAAAACTTCATCTGAAAAATGTGGTATTTATGGCTTAAATTAGCATATTTGAGAGCTACCTCTACACGGGGACTACAACAAGATATAAACTGATTTCTATAAATTTTGTGAAGATTAATTCTTGCCAAAATAGAACACAAACTGCAAAGGTTCAGCTAAATTGCTTAGAAAATGTGTTGTTTATGGCTTAAACAAGCCTTTTGAGGACCGAAATCTTTAGGTAGCCTATAAGAAAATATGAATCGATTTGTAAAATTGTTGATGTGATTAATTCATGTCAAAATAGAATATAAACTGCAAAGTTTCATAACGGTCCTCTATAGGGGAGCTATATCAAGACATTGACCTATATGGCCCATTTGCAATCCCATATGACCTGCAACTATAAGAAGTATTTCTACCAAATTTGATCAATCTAAATCTATTATTAGACTATAGAGTGATTTTAATAGGCAGACGGACATAGTTAAATCGTCTTAGAATTTTACGACGACTTCAAGGCGTTGCAAACGGAATGACAAAGTTTGTATACCCCCATCCTATGATGGACGATGTAAAAAAGCGCTGTCCAAAGCTGGCTACAAGGACCAAAATGTTTCTGCGATTCGGGCCTTCGGCCTGGATTAAAATTTTTCTCCTTTGGTTATATGAAAAGAAGGCTACGCGGACCAAAGTGTGTCTGCGTAGCCAGCCTTCGTATTGGGTTCAAGATTACCTCCTCTGGGGTATGTATGTCCACAGATATATGGAAGTATGTATGGAAGTTATCGATTGCTAAGGCCGTTGTCAATTACTAAAAAGTTTTCCATCCTTTTTTCGATTTTTCCCAATAATTTTGGATTGTGGGCTTATTTGATCGAAAAATACCGATTTTATCCAACTTTAACATCCGATAACATTATGCAACTAAATTTTTGTTGAAGGACTGCGCATTATATTTTCTGGTGTAATTTTCCTTAGCACGAAAAAATATGTTTTTCTTTAAAATTCCCATTTTCAATCTTTAGTGCCATATCATGGTAAATTTTGCATAGGTTTAGCGATTTTTCTATTTTTGGCATCTAACATGGCCATATCGATATCGATAATTTTCGAAGTTCGGTTTAAATGAAGACTTGAAGAAAACAATTTATGTATGTAAGTGCACATGCATTGATTTATTAAAGACAATTTTGGGATATTTTAATATATATGTATACAAAAATTTGTTTTTAAAAAAATCAGTTATTTGAGTTTGCTTAGTACCAATATTAGTTTCATTTATATACACTTCTACTTGAGCCAAGTGATTTGTTGTGGAGTGTCGCGTGACTGAAGAAAAGTTCTTACATAGCTTACGCTACACATTGCATCCAGGGCAGTTGTGACTCGGATTGGCTCTTCGTTGTCCATATTGTCGTCAAGGTCGTCATCATCAGCGCGAACAGACTGCAAAATAGGTTAATTTAAAGTACGACAACTCAACAAACCCTTTTTATTACCATCTGTAAATGTTTCCATTGGTTGATTTAGCAATTCTATTAATGGCAGATCATCATCCGAGTCGAACTCATCTTCATTGCTGGTAAATCCGCCGTACCGAAAGCAATTAGCAACTGTTGTTTTGCTGACTTTTAACCATGCCATATGCAAAAAATTGATTGCGTCCAGTATACTAACTTTAAAGTTATCTTCACCCATATCAACCGAATTAACAATTTTTGAGAGAAGCAAGTGGCGATATTTACTTTTTAATGCGTGAGTGACACCTTGGACCGAAAAATAAACAAATGGGTTCGTTTTAACCGAAAAATAAACAAATTTTGAATGCAAATAAAGTTTGTTATAACCGAAAGTTCGCTTTAAACGGGTTCGTAATAAGCGACAAAAATTTCATGGTTTATTAGAAATAAAGCACGTACTTTTGAAATTTGTTCGTTTTAGGCGAAAGTTCGTTTTAAGCGGGTTCGTTATAAGCGAAAATTACTGTAATTAATAAACATTGAAATAATGTTGCCCTCTAATATTAATAACTTCAATTTTCAAACTTAAAAAAAAAAAGAAAATGCTGCACTTTTTCAAGAAAATAAATCGCCATAAGAAACATTGAGAATAAATTCTATGAAATGATACATTAATTACCATTTTATGAAACATGCTTCATAAGTTTTATGAAAAGACTCTTTAGTTACATTTTACGCAGTTTTCCATTAATTTTATAAAAAAAAACTAATATTTAACGGCAAGGGCATGATACGAGTATCCTAAGCGCCGCGATCTCCTCATAATTGTTAAGAATAACACTGGTCTACAAATTTGGAAAACAAATGTTTACTAATCTGGGTGCGCCAAATTCGAATCTGGCATAAAAATGGGCTATCACTTCTTCTTCATTTTTTATAGCATGCTGGCAATACTGTAAAACAGTCAATACTGACGCTACAATTTCACAATTATTAATTTGACAGAAGCCTACATTCATTCTAAATCTTCATAATAGTAGCGTTTAAGCATGTCAGGGAGATCGGGTGTTACTGATTCAAGCTAGTTTGTTTTGTGTGTGGTCATTAAAATATGCATATTTACATTATTTTGGTTTTGCTGCAAGAAACTTGGACAAACCGTGGACACCGACAATGTTTTGTAGTAGTTGCAGAACTGTTTTATACAAGTGGTCAAATGGCAAGAACATCTGTTGTGATTTTTCAATTCCAGTACTTTGGAGAGAGTCAAGTAACCAGCAAACCGATTGTTATTTCTGTTTAACAAATGTTGCTGGGATCAATATGAAAAATCGAAAAACTATTACTTACGCGAATGTCCCATCGGTTTCCAAACCAGTTCAACGTCCACCAAATGCTCCATTACCAGTCATTCCCAGTGCTACAAGCAGTGAGTCCGAAACATCTTTCACCAGCAGTGGTAGTTTGTAAAGGGTGGTTAAATTTTAAGGGCCGATGTTGATTTTGAATAAAACACAAATTATTTAGGAAATTATTGTCATTTCTTTTTATTATGATAATATTGGTATGGTTCAGTTATGTATGGAACAAAATATCGGCAAAATGGCCGCCGTGACCTCGGCGGCACATCTCCATCCTAAATTCGAAATTTTAGATGACGCTGAGGCATAATTGAGGTTCTATGCCGTTAATGTGCTGAATTATCTCATCCTTTAGCTCTTGTATTGTTGCTGGCTTATCGACGTACACCCCAAAGAAGAAGATAGGATGGGGGTATATTCATTTTGTCACTCCGTTTGTAAAATATTGAGCTGAGACCCCATAAAGTATATACTTATACACATATTCTTAATCGTCGTAAATTTCTAAGATGATTTAGCTATGTCCATCTCCCCATCGGTTGTAATCACGCAACAATCTATAATACTTGAGCTAGGTGGCTGAAATTTGGTACACATACTTCTTATATCTGCAGGTATGTTAGGATTGAAAATGGTATCGGTCAAATTTTGGATATAGCCCCCATATATGGCATCTCCCCGATTTGACTTCTTAACGTCATAGAGACCACAAATGACAACTGATCGGGCTGGTAATTGGTAATTAAGGTTTATTTATACCCGGTATCCCTCACTCGAACAACCTTGTAGCCATAGGTTTTGATATAACCCTCATACAAAGGTCCCTCTATATTTGACTTCGTAACGCCAAAAAAATTAGTGGCAGACGGACGGACGGTAATGAGTTTATTAATACCCGTATGCATTCATGTGTGATCCATGGTGGATGGTATATAAGATTCGGCATGGTCGTACTTAATGCTTTTACTTGTTTTAGCTTGAGGTGCTCTATCTAAATATGTGGTCAAATCGCGGGGCCTCAGTTATACTACTCTCCCCTTCCGATATGTTTAATTTATTTCGCTTCACCCCCTAAAAACATTTCCAAAGATTGATCAGTTTACGCGGGATTTCAATTGACAGCAAAACGCCACAATGTCTTGCCGTCGTTGGCATCCCTAATTTATATACATATTCGTACAGTGTGGCTAATCTCTCTTCCACTCTTTTCGTGTCTTGCGCAAATTGAGCTTGCAAATTCTCTCGACGTTTACTCACTTTGTGCATTTTTATTAGTATTCAAAAGCATTTCGTCGCGAACATAACGCCGCTGTAAGTGATCGCGTTTGCGGCGCGTGTGAAAGTCGTAAACAAAAGTGTTTAATAAACAATATTCGTTTCCAAGAATTATTCTTCGCTATCTTTAGGTAAACATTGTCTCACTTCGCTAGTCATCGACTTGTTTTATATAACATGCATTCATATATAAATTGTTGCTATTGAAAAAGTGTTTGTTAGTTAGACTGTTTTTGAGTACGAATGTACGTGTTTATTGCGTGTTTTAAAAATGTTAATTTTAATATC
The DNA here is from genome assembly GCA_963930755.1 of Eudasyphora cyanicolor. Lineage (NCBI taxonomy): Eukaryota > Metazoa > Arthropoda > Insecta > Diptera > Muscidae > Eudasyphora > Eudasyphora cyanicolor. Next base: position 214,954,313 of record OZ005736.1, read on the forward strand.
TAAAATCCTTTGTGCGTTTGTTTGTAACGCACGATCTTCGAAACCACAAGAGCGAATGGACTAAAGAGTTTATTAACCACGGTAAAAATTTTGCAAACAACGGCACCGGTCACCGATCGATTTGACCTAAATTAAAAAAAATATATTTGTGGTTTGTCTTGGAAATAATTAGTATGTACGAGTATTATTTGACCCTAAACATCATTCTGGATGATAGTGATGAGAGAAGCGCTCGTAGTAGAAGATGAGATATTAAGAATTAAAAGTGAGATCTCCAGAGACTTCAAAGTCAACGGTAACTCCCTAGAAGACGAGGACAAATTCTGCTTCTTTGGAAGTTTAATAACCATTTCCGGTTGGGTCCTCAAAGGATATAGAAAGTCGTACAAAGACTGCGAAGTAAGCATTTGGGCGTTTGACAAACGTCTGGAAATCAACATCACTATCGACGAATCTCAAAATAAGAATCTTCAATACTGCTGTACGGATGCGAGGCATGGAATGTCGCATTCCATGACCACCAGTGTTGCCAATTTGGCTCTTTACGCGCCACATTTAGCGCTTTTTGAATACCCGAAAAGCGCCACATTTATAAAAAGCGCTTTTACAGAAAAAAGCGCCGTAGAGGCTCCTTTTGTTTTTAATTTGGCGGATTTAGCCTTTTTTGTCCGATTGTTAATTACAGAAAATCTGTACAACTTTATATAACTATTCCCTCCATAATATCGTCCATTTAGTGCAAGAGCGTTAAAATTCCAAACTGAAATTAAGTTGATCATACCAAATTTTCCTACATTTCGATATCAACTGGATAATTCATGCTTGGGTGATCCTGAGGAACAGCAATATTTGGCGCAATTTAGCAGAAAAGCCATACGCTAAATTTGTGACAACTTTTTATACCCTACACCACACTGTGGTACAGGGTATTATAAGTTTGTTTCCTTAAAGTATACCGATCGACTCAGAATCACTAGCTGAGTCGATTTAACGATGTCCGTCCGTCCGTCCGTCCGTCTGTCCATGTAAAGTTGTTCGTCGACTACAGGTCGCAATTTCACTCCGATCGTTCTGAAATTTTGCAGTTTAGAGTATTTCGCGGCTGTTAAGATCGCTATTGAATTTGGTTCAAACCGGTTAAGATTTAGCTATAGCTCCCATATATATGTTTCGTCCGATTTTGCTCTTTAGTCCTATAAAAGCTGTATTTTACATCCAATCGTTTTAAAATTTAGAATAGTAGAGTTTCTTGATCCATGAACCAACAATACCGAATTTGAAGAAAATCGGTTAAGATTTAGCTATAGCTCCCATAAATATGGTTCGTCCGAGTTGGCCCTTTAGTTCTATAGAAGCTATATTTTACATCCAATCGTTTTGAAATTTTGGTAGAGTTTCTTGATTCATGAACCAACATTGCCGAATTTGAAGAAAATCGGTAAAGATTTAGCTATAGCTCCCATATATATGTTTCATCCGATTTGGCTCTTTAGATCCAATCGTTTTTATACCCTACACCACACTGTGGTACAGGGTATTATTTAAGTATAAAATGTCCCAAAAGTAAATTTTTGTAAACAATTTATACATGAATTACAAAATGTATATATCAGAGTTATTCAATATTACGAGAGTGGTGTAGGGTATTATATAGTCGGCCCCGCCCGACTTTAGCCTTTCCTTACTGGTTTAATTATGTATCGATTTTCTACGAGATAGTCTCATTTTATTCATGGTCGATGAAACCTTACGAAACAATTATGAAAATAAAATAACTTTGCATTTTGTTATGTTATTTTATTTATCTATACGAATTACAATACCAAGTATATTTGTATTCTTATTTTGCGGTCCAGGAAAAGCCTGGTGACAATGACTACGTTGCTTGCTATATTTTTGTAGCGACGGACTAGAGGTTCTACTGGGAATATAACTCACGACACGCAAACTCAAAGCGAGCACGCTACCAACCCACCTACTGAGGCGCTCTTTTTGTTATGTTTTTATGACAAATTTGTTTAGAAATTATCAAAATTGTCTCAACAAATAAAATTTGTTTGCAATATATTGTCATATATCTTCGAAACGATTGGACTGATGAATAAATGTTAAAGGTTGTTTAATTTCCAAATGTTTACTACTATTAAACAATTGAGATGGATGGTTCTCGAGTTGTACAGAAAAATGTGGTGCAATCTCTCCATTTTTGCAAATAGCGGTTTATCGCGAGAAACAGAGTCAATTCAAAAAATTTAATTTATATCCTGGGAACGGTATTATTGTATATGTATATCAACATCCACTATGCAATGTTATGCCGAAGACAAATTATGCGCAGTGTCATTAAAAACACTTCCCAGTGTTATTAAAATACTACTAAAAAGTACCAATTAATTGTATGTTATGTATACTCATAAAAAATTTGGACACTTTAAATGAAATGAGCTTTGGCCTTTTTGTCGCATTTTGAGTTTGGGCGCATTTTGTCGCAATTTGAGCACCGCCCGCGCATTTTGTTTTTCAATAGCTGGCATCACTGATGACCACAATGCTGTACAGGGTCGGCCGGAAGTTCAACCCCAAGAAAATGCACCCCAAATTGAAAATGACAGTGCGCCCCAAATTTGGGGTCTATTTTCATTATAAAAACTGATTTATGAAATTACACCCCAATCAAGAAAACAGCATAAAATGAAAATAAACCCCAAAAAAACTTAGAAATTGGGGAGTAGGTAATAATACACATATACAAAACTATAGTTTAAATATAAATCTTTTCATGCGTTGTCGTCCTTCGGTCTCTGTTTAAGACTTTCTCCTATGGACAGGATGCAAAGTTGGCAACGTGGAGCAAATCTTTTATGCGTAGCCTCTCCTGTTTCTAAATTTATAGATAAAAATAAGCCCCAAAAAACAGGCAAAATATGTGCGGAATGAAATTGAGCCCCAGGAAAATACACCCCAATATTTTTATGAATACGGGCCCCAAAAAATAACATGTCAAACAACAACAATTTTTTTTGGGGCTTAATTTCATTTTTTGTCTACTTTTTGGGATTTCATTTCATTTCTTGTCTGCTTTTTGGGGGTTATTTTCATCTATAGATTTAGAAACAGGAGAGGCTACGCATAAAAGATTTGCTCCACGTTGCCAACTTTTTATCCTGTCCATAGGAGAAAGTTTTAGACAGAGGCCGAAGGCCGCAGGCCTTAGGCCGACCGCCCAGGGAAAGATTTATAATTAGAAAATAGGTTCGTATACGTGTATTATTACGTACTCCCCAGATTTACGAAGAGAAAATTTCTTAGATGTTTTTGAGGTTTATGTACATTTCATGTTGTTTTCTTGAATGGGGTGTAATTTCCTAAATCAGTTTTTGTAACGAAAATAGACCCCAAATTTGGGCCGCACTTTCATTTTCAATTTGGGGTGTATTTTCTTGGGGCCCAACTTCCGGCCGCCCAAAATATGAAATTAAACAGCAAAAAGCAAACAAAAAATGAAAATAAGCCCCAATAAATTTTTGTTGTTTGACTTGTTATTTTTTGGGGCCCATATTCATAAAAATATTGGGGTGTATTTTCCTGTGGCCCAATTTCATTCCGCCCTGTACAGGTCTTTATTAACCAATGCCTGCGGAGAATCATGAATATATTCTAGCCCACCACTACATATTGCAAACAGTATGCTGTGGGATTTGGATGGGGTATACTTAACGTAAGCTCCATGACGACATAGCCCGAATCGTAAAAGACTGGAACCCACAGGGAAGCCGTCGAAGAGGAAGGCCTGCTCACACATGCAAGTTTACAAGTTTACAAAGAAATTTCCAAGGCGAGAAAAAGCAGGAGTGAGATCGAAACCACGGCCAGCGTGGCCGTTTGCAGGGTTGATACATATATGCCACTTCTTAATTTTGATACTAAATTTGGCACTTTTTTTCTATTTCATTCCCCCTTTGTACAAAATTTGTGGCACTTTCTGAAAAAACAGTTTTTTTTATTATTTCATCGATGTCACAGCAACAATAAATGTACGAAAACGCGTAATACGCTGTATTGTGCATTGCGTTTGAGGCTGCTACTTAACAACCGACATGGCACAGTTGGCTAAAATGGAAAAAAATTTACATAATTCTGCCATTTCAAATCCACTTATCGTATGGCGATGAAATTTTAGGTGTGTATACAAGGGCTGTTAGAGAGTTTAATTTCGGAACCTGGGCCCCCTATCTCATACAGGGGCGGAGCTACAGAGCCCTAAAGTTGACCACTTCGGGTATAGAAAATTTTATATACCCTACTTTTGAACGGAGTGTCCGGTTTTAGTTTAGTTTTTCTGTGGATACTCCTAGACTAGACCTACAATAAACATTTTAAAGGAATTTTTCATCGCCGACTTTGCCTTGGAGTTTTGCAAATATCTCAGTCAAAAGTTTACCGATTTTGTTCGCGTGTTTTCCAATTCGTATTTAGGTCTTGTAGAGAAAGTTTGTTACACAAGGTATATCAAATGTATACTCATTTTAAAGGAGACGAATATGTTAGAGAAAATCCGAAGCCAAAATTTTAATTGGTGTGGTTGCCACCCTTCTCCGATTTGGACCTCTTTTTTACATAAATTTCAAAAATTTGATCGATTTTCCTCAATCGCAAAGCTAAATTGTTAAATTTTTCTTTTTATTTATTTGTATTAGGGTGTAACAAAATCTACTACAAAGGGAATCCCGAGCGCGGCTTTTCATATCGAAGATATAGGACTAAAAGTAAAAATCCCATTTTTGGGGATTTTTGATGTATTTTTTGGGAATTGAGGGATTTTCCATTAGAAATTTCCACATGTTGCGTTTGATTATTATATCTGATATCAAAATAAAGAATTTTAAAAAAAATTCATCGAAATATATACATTTTTAAGAATTTTATGCCGTATTTGCGTTTCTGTCTATGTGCAAAATATTTTTTTAATTATACCCTACATCACACGTACATACTGGGTATTATAACTTTGTGCATTTGTTTGTAACACCGATCGACTCAGAATCATTTAATGAGTTGATTTAGCTATGTCCGTCTGTCTGTCTGTGCATGTCCTTTTGTAATCAATGTACAGGTCGCAATTATGGTCCGATCTCGACGAAACTTTACTCATATTTTTTTTTGGCCCAAGGACGATTTCGTTAAAATCGGTTCAGATTTAGATATAGCCCCCATATATATGTTAGCCCCGATTTGACATCTAAGCGCTGTAAAAACTTTATTTTATATCCGATCAGTATGAAATTCGGCAGAAAGAGGTTTCTTATTATATGAATGCACACTGATAAATTCGGAGAAAATCGTTTCAGATTTAGATATAGCCCCCATATACCCTCGTATATGTAACCCCCGATTTGCTATGTAAGCGCTGTAAAAACTGTATTTTATATCCGATCAGTATGAAATTCGGCAGAAAGAGGTTTCTTTCTACATGAAGGAATACTGCCAAATTCGGAGAAAATCGGTTCAGATTTAGAAATAGCCCCCATATATATGTTACCCCCGATTTGACATGTATGCGCTGTGAAGACTGTATTTTATATCCGATCAGTACGAAATTCGACAGAAAGAGGTCTTTTTACATGAATGAGTATTCAGGGAAAATCGGTTCAGATTTATATATAACCTCCATATATATGTTCCTGATTTGGTTTCAAAGCGCTATATAAGTTGTACTTTACTTCCGATAATTAAATTTTTCCAGAAAGATGTCTCAATTTAGGAACGAATATTGCTAAATTTAGCGATTATCGTTTCAGAATTAGATACCTACCCATTTACCAATTATTAGAAATTTTTATTGCAATGACCCTTATAGCATTGTTAGGGAGGTGTATGGTATTGTCTAGTCGGCCCCGCCCGACTTTCTGCCCTTCCTTACTGGTTATACCTGTCAATGATTAAGGGTTTCCTAGAAATAGAACCACAAAACAATATTTTCTGAAAGGTAAATCTTACTAAATTTTATTATTGTTTGATAAAAACATGTGATCTACAAGAAATCAGTGCATATTGACTGATATAATAACTAATAAGTACAAGAAGGTAGGTAAAATTTAAAAAAAAAAATTCATATAGACAGAAACGTAAATACGGCATTAAATTCTTAAAAATGTATATATTTCGATGAATTTTTTTAGAGTTCTTTATTTTGCTATTAGAAATTATAATTAAACGCAACATGTGGAAATTTCTAATGGAAAATCCTTCAATTCCCAAAAAATACATCAAAAATCCCCAAAAATGGGATTTTTATATTTAGTCCTATATCTTCGATATGAAAAGCCGCGCTCGGGATTCCCTTTGCAGTAGATTTTGTTACACCCTAATACAAATAAATAAAAAGAAAAATTTAACAATTTAGCTTTGCGATTGGAGAAAATCGATCAAATTTTTGAAATTTATGTAAAAAAAGGTCCAAATCGGAGAAGGGTGGCAACGACACCAACTAAAATTTTGGCTTCGGATTTTCTCTAACATATTCTGTGAAACGTCTCCTTTAGAATGAGTATAAATTTGATATACTTTGTGTAACAAACTTTTTCTACAAGACCTAAATACGAATTACTTTTTTCGCCAAAAAATCTCCAAAAATGAAATTTTTTCAAAAATTTGACTTTATAGGGCCATAACTTTATTATTTCTTCACATATCTTATCGATTATTTTTTTCATGATATTGTAAATTACGCGAACAAAATCGGTAAACTTTTGACTGAGATATTGGCTAAAAAAAATTTAAATTTAAATCCACATAGCTCGGAAACTATTCATCTATATCTTCAACCTATAAAATGTTTATTGTAGGTCTGGTCTAGGAGTATCCACAGAAAAAAACACCACTAAAAGCGGACACTTCATTCAAAAGTTAGAAGCCGATGAAAATTTTGTATACCCGAGGTGGTCAACTTTAGGGCCCTGTAGCTCCGCCCCTGTTTGAGATAGGGGGCCCAAGTTCCGTACTTAAACTCTCTAACACCTCTTGTATACACACCTAAAATGTCATCTCCATACGATAAGTGGTTTTGAAATGGCAGAATTATGTCCATTTTTTCCATTTTAGCCCACTGTGCGTCGGCGCATGACTTCTTTCAAGTAAATCAAAAATGAACCCTTGTACCAAAATTTTTATAAATTTTCCATATACGAGGGCGGTTCGGAAACTTCTTAGCCTATCAATGAAAGAGAATAGTTAGTTTTTCAGAAATATTTTTATTTTTCAATATAATCTCCTGAAACTTCAATACACTTAGTCCAACGCTTATCTAGCAATTCTATCCCTTGATTAAAATAGTTTTCCTCAAGGTCTTCAAAATATTGGTTTACAACTGTAATTGCATCTTCATTTGGGGTAAAACGCTTGCCAGCAAGGAATTTTTTTTAGATTTGGGAACAGGTAAAAGTCACTGGGAGCTAAATCAGGAGAATAATGTAGGTGGTCAAGCAACTCGTACTTTAATTCGTTGATTTTAGCCATTGTTAAAACACTCTTGTGCGCTGGTGCATTGTCTTGATGAACAATTATTTTTTTGTGTTGTAAGCCAGGACGTTTTTCTCGAATTTGTACATTTAATTGATCCAAAAGGTTTGCAATAGTACTCTGAATTTATTGTTTTACCCTTTTGCAGATAGTCAATCAATAAAATACCTTTGAAGTCCCAAAAAACCGTTGCCATAACCTTACCAGCCGATTGAATTGTTTTTGCCTTCTTTGGGGCACTTCCTCCAGCTTCAGTCCATTGTTTGGATTGTTCTTTTGTCTCTGGAGTATAGTGGTGGATCCATGTCTCATCAACAGTTATGAAACGACGCTTAAAATCCATTTTATTTCGCTTAAAACGATCAAAACAAGCTTGAGAAATGTTCATTCTTATGCGTTTTTGGTCGACTGTTAACAAGTGCGGCACCCATCTTGCAGAAAGCTTTTTCATCTGTAGTTCTTCATGCAAAATTAAATGGACTCGATCATTTGAGATGCCCATGATATTAGCTATTTCACGCACTTTTATTCGTCGATCATTTAATACCATATCATGCACTTTGGCTACAATTTCTGTTGTTGTTGCTGTTTTTGGACGTCCACTACGTGGTTCATCTTCAATGCTTGTACGACCACGTTTAAATTCAGCAACCCAATTTTTTACTGTTGGATATGAAGGAGCACTTTCACCTAACACATTCACCATATCATTATTAATTTCTTGTCCCGATAAACCTTTTTTATGTAAATATTTAATGGCACCACGCATTTCTAATTTTTCCATTGTAAAAAAATCGCAGATGCGTCTTTTGTGAACACCTGTTTCTATATGAAGGAGTTGCCAGATCGAAACAAAATTTAACATGTGTTCATAGCAGAGATGGAAGTTTCCAAAACACTTAACTTTTTTCTGTTTATACCGCGCTTTTTGAGCTAGGCTAAGAAGTTTCCGAACCGCCCTCGTACATACATTTTTACGTTGCCTTATAGCAGTGCTTGCGCAGAACGCATATCTGACAATAATGAAAAATAAGTTAACAAACAGGTTCAATGTAGAAACTTGTCTTGCAATGCTTTCAGTTCTTAATTTTATTGTCGTAGAGTTGAAAGATTGAAAAATATATACAGTTTAGAATATATGTATATGGGAATTTCCAGCGTTGCGGACGGCAGGAATTTCATTAGTTTTTTTGCCCATAACTTCGTTTATACGGATCTTAGGAATATTATTGTTATAATAACAATAACTCCGTATTTATAGAATTTTGAAAACTTTTTTAGTTTGCATAAAAATCGGCAAAATGGGCAGCGTGACACACGGCACAAAAACACGATTCTTGAGGTATATTGAGTGATTTAAAAATTTCAAGGAAACTTCTTATATAAATAATACCTAACTTTTGACTTGCATTTACTAGAGGCAATGCTTCTTAAGTATGTATTTACCATTTATTCTAAAAATGCAACATTTTTGATATACATATTTAGATTTTTGTTGAATTCTGGACGGCATGTTCCGGACAGCACAAAATTTATATAAAAAGGGCTAATTTAAATGTGTCTTTAATATCAATATTATAAAATATTTCTCAAATTTTTTACATAGAACGATCGACAAGGTCTAATGCAATAATTTCACGCCAAGATTTTAAAATTTGTTTATTTACATAATGCGTAAATGTGGAGCATAAACTTTGAGTACATTGCTAAAGAAATACTCAAGAAAGAGTTGCATAATTGTAAGGCAATTTATTGAGTAGTCCAGGGAAATGTCCATATATGTACTTAAATCATTTGTTTTTGTTAAGTTTTCATTTAATTTTTTTTTCCTTGTTTTATTGAATAAAGTCTGAAAAAAGAGTCCACCATGCGAGTGGGGGTATATTCATTTTGTCACTCCGTGTGTAACACCTCTAAATATTGATCTGAAACCCCATAAAGTATATATATTCTTAATCGTCTTAAAATTCTAAGCCGATTTAGCCATGTACGTCCATCCGTCTGTTGTAATCATGCTACAATCTATAATACATGAGATAGGTGGCTGAAATTTGGTATAGATACTTCTTATAGCTGCAGGTAACTTGGGATTGAAAATGGGCGATATCGGTCCATATTTAGATATAGCTCCGATATATAGCATCTAACTTGTTGTTCCTACTGTTCTCATCTACTAAATTGTTTGTGTTTTTCGGTGTTATTTTCTTTAGGTTTGAGTTATTTTGTGAGGTCACATGCTATCCATGGTGGAGGGTATATAAGATTCGGCATGGCCGAACTTAACGATTTTACTTGTTTTAAAAATATGATGCCACTTTTTATGATGAATTACACTTTTTGTGTTACTTTTTGAAATATCCCAGCGGTCATCCTGACCATGGCAATGGATAGATCAAACCGAAGATCATTTGTTGAGGCCTTATGCTCCTCATAGGAGCGAAGAGAACGTATACGTTTCATGTCAAGTGAGTAAATTTTTGACAAGTTTAGAACAATTTTAGTCCTGGATTCCAAATTTTCAACGGACACAATATTTCAACGAGATCGGCTAAGGACTATCCGAGTTGGAGGGTGTTGAATTTTGAAATTTTGGTCAAACGGCCCTTTCCCCCATCCCAGTAAACAATTTCTTCCGAAGTTCGGTCAGAAACTCAGCACAAGTTGCCGGTTTCGAAATTGTCCAGAAAACCGTATGGTTGGTTGCAAACAATTTTTAACATCTGTTTTCTTTAGTATTGTTATTGTAGATGAGAGACCTTCGAAATTTGACAGAATTCCAAGGCGTTTCAAAAAGCGATCTTTGAGATGAGTGATGAAAAAATCTAGATATGGAATATAGATCGAAATCGTATAATATTCTTCAATATTTGTTACATTAATATTGCAACGATGACTTTGTCATGTCTGTTAAGAATGGGGCAAAAGAGAAAAAAATCACACTTTAATGGCAATCTTTAAACAATTAAGAACAAAGTTAAATTTCCAGACCACACGGAACTCAATGAATGACCAATAATTACGATATATGTATTTAAAAAACCATTTCATTGCCATAAAAGTGTACTGTGGGGACCTATAGTGAGTTTTTACAAGGATTTTTTTTGCCGAATGCCCAAAAAATCCATCGAATTCTACGACTTTTTATACAACATTATTTTTGGTGGGATATTTTCGATGGTAAGCGAATGGGCGGGGGTATCGGGTATGTGGGAGAAATACATCTTGATGTGTCTACATTCTCTCATTATTTGACATGGAATATCTATTCCTAAGCTTTCTATACTAAAATTGTGTTTGAAATTACTAACCTCTTTGTTTAGTCAACAACTTTGTGGCTAAATTTCTCGAAAACGCGATGTGACAGGAAAAAGCGGCTAATGCCATTCCAATTAGCGGTTCAAAACTATGCGGATTACGTTGTTTTCATCGAGGATACATTTTTGTGCACACACAAAATAGTCTTAATATTCTAAGATCATTTAGCCAAGTTCGTCCGCCTATTGCAATTACGCTACAATATACATATAAGGGTGTCCCAAGAAGAGCGCAATTTTTTAATTTTAAATAAAACACAGATATTTAAGAAAAAATCGTGAAACTTTATTATATCGTAAAGTAGACAGAATCATTTCTTCAATTCTAGGCAAGAAAAAACTGGTTATCATTTCACGATACCGAACACCATTGACTGTTTGCGCTTGACCTGCCTCATTTTCATAAAAAAAAGGTCCAATGATTCCTCCAGCCCAAAAACCACACCACACAGTGACACGTTGAGGATGCATTTGCTTCTCGTGAATCACTCGAGGATTTTCCGCACCCCAAATGCGACAATTCTGCCTATTGACGAAGCCATTAAGATGAAAATGGGCCTCGTCACTGAAGATGATTTTATCGGCAAAATCAGCATTTTCATGTTGTCTCTCCAATACCCAATTAACGAACTCCCTTCGCTGTCCTTCTCCATTTTTACTAACCTCGTACCTTCTACTAACAAACAATAACAATTATTCAAATGTCAAACAATGACACTTCGAATGTTGCGAGATTTAAAAATTGCGTTCTTCTTGGGACACCCTTTATATACTTTTTATAGCTGCAGGTATGTTGGGAGTGGAAATTGGCCATATCGTTCCATTTTTAGACATAGCCTCATATATATCATCTCTCCGAGTTGACTTCTTATTGCCATATAGACAACAAATTACAACTGATCGGGCTGAAAATTGGTAATATATCTTTATATATAATATACCCCGAACCCTTCACACATACATATAGCTCGCATATGTAACAGAACACTCCACACGGATGACGGTCGTCATTGAGCCATGTTTTGATATAGCTCCCATACGAAGGTCCATCTAGATTTGGTTTTAAAGCAACAAAAACCGCAAATTTCAACAATTCGGGCTGGAATTTGGTAATATGTGTTTATTTTAACGCGAAGTTAGTCACAAGCGATCCATGCTGGAGGGATCGCATTCGGCATGGCCGAACTTAACGCTCTTACTTGTTTATTTACCCATTATCATCCAAAATACTACACGGTGCAAAATCACCTTTTTTGATATGTTTGAATCGAAGGAAAATATATTTGGAACACAAATTTTCACATTACATATTTCTGCGCAAATAAATTGTATTTGAAAATCAATATAATTTATTTGGAACGCATACATTAATATATTACAACAAAAATAGTTGCAAACTAATTTTCTCAAATACATTTTGTTTTAAAAAGCTTTTCAAAACGTTGCAGATTTTCTGAATTTTACACGCAAAGAATAAATTCGTTTCTGCGAAACGAAATATTAGACAACTACAATTCTCGTTTGCCGGAACTGAAATTTCGTTTGTTGTGACAGAAAGTTATATCGCGTAAGCGAAATTTCAGTCGTCGTAAACGAGAATTGTAGTTGTCTAATATTTCGTTTCGCAGAAACGAATTTTTTCTTTGCGTGCATTTTTAATTTTTCATTGATTCGAGCTATACCATCAATAGCTTTTGTTTTAAATCACTAATTATACCCTCACCTTAGAGTGGAGGGTATAAGTATATATCATTTGCCAAGTATGTTTGGCGGAAATTCGATTCGGGGAATTTTAAGTCATTTGAGCAATGTCCGTCCGTCCGCCTGTCTGTCTCGAAAGAATTAACCGATTGACTTAAAATTTTGTATGCGGTAATATTTTTATCTATATCCGGCTAAGTTCGAAGATGGGCCATATTGGTCCACTCCTTCTAGTAACTCCCCCACAGAGGGTTAACATTTAGTGAAATATTGATTCTTAAAAAACTTCTATACTACTTACTCGAATCTTCTGAAATTCCACACATATAATTAGTTTATTAGTCGCTAACAGCTCAAGAAAATGGACCATTTTACACCAAAAGTTAACTGCTTATAGCTTTAATATCAGTTCATACATTCAGTAATTTTGTACAGTGTAATGATTTTATAGTACCTAGGAGTCCAGAGAAAAGTGGGCGTTATTGGCACGACCTTTTGGTACCTCCCATATAAATGGACTACTTTGCGTCAAAACTTAAGATCTTATAACATTTATACCGGTACATACTTTAAAGTTATTAAATGCATTTTAAATTGCTAATATTTTAATTTAAAAAAATAATAAATAAATTTACAAATATTTCTTTGCGACTCAAGGTGAGGGGATTCATATGTCGGTTTACCCGACTGAACTTTCTTACTTGTTTTTAAAATCTATTTATTCCAAGTCGTCATTTGTTGTCAATGCAAAAATGTAATACAAACAAATACAAAAAATGGTAGAGAGTTTTAATTGCTTGGTAGAATTGACTGCAGTTTCGTTAGACACCACTCTATCATCTTCAGAATTCAATGGCAATAATGTATGTCCCATACGAAAGGGACCTTCGTATGGGGGCTATGTCAAAATATGAACCGATATGTAACATTTTCTCTAGCCACGATGAATGTACTGCAAAGTGCACATATTTAAATTTAAGCATGATTAGTTAAAAACTGCGCCCTCTAGAGGGTAAATATGTCTTATCGAAGTTACCCTTTGTATGGGGGCTATATCAAATAATGGTCCGATATGCCCCATTTTTAATCGGGATGTGTCTAGATTAAGAATATTCTCTGTATCCATTTTCATTAAGATTGCTTCATATTTGCGACCTGTGGTGTCAAATATAAAAAAGAACAGAACGCTTAACATAGTGTATTCTGTTCGAAAGACCACTAACACTACAACGTAGTGAACCGTACCTTATCGTAGTGATAGTGTTCGAAGAACCGTACCTTATCGTAGTGGTAGCGTTCGTCATGTTTGAAGAACCGTACGTTATCGTAGTGGTAGCGTTCGCGCACACAAACACTATAAAATAAATAACGTTTGTGTTCTCTGAACGAACTGTTCGTATAACGTACGGTTTTTTTCTTGTGTGTTTTTTGGGTGGGTAAATTGTAAGGGCCGATGTTGAATGTGAACCACACCTAAACGTCAAGTTTTTTTCTGCATTTCATTTGACATTTCTCAATTTCAGACTAACTCAATTTGAACCATGGACAGAAACACAATCGAGGAACGCGTTAAAATTTTGTAAGCCTTTTACAAAAATGGGCGTTCAAATCAAAATGAATTTCGTACACTTCGTGATGTTTTTTTGATCAGCATAATCGGCCAACTGTGTCCACAATCGGGAGAAGTGTGCGCAAATTTCAGCAAACTGGGTCTGTAGGAGATGTGAAAACACCTGTGCATGCTTGCCTAGTTCGTTTGGTGCAGCTTATGGGCTGGCGACGTCATCGGGCCATACTTCTTCGAAATAAGGCTGGTCAGGCAGTTAATGTGAATGGTGTTCGCTATCGTGAGCAGTGTTGACGTTTTGGGCATTTCGGACCAAATTTGTTGTTTGGGCAGATTTTGGGCCGATTTTTTCTGCCAGGAAAAATCAAGGTATATTTTAGGTCGTTCAAAATTCCTTTGCAAAATATGGTTGGTTCGGCAATAGACGTTGTGTGGTGTTCTTGGAGGACTCTTTGAAAAAACTAGCTTTCTTTTACATTAATTTATGAAGTATAAAGAATTTGTGCTGGTGGCATTGAAGAAGAAATTACTACACTCAAAGAAAAAATTCGTTTAATTGTAAACAACTACAATTCTCGTTTGCCGGAACTTAAATTTCGTTTGTCGTGACAGAAACCTATTTCGTGTAAGCAATTGTTTGTTCTTACCAAAAGAATTTCAGTCGTCGTAAACGAGAATTGTAGTTGTTTAATATTTCGTTTCGCAGAAACGATTTTGCTATTTTTTCTTTCTATCATATATTCTACCCGTTATTAATAATTTGAACAAGGAAATTCAAGCGGAAAGTTCACGTTTGCGCTACCTTTAAACAAGCAGAAAATCAAATTTTCTTCTAATATTAAGAAATGTCATAAAAAACAAGTAAAAGTGTTAAGGTGGGCCATGACGAATCTTATATACCCTCCACAATGGATAGCATGTGAATGGTTTACGCCACAAATAAAGTCATAATACAAAATTTCAGCCCGATTCGTTAAAATTTGTGGTTTTCGTTGCGTCAAGAAGTAATATCTTAGGGACCTTTGTATAGGGCCTATTCAAAACATTTTGAACAATGTATTATGAACTAAACCACAGTTCAGCCCGATCAGATGACATTTGTGGTCTCTATGGCGTTAAGAATCAAATTGGGGCGATGCTATATATGGGAGCTATATCAAAATATGGACCGATATTGCCCATTTTCAATCCCAAGTTACCTGCAGCCATAAGAAGTATATATACTAGGCCGGGTCGATTTGTGGGGAGGCAAAAAAGTCGCCATTGCTCAGTGAAAATCGTATTCTAGGGATCAAAATAAGAAACTTGGCCGAAGGAACCATACCTCTAAAACGAATTCTGATGTCCCGAAATTTGAAAAATCCCACTTTGACCCATTTAGAGTGCTCCAATCGAGTCAAAATGTATGACCGACCCCCACTAACTTTGGAGGCCCGACCCACCCATGCCAGTGGCACACCCCCTGGAACCCCCTGGGGGTTCCATACATTTTGACTCGATTGGAGCATTCTAAATGGGTCAACGTGGGATTTTTTCCGGGGCATCAGAATTCGTTTTAGAGGTATGGTTCCTTCGGCAAAGTTTCTTATTTTGATCCCTAGAATACGATTTCACTGAGCACTTCACTGAGTGGGGGTCGGTCATACATTTGGACTCGATTTGAGCACTCTAAATGGGTCAAAGTGGGATTTTTTCCGGGACATCAGAATTCGTATGAGAGGTATGGTTCCTTCGGCAAAGTTTCTTATTTTGATTCCTTGAATACGATTTTCACTGAGCAATGGGCGATTTTTAAATCGACCCGCCCTAATATATACCAAATTGTAGCCACCTAACTCAAGTGTGATAGATAGTAGCGTGATTGGGTCTCAGATCAATATTTAGTAACAAGTGATGATATATGTATAGTTATTTATGAATGTAATGGTCGGAAAATTTACGTTCCGAGGCAGCAGAACTTTGTGGAAGTGCTAAGAAATTAACAATGAAACTTGAAGATTCACGCGACCAACGGTAGTCATAGGTCCAAGTTTTGATATAGCCCCAAACAATGATTCCTCTAGATTCACTTCGTACTTCCTACTAAGACTCCAATAGGGCTGAAATTTGTTATAATTTAAAATTAGTTTATTTGTACCCGAAACCATTCACATGCGATCTATGTTGGAGGCTATATAAGATTCGGCATGGCCGAACTTAATCCGTCTTAACTTGTTTTTTTTATTTGGGCAGATGAAGTCGATTTTGGGCAGTTTATGGAAAAATTTTGGGCCGAGAAAAATTTTTCCAGCGGCAACACTGATCGTGAGATGATAATGAAATTTTTAAGGCCCGAATTGGAAGATATGGTTGTGGACAACAGGACGGTGCCACTTGCCACACAGCTTACGAAACAATGGCTCTTTTGCGCAACAAATTCAATGGCCGTGTTATCTCACGTCGCACGATGGGAAAATATGATGAAATATGCGCGCATAGGACTTTGAAAACATCTTTCAAAAATCAATTTTTTGGGAGTGTTATTTTATTGTGGATAACATTTAATGAAAATACCTAAAAATTTTATGAAAATATCTCCAGGCGATTTCGAGTTATGACCATTCAAAGTTTGTCTTTTTTTCTAATAAATGCAAATAACATTGCGATGATAAAATGCATATACTAAAATGCTTGTAGAATTCGCGTTTATTGGTGAAATGCGATAGGACTTGCAACATATAATAAGGTACTATTCATCTTAATTTTTGTGTATAAAAATTATTTTTAACGCCTTCCAATGAAGAGATATTTCAAAGCAAAAAAAAAGTTTTTTTTTGTTTAAAAAAAAATGATCCACAGTAAATGGAATACAACTTTTTTGGATCACGTGGGATCACTACCATATGACATAGAGAATAGAGGTGACTTAGGAGTGAATCCAACGGTACCTAGTTTATCTGCGACTTTTTGCAATTATGGCAGATTTTTGTACTTTAAATATGTGCTTTTTTTCTTTAAATATAGAAAATATGTGTGGGAGCTATATCAATCTATGAACCGATTTTCCCGAAACAAATGGACCGATATTCTTGGTTAAAAAAAATAACGTTTGTGAACGGACGAGAATAAATGGATTAACACGCGGCTGCAAGTTTTATCAAGTACGATTAAAAATAGAGATCTTGTTAATATTATAAGGATTATAGTAATTTTTATACTTCACTTTTTCTACAAAACCTATAAAAATATAGTTACAATAAAATATATACGCTTCCGCAGTTTGTGTGTATTACGGTGGTCCGATTATTTTTTGTTTTTAATTTAACTTTCAATTATTATCAGTCTACGAACCATTGTGTAAAGTACATTATAGTAAAATTTCAGCTTTCAATAATATTGCAGCCCACAATTTTATCCTATTTAAGTTGTCTTAGTTTCAATTTTAAAAGCATGGCAGGTTTTGTAGACTTCTTTCGCAATGTTGACAAACATATTTTTGAACTTCAATGGTCTGCATATTTAAAACGCAGCAACACACAATAAAGCACCTGAAACAGATTTTAAACTAAATTTTGTCAGCTTTAATTTAAAATCAAGATCACTGAATTTGGCACGATATTCGGAGTTTTACACTAATTTCCACAAAGCCCACTGTGCGATAAATGGTAAAAGTAAGAAAAATCTGGCTACACCAAATTATTCTCCAAAGAATTCTCTTGAAGATGGTCCAAACCGTTGGCCTCTATCTCTAACGGTATAGTCGTGAGATTAAAAATACTGCTATGCGCGCGTATTTACCCTTTTTTCCCATTGTGCGTCGTAGCGATGTCAATTGGCCGCCAAGATCATGTGATTTGACACCGTTGGACTTCTTTCTTTGGGGTTATTTGAAAGAAAGGGTGTACGTCGATAAGCCAGCAACAATTCAAGAGCTAAAGGATTGGATAATTCGGCACATTAACGGCATATAACCTCAATTATGCCGACTCACGCCGGCCATTTTGCCGATATTTTGTTTCATACATAATTGAACCATACCAATATTATCATAATAAAAAGAAATGACAATAATTTCCTAAATAATTTGTGTTTTATTTAAAATCAACATCGGCCCTTAAATTTTAACCACCCTTTACAATAATTGCCTATTTTTTGTAAATATTAAATAATATGGTCAAAACTTTTGTCATAGTAGGTACATCTGATCGACATTTTTTCGTAATAGCAAATTTAGTTGTCAAATCAGAAAAGTTCATGTGGGAAAAATTTGTTTATGTTCTGCACTGATATTAACAAATTGCTAGGACAGGGTCAGGAAAAAAATCAATTTTCAAATGCAGACAGAAATCTAATAACGCCATACAGTTTGTTGTTTGTTTGTAGATCGACATCACAAATCGAATTTAGTAAATTTCCACAGTTTGGAAGTGTTATTCTGGCTTTAAACAATTTCTGATGACTTGACAAACCTTACTGACCAGAATTGTTAACACAGTTTGACATTGTCAGCTGTCAAACCATGGTTATCGATATCGCAAGTTCTCACCCTTTACTACCCAATAGGACTTAAATTAGAGAAAGTTTCATCCCCATCAGAAGACATCGGTTTTAAAATTTCTCTTAATCGTCACTAGTAACTATGGGCTACATCGGTCCATGTTTTGATATAGCCCTCTATATTGTACTAAATCGTTCCTAGTGAAAATTGAGCACAACGTCCCATATTTTGATATAGCTCCATATAAAAGTCACTTCCGATTATACTTTTTGAAGACCATTTGAACTCTACTCTATTTTACGTGCTAATACACAATTAGAATGGTTAGATCAAAGCTTCTCAAACGGTGGTCCGCGGCCCACTGGCGTTCTGTAGCGAGGTGTCAGGGGGGCCGCGACGCGACTCCTTGTTTAAAATAATGCACATTACATTTTTTGATTGAAAAAGTCGACATGGGAATTTTTTAAATTCGAATCAAATTCTGGAAAAAAATAAATTAAATTCGGAAAATATTGTTCGAAACTAATGTACAAAACGGAACATTTTCTTTTGCATCGGAATTGCAATAAACCCACTGATATTATTCAGCGTTCAATCTTATCTAATAGAGCTTTGTTTGCGATTTTAGAAGAAATTTAATTAGAGGTTTGGTCATTTTTATGGATAAATACTTATTTGCATACTGATGAATTATCTTAGTATGAGATTTTTGATATGTCCTTGAGGCAAATCTCCCTCTTTTCATTTGCATTTTCAGTTTGTGGAACAGAAAAGTCGCATGAAACAGTTATGAATTCATCTAGCTCATGCGAAAGTTGTTGTGGTGAAAAATTAGCTATTTCTGAACAAGCTTAGTTGCTACGAGTACAAGTTTTTTGTCAAAAACTTCAGAAAAATTACTTGAAATGATCCAGCCAGACATTCGACAATTCTCCACTATCTTCACTGCTTTAACGTTTCTATTGGTTATTGATGTTCTCAGTCGTCTAGGGAAAACCCCAAAACCAAAATTTGAAATTATTTTCTTTTTAATTGCCGTATATCGTTGTAGTAAGGTTGATGTAGATGCCAGTTAAAAATACGAAATATATATATGAATGAAACTCTAATAAAGTTTCATAAAAAAAGAAGATTTGATGATGGATATTTAATGAGAAATATTTCTTGGATGCAATGGACATCATTTCCTCTACTTACCAATGATCTCAGAGTCTTTAAGTTGGGTGGAAAATTTCGTTAGTTGATAGGGCAAATGTTGTTACCATATATCCCAAGAAAATCCGAAATAGTGCGCCTACACCATTTATCGAGTCTTTATACCCTACACCACACTGTGGTACAGGGTATTATAACTTTGTGCATTTGTTTGTAACACCCAAAAGGAGAAGAAATAGACCCATCGTTTATTATACCGATCGACTTAGAATCACTTTCTGAGTTGATTTAGCTATGTCCGTCTGTCTGTCTGTCCGTCTGTCCGTCTGTGCATGTATTCTTGTAATCAAAGTACAGGTCGCAATTATGGTCCGATCTCAACGAAACTTTACACATATCTTTTTTTTGGCCCAAGGACGATCCCTATTGAATTTGGTTAAAATCGGTTCAGATTTAGATTTAGCCCCCAAATATATGTTACCCCGATTTGACATGTAAGCGCTGTAAAAACTTTATTTTATATCCGATCAGCATGAAATTCGGCAGAAAGAGGTTTCTTATTATATGGATGAACACTATTAAATTTGGAAGAAATCGGTTCAGATTTAGATATAGCCCCCATATATACGTTACCCCCGATTTGACATGTAAGCGCTCTAAAAACTTTATTTTATATCCGATCAGTATGAAATTCGGTAGAAAGAGGTTTCTTATTATATGGATGAACACTATTAAATTTGGAAGAAATCGTTTCACATTTAGATATAGCCCCCCATATATACGTTACCCCCGATTTGACATGTAGGCGCTGTAAAAATGTTATTTTATATCCGATCAGTGCGAAATTCGGCAGAAAGAGGTTTCTTATTACATGAAGGAATACTGCCAAATTCGGAGAAAATCGGTTCAGATGTAGATATAGCTCCCATATATATGTTACCCCCGATTTGACATGTAAGCGCTGTAGAGACTGTATTTTATATCCGATCAGTACGAAATTCGACAGAAGGAGGTCTGTTTACATGAATAAGTATTCAGGGAAGATCGGTTCAGATTTATATTAAAGCTCCATATATATGTTCCACCTGATTTGGTATCAAACCGCTATAGAAGTTGTATTTTACTTCCGATCATTAAAATTTTCCAGAAAGATGTTTCTCACTTTAGGAACGAATATTGCTTAACTTAGCGATTATCGTTTCTGAATTAGATAATACGTTTCCACCCATTTACCAATTATTCCTAATTATTATGGCAATGACCCTTATCGCATTGTTAGGGAGGTGTAGGGTATTATATAGTCGGCCCCGCCCGACTTTCTGCCTTTCCTTACTGGTTTTAAATTAAATTTTAGAGCATAATATTTATTTCAAAATTATTTTTTATATATTTTTTATATCACTTATTTTCAGACTCCCTCCAAATCAATAATGAGAGATAGATGTATTCTTGTGATTGTTGGATTTGACCAAAACAGAGTTGGTCTAGAAGAGGATTCAACAACTATTTGCGATACCTTTAGAGATCTATTCCAAATGCACGACGACTATATCGTCAGACTTATCAATCGAAGTGAGGAGGACATAACAGATCAATTTGAAAGTTGTAAGTTTGAAAATCCAATACCCAATTTTTGCAAAAAGTTTAATATCCTTGAACAAATTTACAAATTTCTAATATCATCAGTATACACTTTAGGAAAAATCAAATAGTTTGATTTGTTATTGTTGTATGAAACAATTGTGATTTTGAAAAAATTTATACAATATACAATGCAATAAGACGGGATATTTCGAAACTCGTACTATTACAATGGGGCAAAAAGGGATAGATATGGTACCACCGCCAAATCTAAATGGAATGAGCTAAAATTGCGAAAATTGATGTGAGGGTAGCCCTTATGAGGTAGACCCAGAAATTGACTGGATTTTTTAAAATCCGAACATTTACGCGCACAGTTGGGAAAAAAGGGATAAATGTGGTACAACGGCCAAATCCAAATAATAAGAGCTAAAATCGTGAAATTTGCTGTGAGAGTTGCTCTTGGGACGTAAACTAGAACAAGGAGCGATTTTTTTTTAAACTAATAGGGTACAGTGGTTTAAAAATACATATTTTGTTTTTGTACTCAGGCTCAATATCGTTATTGTTGTTTTCAGTATATGAAAACAACTTTGTTAAAAATTAAAAAAGAAGTAAGTGACATGTATTGGGGGCGGTAGTAATGGTTGGATAGACAGATCTGTTTCGGGAGCCACCAAACTCCCATTATCAATATCCTTATTACAACGATTACTTCAGTCGAAATTATTAAATATATACGCACAGCCAAGTATCATTAAACGAGAACTGTTTGCTAAAAGCGCATATCTTCAAAAAAAGACAATTCAGTAATCATCGTCCCTCGTACATGCATTTGAAGATATGCGCTTTTAGCAAACAGTTCTCTTTAATCATACTTGGCTGTGCGTATATATTTAATAATTTCGACTGAAGTAATCGTTGTAATAAGGATATTGATAATGGGAGTTTGGTGGCTCCCGAAACAGATCTGTCTATCCAACCATTACAACCGCCCCCAATACATGTCACTTACTTCTTCTTTAATTTTTAACAAAGTTGTTTTCATATACTGAAAACAACAATAACGATATTGAGCCTGAGTACAAAAACAAAATATGTATTTTTAAACCACTGTACCCTATTAGTTTAAAAAAAAATCGCTCCTTGTTCTAGTTTACGTCTATATGGTTAAGTAGGTAGGACAAAATGGATTAAATATGGTACAGTGGGGCAAAAATTTATTAACTATGATACATTGGGGCAAAAAGGATTAAATATGATACAGTGGGGCAAACAGGATTAAATGTGGTACAGTGGGGCAAAAAGTGTAAAATATGTTACAGGCAGACAAAGGATTTAATATTGCACAATGGGACAAAAAAGGGTTAACCAGAGTACAGCGGAGAAAATGTAGTTAAAAAGGGTAAAGTGATACAAAATAGGTTAAATATGGCACAGTGGGCCAAAAAGCGTTACCTCGGAAATAGTGATGCAAAAATGTGTAAACTATGGTACAGAGGGACAAAAATTATTTAATATGGTACAATGTGACAAAAATGGTTCACTATTGTACAGTGGCTCAAAGAGGGTTAAAAATGGTACAGTGGGGAAAAATGGTTATAAATGCTACAGTAGGACAAAAATGGTTAAATATGGTACTGTACTGCAAAAAGGTGCTAAATATGGGCAAAATCATGGATCTAGGGAGAGAGGGCAACATCTGGAAAATAAATATGAGATAAAAAGTCCTTTTTTCAAATGTTATGATTTCAGTTAAAGTTTAATAGTATGGTGCAGAGTGGCTACAAGGTGTTAAATGGGGTTGAGTATAGCAAAAAGGGTTAAATGTGGTACGGTGAAGCAAGAAGGGTTAAATATGGTACAGTGAGGTAAACAATTTTTAAATACGGTAAAGTGTGGCAAAATGGTAGATGTGGTAAGTGTGGAAAAAGTGTTATATATAGTCCTAGATATGTATACAATTTCATACTTTAGAAGAACAGTGGAATAATAAAATATCGAATTAAGTTAAGTAGTGCAGTGATTCACAACCAGAGTGCGATGCTTCTATGTCACAGATAGGGGTAAAATACGGCCTAAGGTTGCCAATATGGTTCTTAGAATATAAACTTTGATTCATCTAAATGCACACTTTTAGTGGCACTGTTGGGGCAAAAACGATTAAATGTTGTGCAGTGGTGCAAAAATGGTAAATTATGACACATTGGGTTGAATGAATGGAGCGAAGATGATTAAATATGATCCCAATAGCAATTGTAAGTCTTGCAACTTAAACTAGGCATTAATTTTACCTTTTTTTAATTAAAACTTTTAAAGTCACGGTGGGGCAAACATTGTTTTATATTGTATCGTGGTGTGAATGTAGCTATGGGAACATAAACTAGGGGAAAAAGTAAAGGATGGCTCAAAAAATAGTTTTTGACTATTTTTTGAGCCAAAGGGATAAATATTGTACCTTGATGCCAGGAACATAAACAAGACAATTTTCCCCATAAGGAATAGTCATTTCATTCCTATTTTACAGTACCCTAAAAAGAAAATAAATAAATGATGGGGCTGCGAGGCGCACTGGGCTAAAGCTAGTTTATATATATGGGTGGTTTCGACATTACGGGCCAATTTCGACATAATTTTTGATATCGAAGTTTTTTGCAGAATTCAATACTTCAGATAGGTAGATATAATCAATTTAAGAATAGCTACTCTATTATCAAAGTTACACGTAATTTTTTAATTTTTATCCGAATTGAGTACTGACTATAGATTACAATATCCGAGGCCCCTCGATCTGATGACATATTTAGATAGAGCAGCTCAAGAATAAAGAATAAATTATAAGGTGCATTTTATCGATATCTCGCTTAGTTATCGAGTTATCGGACGTTATAGTTTACGACTTTTTCAAGTTGTGTCGTCCGAAAACTCGATAACTAGGGCAAGATATAGAAAAAATTTCCGTCAATTTTTCGCCTTATTCTGAGGTGTTTGATACAAATATGGCATCAAATCGAGGATTTTGGTGACCGCCCTTTGTAGTTTCCTTGCTAATCGTCATTCCCCTGGCGCATTTTTGATAGGGGAATGCAAGTGACGCAAGAAGTTATCGAAAAAATTGATTGATTTTTTCGGTTTTTTCTTTAGGATAGGATAGTTCTTGTAAAAATAGTATTAACCAGTAAGGAAAGACTAAAGTCGGGCGGTGCCGACTATATAATACCCTACACAACTCTCGTAATATTGAATAACTCTGATATATCAATTTTGTAATTCATGTATAAATTGTTTACATAAATTTACTTTTGGGACATTTTATACTTAAATAATACCCTGTACCACAGTGTGGTGTAGGGTATAAAAACGATTGGATCTAAAGAGCCAAATCGGATGAAACATATATATGGGAGCTATAGCTAAATCTTTACCGATTTTCTTCAAATTCGGCAATCTTGGTTCATGAATCAAGAAACTCTACCATTCTAAATTTCAAAACGATTGGATGTAAAATATAGCTTCTATAGAACTAAAGGGCCAAATCGGACGAAACATATATATGGGAGCTATAGCTAAATCTTAACCGATTTTCTTCAAATTCGGTAGTGTTGGTTCATGGATCAAGAAACTCTACCATTCTAAATTTCAAAACGATTGGATGTAAAATACAGCTTTTATAGGACTAAAGGGCTAAATCGGTCGAAACATATATATGGGAGCTATAGCTAAATCTTAACCGATTTTCTTTAAATTCGGTAGTGTTGGTTCATGGAACAATAAACTCTACCATTCTAAATTTCAAAACATTTATACATGAATTACAAAATTTATATATCAGAGTTATTCAATATTACGAGAGTGGTGTAGGGTATTATATAGTCGGCACCGCCCGACTTTAGCCTTTCCTTACTGGTTTTTTACATATTATTGCTGCCATTTTACCAGAAAAATTAATGTTTTTTGACGATTTTTTCAAACTTTATTGTCCGATAAATCGATAACTAGGCAAGATATCAAAAAAATTTCCGTTAATTTTTCGTCTTATTTTGAGGTATTCGACACTAATATGGCATCAAATCGAGGATTCTGGTGGTCGCCCTTTATAGTTCCCTTGTTAATCGTCGTTCCCCTGTCATTTTTTTGACAGTAAAATGACTATTGGCTAAAAAATCTCTATAATTTTGGTTTAAAAACTAGCAATCCAAAAAATTTCCGTGGATCGGATCGCAATGAAGTTAAAAAGCACAAAGAAAGTTATAAAAAGTATAGAATTTTAAAAATAAGATCAGCACAGTGTGTGAAACCTCATTTCGGAAGACAAAGCGCGACTTACATCATTTTATTAATATTGTAGGCGCAATACCAACCACAAGTATATGTAGTAGATTAAATACTCTTCATGATTTTAATTATTCGAAATTCAGAATGGTTTGGAAATTTGAATTTTACGGAATATAAGATTTGAATCTTCAGGGACAAAAAATAATCATCCATAAAAATAGTAGTTGATAAAAAATTTTAAACATTAATAGAAAACATAAATCATTAAATTTTATATTTCACATTGGACCAATTTTATTAAATACTAGAAGGGACCCGCTGCTTCGTTTGCGAACATTTATAATGTTATCAAAAATTTCCTTATAAAATCATCTAAAATCGCTAAAGTCATTTTAATTTAGATATTTAGTCTTCTTGACATTTACTGTGATATTTTACTATTGTAGTACGTCTAAAGAAATTTCAGAAAACTTGCTGTCATCCAGCCAAATTTTAGCTAACAGTGCTGTCATTTTTTAAAGGCACTCGATATCGTAATAAAGTGTGGTTAAATTTTAAAGGCCGATGTTGATTTAGAATAAAACACAAATTATTTAGTCATCATTCACCTACAAAATATACCGTACAAATATGTATGCACATTCGCCAGTCAGATCTCACTCATTATTTGACGGGGGAGCTCACTTTTTTAACATAATAAGGCACACCAAATTTAAGATTGTCGGTACCATCAGCGTTACCGTTGAGAAAAAATGTCGCAACCTTTTCGTAAGTTCGTTTTATTTAAACAAAACAGTTTAATTGAATAAAAAAGTAACCAAATACAAAGGAAAAACTCAGTTCATTAGAATAAGAGTTAAAATACTTGATATTGGACCTAGTCGTCCCTAGTAACATTGGGGAATATCAGTCAATGTTTTGGTATGTCGGCAAGAAATCGAATCAGATATATTAAAAAATTGACAAATATGCAGCTTTTAAATAGGGATCGTCCCTGGTCCAAAATATAACCCTTTTTAAATTTTCGTAAAGATCGGTTTATATTTGGGACCTATACTTTTATCACAAGATCATATGGAAAGATAATATAATAAACTATGAGTTCATCACTTCTCTATTTATGCGTTACAATCAAATACACAACGTCATAATACCCTGTACCACAATGTGGCGTCGGGTATATATGTATATTTGTAAACAAATATTTGACGTTCCTAAACCTAAAAAATAAGAATAGTATATTTTAAAAGGCATACAAACTTTTCCGGTTGAGAAAGTGGAAAAATTCCAAAAAGGGGATTTCTGTCTGAAAAGGGGGCAGCAAAAGTGGCATGGCTTCAAAAAAGGGTCAAATTGCCACTTTAGTCGCACAACGGTAACGCTGGGTACCATATACACCTGGGTACTCGAAAATAGTTATTTACCTCGTATGACATGAACGACCCCAGCAAGGCTGGACATCGGATAGTTATTTTAGAATCTTCTTTGAGATAAGCATATACACATCAATTTGTAGATTTTATTTCTTACAGAATTTTTAAATGAAAGAATGAAAATTGATTTGGTCATGGCTAAACTGACCACAATCTTAGTAAAAAACGACTATGCGAATAGTCCGTAGGTTATACAACACTCGTGTCTATACATATGCAAAATTTCACCTTTCTAGTTCTTATAGGAGCCTCAGCGGTCAAGTGGTCAAATCCCATTTGGTGTAAAATCTCATTTCCTGGAGATCAGAATCAACACATACATTTATGGGCTAAAAGTACTTAGGGGACTGTTTTAAGTACTGAAAGAGTGGAAATTGCTTTGGTCACTGCTACACTGACCACAGACTGTTAATTGACCATATTGACAGTTAGATGTGTTACCGCTATATGTGGAAATTTCAAGACGCGGTTTGACCTTGGGCTGACCATCGATTAATTGTTTTTGCATCTCATGTGAAGTCAGTATGTACATTAGATAGGGACATAAAAAAAATTGCATTTGTCACCCCCTAGATTTGAAGATTATTCAAAGGCAATTTCAGAAAAAAAATTATTTTTTTGGTGCACCCTACATACCGCCCTAGTTTTCTTTATCCTGTGTTGCTATTTGAAAAGGGCTATATTTCGTCCACTGGCCATTTTTGACTCCGAGGTCAAATTCGATAATTGACCTCTGTTATTTCGTTTTCTACCCCCTTATTTGGACTTATTTTGAAATGATAAAAGAGGCACTTAAAAATAATTAAACTTTTGTCTTTAAAGTACTCAGTTTTATTCATAAACAAAAAAATTCGACTAGTTTCTTTTGGTCTCGTTTCTGTCTCACTCTCTCTCTCACAGTCACATGAATACCCAATGCCACAAACACACAACGACTATGACAGTTCGGTCCAGCATCAACAAACTAAATTTGCGGGATTCTCTAACAAATGTTGAAGCTTTTTAAAGGAAGAATTTATGAATAAGATCACTTTGTTTTCCCATTCACCCTACACTCCACCAAAATGGTATTTTTTCCACTATTTCCTGATTTAATATAGTATGATCTTTAAGTGTGATACGTCGATGATCATCTCTTGACAATGACAACACTTATTCCATACTTCAGTTTGGAATCCGAGGTAAATATTTACTACACCATTTTCAACAGTAATTGAGAAGTTTCCCATTGTAATTGAGAAAATTTCACTTGCAATTGAGATTTTACATTTGAAATTGACAAAATTTCAATTGAAATTGAGATTATACATTTGAAATCGACTAAATTTTTATTGAAATTGAGATTTTCCATTTGAAATTGGCTAAATTTCATTTGAAATTGATATTTTTGAAATTGAAATTGAGATTTTCTATTTGAAATTGTCTACATTTCATTTGAAATTAGGATAATTCCACTTTAAATTGAGAATATTCCATTTTCAATTAGGATATTTCCATTTGAAATTCAGAAAATTCTGTTTGAAATTAGGATATTTCTATTTGAAATTGAGAAATTATGAAAATAACATTGATTTTGAAATACATGTTAAAAGCTGGAGTTGAAGGATAAATGCGCTATTTTCTTGATAAATATGACCCGTGGAATCGTTAACCGATGTCGATGCTGATCAGTCGTAGTGAACGGACGTGTTTAGCACAGAGCGGATAGTTAAAATCTATTATACCTATTACGCAATCGCAAAAAATAAAACAAAATCTGTACAAAGTCTGGAAGGCCTACATCGTAGTACCTATTACGGGCTAATACGGAAAAAAAATCATTGGCGGGGATGCCTTCGCGTTCCGATGGAGCGGGGTTCCCCAATCGTCCTACTGTCCGTCCGTTGGTCTTGGCCAAAGCCGACCACACCAAACATGGTGAAAATTTCCCCCCAGTACTCACAACAGGTGGTACGGTGAGGGGAAAACGTCACGTCCGACCGTCAAAACGGAAACACAATGAGCACCGGATAGCGCTCAGAGTTCTGACGAAGTTGGAGGCTGTTGAGGTTTCGGCTCTTACCGAAAAACAAAAAGAGTCACTTACCTGGGCTAAAGGCGTCTTAGATGCTTCTAAGGCCAATCAGCCGGCTGAAAGAGCCACAAATTCAGCTGTGTTAACGGCTAATAAAGTCAAAAGAATCAGATCACCTGATGAACCCCTGCCCTCGAAAAAGGCAAGAGGCCCAAATGTCACTATCAACAGGACACTCACCAAGCCCTTCAATGAAGTGGCGAAGGAGAGTCTAGTGATGGCCGTTATAGACAGAAGTAGTGAGGATGGATCCATCCTCAAGGACAAATGGAGCCATGTGCAATCAGCCATTATGGCTCATTACCTCGATGTCCGTAGAGAGATGCCGGGCACACCACCAATCTGCAACGACGCAGGATGGCATCAGGGGAGAGTAAAGCTCTTACATTTCGGTGATGCCAGATCAGTAGACCTGTATAAGGCTGCTCTGAGTCGAGCGGGTGAGGTGTGGCCGGGTGCCCAGTTGGATATTGTCGAAAAAAACAACATCCCTAGTCATCCTAGAGCCATCACCTGGGTTACAGAAGAGCCCTCCAACCCGGCTGACATATTAGAAATAATAAAAGATTCCAATCCTGGTCTGCCCGCCCATAATTGGAGAATCAGCAAGGTGGGTGAGGCGGATGGTAAAAAGCGGCAGGTCAATTTGATCCTTAACGCTGAATCCACCTCCCATATACAACGTGCAAGTGCAACCCTACAGTATGGCTTCGAGACTATAGTCTTGAAGGTATACAAGCAGGATATAGTTCCCACTGCGGAAGGTGAGTCGTCCACCGCGGTTGAAACACAGCTTTCTGGAAGTGCGGAGGTATCCACGCCCATTATTTCGGGTGACTCCAACTCTAACAGAAGATCTGTAACGTCCTACTCTGAGGACGAAAGCTCTACTTCTGACACAGAGGGGCTGAGGGGAGTCTCCGGA
Organism: Eudasyphora cyanicolor; assembly: GCA_963930755.1. NCBI lineage: Eukaryota > Metazoa > Arthropoda > Insecta > Diptera > Muscidae > Eudasyphora > Eudasyphora cyanicolor. The sequence goes on from OZ005736.1 coordinate 214,984,333, forward strand.
CTCTTTGACGCATCTGGCGGGGACACGCTTCTCGATGATACGGACGAAGAGTTCGATAACACCCTTGTAGGGGTGGAAGTTAATCTGTCAATTACCAATGATGGTAAGAATTTTACAGATTAACCTCCATCACGCTAAAGCAGCCTCAGCGGCTCTATTGCTGCGCCTGTCCACAGGTGCAGTAGACATCGTCCTGATACAGGAGCCCTACGCAGTGGGAGGAAGGGTGTGCGGTATCAGGACACCCAACTTTAAACTGCTTGTGGCCAACTGTGAAGGCACTCCAAGAACCTGCATTTTGGCCAGGAAAGATCTAAGTATCTTTCTCCTGGCTAATCTAAGTGGTAAAGACCAAACATCTGCTAGTCTGGAGATCGGTAATCGCATATATTGGGTGGTCTCCAGTTACTTGCCTTATGAAGCTGTAGTACCGACTGCTCTATTCAGGGAAGTAGTAGAAGAAGCAACATCTGACGAGGTCGAGCTGATTGTTGGCGCAGACACGAACGCTCATCATACTATCTGGGGTAGTACGGATATAAACAATAGGGGTGATTCGCTTCTTGACTTTATTCTAACTACCAACCTAAGTATTTGTAACATAGGTAATAAACCGACCTTTACAATTAAAGACAGACAAGAAGTACTCGACGTAACGTTTGCTACTGACCGGCTGTCAGACAAAATTATTGGGTGGAATGTACTAGACGACCACTCATTCTCAGATCACCATTATATTGAGTTCAAACTCGCTGAAAAAGCGCCTGAACCTGCCATCCACAGAAATGTGAGAAAGACAAAGTGGCACCTGTATGAAAAGAATTTCAAGAAAGTCCTCAACTCCAAACTTCTGTACGAACCGAATGACAAAGCCGATCTGGATCATCTGGTCGAGCATATCACCACATCATTCAATAGTTCCCTTGAAGAAGCCTGTCCAAAAACAAGGTACAAGGGTAAAACTAAACCCCAATGGTGGACTTCTGAGCTAACGGCTATGAAAAAGACCTGCAACAAGCTATTCAACAAGGCTAAATCTACTGGGGTCGCTAATGTTTGGGATGCCTATAAAGAGCAACTCAAGATCTATAAGAAGGAGCTTAGAAAGGCGCAAAGACGCTCTTGGTATACTTTCTGTGGCGAAGTGGAAAAGGTCTCCGACGCCGCAAGGCTGAGGAAAATATTATCAGCTTCACCCTGTACAGTGGGTTACTTGCAGGATGAGGCAAATAATTGGACCAAAAACAGCGAGCAGTCGCTCAATGTACTGCTCGACACACATTTCCCGGGGAACTCTCTAACAGAACCAGAGGATCAGCAGGACCAACAAGAGTGCGAGTGGACTGCGAGCGTCGCTAGCTTGTTGACTGAAAGATCCAGAATAAGCTGGGCTATTAATAGCTTTGAGCCCTTCAAGTCACCTGGACCAGACGGCATCACTCCAGCAGAAATGCAGAAAATGTTGAAATACATTATCCCCTGGCTGGAGAAAATTTATGTAGGCTGTATCAGGCTTTCATACATCCCGAATCGATGGAGGGATACCAAAGTGGTATTCATACCAAAAGCGGGGAAGATATCACACACTAGGCCAAAAGACTTCAGACCAATTAGCCTATCCTCCTTCCTATTGAAAGGTCTGGAACGACTTTTAGATTATTTCATTAGGGAAAACCTGGATACAAAACTCCTGTCAGTGAACCAACATGCTTACAATAAGGGGAAGTCTACAGAATCAGCCCTGCACGAACTTGTGAGCACTATCGAATCGTCCCTGCATTTCAAGGAATTTACCATGGTGGCATTTCTTGACATAGAAGGGGCTTTTAACAACATTCACTCAGATGCAGTAATTGCGGCACTGTCACATCTTAATGTTAACTTTAGTTTGATTAGACTAATTCAAAGTCTGCTCACCAGAAGACGCATAACAGCATGTCTAGGGTCCACAACTCTAACAAGGTATGTAAACAGAGGGACCCCGCAAGGAGGAGTACTGTCTCCACTAATTTGGAACTTAGCGGTGAATGAAATCCTGCTAGATCTAGAACGTTGTGGCTGCAAGGTCGTGGCATATGCGGACGACGTTGCAATCGCAGTGAGTGGCAAATTCGAAAACGTCCTCCGAGACATTCTACAGGTAGCTCTGAACAAATTGGCTAGATGGGCCAGAAGCAGCGGTTTGGGCATAAACCCAAACAAGACAGAATTGGTTCTCTTTACTAGGATGAATAAAGTCCCACATGTGGACCCTCCACCTCGGATAAATGGAACAGATCTAGTCTTTTCTGAAAGTGCAAAATTTTTAGGAATAATTCTAGATAGAAAACTGTTATTTAGACTTAATGTATTGGAACGTGTAAGGAAGGCTAACGTCGCCTTATATTCCTGCAAAAAGGCTGTAGGGTCGCGGTGGGGCCTCTCTCCTAAAATCGTCCACTGGATATATATAGCAGTAGTTCGTCCTATACTGCTATACGGCATTGTGGTATGGTGGACGGCAACTGACAAACTAACCATCACCAACCTACTAACAAAGGTTCAGAGAACTGCCTGCCTGAGCATAAGCGGAGCCTTAAGGACTACAGCGACCGAGTCTCTACAAGCCCTACACCATATACTGCCGATTAATATTGTGGCGAGAGAAGTTGCAACCAAAGCGGCAATAAGATTAAACTGCCTATCAATGTGGAGGTACAAAACCTACGGTCACATGAGAATATCAAAGTGTAGTGCTATGGTAACCGACCGAGTGGACTATATACCAACGGTGTACACCTTCGAGAGAAATTACATCACTATGATTCCCGCGAGAGATGAATGGGTTGGAAGAAAACCAGGTAATAGAAACCATCTCCAATTTTACACGGATGGTTCGAAGCTTGATGAAAAGGTTGGCTTCGGAGTACACTGTGCAGAGCTTAGATTGGATATAGCTCACAGACTACCAGATACCTGCAGTGTCTATCAAGCCGAAATAATGGCAATATGGGAAGTAGCCAAGTGGCTGAGTCGCAACATAGTAACCAACACTGGCATTGTCATTTACTCGGACAGCCAGGCTGCCATCAATTCTCTGGAGGCAACATCCCTAAATTCACAAACAGCCCTCGACTGCCGCAGATCTCTTAACGAGATGGCTGAGCAGTTTAACATACACCTCATATGGGTGCCTGGGCATAGGGATATCCCGGGGAACTGCAAAGCCGATGAACTTGCTAGGAAAGGGACGACATTACAAATTCTCGAAGAATTTGCATATATTGGTGCGCCACTATCCACGTGCAAGCTTTGGCTTAGGCAAGAGGCAATCAGGCAGTCCAACGAAAGATGGACAGAAATCGGCACCTGCAGGGTAGCTAGACAAATCTGGCCAAGGTATGACCTGAGAAGATCAAAATATCTCCTCGCACTAGAGAGGCAAAGATTGTCTACGTTAGTATCAGTTCTGACGGGACACTGCTTGATCGGCGAACACGCCAAAAGATTGGGTATTGACTCTAATGACTTCTGCAGAAGCTGTGGAGATGAGGAAGAAGTGGAGAGCATTGAGCACTTGCTATGCGACTGTCCCGCTCTGAGTAAACGACGACTGGACATACTGGGGTCGGCTGTTCTAGGCAGCCTAACAGATCTTTCCAGTACCGATATTCGTAATATCGACAAATTTGTATATCAAACAGGTTGGTTTCGATGAGGGGCATTTCAGCCCGTGGTAACACTAGGGACCTAAACTGGTCTATGTGAGCTTGTATAAAAAATACGGCTGCCACCCTAACCTAAACCTAAACCTAAACCATCGTTAACCGTTTGTTACCGGGTTCCCGCTTGGGACCAGTGGTAACTTCCTCGCGTAGTCCAAATGTCCATTTGATAGGTGCAATAGGAATATTCGGAGTCATACAACTGGATCGGCGTAGAGGGTAATCCACTGCAGCATCTACAAACAAATGGGTTATATATTATTTATATAAACTTGAAATGGTTGCACGTTTGTTAGTTGATTTATAATAATTATTCGTATTACAACAACTTTATTACAATTTCTCAATTAAAAATAAAAAGTTCTCAATTTAAAAACAAAAAATCCTAATTCCAAACGGAATTTTCTCAATTTAAAATGGAAATATCCTAACTTAAAATGAAATTTAGACATTTTTAAATGGAAAATCTCAATTACAATTGAAATTTTTTCAATTTCAAATGGAAAATCTCACTTTCAATTGACATTTAGTCAATTTCAAATGGAAAATCTCAATTTCAAATGAAATTTTGCCAAATTCAAATGGAAAATCTCAATTTCGCTTGAAATTTAGTCAATTTCAAATGTAAAATCTCAATATCAAGTGAAATTTTCTCAGTTACTGTTGAAAATGGTGTAGTGACTTCAGTTATTTGATTTTCAAGCCCCGTAAATGATACTTATTTTGAAATACATGGAAAGGCATTTGTATGTAAGTTAAATATGGTGTTCAAACAAATTAACCATGTCTATAACATTATATTTATAATTCTCTATAACTTATTTGCTTATGAATACAAATACAAACCGTAAAAGAAAAGTAAAGGCTATAAAAAAATGTACTGATATTTTTTTCAAATTTCTGGTTTTATTGGAAATGTTGAAATTTGTATTTATAATTCTCTATAACTTATTTGCTTATGAATACAAATACAAACCGTAAAAGAAAAGTAAAGGATGGGCCATTTAAAATTTGAATCGGCTATAAAAAAATGTACTGATATTTTTTTCAAATTTCTGGTTTTATTGGAAATGTTGAAATTTGTCTTTTAATAATGCAACACAATATCATTCATATGACTACCAAGACTGGTAGTGCCTCATCCGCTCAACCCAATTTTTCAGCACATATTCTATTGCTTCGAGTCGAATCTCTTCAATGGCAACTTATGGTGATTTCGATGTTGCTACATTTTAAAAATTCCCCCTGCACCCACTGCTGATTTCGCATTTTGCATGCGAACAATCGAACAATCGAACAAAAATCGTGCGGTGAGTAAAACCCATACCTACATTATAGCGCAACCATTTGATAGTGCATTAAGAATGTACGCTTTCAATTAGGTTTGGTTCTGAAGTTTGCTTTTAGACGGTGCAACACTCCACACCGTGGACTGGACTGAGTGTGGAAAATGCGATATTTTCGCATTTGCGGAGTGCAATAACTATAGAACCGAAATCAAAACCCGTTCATACGGCTGCACCATTTTTACAAACGAACCTAAAAATGCGGTTTCAGTGTAAAATGAAGAAAAAATTTTAAATTTTTTATGCACAAACGAAATCACCATTAGATTTCATGTTTCAACGCTTTAATTGTCTCTGCATGCTTTGCATAGCATTTATCCTTAATGGGTTCCCACAGAAAATAATCCAAAGGGCTCAAATCACAAGTCAAAGTAATCGGTAATTCAAATTTTAAATGGGCCACCCTTTATAATGAAAGTAGAAAATCTGGTAAAAAATCCAAAGTGACGTATAGAAGAAAAGTAGCCCTTCAAGAGATGATCCACGAGGTATCATACGTAAAGACAGGATAATAAATACGGAGTCAGTGGAAAAAATACTATTTTAGTGGAGTGTAGGGTGAATGGGAAAACAAAGTGATTTTATTCTTCCTTTAAAAAGCTTCAACATTAGTTTGTTGATGCTGGGTCGAACTGCCAAAAATTAATTTTTTTTTCTGAAATTGTCTTTGAATAATCTTCAAATATAGGGGGTGACAAACGCAACTTTTTTTTCTTGGTTGGGCATCGACCCTATCTAATGTACATGTACATTGTTATATTTTGGAAGGAACTTTTAAAATCAGTGAAATAATGAAAATTATTCTGTTCAAAGCTACACTGACCACAGTCATAGAATTCAAAACTATTTTTCGCGCATATTTTTGCGGCTTATACATAGTACTTCATATTTACAAATTTTGAAATTTGTATCTTATAAGAGGCTTCTGAAAGGACAAAAATAATATTAAAGTTTTGGTAGCGCTAGGACTGACCACGGTCTAAAAAAAACGAATATGTATGTAAATATTCCGTGGTTTATACAAAATATGGTTTAAACAAAATACTAGAATCAAGTACGGATTTTTAAGCCCTGAATTCCAAATCTCATTAAGCTCATTAAGCCTGATTATGCTTGATTTAAAGCCGAAATGTTCTTATTTCAAGCATAAAGCGATTGACTTAAGAATTTTAAGGGATTAATTTGAGTGCGAAACGGGCTTCAATGAAGACAATTTTGATTGAATTAAGCTTGCCCAATACTTGATTTAAGCCTGATAATACTTGATTTAAGCCTGATCATAATTAATTTATTGTGTTTTCGTTCGTTTTATACCTATATACCATTTATATTAATTATACCATTTTTGCCTATGTATACCAAAGAATGAAATTTTTTAAAAATGGTATGTCAAAATACAATTGCTTGACAGCAAAAGTAAAAGTTTAGCTGTAATTATTCGTTTAAGTATCAAACTTATAAGGAATAGCATAAACGAAACGAACAAGAAGTAATGTGTTTACAAACACTGTTTGAACGAGAAACCAATTGGATATGGTTGCGCACAAATATTTATACATATACATCCCGTCGATTTATATGCGTGTGTGTTTGATGTTGCTTCAGCCAAAATCTACCACTTAAATGAGAGTGGTTGAAAAGGTAATTTTATTGTGCTCTATAATTGTTCTGCCTCTCAGAGATTAAAGTGAGCTTTTACTTCTTACTTTAAGCCATATTAGGCTTAATTTTCCTTTTTAAGAAATGTTTTCTTGATTTCAAGTAAGCGCTTAGTTTTTTCAATTTAAGCCGATTTATAATTGTTTTAAAAAAAAACTTTGTACGAACGTACTTAAATCTTTAAGTACGATTTCGGCTTTAATTAAGAATTTTTATTTGAAATTAGTATGGCATTTTTCTTTCTGTGTACATACATAAAAAACCTTGACATTGAGGTAACCTTTCATTCGAAAGTTACAGAAACAAAATTGGTTCACGCATTGCAGAGAACATCAATTACAAAGAAAATCAACTTACTTTTATATACGAGTATATAGACATATTTACCATTTTTGTCAAACATTTTTAACAAATTAAGTGAAAGTAGAGTTAAGGACCGCCAGGGGAATGACATTTTAGCACTTTGGTAGACAATTTTTTCGTAAAAAAATAATTTTTTCAAATAAATTATTTATGGTAATTTTGTTTGTGCAAAAAAATTTCAAATTTTTTCTACATTTCATACTGAAACCGCATTTTAAGGTTTGTTTGTAAAAATGGTGCAGCCGGGTTCAATTGCAATTGAAAAAATCGTGTTCCTTTAAATACCTAGTAGAATTTAGCGTTGACGTGTTTGAGACCGTTATTGGTGCAGAGCGTTAACATGCATTGTTTTGAAGCTAGTAACCCGGGTTCAAATAAAAATGAAAAACAAAAAGAAATCTATAAAAATAGAAAATAAACAGAAATAAAAGCAAAATAACAAATATTATTTTTTTCATTTTTCTGAACTAGTTTAGCAGTTCCGAATTAGTTCCGGAACAGTGGGGAATTATTACGCACAAAGCGGCTTATTTCCAACCCGATTGCTTTTTCGGAAAATTGTTTACATGGTGATATTAAAAATATTTGTCCTTGCTATATTTTCATTTAAAATTCTATAACTATATGGAATCATCTGAATTTTTTTAGCATAAGTAATTCTTAGCAAGGAAGACTGGAAGATACTGAGAAAATTCGTGTCTAGTAGCGATTTTCTGTAACTCGTAAGGTATAAAAAGATCATAAATAAGAAGCGCACATGACATGAGACGTTCACACGTCTCCTCTCTTCAACCTAACCTAATTCATAGCAACGAAAAATCGTTTACTTGTAATCAACCACGAAACGCAATGAACTAATCTGCGAAAGGAATATAAGTCGTTGGACCCTTGCGGATCTGCAGGGACTCAAAGTCGGACACCTCGGGTGACTTTTGTCTTCTTCGTCTGATTCTTAACATATAAAAGACTTTTTATACCTAATACGAGGGCTGCTATATATATTTCTGGCCTAATAATGAAAATGCGAATATTTATCATCAAAAAGGGTTTTATTGTTTTTCAAAGTATTCTCCAGCATGATTTTTACACTTTTGCATGCGCTCAAACCAATTGTCGATGCACTTTTTCCACTCCGACTGAGACCGTCCAAAACATGGTTTTTGAACGCTTCCACAGCATCTTCTGGCGACGAAAATCGTTGACCACGCAAACCGGTCAAAAAGGCGCTGGTTTGAACCGATGTGTGAGAGCTCGCATTGTCATGGTAAACAATGATTCGTCTTCTCTTGTTCGTTTTTCGAATTTCTCCGAAGTCCTACGTTGCTCAAGCGGAACAGTCGCCACATGACCAGTTTTGCCGAAGAAACAGGCGACCATTTGCTTCGAAGTGCTTCTTCCACGAACAACTTTCGTTGGATTTGGCTCGTCTTCGAAGACCCACAAGGTCGATTGCTGTTTTGTTTCGGGCTCATACGCATAGATCCAAGATTCGTGACCTGTGACGATCTTATAAACGTCTTTTGAAGCACCGCGATCGTATTTTTTCAAAATTTCTTTGCACCAATCGACACGAGCCTTTTTTTTATCGCGATTGTCAAATTGTGCGGGATCCAACGAGAACAAAGCTTTTTACGGCCAGGTGTTCATGCAATATTGAATGTATGCTGGAAGAAATCCCCAAGGATGCCTCTATCTCACGGTATGTTACATGACGATCTTGCATTATCAGTTCACGCACGGCATCAATGTTCTCTGGGACAACGTCCGTTTTTGGACGACCTTCACCTTTGAGCGAGCGTCGGCCACGATTGAATTCATTAAACCAGTTTTTCACAGTGCTATAGGATGGTGCTTCATCGCCATACAAAGATTTAAGTTCATCGATGCAAACTTGTCGTGATACTCCACGTCGAAAGTTGTGAAAAAGGTTCGCAAGAAAATGTTCACGAGTTAATTCCATTTTTTTGCCAAATTGATTTTTTCAAGTCACTGTAAACAACACAAATGATGGTCGTACGTCAAAACGTTCTGAGTACGTTATGCTAAAATATGTCAAACTTTCCAATGGAAATGTGAGATGGCGCCAGACAACACTTAGTGTTGCCTAGGCAGACATATATATAGCAACCCTCGTACCTACTCGTATAGTTGCCAGGATATCTACAATTGAAAATTGCATTTTTAATTTTTCCCCGACCCGGTCGTACTATTTTTTGAATATCGGAAGAGAATGTGCACCGATTTTTTTCACATAAGCTTTTCTAAATAAGCAACAAAATTCAATGTATGATGCAACAAAAATCGATCAGATTCAGGTCAAATTTGGAATTCAGAACTGGGGCGTATGTAAACCTTTACCATTTTTATATGTGGCAATGTCTTACACGGAAACTGCAAAAAAATTTTCCAAAAAAAAAAATGTGAAGTATAACTTCAAATGGCCATAACTTTTTCCCTATCGTATCGATATTTAGTTTATAATATATCAAATTTTGTTGCTAATTCAGAAAATTTGATGTAAAGGAAATCCGTACGTATTCTGTCCCAATATTCACAGAAGACTAAATTTACAATTGCAGATATCTCGGTAACTGTAAAATATAGCTCTTATAGGTAAAAAGACTTTTATAAACCTAGGTTAATAGAAGGCACTCTAAAAAGATTTTATGACTCAGAGGAAAGATCCATTTAACCATGATATATGAAACTTAAAATTCAGATTAATTTGATTATTTACCTATCGAACTAATTAAAAATGGTATTTTATTATTTTTTCGGACATATCTAAAAATTTATTAAAACTTTCTACAGTCAAAATGATTGAATTTTTTAAAAAAATATAAGCACAAAAAATTCAAGAACAAATAATACTTTTAAATTTTTTTGTAAATTCTAATATTTTATGAAAGATGTTAGTCATATTCGAAAATCTACACGGGGAAATCGTCATATAAAATAAATTTTATTTGAAAATCGAGAGACTATTTGGAGCGCATTACTTAATAACGGGTGATCCAAGTAGAGATAATTTTTTTCAATAGCCTTTTTTTGACAGATCACGTGTGAGTCGTGTCATGCTGTCATTTTATTTTTGTTAAGTATTGTTTGGCATTTCATCATGGAAAGACTTACGCCTGAACAACGTTTACAAATCGTTCAACTTTATTACGGAAATTCACGTTCTGTGAGGAATGTGTTCCGTGCACTTCGCTCAACTTATGGCCAACATAATCGGCCTACTGAGCGTACTATTCGCAACACCATCACCCATCTTGAGACCCAGCATTCATTATTGGATAATATTGGACCGAATAGACCACGTCCAGCACGCAGCGAAGAAAATGTAGCGGCCGTAGCTGAGAGTCGATTCGGCGCCGTTCGCCGTTCGATCTTCCCAAGCGACATCGCTTCGCTCTATGGGCTCTTGAAAAGTTCCAAGAAGATCCGACGTTTTAGAGCCAAATTTTGTTCAGCGATGAGGCCCATTTCTGGCTCAATAGCTATGTAAAGAAGCAAAATAGCTGCATTTGAGACGAAGAGCAACCTGAAGAGATTCAAGAGCTGGCACTTCATCCAGAAAAAACAACGGTTTGGTGTGGTTTGGGGGCGGTGGAATCATCGGTCCATATTACATAAAAAATTATGCCGGTGAGAACGTAACCGTCAATGGCAACCGTTATCGTGCCATGATAACCGACTATTTGATGCCTGAAATTGAAGCTCTTGATCTCGGCAACACATCGCATCAATCAATGGATTTATTGAGAGAACACTTTGGTGAGCAGATAATTTCACGTTTTGGGCCGGTCGATTGGCCACCAAGATCATGTGATATCACAATGTTAGACTTTTTCCTGTTGGGATATGTAAAGTCTAAAGTTTATGTGGACAAACCCGCTTTGATTCAGGCCTTGGAGTCATCGAAAATTGGACTCAACATTTGATAGACATAATCTTCGAAAAATAAATGCCATAGAATGTTCTTTTAAATGATAATAAACATTCCCCATTCAATTTGAATTTTCTGTGTTTTTTTTCTTTAAAAAAGTAGGGAACCTCGAAATGGATCACGCTTACTTACCTACTTTATCGGTGATTGCAGAACATTGGTTCCAGTGAAAAATGCTAAACTGATCAACATCGTAGAATTCAAAATGGATGTTCCTGTGTATATTTGTAGTGTATAGTTCTACATATTATTTGATCTTTGTATCATTTAAGACGCTTCTAATATACAAAAATAATATTACGGGCCAAGAAACGACTATGTGAATAGTCCGTAGGATATACAACACTCGAGTCAAAAACATGAGTCATGCGGCAACGGTCATGCGGAGATCAGTATATACACATAAATTAGATGGGTCATAGCTCACAAGGGACTTTAAAGTACAGAGAAGTGAAAATTACCTTGTTCACTGCTACACTGACCACAATCTGACAATTGACCGAATTGACAACGTTAGATATGTTACCACAGTAAGTGGTGAGCGATATATTTGAAAAGAAATTTTAAGACGCGGTTTTAACCTCTGGCTGCACATCAAATAGTTGTTTTCGCATCTCCTTTGAGGTCAATAATGAAAGTGGTTTTTGGTCACTGCTACATTGACCGCAATCTGAGAATTGAAAATTATTTTGAAAGGACAAAAACCGCACCTAGTTTTTTGACAACGACAGAAATGACCACAGGCTGAAAAATAAATATGTGAGTAGCCAGCCAGTGGTTTATACAAAACTCCTCTCTATGCGTGTGCAAAATTTCAGCTTTCTAGCTCTAACATTAGCTCAGCGGTCAAGTGGTTAAAAATCACTTGGCTGAAAATTGTAGTACCTATTTTAATTTCTGGGTATTGCTCTATCTGTTCACCAAGTTTCAAGAAAATCGATTCGGCCGTTTAGGCGTGATGCGGCAACAGACAAACCAACTATTTTGTAATACAGGGTGGCGCAAAATGAGCTATATGGTTTGAATTCTTTACAACTTTTTTAATTATTATTCTTTCTTTGTTTTTTTTCAGCAGTTTGTGAAAGAGACTTGGGGAATTAATTATGAATCGAACAACGTACAAAAATAATTAAATTTTTCCGAAATCACTAATAATGTGGAAATATTTTTACACACATTTTAGTACACGAAAAAAAACACAAAACTGTTATGCAAATATCGCTTAACCCTGTGCTTTCAATTTCATGATTGTTGCTTTTATTTTTTATTTATGAAAACATTTTGCACAATATATTCTGCATTCCACACATTATTATCCACACGAGATTATTTTTGATTACCTATACCATTCTTAAACAAAATGTTGAAGATTTTTTATGTCGAGTAATTTTATTTTTTGTTTGTCATTTATCACCAAAAGAACAGCAACCAATCTTTCGGTTGTATTTCCCAAAATACATTTAATAATTTTAAATTTTGGAAATGATTGGGATAACCAATAAACGATTATTTATTAATATTTTTTCTGTTGTAGTAACCGATTATTCGTTGCAATAATAATCTTTGGTCTATTGATACATTTTCTGTTGTCAAGAATAAAACATTCGTTGTCACAACCAAAAATCTATCATATGGTACTATAATGAAAATATAAAATTGGTTACCACAACTAATAGTGTCAATGACAAAAAATAATCTTAATTCGATTGATACAAGCATCGGTTTAGTTGCAAGCATTTTCATTTGATCGTATCCATGTTATTATTGTTGTTTCAACTAATTATATATAAATACAACCGACAGACGGTGTAGGCAATATACTTTTTGTTGCTAGTACTATTTTTTATTGTTACAATCGAATTCCAACCAATTATGTTCCTGGGTGTATTCTCCTATTGTACTTTAAATTTGTTTAAGCAAAATTGGACAAAAATCAAATATATTTAATTGAAGTTTGTTGATGCAATGAACATTTTACCTGAAGATCGTAAAGAAGTCAATCACTGTATTAATTGAAATTTTTTATAATATATTTTTCCCGTATTCAGATCTGCAATGCCTAAACCTGTAAATATACTTCTCTCTCTTTTTTCTTCCAGTTGCAAGCGAAGAATGGCGCGAAAGGATGCAAAACGCAAAATATGTAGTAGTTTTCTGCCTGGCCCATGGCAATACCGATGGTCAAGTTGTTCTAGGTAACAACGAAGTGGCGGATGCTCGACAATTGCTGCTAAATCCTCTCTTCAAAATTGAAGAATTAGATGGCAAGCTGAAGTGGCTCGTGGTGCAATCTTGTCGCGGTAAAATAAACAATTATCGCGCAATGCAGAGAGATGGAAAGGCTAAATATTTTCCCGACTATCATTTTATTTCGTATTGTACGGGAGAAGGTACAGTCAGCTTTCAAGAAGAAAGTGGTCAAAACGGCAAAATATATATACAGACTGTCTGTGAAGAGCTCAGGAGAAACATTGAAGAACTAACATTGTTCGAAATGCTGACGAATGTAGCAGCGACCGTTGAGAAGTATTACACAACTCAAAATGCTGAAAAGAAGCCACGGCCAAACTTTTTCCAAAACAAAAGGGATTATCGGTTTTAAATACTCGTATGTGAATAGAAATAAACAATAATTTAGTTGAAATTGCTGCACTTTGTACATTTATTTATTTCTCAATTCGTGTTGTTTTTTAAGAGAAATATACATTTATAATTTACATAACTTATGTTTGTTCGAAATACTGCAATATATTGGAGCTTTTATCACAACAGATTGGTACTTAGGGAAATATAACACTATCTGAAACAGGTCTAAATTATTTTCATACTCGTAATTACTGTCACATATCGGATCCTCCATTCTAAAACATGCTAAGTCAACTTAGCATGTTTTTAGGCAGATTCCTTTTTTAATTTTTAAATATTTCCAATTTAATCAGTTCAAATTTGGAGTGTATCCGTCAACCCAATCAAAAGTTATTCACAAAACAGTAATAACAGGTCATAGGTCATTCAATTTGCCTTATAAAGGAATGCCACAAAAATTAAAAAAAATCATCAAACTTTGATATCCTCTCCTGAAAAACTAGCGTTTTGCTTTTGGCATTGTTTAGAATGGAGGTATTGATATATGTATGTGTGAATTACACTATGCAAGAAAAACGAATTTTTTCCGTCCAAGACCTAAAAATTATTTTTTTGTGTAGATTTTGGCATAAATCAAATCCAAAACTTTTTGCATGGATAAATTTTTTTTTAAAAATTTTTTTATTAAAAATGCTGTTATCGTCGAAGGTACCCTTAGTATTTGCCCTTTAATTTTTGGAGTATATGCCCGATCAGCTCGACTTATAGGTTTAATTGAAGCTATTAATGTGGGCTACCAATGTTGGAAATATCTTTTTCACTTTAAAACAGTGGTAACAGTAACAGTCATTAAACAAATTGGAAAAAGGAGATTTAGTTAAAAAAAAAAATTTCCTGGGACGAAAAAAACATAAAAAATAGAAAAAAACGAAAAAAATATTTTATTTTTTAATAGTTTGCATCCTAGCGAAAAAATAATGCCTATTTGAAAAAATCTATGGATAAATGTAGAAATTATAGCCCTTTTGGTTGAGGTAAGAGAATTTCAAAAAATCTTTTTTTTAATTTCTGTTTAAATTTTACATATGGTTTTGAAAAAAACCTAAAAAAAAAACTTTTGTCGAATTTTGTGATGAAATTTGGTATGCGTGGTCGGAAGGACAAATAAAAAAATATTTGAGTAGTTTTGCAAAATTTTCATTTTCGCGGACGATATGACCTAATATGTCCGCTCATGTCACATTTTTGTTTTTTTAATTTTCTAAAGATCTGCTGTACGGATTACGCTGAATCTTTGCATGTACATAAAGCGTAGATGCTACATATAACTAGTAATTTATATTTTGCAAAGCGATTTCGGATGCTGCAAAAATTTAAAATTTGCAGAGAGATTTGAATTTTTTGCAACTTTCTCTAGGTGCGTTTTGAAATATTTTATATCTTAAATATTACACATTTTGTTGTTATATATATTCAAGAATAAAAAGTTTGTACTCTTGATACGGACATTTAGATTTCCGTGTTTTTATACCCTCATTTTAGTGTGACGAGGGTATATATCATTTGCTACGGAAAAAAGTGTAACACATCGAAGGAGTGACCTAAGACCCCAAGTATGTTCGGCGGAAATCCGTTTTGGGTCATTTTAAGTCGAATGAGCAATGTCCGTCCGTCTGTCTGTCTGTCTGCTGGCTGGTGCGCACGATAACTCTCGAAAGGAGTAACCGATTGACTTCAAATTTCGTATGTGGTAATTTTTTTTTCTATCTCCGGCTAAGTTCGAAGATGGGCCATATTGGTCCACTCCTTCTGGTACCTCCCCCACAAAGGGTTAAAATGTTGTGAAATATTGATTCTTTAATAACTGCTATTATACGTATTCGAATCTTCTGAAATTCCACACATATTATTAGTTTGTTAGTCGCTATCAACTCGAGGAAAATGGGCGAAATTGTCACGCCCCTTTTGGTACCTCCCACACAAATGCACCATTTTGCACTAAAAGTTAAAAGCTTATAACATTAATACCAGTGTTTACAAATACTTGAAATTTTGTACAGTGTAATGCTTTTATAGTGCCTACAGTCCAGTGAAAAATGGGCGTTATTGCCGCGCCCCTTTTGGTACCTCCCACACAAATGCACCATTTTGCACCAAAAGTTAACAGTTTATAACATTAATATCAGTGTATACAATTAATTGAAATTTTGTACAGTGTAATGCTTTTATAATTTAATATCTCAACGTTAATATACCAGTCCATATAAACGGTTACAATTCGGCACAGTGCAATGTATTTAAAGTATCTACTGTTCAGCGAAATATAGGTGTATTTCTTAAACCCCTTCTGGTACCTCCCACAAAAATTGACAGAATAATTTGTGTAATATTCAATATTATTTTACTCACAAAGTGAGGGTATACCTTAGTCGGTTTACCCGACTGAAACTTTCTTACTTGTTCTAATATCACTTCATACCATATTTTACTTTATCGGTGGCATTATACGTAGTAAACGTCTATTATGATTGAATACATTTCTTAAATTTGATGTAAAAATGCACCCAAATTATAAGGACGACCTTAAAAAAAAACGCAATTTTAAATTTCTATAGAATGGACTTTACCGCTGGCTAAAATTTATTTTACGCAATATATGTATATTAGACTCAATTTCAACTGAATTCGGTACGATGGAGTCGAATCTCACCCCTTTATTGTTAAAAAATTTCGCGTTCGGGAGTTATATTTATCGTTTTTTAGGCTTTTTCCAAAAAATTTTACCCATGTGACAGTGGCGCAATTACCGCATTTGAGTGAATGTTGGTAAAAGCTCCTTCAATATCAAGAAATGCCACCATGGTGAATTTCTTGAAATGGAGGGACGATTCGATAGGGCTCCCAAGTTCGTGCAGGGCTGATTCTGTAGACTTTCCCTTATTGTAAGCATGTTGGTTCCCCGACAGGAGTTTTGTATCCAGGTTTTCCATAATGAAATGATCTAAAAGTCTTTCCAGACCTTTCAATTGGAAGGAGGAACAGCAGATTGGTCTGAAGTCTTTTGGCCTAGTGTGCGATATCTTCCCGCTTTGGGTATGAATACCACTCTCCTCCATCGATTCGGGATGTATGAAAGCCTGATAAAGCCCACATAAATTTTCTCCAGCTAGGGGATAATGTACTTTGTCATTTTCTGCATTTCTGCTGGAGTGATGCCGTCAGGTCCAGGTGACTTGAAGGGCTCAAAGATGTTAATTACTCAGCTTATTCTGGATCTCTCAGTCAACAAGCTAGCGATGCTCGCAGTCCACTCGCATTCTTGTTAGTCCTGCTGATCTTCGGGTTCTGTTGGTGAGTTCCCGGGGAAATGTGTGTCGAGCAGTACATTAAGCGACTGCTCGCTGTTTTTTTGCCCAGTTGTTTGCCTTATCCTGCAAGTAACCCACTGTACAGGGTGAAGCTGATAGTACCTTACTAAGCCTTGTTGATACCTTGTCCACTTCGCCACAGAACGAATACCAAGAGTGTCTGCGCCTTCCTAAGCTCCTTCTTATATATCTTGAGTTGATCTTTATATGCATCCCAATCATTAGCGACACCAGTAGATTTCGCCCTTTTGAATATCTTGTTGCAGGTCTTTTTCCTGGTCGTTAGGTTTAGGTTAGGGTGGCAGCCGTATTTTTTTTACAAGCTCACATAGACCAGTTTCGGGTCCCTAGTGTTACCACGGGCTGAAATGCCCCTCATCGAAACCAACCTGTTTGTTTGGTTTTACCCTTGTACCTTGTTTTCGGACAGGCTTCTTCAAGGGAACTGTTGAATGGTGTGGTGATATGCTCGACCAGCGGCTTTGTCAGTTTTTACAGAAGTTTAGAGTTGAGGACTTTTTTGAAATTCTTCTCAAACAGATGCCACTTTGTTTTCCTCACATTTCTGTGGACTGCAGGTTTAGGCGCTTTTCCATTTGAACTCTATATAATGGTGATCTGATATTGAGTTGTCGTCCAGTACATTCCACTAGGGATGGAAAATTTAAATTTTGAAAAAGTACTAAAATGGTATTTTTAAGCAAAAAAGTACTTTTTCAATTATTGCAGCTAACAAAATTTATAAGGAACAAGCTGACCCGGGTAAACTTCGTTTTGCCAAAATTATATTTGTTGGTTTCATTAATTTTGAGCACTTACTATTTCACCAGGATTTTTTTCATCATAAGAAAGTTTATTCGGCAGACTTCGTACCGTCCAATATATGTTGAAAATAGAATAGAATTAAGTATTAATTTCAATGAATATTTTTTTATTTTGTTTTTTCAATTATTATATTCAATTTAATGCTGGCCAATAATTAAAATTTTTTGTTTTATGATCTGGAGCGTAAATGAAATGTGATGATTGTTTTCCAACTCGGGAACACGCCAAATAAAGCTGGCCGTGTAAAAAGCATGGCATGTCCAGATTTATCCAACACACTTTTAGCGATTGTTCTTGTGACTTGTTTATGGTCATCGTAAATACAAAAGTTTCACTTGGACCTGAATACGTCTGAACTTGAATGGTAAAACGGATGAAGTCGTGCAATTAGGCATTATTCTCCCTTGAATGCCCATTTCAAAATCCTTGCCACCATTATATTATTCATTAGGTTAGTCACATATTCATAAATGGGGCGCCATGTCAAGCAAATCCAAAGAGTTTAGGAATTTAATGGGATAATTGACGAAACCGTCTTCGTTTTTAATGCGATCGATGGATTTGTATGGATACAATTCTCCCGGAATTTGATTTTGAATCGTCGAATTCATTTACATCAGTGTTTGCTGTTAAATTTTCGCGTGCGCTTAACGAATCGTACTTACTATAATATTGACTTTTATTCGGATATACATTAGTAATGAGTTCATCTTAAGATGGTGTGAACTGGCAAATGGCGGATGGAATCGGTATAAAACATCTGAAAGTATCTACCAGTATTTGCCCATTTCAGATTCTTATCAGTTCTTTAGGAAAAACTTTTGCGGTTTTATACTCGTATATTCATAGTTAATTAAATTGTATTTACGTATCGCCACAAATGCTATGACCTCAGACATGCATTTAATTCATACGCCGCTGTTGATTTCGGAATCACAGACAGAGTTTGTAGGACGTCGCCCGCCAGCAATATCATGACGCCACCAAAGTGACGATTAATGTTGCGCTTTAACCGCATAACGCACGCTGTCGAACGTTAACGTTCGCATGACTTCTATGCGAAAAATAGCTGATTTCCGACTAAATAACAGGCATCATGCAGTATGTTTTCATTCGTTTTTTCAGCTCAGCTGTTTTTCGCATAGAAGTCATGCGAACGTTAACGTTCGACATCGTCAGGCGGTTATGTTCGATCGAGTACGTGTAATGATAGATAGTGCGTTCATCCATACGATCAATTTAAATGTTCAACACTTTTGGCATGGCTGACTGCTTTAAAATGTTGGATTTTCGTTAGAAACGCGAGAACTGACCACTTGCCAACATCCGATTCTGTGAAAAGTCCGGGGTTTATACAACACGAGTCCTCTTACAGGAGACTCAGCGGCCAAGTGGTCAAGGCTCATAGCTCTTAATAGGCTTTTTAAGTGCTGAAAGAGTGGCAATTGCAAAAATTGCAGTTTGACCTCAGGCTGGACATTGAATAGTTGTTTTCGAATCCCCTTTGAGATATGTATGTACATCTACATTTTTAGATTCTTAGCTCTTAAATAACTCTTAAAATCACTGATGTAATGAACAAATTTGATTACTGCTACACTGACCACAGTTAGAAAATTAGAAATCATTTTTCGCTTTATATTTGACGTGTATAGTACTTCATATTTACAAAGTTTTAGCTTTCGATCTTATATGATGCTTCTGAAAGGATAAACACATTACTCAAGTATTTGATAGCGTTAGAACTGACCACATGGCAAAAAGAGACTACGTGAAAAGTCTGTTGTTTGTACAATACTCTGGTCTATGCTTGTGCTAAATTTCAGCTTTCTAGATCTTACAGGAGCATCGGTGGTCAGGTAGTCAGATAATGTTAGAGAACTGTAGAAATTATAGCTTTAGAAAATGCTATAATAAATACCATTAACGATCGCATCTAATACGTATATTTTATATCATATTTTTCCTAACATTTTTAAAACTTCCTCTCCCCTAAACTGTAATAGGGAACCTACAATTTGCACGATATGTTCACTTCGAGATCATGATATTGGTACATTAAGAACGAGTTGACTGAAATTCAAAATAGATATGCGTTTTGTCGTGGAACTATAATTATGTATAACTTGAACAGCTAGGTGGGGGACTTGTGCCCAATTTGTATATGATGATTTTTTTTTTGAGAGCCAAATTTGTATATATGCAATTTTTGTAGAAATCGTACGTCGAGTCAGGATAAATCGATAAAAGAAAATAGTACTGGAACGGCCGCGGTGGTACTTTTAATAGTGGAAAAGTACTATAGTACTAACTTTTCCATCCCTGCATTCCACCCAATAATTTTGTCTGACAGCCGATCAGTAGCAAACATTACGTCGAGTACTTCTTATCTGTCTTTAATTCTAAAGGTCGGTTTATTGCCTATGTTACAAATAGTTAGGTTTGTATTTAGAATAAAGTCAAGAAGCGAATCACTCCTATTGTTTATATACGTACTACACCAGATAGTATGATAGTACGTGTGTGCGCCAATAATCAGCTCGTTAGACGTTGCTTCTTCTACTAGTTCCCTGAAGAGAGCTGTCGGTACTACTGCATCATAAGGGAAGTAACTGGAAACCACCCAATATATGCGCTTACCCATCTCCAGACTAGCAGCTGTTTGGTCTTTACCACTTAAATTAGCCAGGAGAAATAAACGTAGATTTTACTGGCCAAAATGCAGGTTCTTGGAGTGCCTTCACAGATGGCCACAAGCAGTTTTAAGTTGGGTGTCCTGATACCGCACACCCTTCCTCCTACAACGTAGGGCTCCTGTATCAGGACGATGTCTACTGCACCTATGGACAGGCGCAGCAATAGAGCCGCTGAGGCTGCTTTAGCGTAATGGAGGTTAATCTGTAGGATTTTTACCATCATTGGTAACCAGGGATGATAATTGAGAGTAACCAAATGGTACAGAAATCGTTCTAAAAAGGTACTTCATGGACCCAAAAAGTACCAATTTTAAAATTTGTTTAAATTCTTCTTGAAATCTTGAGATACAAATTAGTAAGATCCAGTAATACATGAACAACTTCTTGATAACAAGCTACTAAAAGCTTATGGGCCCTATTCATAAAAACTTAATGAAGGTTTGAAGAACGGTTTAGCAGTGTTAAAGTGTTCTTCAAACCCTCATTAAATTTTTATGAATATGGCCCTATAGCAGCATAAAAACTTTGGTTGGTACTACCCTATACCAAATTATTGGAGCAAAGTAAGCACACATACGTATAATGGTTAACTATCTGAAATGCTTAATTTTAAAATCGTACAGGTCTCAAATATAAACCGAAATTTACGGAAATTTATACAAAATAATTTAGACTCTAAATATATAGAGGTACCTTTTGATTATAATTCTTGACTCTCTAGAGAACCAATTTTTAGCCGATTACGAGTATGATGAAATATGTTTCATATTGCATAAAATCATCTATAGAAAAAAGTGATTCATGTCGGTCCAGTTTTAATATAAAATTAATTGATTTTACATTTTGTTTTATCCAGTATCGCTCCTTGTTAGAATTGCTGAACGTTTTGATATACGATTATACCACACGTGATGGTTCCAGACAAATTTGAGTTTTTGGTGTAGATGCCACGTTTTACAGCCTACGTGCCTTTAATCTTTTCTTACGAGTATAGGTTTTTAATTTCGTTAAAAATGCAAAATTTATCAAAACGCAAGTTTTTTCGCTTTTGAAACTGGAAAGGCGCGACTTCATACGCAATAAAAACAAACTGAATTTTGTTGTAATATAAAGAGCCGAACATATTTCTTGGCGTTGCGTACCTATGTCGATAGAGACTTCTATTATTTTTTAAAAAGGTTTATTATTTTCATGCAAAGACATGTTTGATAAAAAAAAAGTATCAAATGTGTCGCGGGAGTATCACGGTACTGTAAGGGTCTGAAAAGTACCAAAAAAAGTACTAAAGTATCAAATTTATCATCCCTGTTGGTAACTGACAGATTAACATCCACCCCGACAAGAGTGTTATCGAATTCTTCTTCCGTATCATCGAGGAGCATGTCCCCGCCAGATGCGTCAAAGAGTCCGGAGATTCTCCTCAGGGTCCGAAGTAGGGCTTTCGTCCTCAGAGAAGGACGTTACAGATCTGTTAGAGTTGGAGTCACATGAAATAATGGGCGTGGGTACCTCCGCACTTCCAGAAAGCCGTGTATCAACCACGGTGGACGACTCACCTTCCGCAGTGTGAGCTATATCCTGCTTGTATACTTTCAAGACTATAGTCTCAAAGTCATATTGTAGGGTTGCACATGCACGTTGTACAAAGTTAAGAATCAAATTGACCTGCCGCTTTTTACCATCCGCCTCACCCACATTGCTGATTCCCCAATTAGGGTCCGGCAGACCAGGATTGGAATCTTTTATTATTTCTAATATGTCAGCCGGGTTGGAGGGCTCTTCTGTAACCCAGGTGTTGGCTCTAGGGTGACTAGGGATGTTGTTTTTTCGACAACATCCAACTGTGCACTCGGCCACACCTCACCCGCTCGACTCAGAGCAGTCTTATACAGGTCTACTGATCTGGCATCTCCGAAATATAAGATCTTTACTCTCCCCTGATGCCATCCTGCATCGTTGCTCGTACTTACTCGTATAAGTGTGGTTGGTTTTGCGCCAACAATATTAATAAAATGATGTAAGTCGCGTTTTGTCTTCCGAAATGAGCTTGTAGTGGCCTATATGTGGGCATGGTATTTCACTAAGTTATTTGTGGATTATTTAAGACGTATGTAGTTAGAAAGTACGAACTTCGTCAACCATGTAAACTTATCATTCTTGTTCTTCTCTCTTTTTGTGCGCAGTCATTATATTGCATCTAAGATTTCACAATTTCATCATCATTTCATGTATATTATTAGAATTAGTTAAATAAAGTGTTTATTATATTAAACATTATATAGCCGGTTTATTCATTCATTAAACTAACCACGAACGGCTATAAGCTTTCACATTCACTTCCCCTGTGCTGCTTTTATTTTTGAAATACAATGCTTTTTTTGTGCTTTTTAACTTCATTGTTCCGATCCCTGCAAATTTTTGGAATGCAAGTATTTAAACCGAAATGTCAAAAAAATTACAGGAGAATGGCGATTAACAGGGGAACTAAATATAAAGGGCGACCACCAGGATCTTCGATCTGATGGCATATTTGGATAGAAAAAAAATCTGAAGAATGAGTAACGGGCATGTTATGGATAACAGGCGTAGTTGTCGAGTTATCGGACAATAAAGTTTGTAAAATCGTCAAAAATATTAATTTTTTATATGGAATCTATCAAATTTAACTATTCCATCCAAAAATTACATTTATTCATAACACATATTGAAATATTCGAGTGCAAAGTCGAACAATTGCAACATTTATGTTTTGAACATTTGTATTGCATGTTATTTTTTGATTAATGATCTCTCTTTTAAATCTCGATTTATATTTAAGAAAACGACGAGAACAGGGCATGCGGAGAAAACATCGAAACAATGGAACATTTTCTGTGTCACTGCCCAGTTTTCACACAAGCAAGATCCCGATATTTCGGGCCCTACATATTGCCAGACTTGACTCATCTCAGAGGATAAGACTGGAAGATACTGAGAAAATTCGTGTCTAATACCGACTTTCTGTAACCCGTGAGGTACAAAAAAAAACATAAATAAGGAGCGCACAACAGGCCGAACCACTGGCTTAAGTGTATGTCCATGGACATGAGAAGTTTAAACGTCTCCTCTATTCAACCTAACCTAACATATATTTAAAGAATCTAAGAAAAATAATTTTTGTTGTGAAAATAAATATATTGAATATATTAAAAATCATTTATAATCAACCATTGGATGTCTAGTTGCATAAAAAGTAAAAAATAAACATAAAAAGAATGATGGAATAAAACGTTGCGTGCAAATGTGATTAAAATTAAATTAAAAATAAACTTTTTTTCATTGGAATCAGTGATTGATTTGTTTGCTTTGAAAGCGACTTCTGTCGCATGCGAATGTCTTGGTTTTTTGTAATTATCTTGAAAACGAACAATTGGCCAAAATCAACCTTAGATATAGTGCTAATCAAGAATGTTTTGGCATATGTTTTTTCGCTTTGAATGCGTACGAATGTTGCATTCGACATTGGAGAAATGTCCATATGTAAAAAATCACTGCTCATCCCTATCGCGAATAAAACGTGGAATATGTGTTCCCTAAATTTCTTCACGTCACGGGAAGTGGAAAATGCTACCTTATCTATGAAAACAAATTTTTTCAACTCTTCTTCTTGATTTTTTGTGCACTGATAATTTATTTATTTTTGAATAGCTGTTCATTTGCGATACATCATTACAGATTCGAAGTGAACAAAATGTTCCCTATTCACCCTTAACGGGAATAAAATTCCACACGGAAATTGTTCCCTGTTCCCTAAATGGCACATTGAAAAGGGAACAAATTCCGTGTGGAATTTTATTCCCGATTTGAACAGCTATTCAAAAATAAATAAATTATCAGTGCACAAAAAATCAAGAAGAAGAGTTGAAAAAATTTGTTTTCATAGATAAGGTTAAAAATATTAATCTAAGCTGTCTGCAAACAAATCATTTGCGATTCCTCCAATTGCAAAACTCAGTGCATGTATACGGTTCTTTGCAGACGTTGGATATCAAAAGGATTTGGCAGATATCATGAAGTCGGCACATTTAACCTTCTGTGAAGTACTCTCCGAAGTTTTGATTGCATTAGAATGGAAAATTTGTAGCGAGTGAATAACTTATCCAACGCTAAAGGAAGGGAGAGTTATAGTACACGATTTCTACTCTAAATTTGGGATACCCGGTGTCCTTGGATGTATTGATGGTACACACGTGAACATCGTAGCGCCAAAAGACAAATATACACCTGTACTTGGGCGGAAAAGGAAGTTTAGCTTAAATGTGACAGTAGTAAGAATCCGCTTTTATTTTATTATTTCCCGATTTAATCAAATCTACGTTTCAAAGATTTGCGGTAGTAAAATGAGGATACGATACGTTGACACATCTCGGAGCTTGCCAATGGAACAAGACTATTTGCAAAAGTGGAAGCAGGTTGTGGTTACTAAATGAAACTATATATGTGTACTAGGGCGGGTCGATTTAAAAATCGCCCATTGCTCAGTGAAAATCGTATTCTAGGGATCAAAATAAGAAACTTTGCCGAAGGAACCATACCTCTAAAACGAATTTTCATGTCCGCATAAACGTTAGACATTACATATCCCGACAGGAAAAAGTCTAACGGTGTGATATCACACGATCGTGGTGGCCAATCGACCGGCCCAAAACGTGAAATTATCTGCTCACCGAAGTGTTCTCTCAATAAATCCATTGATTGATGCGATGTGTCGCCGAGATCACGAGCTTCAATTTCAGGCATCAAATAGTCGGTTATCATGGCACGATGGTTGCCATTGACGGTTACGTTCTCACCGGCATAATTTTTGGAGAAATATGGACCAATGATTCCGGTACGTCGGATCGGGAATCGGTCAATGGCAAAAAGATAGCTCTTAACGAGTGCTAACATATTGCTCATGGGTGTCAAGGTCGTGGGTCGACTGGAAAGTGTTTTTTTTTTATTTAAAAAATAATGGACTTAGGGCAATTGGCGAACGATTATTTTGATAAGAAAACTGAATAATTTGTAAACGTTGTTCAAGCGTAAGTCTTTCCGTGATGAAATGCCAAACAAAACTTAACAAAAATAACATGACAGCATGACACGACTCACACGTAATCTGTCAAAAAAAGGCCATTGAAAAAAGTATCTCTACTTAGATCACCCTATATAAAAGAAAAAACCGAAAAACTCAATAAATTTTTATAATATAAATTGTAATAATTTTTATAACTACCTTGCGTCACTTGCATTCCCCTGTCAAAAATACGCCAGGAGAATGACGATTAACAAGGGAACTATAAAGGGTCACCATCAGATCCTCGCCATATTTGTATAGAGCTCCTCAAAATAAGACGAAAACTTAACGGGCATTTTATCGATATCCTGCCTAGTTATCGAGTTATCCGACGATAAAATTTGAAAAAATGTTATTTTTTAAAAACTATAACATCCGATAACTAAACGAGATATCGATAAAATGTACCTTATAATTGCATCTTATCGAGGGTCCTCGAATATTATACGCTCCTGTCATTACTTTGGGGGCTATATTTTCAAAAAAATCGTATAATTCGGTTAAAAGTTAAAAAAATTAATTGTACCTTCGATAATAGGGTAGCTGTTCTTAAGTGGATTATATAAGTACATATCTACCTATTTGAAGATTTGAATTCTGCAAAAAAAAACTTCAATGTCAACAATTAATGTCGAAACCAAAAACAATATAATTTAAGAAGACATTCCTTTCTGTAGCGAGTAATTGTCAGTTACGAACGAATATGAATTTGATTTCAACGAGTGAGTTGTTTCGCTGATTTTCAGACCGATTTTCCCGAATGTTTTGTAACCGTCACAATAAAAAAGTTAATATTAATCGATAAGTGCAAAAAAGTTCAAGTTATGTTCGTGGAAAACTGTTTTTTCGCGTGTGACAATTCATTTCTATTCGTTCGTAATTGACGGATTTCGATATTTTGGCCTGAAGGAATATCTTCGTTGTAAATTATTTTTGGTCGAAACCACCCAGCAAAATTTCCCATTACCAAATAACCTGACGGGTAAGCTAAATTCAAATCTAGTAACTGCTTATAATTTGGCCTCCCTTCGAATTATTTTTACCCATGCATGTCATTGGAGGAAAGTGCTTCCACTCAAGCATACCAGAAGCTGAAAAATAACCACTTAGCCCCCCCCCCCTCGCATACAATTATTAAAAAGTAAGCGTGGACGTAAGTAATACTTTTATGAGTGTGTTTGTGGGTCGTAGATATTTCTGAGTTGCTACTGGTTTGTTCACCACCATCAGTGGTGGCATGCAGTGAGAAAGTAGAAGAGCGTAAAATTGGAAAGAGCGTAACATTGGGATGAGCGCAACATTGGGTATAGCGTATAACTATGAGGGAGTAATTATCGATTGTTGTCGTCATATGACGAAAAATTTCATTTGCCGGGAGGTGGGATTGAACTCGCGACCTCCTGGTTTCGTAGTTTAGCATCACAACCACTGGCCTACCTCGCGATTCGTAGACAAATCGCTTAATAATCAAGTACAAAAAAGTAACCCATCAAAATCTTGGTAAGTAAATGTCGTTACCACTTGATATCTCAGGTAATGATATCTCAATATCGCCAGCATTACTTTCGGTAAATAAATAACGACTAACTAAATTAAAACAAAAATAAGTTATTATTAGAAATCTAACTTAGAGAATCTAATTTGAACTTATAAACTTTTCTTTAAATGATTTAACTGAATACCAACTACAACGTATATACGTAAATCATTTAAGTAAAAATCATTTAACGAAAAGTTTATAAATAAAAATAAGATTTTCTAGAATTAGATTACTAGCAATAACTTATTTTTGTCATTATTTTGTTAGTCGTTATTTATTTACCGAAAGTAATGCTGGCTATAATGAGATATCATTACCTGGTAATGCAGGTGGTACTGACATGTACTTATCAAGATTTTGCTGGGCATCCATAAATAAATAAATTACCCTTGAATAAGTTACCAAAACCGCACAAATGACAACAATAGACTTGAGTTTATAATTTTTTAATAATTGTTTTTATTTAAATATTTTGTTTTAATTAATAATTTTAAGATTGTTTTGTTTTTGTTGTTGTTTTATTTATGTGTAATGAAAATCAAAAGGAATAAATTATACATATGTAATTGAATACACACACAAATTAGATTCTAAATTTCATAGATTTATTTTCTTTTTTTTTTGTTAATCGTTTTGTAGTGAAAATGAGAAGTGATTGTTGGTTGATTTTGGAGTAGTGGGTGGAAGGAGGGAGTTTGTTGGATGTACTTGAGACTGAGTTGAAATAGGTAATACATAGGTATGTATGTGTTTGTGTGTTGTTGGTTTTTGGTTTTTGTTGCAAGCAAATGAGGAAAAAAAAAATAAAACAAAGGAATACATTCATTGTATTGGTGAGGAGGGAAATAAATAAATTTGCAGTTATGCTCTGGTTTTACATTTTTGTTACAATTCACTTCGTAATATTGCCTCAAAAAATCTTGCGTAATAAAGATGTTGCCTCTACTGTTTCTTTAAATGTTTCTCTTAAGGATTTGTTGCTTTTCGTTTTGTTTTATTTTCATATATATCAAACACCCTGCGCCTCCTTCTTTTGTTATAAATCAAAAAAAAAAATAAAAATAAAATAAAGAATCTTCAAAAATGACCCCCCCGTCGTCGTAACTAAACGTGCGTGCTCTCCTACTTCCCAATTACCGTGCGCCGCCTTTTAATTTCCGCCGCTTCCATTTACAGTATATAAAATTAATCTTCACCCCCGACCAGCAGAACGACATTATCTTCTTGTTTTCGCCTTCCATTTCGTTTCTATAAATCTTCTTCTCGGGCATTGCTACTTCAGTCTTCGACGGCATATTTCTGAGTCCACTCGCGGGCATTCTTAATGGCCTCCGCCTCATTTACTTTCCATAGTTCAGCGACATCATTGGCCAAAGGATCATCGGGATTGGGGGCACTAAGTAAGGCCTGAATCGACAACAAGATGGTGCGAATTTGTAAGGCAGGACTCCACTTATCCTTCAGCACATCCAAACAGATACGACCTAGACGATCTATGTTTGGATGATAGATTTTTGTAATAAATCTAACTTTGGGTGCCGACATGGGATAGTCTTCGGGCAGAAAGAGCTCCAATTTGAAGATGCCACCCTCGAAAGGCGAATCGGTAGGACCGGTGACGATGACATGGAAATATCGTGCATTGTTCTCGTCGGGAATGGCATTGATACCCGGTACGGGTTCTTGCATTAAACGTTGAGTTTCCTTAATAATGCGACGGGGTAAACTAGACATGTTTGGTGTTAGTGTTTATTTTAGTATTCCTATTGGGGCAAATTAAATGGAATTGGTTTTTCAGTTTTCTTCGGTTCTGTTCTGATCCGCCTCTTTACCAATGCACTGTAGCAGTGACTGCTTAAAATGTATGAGGAACACTCTGCAAGTATAGGAAAAAGAAGAGAAAACAAACAAAAAAATGGGTAAATAGGAATGTT
Source organism: Eudasyphora cyanicolor (assembly GCA_963930755.1). NCBI lineage: Eukaryota > Metazoa > Arthropoda > Insecta > Diptera > Muscidae > Eudasyphora > Eudasyphora cyanicolor. The sequence continues at coordinate 215,013,401 of OZ005736.1, forward strand.
GAAGCCACGTTTATAAGAAATAAAACAATTAAGAAGAGAAGTAGTAAATTCGGCAGTATCGAATCTTATATACCCTCCAACATCGCACAGATGGGCGAAATCAAAAAAAAATGACGACATATGTCTAAATTTTTAATGGTAATAGGGTAAAATTGGTTAATTGTGTAAATTTTGTTTTAAACTGCTTCTATATTTTGTTTGTATGCTTCTATATTCCGCAAAAATATGTTGCGCGTTTTTCCGCCAATTACTTTTCTTAAATAAATAGTAAAAAAAGTCATTCACAATTTGTATACCCTCCACCATAGAATGGTGGGTATATTCATTTTGTCACTCCGTTTGTAACACCTCTAAATATTGATCTGAGACCCCATAAAGTATATACATTCTTAATCGTCGTAAAATTCTAAGACGATTTAGCCATGTCCGTCTGTCCGTCCGTGCGTCCGTCCGTGCGTCCGTCCGTCCGTGCGTCCGTCCGTCTGTGGTAATCACGCTACAGTCCGCAATAATAGAGCTAGGTTGATCAAATTTGGTACAAATACTTCTTATAGTTGCAGGTTGTTTGGGATTGCAAATGGGCGATATCGGTCCATATTTAGATATAGCTCCAATATATAGCATCTAACTTGTTGTGATTCCTACTGTCCTCATCTACTATATTTTTGTGTTTTTCGGTGTTATTTTCTTTAGGTTTGAGTTATTTTGTGAGGTCACATGCTATCCATGTTATAGGGTATATAAGATTGGGCATGGCCGAACTTAACGCTTTTACTTGTTTTGTTTAAAATTCCGATTTTCCCGATATGTGCCTTTAGAATTTGGACCATATTTCTTTAAACTATACGAGTAAGCTCTTTAAACGGGATAGCCTTAAAATTAAAGGAAACAATGAGGGCTACAAATGTAGACAATTTCACTTTCTCGTAGAAACAGAGGTTTAGTAACTGCCGTTAAAACCACAGACCTTAAATTATACAGATGTGCCGTCAGCCAGAAACGTCAAAATCTATCAGTTACGAATGAATAGGAATGAAATGTCACACGCGAAAAACATGTTTCCGTGAACATAGTTCGAACTTTTTTTGCAATAATTCGATTGATATTAATTTTTTAATTGTGACAATTACAAAAAATTCGGGAAAATCGGTCCGAAATCCGCGGAAAACTCACTCTTTAAACACCTACTCGTTGAAATTTCTATTCGTTCGTAACTGACAACTTACTCGCTCCGGGATGACATATCTTATTATTCATTATTTTTGGTTAAAACCAAAGACAATATAATTTAAGAAGACATTCCTTCCTGTAGCGAGTAATTGTCAGTTACGAACGAATAGGAATTTGATTCCAACGAGTAAGGATTTTCAGACCGTTTTTCCAAAAAATTAGATTGTTCCAAAATTTGAAAGTTGGCATCCTAACGAAGGAAACAATGCCTATCTGAAAAAATAGTCCCCTCAATAAAAGAATTGTGTATAATTTTTTTGTAGTTTCGAGAAAATCGTATTTTAAGTTTTTGTGAATTTAGACTTCTTGGAAGATAAATATGTATATTTTAGAAGATAAACGATGTTTTCAATTTCTTGTCATTTGATTATGTGGTGAAATAATCGCGCTACATCCAGATGATATTCTATTAGTCTAAAAGCCTGAGAAATCTTGAAACTTGAACCTACTACATATATACACTATTTTTTCAATTTAACTTTTGACCCACTTTGTGGAAGTATAATTCCACCAAATTTTTACCAGCTATAAATTCGATTACGTAGATTCGCAAAGCAAAAAAAATAATGGTGTATATGCGTATACGCTATTGTTTTATTGAGGGGACGAAATAATGTAGAAAATACAGCCCTTTGGTAAAAGTAAGAGAATTCGAACAAAATCATGTTTTATACCCCCACTATTGTGAACGAGGGTAAACATCATTTGCAGCGGGAAAAAAAGTGTAATACTTCAAAGCAGTGGCGGTAGAGACCGCAAGAATATTTCGCTGAAATCCGTTTTGGACAATCTTATGTCATTTGAGCAATGTCCATCTGTCCGTCTGGCTGGTGCTGGTGCATATAACTCAGGCACAGGCTAAGATAAAAACGAGTAAAGAAAGGCTAAAGTCAGGCGAGCCAACTATATGATACCCTACATCACTCTAGTAAGATTGGATAACAATAAAATATACATTGTATACTTCAACTAAAATGTGTTTACAAACTTACATTTGGTACGTCTCTGCCTCTATACCCAAATCGATCGAAACATATACATATCGTCGGTGCGCCGACGAAAACTCCTATGTGTTTTTTTACTAGTTTTCAGGAGAGACAAAAAACGTTGCTATTTCGTCAAATCGCGATATTTTTAATATCTCAGATTTTTGAATTTTTCTTTTAATTATTTACCACCAATATATCATAACGAAAATCGTATATGTGAAAAGCCCATGACGTGGTAAATGGTTTTCATGAAAATCGACACATAGGATGTTTTGTTTGGAGCATTTTAAATATTTATAAAACAAACAAATTACACATAGGAGTTTTGATATTTGAATGTTCACAGCGTACCTCAAGCAAACGAAAGTTGGCCTGGATTGTGGCTAAAAACGGCTAATGAGTTTTTGTACAGAATCATCCCCTCTACTCAGATAAGAAGAAATAAAAAACTGATCTGCTGCCTTTCGCGAGTTATCGCGATAAAAACAATTTTTAACCAAAAAACCGAACTTAATTATATTGAATCGCGGAAATTTAAAACTATAACATAATTTCCCATAAATATGAACATTTGCAAGACGCTTTGTAATGTCCGCGATATTTGTTATATTATTCTATAGCAAAATTTTTGTAATACAAAAATTCGACTTACACCGCTAAATTTTTTCAAAAATATTATTGCGAATTTATTAAAATTGATATATTTACATTCTATGATTTCTGAGGGATAGATTGGCACTAGCATTTCCGCCATAAACATCCTGCGACGAATACATTTCAAACAAAAAACCTTTAAATTCAGAATTATTTAACTATATAATGCTATTATTACGCGATCGGTCAGTCCTAGGAAAAAAGGTCTAAGAAAGTTTGGGAGATATTAAAAACGACTACAAGTCTTTCTTTAACAAAAAAAATTATAATAATTTGGTAGGGATTTACAATGTGTCAAATCAAAATATGCCTCATATAAAGGGAAAAGCATACAAAAGCTTTAACACACTGTAAATTCTTACCAAATTACTATAAATTTGGTTTGTTAAAGAAAGAGATGTAAGCCTTTCGCTTATCTCCCAAACTTCCTTTGACCACTTTTCCCTAGAACTGTTCATTCGCGATATAATAGAATTATTTTACATTATATTGTAAAATAATTCCGAACTAATTTTTTTTGTACAAAATTTTTTCGTCGACGGATATTTTTCGCGAAAATGCTGATATTCATCTATTCCTCAGAGATTATAGAATGCAAATATATTAATCTTATTAAATTCGGTATAATATTTTTTGAAAATTTTGGCGGTGTTATCCGATTTTATTGATTACACAAAATTCGCAATATAAAAACATGGCAAATGTCGCGGACGTTACAAAGCGTCTTACAAATAATTATATTTAAAGGAAATTGTGTTACAGTTCTAAATTTCCACGTTTTTCTTTACAAATCAAAGCTATTAAGTTTGTTCTGAGTAAAAGTACTGTTTTCGCGATAACTCGCGAATGGAAGCAGATCCAATTTTGATCTATTCATTGTCGAATAGAGGGGATGATTCTGAACAAAACCTCATTAGGCGTTTTTGGCGTAAATCTAAGCCAACCTTCTATCCCTTGGAACAGGCGGTGCCTACAACACATAGGAGTTTTTGTCGGAGCATTGCTATAGAGGGATACACATAGGAGTTTTTGGTAACTTCGGAACCGGTGAAGATAGCTCAAAATGCTTTGGTGGGTAGTCGTTTGACCACTAGGACGTTCTAATTCGACAATAAAAAAAATTCGAAAAATTACACATAGGAGTTTTTGTCGGCGCACCGACGATATATGTATGGAAGCTACAGCTAAATCTGAACCGATTTTATTCAAATTCAGAAATGTTGGTCCATAGATCAAGAAACTCTATCATGCTAAATTTTAAAACGATTTGATGTAAACTACAGCTTCTATAGGGCTAAAGGGCCATATACTTAGTAGGGACATAAATACATGTCTGTAACAGCAATTTATGCTATAACATTAATAGTAATGAATCCGTTTGGATCAAATTTATTGTACGAGTATATATTTATTAACATATATTCTATACAAAAATCAAGCACTCACTCGAAATGTCCGCCTTTGGCCTTCATACATGCCATAAGTCGCACTGACCAATCGTCCCTTTGGGAAAGTGGGCACAACATGAATCAAAGCAGTCTTAAGAGTCTTGCAAAGCAGTTTGTCCTCTAAAACTGTCCACAATTTGTAATCCAGTGGGTTTAAATCAGGGCTGCCAGAGAGCCATTCATCAGAAGAAATGAAAGCTGGCAAGCTGTTTTAAAGCCATGTCTAGGTCATTTTAGCATTATGTGCCTGCGCAGAATCCCACTGGAAAGTCCATGCCTGGTTTTGCAATAGGGAATGGTTAAACGGTTCCACAACAGCTTCCAAAACGCTTTCTTAGTCATTTTTGGCCAATGTTTTGACCCCCTGTTCACAGAAATGCAAGTCAGTGACCCCATCGTAAGACACACCCCATCAAACCACAATTGAAGCTGTATGCTTATGGACTTTGTGGAATCACTTGAGATGCTTCCTTGGAAGACCGTACATACACAATATCACTTCGTTTGTTGAATTTTCATGCAGGGTTAAATTTGTTTCATATGTGAACAAAATCTTTTTTGCAAGTTATCAGCATGCTACACCAAAAAGCGATTGCATTTTTCTTTCCTATCTATCTTCTATATCACGGGTGATCCAAGTAGTGATACTTTTTTCAATAGCCTTTTTTTGACAGATCACGTGTGAGTCGTGTGATGCTGTCATGTTATTTTTGTTAAGTATTGTTTGTCATTTCATCATGGAAAGACTTACGCCTGAACAACGTTTGCAAATCGTTCAACTTTATTCCGAAAATTCACGTTCTGTGAGGAATGTGTTTCGTGCACTTCGCTCAACCTATGGTCAACATAATCGGCCTACTGAGCGTACTATTCGCAACACCATCACCCATCTTGAGACCCAGCATTCATTATTGGATAATATTCGACCGAATAGACCACGTCCAGCACGCAGTCGATTCGGCGCCGTTCGCAGCAACTCGGATTGACGTATGGAACGACTTGGCGCTTTTTACGTCGAGATCTTAAATTGAAAGCATACCAAATACAGCGTGTGCAAGAACTGAAGCCGCCCGACCTTCCCAAGCGACATCGCTTCGCTCTATGGGCTCTTGAAAAGTTCCAAGAAGATCCGACGTTTTCGAGCCAAATTTTGTTCAGCGATGAGGCTCATTTCTGGCTCAATGGGTATGTAAGCAAGCAAAATTGCCGCATTTGGGACGAAGATCAACCTGAAGAGATTCAAGAGCTGCCACTTCATCCAGAAAAAACAACGGTTTGGTGTGGTTTGTGGGCCGGTGGAATCATCGGCCCATATTTCTTCAAAAATGATGCCGGTGTGAATGTAACCGTCAATGGCGACCGTTATCGTGCCATGACCTTCAAAATCTAATCTTCAAAAAATAAATGCCAAAGAATGTTCTTTCAAATGATAATAAACATTCCCCATTCAATTTGAATTTTCTGTGTTTTTTTCTTTAAAAAAGTAGGGAACCTCGAAATGGATCACGCTATATATAAAAGAGAATGTTTGTTCTGTATAGACATGTAAACGGCTAGACCGATCTTCTTGAAATTTTCACAGAATGTACATGTGTAGGGGATGGTGAAAATAGGGTACTTGAGTTATCGATATATCAAGCGGGCGTGGCCCGGCCCATATAAGCCAAATTTTGAAATTGAGATATCTTACACAATTTGTTAGCGAGAGTGCTGTAATTTTGTGCATAAGTATCCGGGCAACAAAGTGGACCGGGTCCAGGTAGTTTTTTATAAAACTGATATTAAGAAATGTCCATTGCGGCCTTTGAAAACCCCAAGTCTAAAGTCTTTTTTGATAATTCGACTCATTGACTTTTGATATCTCCAGTTTCTCAAACATGTTTTTTTTTCATTCCTTATTTACGGTTCTCATTATCTGACCACGGTTCTCATTATCTGACCACTCCACGCTACAAGGTTTCATAATCCAACTGGTAAGGGCAGGGTATGTTCAATTCCACTATTGTAATGGGTGTGTTCAATTTTGTAACAGTATTTTTGTCCCTACTAAGTATATGGGAGCTATACCTAAATCTGAACTGATAGTCTTTAAATTCGACAATGTTGGCGCATAGATAACTAAACCATTCCAAGCTAAATTTCAAAATAATTGGACGCAGAATGCAGCTTTTATATGGCCAAAGTGCCAAATCAAACGAAACATATATATGGGGGCTATAGCTTAATCTGAACCGATTTTCTTAAAATTCGGCAATGTTCGTCCATAGGTCAAGAAACTCTATCATGCTAAATTTCACAACTATTGAATGTAAAATACAGCTTCTGTAGGGCCAAATCGAACGAAACATATACATATATGGGGGCTAAAGTATCGGACACTACATATTGGGCTAAGTTCATACTTTTGTTCATTCTCTAAACTCTGAAAAACTATCAAAGATATATTCCAAAAATGTTACCTATTATCTACAAATTGCACCAGTATACCTAAAAATAACAAATTGCCTCTTTAAATTATTTGAAATTAAAAATTTATTTCATAAAAAGAAAAATTCGAAAAATCGCACGACAAAACTTATTGGACTATGCATTTCTACTAGGATTTTGTGGAAGACCCTTTACTTCTACTCACATGGAAGAAATAAGATTGTCTGTTATCTTCGTATCTATGGAGTTCCAAGCATCTGCAATGGCCTGCAATTGTTTATTTTTACCCCACCTACAATTTCTCGAATTATCTCTATGTTGACAGTTATTTTCAATGGGATTTAAGTGTGGGATTGGGCTGGCCACTGACATTGTAATTAGTGCAAAGAAAAATAGCTCAAAAATGTTATCCTTGAAATTATAAATTCCCGTAAAAAGGACAAGCTATCACGAAATAAACAACAGAGTATGCAGGTTATCTGCTGTTGGCCTATATTTTTACTCTTGCATAGTCTCGTTCTTGGGAGGAAGGAATCTCGTAGATGATATGAACTCTACTTAGAGAAGTTAGCTCACAATTTTAAAGTTAATCCTAAATATTTCTTTGACTTTGTCAATATGAAACGTAAGCTAAATCCAAGGCCTTTCAGGATTAGAATGGATGGTAAATAATTCTGTGGTGATCAGACAATCGCCAACTGTTCTACAAAATTCATGGCAACAACCAATTATCTTCAACATTGTCAACCCCTACAATATTCAGTCACTGAATCAATTCATCATACCTTATTTGGATTTATCAGTCGTATCATCCAGATTAGGCAAGCTTAAATCTTCTAACATTGTTGGACCTGATGGTATACCGAGTATAATCTTGAAATGTTGTGCTAGAAGTCCTACTGTTCCTCTCACTTTGCTATTTAATAATTCGTTAAAGCATGGTTACCTTTTGTAAATCCACTTCATAAATCTGGAAGCTTGATTGAAGTTATGAATTATTGAGGAATTGCATAATTAAGTATCATTCCGAAACATTTTGAGAAAATAGTCACCGAGATTCTATCTCATAGCGTATGGTCTATGTATTCTTATTCCATTACAACATGGACAAATTGGGTTGAATTTACTTCCCAGGTAATTAATGACATACCTATATAGTATACACAGATTTTTGCAAAGCTTTTGATAGAGCTAATTACAAACTCATAATCCGAGGTTATCCTTATAACCTCGGATTATGAAGTTTGTTAGTTTCTGTTCTAGTCTTCATTCAGAGACTATTAATCAATGATTTGCCAGAATCAATATCTAATTCTAAACAACTGATGTAGGCAGATGATTTAAGACATTTTTCTCTTGTAATACATCTGAGGATTCAGATGGTATGTACGCAATCTCTCGGTCGGAAGGGGCGGGTAAGAGTGGATGCGTTGGGACGGTTCATAACAAAAAGCATCGATTTTCTTCGGAATGGTCTCATTTTTCTCATGACCGTGCAGACTTTACGATGTTTTTAAGAGGATTATTAAAATTTTCTCAAAAATGTGATTTTTTCGTAATGGCTTATAAGCTATTTTGGAAACCGCATATTTTTGGTTTTATTTTGTATACAGATCATGATTCGATTATACAAGGTTGTGTTACTAGCACAACAACTACAATTCAACAACAACACAAGGGGATTTGTTGTTCGATTGGTATTTCAACTACGAATATATATACAGTGGTGGCCACGAATTTAGCACACGTAGTGCATGTAACCTCTTAAAGCTTATAATTTTTTTTTGGTTTTATTTTCTTATCCACTATTTTTTCTGAGATGTTTCTTGCGATGTTCATGATTATTTAGTATTGGTTTTGTTTGCTAATTTTCTTGCATTTCGGTGTTATTCCTTATTAAGTACAACTACTACGAAAAATGCTTGGACATTAATTTAGCACAAATTAAAAAAAATTATTCACACACAAACAAAAACAAAATTAAGTAATACATCTCACTTAAAACATAACATTTGCTGGATATCCAATATTTTTGACAACTGTTGCGCATCTTTTGGGCATATCCTCGAAGCTGATACATGCAACACTTCCTAGGGGTTGGGTACAAAGTTTTTTTTTTAATCTTCTTCCACAAATTTGGAAAACTTTTGGGTTTTACTGCGGTGATATGTTTGTATACATCCTTCCGAAGATTCTCAATGGGATTGGAATCCGGCGACAGAGAAAAAAGCCGTTTCAAGACATTTTAAGTCGTTTTAGACAGGGATGCCAACTTGGTGCTTTTCGAACCGGATTTAGTGCTTTTCAAACCTCCCAATACGCGAAGAGCGTTTAGTTATTGCCAAACGAAAAAAAACACTAAATGTACGATTTTCAAATTTTTTGTTAGTGCTTTTGACGCTTTTTGTATTTTCTCATTAGTATATAGCGGTTCCTTAAACCAGAAATGAACACTGCCAAATGTAAGGAAAATTGTTCAGATTTGGATGAAGATCAACACCTATGTTGAATGTCGGAGCTTTAAAATCGACATTGTCAACATATCTTTATAATATTTAACAGATTAAATTTTTGAAGTAATAACAAACGTTTCAAATTTTACGAAAATAGGTTCAGCTTCAGATATGAGTATGTCCGCTGAATGTATATATATCCTGATTTTGAACCTAAGCATCGTAAAATATAAATTTTTGGACATATTATTAGGAAAACAGCATTGATAACCATTTTCAAAACATATTTCTTTTAATTCAGCTCAGATGGGGTCGTGTAGGGTAAAATGATGCGTCTCTGCCAGACTAAAGCAATGTTATAGTTTAGTTTTTTTTTCACACATTTTTGTTTGGAATTCACGCCCTTTTACGCTTTTTCAATTTTTTATTACGATTTTGCTTCCGAAAAAGTTGGCATCACTAGTTTTAAATATACCCACCCATCTGCCTGATGCTGACGATAACTCTCGAAAGGAGTTCATCTCACACAAAGGGTCTAAATCGTTCCAAAATGCTGATTAATTTAATATCAGTGCAAATAAATCCTTAAAATCTGTTATGACTCAATATATCAAATCTTTCCCAATAACTAATGAGCAAAATTCATTTGGTCTCCAAGACTTGCGTTCGAAGAATCATTCCTTATGGTACTTCCACACAAATGATTTTAAATTCAGAAGTTTATAAGTACAAATCGATACACCTTTTATTTCATATATGTACATTAGGGCGGGTCGATTTTGAAATCGCCCATTGCTCAGTGAAAATCGTATTCTAGGGATCAAAATAAGAAACTTTTCCGAAGGAATAATACCTCTAAAACGAATTCTGATGTCCCGGAAAAAATCCCACTTTGACCCATTTAGAGTGCTCCAATCGAGTACAAATGTATGTCCGACCCCCACTTAGTGAAGTGCTCTGTGAAAATTCAGTGGCACACCCCCTGGAACCCCATGGGGGTTCCATACATTTGGACTCGATTGGAGCACTCTAAATGGGTCAAAGTGGGATTTTTCAAAATTTGCCCCTACCCAAAAGTTCGACCCAAATTCCGGGACATCAGAATTCGTTTTAGAGGTATGGTTCCTTCGGCAAAGTTTCTTATTTTGATCCCTAGAATACGATTTTCACTGAGCGCGATTTTCTTGCAATCGTCAGAAATGTCAATTCACCTTTGCCTAACATTGGCGGCACTTTAACAGGGTTGATAACGTTGTTCGATCTGACAATCGTGTGTACATAGCTTTTCGCCAACTATTTTGGCTGTGAAATATATCAAATTATTATCGAAATCGATGACAACTTTGTTTGGATTTTGCTCTCAAACAGCTCAAATCCGGGATGCCAGAAAAAATTGCTGTTGTCCCCAAATAATCACAAGAAAATCCATAACTTAACCCCACATAAAACTATTTTCATTAAAAACAAGTTAAACCTATACAAAACTGCAGACTCGAAATGAAACCAAAGCAACCATTTAAAAAATTACCCTTTTGATTTCAATAAACTTTAAACATTCCTCTACTAGCGACGATTTTTTTTGGCGTTTTTAGGTTTTCAAAATTGTATGTAGTTTTTATGGCACAGATCTCAGGTTTTTTTTAAATACCATTTGTTAAAATTGTCATATATTCTTAACCGCATCACGTATCTTTTTATGGTGACAGTAGGTCAGAATATAGAAACATACTTATAAATATAAAAAACACATAAAAAACCATAATAGATAGACCTCGAGCTCATTTTTGGTTAATATCATACAATATTAGAAAAATCTTTATATTGCATCAAATAAATCCCAAGAAACCCCAAAAAAATCTACAAAAATCCCCTAACAAAAACTCCACCCCAAATTATTTTTTTTATCCCAAATTGCATTGACTAAACCCCAGCATTGGGGCCAAAACCCAAGTTCTGGCAACCCTGGCTCAAATTGCTGTAGATTTTGTCCAGATTCACATTCGGCAATTTTTTCCAAGCAAGTGTCAAAGTTTGTAGGAGAGAGAGGCAGAGAGCTTTTTCCGCCTGCCTCTCTCTCCAACAAACTTTGACACTTGCTTGGAAAAAATTGCCGAGTGTAAATCTGGACTTATATTTGTTTTTTCTACACTTCAAAAATACGCAAATTTTTATGAAAAAACTAAAAAATGTTGTGGAATATACTACCTACTTCCAGCTTTTCTTTGTTGTGTCCGTTAATAAATCTAATTAGTCACTTCGTCGGCATTTTCATTTTTGCGTCGAATGGGTGGGGGTATATAATAACAAATGTAACCAAACAAAGAGCGACTGCGGGTAGAGACGACGAATATTCCAGAAAGAAACAAATTGCATATATATTTTTATTAATATATATATTTTGTTTTTCAATCATTCCATTCTATATGTCTTCCTAGAAAAATAATTCGTATTTAACAACAAAGCACGTACAGGCAGACAGACCGACAAACAAAAAGGCAAGGAAAAACAGCTTCAATCTACACAATCACATCGACTTTGTTGTTGTTGTAAAGCGAAGTGAATGATCCAACAATGTCTGCTTTGGTTGTCAACGGCCAAACAAAAAAACTTCAGCGAAATAATTGTGTTGTAGAATATCAGAATTGGGGAATTTGTAATACAAGTTATCCTTTGTTTGTTAAGGACCAAGGGCTCTGTGACACTAGTTTCCATGTGGAATCAATACGGAAAATTGCCCATAGAAACCTCTCGCACACACAAACACGGTATATTTTAAGCATGCGAAGGTGGGGTGCGTTGCTCGAAATCAATAATTTCTATATCGATTTTTTCTTCACAATTACCGCAGTGCTTTCTTTATAGTATAATTAAATTAAACTGCTCTTTTCGAACATTTCTTGTTGTTAACATAAATTAGTATTCCTTAGTTTTTCGAGACCATTTTTTCTTTCTCCAAAATAAAAACTCTTAAGGCACATTCACCGAGTCACGAAAATGCTGCCATGAACATGTTTCTCTTTTTGGCTGTGCAATTTGTAATTTTATTTCTTGATTTTTGTTTCTTAATTTTGTCGAAAACTATATATTGTGGACGTTCTACAAAAGCTTTTCTTCACTTACCACTATTGAATGTGGCTTTTGTTATAAACTTTTGCCGCAAATAATTAGTACTTATTAAAATATTTTCGGATAATTTCTTTCACTTTACAAATTGGACGTTTTCTATTTTCACGAACGCACCACGAATTTTTTCCTTTATTCTTTTGTATTTTTGCTTGTCAAAAACTCGGAGTGTGTGTGCAATATTCGCCAATGCATAAAAGAGATGACTATGCCGTTTAAAGCAGAAGTGAGCGAGAGGTAAAGATGCTACCGAACAGTGTTGGTAAACGTTTCGTTGCAGATAAGGGAACAAAGAAGAACTTGTAAAATGTCATTTGGGCACTGACCTTAAATGAAGGCGTACAACATAAGATGTCTGGCAAAAATTTGTTGTGCGAAAAATAACTCGAGAACAGAATCTTAATGGACGTACTTTTAACAGTATGTGAAGGTTTTTGCGAATTAATAAAATTAAATGTAATAACTTAGACGTAACGTAAAGCACTATGTTCCCGCTTCACACTGAAATCCCATACAAAAAACAAAGTTGTGAAAAATTAGTGAACTTTTTTTATTTGCGCTACTATGTTTTTTTAACGTGAACAATTTACATTTTGCGCCGCTATAAATTGAATGCCGCCAGCATTGCACTCCTATTTATATTTGTCCGCGAGTAATTCAACTGTTGTAAATATTAACAACAAAATTTCTTAATACAGAATACTAAATATAATTATCCGAAATAAAGAACCAGTAAGAATGTTCAGTCGGGTAAACCGACTTATGGATCCCCTTACCTTGAGTCCCAAAAAAATATTAGTAAATTTATATATTTTTTGTTTTAATTAAATTATTATCAATTTAAATTGCATTTAATCACTTTAAAGTATGTACTTCTGGTGTAAAATTTTCCATTTGTGTGGAGGTACCAAAAGGGGCGTGCCGATAACGGTCATTTTTCTCTAGACACTATAAAAGCTTGCACTGTACGAAATTTCAAGTTTTTGTATGCACTGGTATTAAAGTTATAAGCTGGTAACATTTTGTACAAAATGGTCCTTTTGTGTGGGAGGTACCAAAAGGGGCGTGCCAATTATGGCCACTTTTCTCTAGACTCTAGGTACTATAAAAATATTGCATGGTACAAAATTTCAAGTATTTGTATGCACTGGTATTAACGTTATAAACTGGTAACTTTTGGTACAAATGGTCCATTTGTGTGGGAGGTACCAAAAGGAGCGAGGAAATAATGCCCATTTTTCGCTGTATTGTAGGTATTTTGGTTGTGGTATACTTCTGTTTCCATGTTGACAACAATCATATTTGGTTGCGCCAACTACAAAAATGGTGGCTTAAATTATCTGTTGTAGTTGCCACAGCCAACTGTTTTAAAAAATTGGTTGTTCTGACAATTTGGCAGTCATATACTACCGACAATTAATTAAAAACAGTTTTCATTAATTTTTATTTTATTTATTGAACAAAAAACAAAACAATTCATAACAAAATTAAAAATCCCATGTTACAAATTCATCACTATTATGAGATGTGGAAATATTTGACACACATTTTAGTACACGAAAAAAAACATAAAACTTTTATGCAAATATCGCTTATCGGAAATATTTGACACACATTTTAGTACACGAAAAAAAACATAAAACTTTTATGCAAATATGGCTTAACCCTGTGCTTTCAATTTCATGATTATTGCTTTTATTTTGTTATTTATGTAAAACACTTTGCACAACATATTCTGCATTCCACACATTATTATCCACACGAGATTATTTTTGATTACCTATACCATTCTTGAAAAAATTGTTTATGTCGAGTAATTTTATTTTTTGTCTGTCATGTATCAGCAAAAGAACAGCAACCAATCTTTCGGTTGTATTTCCCAAAATACATTTAATTATTCTAAATTTGGGAAATGATTGGGATAACCAATAAACGATTATTTATTAATATTTTTTCTGTTGGAGTAACCAATTATTCGTTGCAATAATAATCATTGGTCTATTGATACAATTTCTGTTGTCAAGAATAAAACATTGGTTGTCACAATCAAAAATCGATCATATGGTACTATAATGAAAATTTAAAATTGGTTACCACAACTAACCGAGTGTCAATGAAAAAAACAATCTTAAATCGATTGATACAGCCATCGATTTAGTTGCAAGCATTTTCATTTGATCGTATCCATGTTATTATTGTTGTTTCAACTAATGAGAGGCAATATACTATTTGTTGCTAGTACTATTTTTTATTGTTACAATCGAATTACAACCAATTATTTTCCTGGGTGTAAATAATCAATATTTTACTAAATGTTAACACTTTGTGGGGGAGGTACTAGAAGGAATGGACCAATATGGCCCATCTTTGAACTTAGCCAGAGATAGAAGAAAATATTACCACATACCAAATTTGAAGTCAATCGGTTACTCCTTTCGAGAGATATCGTGCGCACCAGCCAGCAGACAGACAGACGGACGAACATTGTTCATTCGACTTAAAATGACCCAAAACGGATATCCGCCGAACATACTTAGGGTCTTAGGTCACTCCTTCGATGTGTTACACTTTTGGCTCGTAGCAAATGATATAAATATAACCTCCTCTCTAAGGTGAGGGGATAAAAAGAATGCAAAGCTGTGGAACGGAAAACAATTATGTGTATGGAATAAACGAGAAAAGCGACATTCCAATTGCATTGCAAGACAAAAGCAAAAAATGTGCAAAACGCTGGAAGAACATGTAACTATATGTAATAATGTGGAATTTGTCTTGTATTTACATATGTACATTTGTTTCTATGTTTAGAACAATTGTGTCGAAAAGCCTGGAAAAACTCTGTGGACGGCTAACGCTACCGAAGCAGTAGGACAATGTAATTGGGCAGTGCCTGTGGTCAGGCTATGAAGCCGAGGCGGCGCGCCACAACCATCCACATTTCTCTAGCCGAAGCCGCCGCCGATTTTAGCGGCTCACATCGTCTGAAAATCAGCCGCCGAAGTGAACGGCTTACGTTGGCATAAATCCGCGCCGTTAGTTTATTTAGTGTATCGAGAAGATTTGTTTATATGAAAACCAATAATGAAAGGCAAAAGTCACCCTCAACGCAGAATTCGAAGAAATATTGTCAAGCTTTATCAATGTTTTTTATAAATTGTATAGCGCTTGGACTAAAAATCGAGATATAAGCATATGCGGAGGTTGGATCATGAAACTTTTCTCTCTTAAATATAGTATTTTTCGGAATGAACATATGTATATGTATACCGGAGCTATATCTAAATATAAACCGATTTATTTAAAATTTGGTGGCATCTCTGCTTGGCTGAAGAGTTATCTTTGTGCTGTGTGTTTCATACTCATCGCTTAAAAAATGTATCTTCTATAGCGCTTAGCTATTAATTTGAAGGGAACATATATATGGAGGCTATATCCAAAACTGATATATATATCCAAATGTGAAAATAATTACGACGAACGGAGTCTCGCCCGAAACTCAGAAATGTTCTTTTTTCACATCTACACAGATGAACCGATGGTACTGGAATCAAAAATTATTTCTACAATCTATGCTTTCAAAGCGAGAACAAATTACTACATAAAGGCGGCCTATTCACAACATGCCTTATTCAATAAAATGTATGGAAGATTAGTTGTAAATATGTGAAAACATCATATTTGCCGGATAATGACATTCATGTACCGCTGATTGCTGGAATTTGATCGGCTCAGCCTATCAGCCGCCGCCGCCGGTCAGTATTTTTCAGTGCGCCGCCGCCGACGATAATTTTGGTGGGCTTCGTTGCCTGCCTGTGATCTCGAGTTGGAAATGGTTGTCAAGAACATAGTGAGTTCTTACCAGCCATAGGAGTTGGAAGAAGATATTCCGTGGATGGAAGTATAATTTATATATGTCAAAAAATATAATGTAAATCCTTAAAAATAATAATAAAACATCTTTTTTGTTTCATCAAAACATCATTTTATTTATTCATATTATAACAACAGTGGGAAAATATTTTGCTGTTTATAACATTGTACTACCCTGGCTGCTAATGCCTCACAAGCATCGCCATCGTATCAACATAGTACCGTGCTTTATCGGATGTAAAATTGTGAACAAAATTAGATTGAATCAATAAAAAAACTGAAAAAAAATAAATTCTTCGATAACAAACTTTTTTATAATTTTATAATTTTTTTATAATTTAATATATAATTTTTTTCTTTTTTATTATTTTGAAATTGCGAAAAAGGGTACATATTTTTCATAACTTTCGAGTTATCGACATATAATTTTGTCGAATCGATAGCTAAAAAACAATGGTTCAAATTATACTATGCAACAAGAACATTTTGTGGTAGATATAAGTACTTGTTTCGTTGTGTATTCCATAAAATCAAAACCAAAATTTTTATGGTAAAGTTTTTTTAATTCAAATTTTTATGGAATGTACCTTTAGTATTTTGACTCTATTTTTTTAATTATAAGCCCGATAGAGCCGGTATATGCAATAAATTTAAGGAGTGCTACATGAGTTTACGTGGAAATATCTTTCTCATGTAGAAACAGTGGTTTGTTAACAGTCGTTAAAAAAATAGAAAAATTGTTTTTTGCTGACACGAACAAAATCATAAAATATAGAAAATAAAATTTTAAAAGCAACACCCAGCGAAAAATAAAACAACTCCGTGCATAATCTGTGCACATTCGTTTATGATAATGATCCAACCCCGTAGTGACGAAATCATGCACGGCGGTGCATTAATAAAGCATCAAAAATCATCAACGCTTCGTTGCAAAATCAACACTAACTGGGGATAATTTAAAGCAAGTGCTGGGGACGTCTAAAGCACGGTCCTAGTGACGACTAAAACAAGCACTGGGGGTTATTTCAATGACTTTTTATACCAAATCCACCCCATATAAAAACAAGTTAAACAGCATTAGCGTTAGTTTTAATAAATTTGTATTTATTAAATTTATAAGTAAATAGAACTTAACAAAAACAAACATACATATGCTAATTTGCATATTTATCCCTAAGCACGGCATAAACAAAACGAATTGCTGCACAATATTGTTTTTCCACTTAAGCAATTTTCTCGGAATTCGACACGTAATTCAGCACCCTAATGTTGGCAAAGCCTCCTTTAAATACTGCAAACAAAACACCATTGGCGTAGCAATGAATTTATGCTGGGGAGGGCTATAGACTCCTGAAGAAAAGTTTATTTTTATGCTTTACAATGATTCACAGATGATGTTGGCAACGAAAAGTACGAAATTAATGCTTATTGAAATAAGATTTATTACAACCTTTTTCTGATAAATTAATATTTTAGCTTATGATAAGTTAATAATTTGACTTATACAAATATTTGGTCTTTTAAAACAACAAATGTTTAAAGAAAAGAATAATTAATAAAATGTTATTAATTAATTAAAGAATAAGTCAATATTTTATAATG
Source organism: Eudasyphora cyanicolor (assembly GCA_963930755.1). Lineage (NCBI taxonomy): Eukaryota > Metazoa > Arthropoda > Insecta > Diptera > Muscidae > Eudasyphora > Eudasyphora cyanicolor. The sequence continues at coordinate 215,031,197 of OZ005736.1, forward strand.
AACATAAAAAAATAACAGAGTAGAATAAAATATAAATGAAAATTAAAATTTATTCTCTTTAGATAGATGAGTACTGCCGCAGTTCATGCCGATGAACCCCTTGTGTTCGTGTGTGACTGACATTTCCGATACACACCTATCAATCAAAATTTATGTTTTCCATTTTTCCCCTTTTCACACAAAATTATTTTAAATTTTCGTCTTTTACATACTTATAATAAAATTTCCAATAATCTGACATATAATGATGAACAAAGTTCATCTGATTGATAAGTGTTCATTTTGAAAATCAAAAGTATTTTGATTTTTATACTGCAGCCAATACATTCTTATGTTGTGTCAAATTCACCAATACACACATATTGCCGTTCCTGCGGCAGTACTCGTCTATGGAGGGCTTAACGATCTTACTACTTCGTTTTCGATATTTAAGATGGCCGAATTTCAAAATCGACCATGTTTCATCGACGCACCACAACGATGTCCTTCACCGCCAGAAGAGCTTAGTGGAAGCCTTATTTGCAACTTGCAAACCTTTAAAAGTATTTGGATAAATATGTAAAAAGATTTTGTACAAAATGTACTTATTTTAAAAACTAATGTCGTCTTTGGAGCATTTCTTTAATTTTATAAAATTTTTTTTTCAGTGTAATTGCATATTTTTTTGCGGATTGATAGAAAAATTCTGATTGTACTAAAATTTGTTTCAAAGAAAAAGGAATCGAAAAACAGGTGCATATTTTTCATTTTTTTGCATATTTGTGCTATGCAAAAAATATGATGGATGATTTTTTTATCATCCAATTTTGTGTCATGATTTTTTAAGTAGTATTGACATTTAAAACTTCACATTTTTGATTCATATATCGCAATTTTGTTGCATATTTTATATATTATATTTGAGTGATGAAACGTCTAAATACAAATTTTGGTTCAAATCGGATGAAAATTGAAAGATATGCAAAATTCCGAGGTCTACTTATCAATTTGCAGACCAGTTCTATAATCATCAATAAATTCATCATTCAAAGCTTTACCAAATAATTTACTGCTTTAGGTAGTGGAATACTTAAATTTGTTCTCCAATATTAGAATGATATCGTATAATCAGGCAAATCTACATATTGGCTTTTAACTAATGTTGAATTAACCGAAAAACATGTATTATGCGTTTTGTTTTTTTCTTCTCAAATTAGGCTTTAATGTGATGCAATTTTTGTTGGCAAAATATTGTTTCCAAATATTGTTAAATACTCGTATATTTTAATAATCTTTACAAATACTTTTAGTTGCCATAACCGTCTAAAATATTTTCTTGAATTATTTATGTTTGGGGTGGTCCGTGTTGCCAGAAATGACGATTTATGGTCACTTTGACAATTTTTGAAGGCCAAAATTAGAGAATGACGATTTTTGCCCTGAAATGACGATTTTTAATGATATGAAAATATTAAGAAAACTTATCAAATTTCTTTCATATAAAAATCCTTCAGGGATTGAAATTATAAATTTTAGAAAATAACTCTAATACAATCTTGTATCTTGCCGAATCTTGTAAATAATCCATCATTGATCGAATGCAATGCAATTATGGGATAAATCTTAGGAATGGGATCAGTACTTGGTATTTAAATAAATTGAATCGGAATTTAAGCTCAATTTATAGGAATTTGTGTTTTTCTATGGCGTCAGAGAATCAAATCGAATTCGACTACTGTGTATTTCTATATGAAAATATGGACTAATGAGATCCATTGTTTCTTGAAAAGATTCTTGGTAAATATAGTAAAATACAAATTGCCTAATTTTAGCCCAATTGAGTGGAACCGTCGAATTTTCATTTTACTGACATAAGAAATGTTTCTACCAAATTTGTGTCACATATCTTTTATTCGAAGAGCAATACTAATTGGTTATCCCAATCATTTCCCAAAAATGTTTTTTGGGAAATACAACCTAAAGATTTCTTTCGCTGTTCTTTTGCTGATACATGACAAACAAAAAATAAATTTACTCGACATGAAAAAATCTTCAACAGTTTGTTCAAGAACGGTATAGGTAATCAAAAATAATCTCGTGTGGATAATAATGTGTGGAATGCAGAATATGTTGTGCAAAATGTTTTACATAAATAAAAAATAAAAGCAACAATCATGAAAGTGAAAGGGTTAAGCGATATTTGCATAAAAGTTTTGTACCCTCGTGTACTAAAATTTGTGTCAAATATTTCCACATCTCATAATAGCGATGAATTCGTAATATGGGATTTTTAATTTTGTTATGAATTGTTTTGTTTTTAGTTCAATAAATAAAATAAAAATTAATGAAAACTATTTTTAATTAATTGTCGGTAATAATGACTGACAAATTGTCAGAACAACCAAAACAGTTGGTTGTGGCAACTACAACAGATAATTTAAGCCACCATTTTCGTAGTTGGCGCAACCAAATATGATTGTTGTCAACATGGAAGCAGAAGTATACCACAACCAAAATATTGGTTGTCCTGATGGTATCGCATGATAGTAGACAGAACTACCAAAATTCGGTTGGCAAATAATTCGGTTAAGGCAACCAAACTGTATTCTGTGTGAAGATAATAATAATATAAGACAGTGCGTCGTAAAATAACGTGTAAAATAATTTAAAATAGTTATGGGTTTATGCAAAAAGTTCCAGTTCCAGTGACTGCAGATTCCGAAAAAAATAATATTAACTGAAAATCGTAATAAAATTCAAAAATGTACGAATTTGAAAACGTTTTGCATAAAGAAATATCCAGAGGCCAAGCATTAATAGGAATTGTGAATTTTATTTAAAAATTGTAAGTGCATTGTTCAACGTGTTCACAATGCACTGGATGTCTAAGAAACGGGCGGAGTTCCCTTATTACTTTAACAGTTTTTTAAACAGATTGTAGAGGATATATTTTGCAAAACCATAAATAATAAGGCGATTAAGCAATTTGTTTCTCTCTTTCCTGAAAACATGGGTTTTTATTATAGACGCTCTTGAATAAAATAATCTTTTTAGGTTCTCACATTATTATATGGTAGATGGTATAATGAAAAACCCGTTATCGTCCTTATCTTATGTACAGGGTTGCCCATATTCGACGGACCCATGTTTTTTTAAAAAAAATCAAAGAAAAAAATAAAAATTTGGCGGTTGGCAATCTTAATCATTTAATTTGTTCCAAGTAGATTTGTTTACATCAATTTTTGAATATGATATCTCTCAAATGGCCGCCTCTGGCGTTGATGGCGTATTGTGCCCTTTTTGCAGCATTTTCCATCGTTTTCGCCAACATTTCGGCCGGAATAGCGGCTATTTCTTCACGAATGTTGTCCTTGAGCTCTTCTACGGTCCTTGGCTTGTTAACGTAAACCTTTGACTTCAAATATCCCCACAAGAAGAAGTCAGGCGGCGTCAAATCGGGCGAACGCGGTGGCCAGTCCAAATCAGAGAACAAAGCCGAGGCAAAATTGTCGGCGGCGGCGGCTTGTCAAAAATGGGTCGGCGGCGGCGGCTTTTCGGCTTGATTTCGGCTTACGATTTATTGTGCAACATAACAGATACACATTTATTGTACAACTTAGTTGGAAGTATGAGCACAGTGTACAAATAGATTTTTCCCTTAAAAATTAAATCGAGCAAAAGAGAAGTAATTAAAAAATTGTCTGAAATTAAACATGTTTGCTGTACAAACGTATATCTGACAAATCTAGAAAGATCTGAAAGACTTCTTCTATTTGAAGTTTATTTTATATGCCTTCCAAAATATTTTGAATGTTACTACTTTCACTCGTCGAGTAAAAACTGGCAAAGGAAAAGACATTTTGTAAATTCTCTCTTAAATTTGCCTAATACTTTTACTAGTTCATTGATCGAAAAAAGTAAACACAAAGTTAAATTAGTTTTCTATTTTTTTTCTTCTTTTTAAAAATATTTATTTTTTGTTATAGAAAAACTTGAACACATTTTGAACACAAAGCTTAATGCTATACACATATTGTAATGCAATACAATATTAAATTTATATTTGTAAATTTTTGATATTAAATACCGATTATTTTCAATTCCACGGTCGACACGATTTTGGGATTTTGCTAAGTGTAAAATTTTGGTTTATTTTTTGTTACTAATAAAGGGAAAAAATGTTTTGTTTGCTAAAATCTGTTTTGTAGAAATTAGAGCAAATTTTCGAATTTCAAGAAAATGGAATTGTTTTCCTCGCTACAACATTTTATATTATACATCGATTTTCTTCGGAATGGTCTCATTTTATTCATTACCGATCAGACTTTACTATAAAATCGTAAAAATATAACAGTAGTGCGTTTTTATGAGGCCTTTATTTGAAAATTATTATTCAAAAAAAATAGGATTTTTTCGCAATATTTTGTAAGATATTGTGGAAACCGCTGAGCAGATGGAAAATTGTATTGTAGGAAGTTGAATACTTAATTTGATTTTTTTTCCGGAACCAATTAGGAGAAATGGTTCTCTAGTTATGCCATAATATGTGGTTCAACCTCTTTTCTTTCTTAGCCTAAAGGATTACTTCTTAGATTTCTCGCGATAAATCGTGATATTGAAAAAATTGTCCGAATTGGTTCAGGAAAGTGTTAAAGAATTCAAAACTAAGTAGCCTTCAACTTCTTCCATTCCATTTTCCATCCGTTCGGCCTTTTCGACGATATCCTACAAAATATTGTGAAAATCCTATTTTTGAAGAAAATTTTAATAATATTACCTTTTTAGGATTTAATCGTAAATTCTGATCGGTCATAAATAAAATGAGACCATTTCGAAGAAAATCGATGCATTATTTAAAAAGTTGTAGCTAATTTAGTAAGGTTTTAACTTTAAACCCAAGAAAAAATTAGTTTTTGTCGACCGGTGTTATTTCAGTTTTCACTGTTTTACTCGAAATTTACATGTCGTAACTAATCAACATCTTACATAAATACATAAAAAACGTTATAGAACGCACCACTTATGTTAAATTGAGTGTATTTAACATTCTTTTGTTATTAAATGTATGTATATTATTTGTATACATAAATATCACAATGTATAAAAAATATCACAATGATGCACACAAAACATGCAACTTTTTTTAATCTCTTTAAAAACGTTTAAAATTTTAATTCGAGTTGTAATTGGGAATACCTGGTACATATATACACAAACATGTACGAGTAACGAAAGGCGTAATTAAAAAATTACAACGGCGGCGATTTTAAGCCGGTATGAGCCGATGAGAACGGCGGCGATTTCAAGCCAATTTTAGCCGACCTATCGGCGGCGGCGTGGCTCAATAAAAAAAATCGCCTTCGGCGGCTTATCGGCTAAAACCTGGCTGGCTTCGTTCTCTGGTCCAAATCACCACTTTTCGACATCAAACGGCCCGGAAACAAATTCTTCAGAAAATCGATTGTTATGCGACTTGTGTGCGGTGGAGCGCCGTCTTGTTGAAACCAGAACTGCCTCATACGCTTTCGACGAATAATTGGCATCACAAAATTGGTCATCATGTCGCGATAACGCTCCTGGTTGATGGTAACAGCATGGCCATTTTCGTTTTGGAAGAAAAACGGCCCAATGACCGTTTTCGCACTAACGCCGCACCAAACTGTGACTTTTTCGTCATGAAGAGGCAATTCTTGAATCTCCTGAGGATTTTCAGTGGCGAAAATTTTTCGTATAAACGCTTAATGGTGTTCTTAGAAGGCGCACTTCTCACATTTTTTAATATTTTAAAAGCACGTTGAGTTTTCACAATTGACTTCTTCTGTTGAATGTAAATTTCAACTATTTCAGAGCGCTCGCGTGGCGTGTATTGTTCCATGGTAAAAATCTGCTTGGACTGACGCTTCAAACGCGGTATGTCATTAAGCGATCTGACATCTCTGTCAAAAGTTATGGCGTTGCCAGATGGGTCCGTCGAATATGGGCAACCCTGTATATGTATATAACGGCTAGTCAACTATAAACTGTAATCGTTAAGTTCACTAATGTGCATATTTCATGAGAACGGTTCTCTATATTATATGCTCTGAAAGTATTTATGTATGTATACTGTCACTGAAGCACTTCCCTCGGCGAAATGACAAACAATTTTTATGTGTAGAGATGGGATTTTTGACGATTTTTGTGCCGTCAATTTTGGCCCAAATTCGTCTGGCAACACTGGGGGTGGTATTAGACCAACCCCATCCCACGCTAATGCAAAACACATAAAATCATTAGTAAAATTGTTGACATTTACATATGCATTCCTTTTAAATTGTCGTAGAACGATTCCATTTCTATGATTACAATTCACGTGATTGACTTAGCGTCGAACAGCATATATATAAGGCAGATACTAACTGCCTCACCCACGATGTCGAACGTTAATGTTCGCATGACTTCTATGCGAACAACAGCTGATTTGCGGCATCGGGCAGTATATTTTCATTCGTTTTGTCGTTCTGATGATTTGCTGTAGGTAGCAAATCAGCTGTTGTTCGCATAGAAGTCATGCGAACGTTTACGTTCGACATCGTGGGCCAGGCGGTAAGATTTCGCTTCATCTTCACTGGGAGAGCTCGAATTCCGCATGAACTTGGGATTTTATGTAGTACCTAAAGACTGGTACTAAGATTCCGTTTTCAGGTGGATTTCGGGCGGAAAACTGTGAAATTTATTGTATCACAGAAAGCGGGAGTCGATCTTAAGTCATACCCTAACATTTTACTTATTCATGTGATTTCAAATAAGTAAAAGCCGGTACTGACCTGTAAGATCTTATATTGTTATCAACTCTGTCAAAGTGCTGCCAATGTACTGAAAATGACAAACTGTTAAGCTAAGTCCCTATTTACACGATACTTTTTTTTAAGTAACTTCACGATTTATTCTCTTTTGAACTTGTGTTTACGTACACACACGTACTTTTTTTCAAGACTTATTCTTATTTACTTTTTTTGCTTCAGCTTTTCCTGTGTGAATTGATGTTGTTTCCAAGTGCGAATGAAAAATACAAATCGTTGAGTACGAGAAGTACGAATACGGCATACTCCCCCCCATTACCGACTGCCTTACTCACTCGCCCACAAAACGCCGATAAATATACATAATACTTTAAAAGAAGAACGACGACATATTTAAAATCTTTTGATTAAATCCAGCGGTATATAATAACATAACTTGCGACGTATATGTATGTATACTGTAAAAATTTCATGAATCAATATTGAAAAATGTGGCAACGCCAGCAATTATTCGGAAGCGTCTCGGAAATAAGTTGATTTGTGGTGTCCATCATAACTCGGCGATGGACTATTTAAAATCAAAACAAGTAAAAGCGTTAAGTTCAGCCATGCCGAATCTTATATACCCTCCACCAAAGATTGCATTAAATTTTATTACTGGAAAATCCTTTGGATATGGAGCATATCATAAACGATCCTTTTTGTTTAGGTAAATTATTAAAAACCGAACGCTGGAAATGTTTGAAATATGTATTATAAATGGCTTAAAATAGCTCTTTTGAGAGCTACATCTACACGCGGACTACAACAAAATAAAATTTTATTTGTATAAATTTTACTGAGATGAATTCCTTCCAAAATAAAATACAAACTGCAAAGTTTCAGCTAAATTTCTTTTCTGGTGTTTATGGCTTAAATAAGCTATTTTGGGAGCGACATCTATAGGTACTTATTTAAAAAAAAAATTTACTACGATGAATTCTTGTCAGAATTAAATACAAATTGCAAAGATTCAGTTAAAATGTTTAGAAAATATGGTATTTATGGCTTAAATACGTATATATTGGAGCGACCTCTATAGGGTGACTATAACAAAATATGAACCGATTTGAAAATTTTTTGCTGTGATGAATTTTTGTCAAAATAGAATACAAACTGCAAAGTTTCTGCTAAATTGCTTCACAAATGTGGTATCTAGATATGGCTCAAAAACCGTATTTTGGAACGACCCCTATGGGGGACCTATATCAAAACATTGACCGATATGGCCCCCCATCCTATAGTAGAGGGTATAAACCCAAAATTATTTCGTAGGAATCGTTTTCCCCAGGGAGGGTTATTCAAAATGTCGCTTTTTAAATTTTTGGGAACACAAAAACTTCTCCAGCGTTTCCTCGTAAATTATGTACAGAAATAGTGTTCAAAATTTCAAAACGATCGTTGTAGTAGTTTTGAGGTTATGGTGGACACAGACATTGAAGCCTGGGTTGTGGGAAAAACGCTTTAAAGCTTTTCTGATGTACTGAGTCACGTATAAGGCGCGGTTGCTGAGACTGCTGTACCTTCGATAGTTTTGCTCTGATTCATATCTAATTTTCACACAATATTTTTAAGAGGTTCTCCATTAACAAAATAAAATAAAACAAGTAAATGTTCGGCCATGCCGAATCTTATATACCCTCTCCATGGATTGCATTCAATTTTATTACTGGAAAAATGGATATGGAGAAAATCATGTTTTTGTTTAAGTAAATTATTAAAAAAAGGAACGTTGAAATTTTTAGCCAAATTTTAGGCCGCGAATTCTTTAGCCAAACTCTTCACCTGAAAAATGTGGTATTTATGGCTTAAAATATCATTTTTGGGAGCTACAACTACGCGGGGACAAGAACAAAAAAAATTTGATTTGTATAAATGTTATTGAAATGAATTCTGGCCAAAATAGAATACAAACTGCAAAGTTTCAGCAAAATTTCTTAGAAAATATGGTTTTTATGGCTTAAATAATCCTTTTTGCGAGCGACATCTATCCGTTGACTGTAACAAGATATGAACTGATTTAAAAATTTTTACTGCGATTAACTCCTGTTTTAAATAAATAAATACAAACTGCAAAGATTCAGTTGAAATGCTTAGAAAATGTGGTATTTATGGCTTAAATTCGTATATTTTGGAGTGAATTTTATAGGGTGATAATAACAAAATATGAACCGATTTGTAAAATTTTTGCTGTGATAAATTCAAAATAGAATACAAGCTGCAAAGTTTCTGCTAAATTGCTTTAAAAATATGGTACATATGGCTCAAAAACCATACGGACGGTTTACAACAGATGGACGGACGGACATGGCTAAATCGTCTTAGAATTTTACGACGATTACATATATACTTTATGGGGTCTCAAATCAATACTTAGAGCTGTTACAAACGGAGTGACGAAATGAATATACCCCCATCCTATTGTGGTAGAGGGTATTAAAAGATAATACATTCAAAATCGGCCACTACCACCGACCAACGCCCATACAATGCAATTTTCGCATACAATTTTTGCTATACACGCAAGTCTTTTTAGAGAATAATTTTTTGTTTTAATCGAATGGAGATACTGCCACCTTTCATTTATAAAAAAAAATTTTTGCGAGGAATATTTTTCTCAAAGACACCATCTAAAAATGTTTAGGATTTGTATGACGTTTGTCATATGCTAAGATTTGATTGCAAATTTTCAGGGGTAAGGGGGTGAGAAGCGTGGACGGCTGTTTTGAGAGAAATAATTCTTCAAAGGCTCCCTTTATTTGGTTATTTGGATGGAAGCATGTCTGAATATTCACATATGTGCAAAGAAAGCCTATAATAAATAATTACGTGTGCGATTAAAGTAGAAAACTAAATTAAGGACGTCTTTTATGAACACTCGTTCGTCGCGTCTTCATTCGTTTATAAATTTAGTCGGTCAGGTTCTTGCTTTATGAAGAAATTATCGGCTTTTTTATTTTTGGTCAAGGAGGGTGGAATTGAGACAACAGTAGAACAAAATGTATTTATTTATTTATTTATATGAATTACAATACAAAGTAAATTTATATTATAATTTTAAGGTCCAGGGAGAAGCCGGGTGACCAAGACCATGTTGCTTGTTAATTTTTGATGCGTTAGACCAGAGTCTCTGGTGGAAATCGAACGACCCCAAACTCATAGGCGAGATCGCTACCAACTCACCTACTGGAGCGCTCTAGAACAAAATTATTAAGCTAAGTACACACGATTGCCAGATCGGACAGCTTTATCAACCCTGAAAAGTGCTGAAAATGTAAGGACAATGACAGATTGTTAGTCAAAGGCGAATTGACAGTTCAGACGATTGCAAGAAAACATTAAAATTTCATATATTTTGTAAATATTTATACAGGGTATTCCAAAAAGAGTAATATGCTTTATTTAATGTGAAGTACAATCGATACAATTAAGTTCTAAATAAAACGTCATTCAAATGGCCTCCAGAACTTCTTCTGCAGGAACGAATTCGATGAACCCAATTTACGAGCACTTTTTCCACTAAATCAGGTCGTATGTTATGAATGGCACGTTCAAAATTGACTTTTAAAGCTTGAAGAGAGTCTGGTTTATTTCGACAGACCAATGACTTCAAAAAACCCTACAAGAAAAAGTTTAATGGTGTTAAATCACAACTTCTTGGAGGTCATTCAATATCACAATTTCTTGAAATAATCGAATCTCCAAACTTTTCTCGGTACAATTCAATTGTTTCATTTGCTGTGTGGCACGTAGCCACAATCGGTCAATGGCAAAAAGATAGTCATAGATAGATAGATAGTCAAGGTCGTAGGTCGACTTGATTTTTTAAAATATTGACTTAGCGCACGAAAAGTTGCAATTGGAGAACGATTATTTTGATAATAAAACAAAATAATTTTTAAACGTTTTCTTGCGTATATCTCTCAATGATAAAATTGTAAACTCTACTGAAAACAATGAAAAACAAATGACAGATCATGACATATTACAAATGGCCGAAACGTTACTTCAAAATCATATCATCCCTATTGGAAAACCCGTTACGAATATTTTCTGAATTTTTGAATGCAAATAAATCTTTGTTTCGGAAATAATAGTCCTAAATAAAAAAATATTAGGACGGAAACAAGGATTTGCGTAGAACATCAATTTCCCAAATATATAATATTTATGTGTTCCAAATATTACATATATATTTCGAATGTACCCTAAACATATATAAGTTTCAAACAGAATATACATATTTGGGACAATATACTACAGATGCAATTTTTTTTAGCGTGGCTGCATCTTTCCGCCATTTTTCTGACAATATTGTCTGATCTGGCAATCGTGTGTATATAGCTTAACTTATCGGCGTTTTGTTGGTGAGATAAGCAGTCGGAAAGGGGAAGAAATGTACTCGAACTTCTCGTGCTCAACGTTTTGTGTTTTCATTCCAGTGAAGTTTATTTTGACATTTCGTTTTATGTAATATTCGTTGGTTTGTGCTCGGTTCTGTTGTTCTAACAAAGGAAAAAAATGTTGATATTAATACAATATTTATTGATAAAATAAAAACAATAATTTCATAACTAAATTCATACTTTAAAAGTGTCAGAATGTGAGAATTTCAGAAGAAGCAACAATGAAAATAAATATTGCAAATTGCTTCGTTTGAACGAAAACACACGTTTAAAGGAGAATTATAGAAAGTATCGTGTGAAGCAGGATTCACTCTTATTTGCCACCCTTCCAAAAACCCACACGATTGCCAGATCGGGCAACGTTATCAACCCTGTTAGGGCCTCTCTTAAATACCAGTGAATTGCGTCCGGCGTCTGTCAAAGTGTTGTTGTATGCACAGAAAACAATAGGATGAAATTTGAGTTTGACAGTCGCCGGACGCATTCACTGGTATTCAAGAGATACCCTTAAAGTGCTGCAAATGTAGGGACAATGACAGATTGTTAGGCAAACGTGAATTGACAGTTTAGACGATTGCAAGAAAACCTTACAATTACTTATATGTACAATATATTTTATAAATATTTATATGCAGGATTGCCAATAAAAATATATTATAGACAGAGTTGCCAATAAAATGTTTTTCTGGCGCCATTGTCACATGCATAAGCTTCGCACATCTAACAATCTGTAAAGTGTCTCACAATGACTTTTCTGCCAACGTTGCAAGACATAAATTGTATGTTCACACGATTGTACGTTCACAGGGATGCATTTGTCCGTCATTTTTCTGACAATATTGTCCGATTTTGCAATCGTGTGTACTTAGATTAAAAATTATAACACATTTGAAATCTTCAATCGTTCACCCCTACCACTTGCATTGTTTTTGTTTTGGTTATCCCCATTGGTATCTCTTTCACCTAGTCATTAACACTGACCTCGCAACAAACTGCAGAGGCACAGAGAAGAACAACATTTTATTGTTGTCGACGTATTTTTGTACAAGCTCACATAGACCAGTTTAGGTCCCTAGTGTTACCACGGGCTGTTTGTGAATTTAGGGATGTTGCCTCCAGAGAATTGATGGCAGCCTGGCTGTCCGAGTAAATGACAACGCCAGTGTTGGTTACTATGTTGCGACTCAGCTACTTCCCATATTGCCATTATTTCGGCTTGATATACACTGCAGGTATCTGGTATTCTGTGAGCTATGATATGCTAGACTAAGCTCTGCACAGTGTACTCCGAAGCCAATCTTTTCATCAAGCTTCGAACCATCCGTGTAAAAGGGGAGATGGTTTATATTACCTGGTATTCTTCCAACCCATTCATCTCTGGCGGGAATCATAGTGCTGTAATTTATCTCGAAGGTGTACACAGTTGGTATATAGTCCACTCGGTCGGTTACCATAGCACTACACTTTGATATCCTCATGTGACCGTAGTTCTTGTACCTCCACATTGATAGGCAGTTTAATCTTATTGCCGCTTTGGTTGCAACTTCTCTCGCCACAATATTAATTGGCAGTACAGGAGTAGGGCTTGTAGAGACTCGGTCGCCGTAGTCCTTAAGGCTCCGCATATGCTCAGGCAGGCTGTTCTCTGAACCTTTGTTAGTAGGTTGGTGATGATTAATTTGTCAGTTGCCGTCCACTATACCACAATGCCGTATAACAGTATAGGACGAATTACTGCTATATATATCCAGTGGACGATTTTAGGAGAGAGGCCCCACCGCGACCCTACAGCCTTTTTGCAGGAATATAAGGCGACGTTGGCCTTACACGTTCCAATACGTTAAGTCTAAATAACAGTTTTCTATCTAGAATTATTCCTAAAAATTTTGCACTTTCAGAAAAGACCAGATCTGTTCCGTTTATCCGAGGTGGAGGGTCCACATGTGGGACATTATTCATCCTAGTAAAGAGAACCAATTCTGTCTTGTTTGGGTTTACGCCCAAACCGCTGCTTCTGGCCCATCTAGCCAATTTGTTCAGAGCCACCTGTAGAATGTCTCAGAGGACGTTTTCGAATTTGCTACTCACTGCGATTGCCACGTCGTCCGCATATGCCACGACCTTGCAGCCACAACGTTCTAGATCTAGCAGGATTTCATTCACCGCTAGGTTCCAAATTAGTGGAGACAATACTCCTCCTTGTGGGGTCCCTCTGTTTACAAACCATGTTAGAGTTGTGGACCCAAGACATGCTGTTATGCGTCTTCTGTTGAGCAGACTTTGAATTAGTCTAATCCAACTAGAGTTAACTTTTAGATGTGAGAGTGCCGCAATTACCGCATCTGAGTGAATGTTGTTAAAAGCCCCTTCTATGTCGAGAAATACCACCATGGTGAATTCCTTGAAATGCAGGGACGATTCTATAGTGCTCACAAGTTCGTGCAGGGCTGATTCTGTAGACTTGCCCTTATTGTAAGCATGTTGGTTCCCCGACAGGAGTTTTGTATCCAGGTTTTCCCTAATGAAATGATCTAAAAGTCTTTCCAGACCTTTCAATAGGAAGGAGGATAGGCTAATTGGTCTGAAGTCTTTTGGCCTAGTGTGTGATATCTTACCCGCTTTAGGTATGAATACCACTTTGGTATCCCTCCATCGATTCGGGACGTATGAAAGCCTGATACAGCCTACATAAATTTTCTCCAGCCAGGGGTTAATGTACTTTAACATTTTCTGCATTTCTGCTGGAGTGATGCCATCTGGTCCAGGTGACTTGAAGGGCTCAAAGCTATTAATAGCTTATTCTTATTCAGCTTATTCTTATTCACTCGCACTCTTGTTGGTCCTGCTGATCCTCGGGTTCTGTTACAGAGTTCCCCGGGAAATGTACATTGAGCGACTGCTCGCTGTTTTTGGTCCAGTTATTTGCCTCATCCTGTAAATATCCCACTGTACAGGGTGAAGCAGATAATATCTTCCTCAGCCTAGCGGCGTCGGAGACCTTTTCCATTTCACCACAGAAGGTATACCAAGAGCGCCTTTGCGCCTTTCTAAGCTCCTTCTTATAGATCTTGAGTTTCTCTTTATATGCATCCCAATCATTAGCGACCCCAGTAGATTTAACCTTATTGAATAGCTTGTTGCAGGTCTTTTTCATAGCCGTTAGCTCAGAAGTCCACCATTGGGGTTTAGTTTTACCCTTGTACCTTGTTTTTGGACAGGCTTCTTCAAGGGATCTATTGAATGATATGGTGATATGATCGACCAGATTATCCAGACCGGCTTTGTCATTCGGTTCGTACAGAAGTTTAGAGTTGAGGACTTTCTTGAAATTCTTCTCATACAGGTGCCACTTTGTCTTCCTTACATTTCTGTGGACGGCAGGTTTAGGCGCTATTTCCGCGAGTTTGAACTCAATATAATGGTGATCTGAGAATGAGTGGTCGTCCAGTACATTCCACCCAATAATTTTGTCTGACAGCCGGTCAGTAGCAAACGTTACGTCGAGTACTTCTTGTCTGTCTTTAATTGTAAAGGTCGGTTTATTACCTATGTTACCAATACTAAGGTTGGTAGTTAGAATAAAGTCAAGAAGCGAATCACCCCTATTGTTTATATCCGTACTACCCCGGATAGTATGATGAGCGTTCGTGTCTGCGCCAATAATCAGCTCGAGCTCGTCAGACGTTGCTTCTTCTACTACTTCCCTGAATAGAGCAGTCGGTACTACAGATTCATAAGGCAAGTAGCTGGAGACCACCCAATATATGCGATTACCGATCTCCAGGCTAGCAGCTGTTTGGTCTTTACCACTTAAATTAGTCAGGAGAAAGATACTTAGATCTTTCCTGGCCAAAATGCAGGTTCTTGGAGTGCCTTCACAGTTGGCCACAAGCAGTTTAAAGTTGGGTGTCCTAATACCGCACACCCTTCCTCCCACTACGTAGGGCTCCTGTATCAGGACGATGTCTACTGCGCCTGTGGACAGGCGCAGCAATAGAGCCGCTGAGGCTGCTTTAGCGTGATGGAGGTTAATCTGTAGAATTCTTACCATCATTGGTAATTGACAGATTAATATCCACCCCGACAAGGGTGTTATCGAACTGTTCGTCCGTATAGTCGAGAAGCATGTCCCCGCCAGATGCGTCAAAGAGTCCAGAGACTCCCCTCAGCCTCTCTGTGTCCGAAGTAGAGCTTTTGTCGTTAGTAGAGAAGGACGTTACAGATCTTCTGTTAGAGTTGGAGTCACCAGAAATAATAGGCGTGGGTACCTCCGCACTTCCAGAAAGTGCCACGGTGGACGACTCACCTTCTGCAGTGGGAGCTATATCCTGCTTGTATATCTTCAAGACTATAGTCTCGAAGCCATATTGTAGGGTTGCACTCGCACTTTGTATATGGGAGGTGGATTCAGCGTTTAGGATAAGATTGACCTGCCGATTTTTACCATCCGCCTCACCCACCTTGCTGATTCTCCAATAATGGGCCGGCAGACCAGGTTTGGAATCTTTTATTATTTCTAAAATGTCAGCCGGGTTGGAGGGCTCTTCTGTAACCCAGGTGATGGCTCTAGGTTGAGTAGGGATGTAGTTTTTTTCGACAACATCCAACTGGGCAACCGGACACACCTCACCCGCTCGACTCAGAGCAGCCTTATACAGGTCTACTGATCTGGCATCACCGAAATATAAGAGCTATACTCTCCCCTAATGCCATCCTGCATCGTTGCAGATTGGTGGTTTGCCCGGCATTTCTCTACGGACATCGAGGTAATGAGCCATAATGGCTGATTGTACATGACTCCATTTGTCCTTGAGGATGGATCCATCCTAACTACTTCGGTCTATAACAGCCATCACTAGACTCTCCTTCGCCACTTCATTGAAGGGCTTGGTGAGTGTCCTGTTGATGGTGACATTAGGGCCTCTTGCCTTTTTCGAAGGCAGGGGTTCATCAGGTGATCTGATTCGTTTTACTTTATTAGCCGTTAACACAGCTGAATTTGTGGCTCTTTCAGCCGACTAATTGGCCTTAGAAGCATCTATGACGCCTTTAGCCCAGGTAAGTGACTCTTTTTGTTTTTCGGTAAGAGCCGAAACCTCAACAGCCTCCAACTTCGTCAAAACTCTGAGCGCTACACGATGCTCATTGTGCTTCCGTTTTGCCGGTCGGACATGACGTTTTCCCCTCACCACACCACCTGTTGTGAGTACTTGGGGGAGATTTTCAACATTTTTGGTGTGGTCGAGATAAGACCAACGGACGGACAGTCGGACGATTGGGGAACCGCGCTCCATCGGAACACGAAGACATCCCCGTCAAGAGAATTTATTTTTATATTTTGTCTGTATTAGACCGTAAAAGGTACTACGATGTAGGCCTTACGGATTTTGTACAGATTTTTGCTATTGCGTAATAGGTACTGGTAACTATCCGCTATGTGATAAACACGTCCGTTCCCTGCGAATGATCAGCAACGAATTTCACTTTGTTAGTTTTTCGGCAATATTTGTCGCGATCGAATGTATGTACATATTTATAACGTTGTTAATAAAATAATAACAAACATTGCGAAGATCTCTTGTAAAATTGGTTATAATTAGAACAAGTGTCGAACTTTTAGTTATAAAGTGATAGTGAAATTATTTGATACAAGAAACAAAAGGAAAAGTATGTGCGTATTTTCGTGTATTTTTCGCGTCATTAAGTTTACATTCACACTTGCAATTTTCCCCCGCAGAATTGCAGTGTTTGTGGGAGAGGGACGCAGTCGGTTACCTTCTTACCGACTGCGTCCCTCTTCAAGGATTTAGTTTTAGAAATAGTATCTTTTTCTTATATTAATATAAGAAATGCAAGTGTGAATATGAACTTACGCCGGTTGAATTGCAGTTTTTCACACGATCTTCAACCCACCCCACCACAAATGTTTTGTGAAAGAAACAATTATTAGATTATCCAAATAAGTTTTCGCTCGGTCAAGTCTGTTTATGTACAAACACATATGTGCAAATAAAGCCTATAATAAATAATTACGTGTGCGGTTAAAGTTGAAAACTAAAATAAGGACGTCTTTTTTAACACTCGTTCGTCGCGTCGTCATTCGTTTATAAAATAAGTCGGTCAGGTTGTTGCTTTGTCCGGAATTACGTAGTATGTTCAAACAAATTTGGGAATTTTTTATTTGTTTAAAAAGTATTTACTTTTTCATGAATATCTATTTTGTCCCCTTCAAAGTAATTCCCCTCGGATATAATACTCTTCTGCCAAAAATTGCATTTTCACACGGTTGTACGTGCACAGGGTTCTCATTCACAATGAGAAACATTTAACTCAATTTATCGAATATTACAAAATTCTTTCGGGGAAGCCCTTTTTCTTGTTTTAAGGTTAGGTACATATTCTCCAATTAACATAATTAGCTTAACCCCATATATTTGGACTGTTTGTAGAAAACTTCGTGTTCCTACGGCACAGAGTTCGGTTGTGTGCGAACAAATAATTCAATATCTCGAACACATTTTGGATGAGGCCTGGTGAACAGTTGTAAGTACTTTCAACGCATATGTACTATGTTTAAGTGCTATGCATGTTGGACAAAAATCAGTTTGAGTTTTTTATCCACTATTTTTATGTGGTTTTTTTAATTCTCAATGTCTTATCAGTAACTGAATTAAATGTTATCAATATGAATTTGTATTTTCTCATTATTATTTTATATTTTCCCAATACGTCTATATTTTACTCATTATGAATTCATATGTTCTCATAACAAATTTTCGTTTGCCAATATGAATTTACACATCTTACTATGAATTTACATGTTCTGACTATAAATTTATATTTTCTAATATGATTTTATATTCTTTCAATTTCAAAACATTGAAAAAATACGTATACGTAATACGTATACTTGTAAAACAGAACATTAAAACTGAACAGAATTTTTGCGATTTTTAAGGCAGGTTTAAGGTAGGTTTGTTTCGCATTTGTTTTTCCTGTTCTATATCTACAACTTTGCTTCAGACACAAAATAGAAAAAAGTGCTAAAAATCCACCTTGAACAAAAAATCGTATGGCCATTAAATTATTAATTGAGCCAACTTGACTAAACGAATGATGCAGAAGTTCTTATTTTTGGGATTACATTCGCGTCCAATTCTCAGAATTTATCCCCAATTCAATGAGCTGAAAAATGCTGTATTGTTTTATCCTTTAACATCCAAGGTAGAAAAAAAATATATATTGCGGGTCTTACTGTTCAGTTGTTCATATCCAAATTTTAAAGGGTCGACTATATAATACCCTACACCCTAAGAATACGGTAATTTGCAATAATTGCTTTAATTTCAGTTAATAAAGTACTTAGCAGCACCTTACATCAAGGGTTATTCTAAAGAGGAGTTAAAGATGTTGATCTTAATAAACTTGATCTGAAACGATAACCTTAAAACGCACAGCATTCATTCATAGATTAAGAATTGGAAAGAACAAATAGATGGGGCTATACATACATAATCTGAACAGATTTTCATCAACTTATATCAGAAACCTCATTTCTACAAATTATATAAAGATCTGACGTAAAATACAGTTTTAATAGCGCTTAAATACTAAAAAGGCAGGAACATATACGAGTAAACTTGAACCGATTTGCCCCAAATTATGCAGTATTCGCTCCTTAATTAAGAACTTTCATTCTGTCAAATTTGGTATTGATCGGAGGTAAAGAACAACATCTATAGCGCTTTGATACCAAATCGGGAAAAAATATGTATGGGGGCGAAATCTAATCCGTAAATCATGAAAATTCACGTAAATGCAATCTTTCTGATCTGATAAAATAAAACTTCTACAGCGCTTGCAAGTCAAATCGGGATATATCTAAATCTGAACCGATTTTCCCCAAATTTGGCATTGTTCGTTTCTGAGTGAAGAATTTTCTTTCTGCTGAATTTCGTACAGGTAGTATATAAAATACTGTTTCTATAGCGCTTTGATGCCATATCGGGAGGAACATCTATATGGGGGCTATACATAAATTTGAATTTGCTGTTCTGACATGGACTCTGCAAAAATCGTTTCGCAATATCTTCAGTCTCCCTGCTTGCATTCCAATAGGGCAGTCACCTATCGTGATAGACACGACAAATGAAACATCAGGTCTGCGTTTCATGATTTCAGAAAGGCAATTTCTATGTAATTTATAACATTAGCTAAGATTTCTGCCCTAGTTCCTTAGAATGGACACTAAATCCAACTTGATTGTTATGTTTGGAACCGTCTGTATATAAGTTCATTAATCTCCTATGCCCAGGGATGAGACTATTCGCATCTGATCTATCACGTATAAGAGTGAAATACTTCTTGTCAATAAGTGGTTCAGTCGTTGTCTAATCAAAAATGCCTGGAAGGTCAGACATTGTGTCTAGAGTGACATTATTTCGCAACTGTAGCCATTTCTTGAGCAGAGTTGCAGTTCCCCAAGTCTAGTGGCTTTCGTTTTATATTGCCTTGCTCCATTTGTCATTCGATAAAATGTATTTAGTATCGCGCAGAACCCAACGTTTTCCTATATCCCCTTTGCAATACAACATTCTGGAAAAGCATAGCCTTTTTGTGCTTTTTCCAGAGTACTGGTTTTGAAGTTCAACTTCCTGTCTAGTAAAATACCCGTATATTTGGCGCCTTCTGTGAAGGAAATTTCAATACCCCCAATGAGACAGTTACATTTTACTTTCCGCTAAATAGTGCTAGTTCTGTCTTGGTCAAATCGGAACTGGTATTTCTGGAGGCGTTCCGAAAAATCGGGACAATCCATAGCATGAATGTTTTGACCGCTTAGACCATATTCATAGATTCAGCTATTTTTTCTTTTTATTTCATTTTACTCCCCAATTTGTCAATACATTTATCTACGTACATAATCGTATGTATATTTGTATGTCTTTATGTTCCTCTGGCCAGTCGGTCATTCGATGTAGTTTTATTTTCATTTGGTACGGGTGGGTAAATCAGTGTTTCCATTGATTATTTGTATTATTTTCCGATGGGTTTTCATTGTTGTTGGTTTGAGTATGACTGGCCCACTGATTCGATGACGACAATGGTCTTTCTCGCTTGCACTTATGCATTAAAACATTGGTTTTTGTTGTTATTCTAGTTGTTGCTGTGGTTGGCGAGCGAATACCTCATAGAGGCTTAAAAGTATTAAATGTTTACATGTGGCGCTCACACACATGTGTGTAAACCCCATACTAAAAAAACAAAACAACAACAAAAACGATGCATGTTTGCTCATACATGCATCTATGGATTACTTCTGTACGTTTATACATATATAATATGTAGGTATGTATATACATTTGACAACCTTTTCAATGGAGACGCAATCGACGTCGACGCGCCGATTAGTGGGGAGAAACATCAAATGGGCATTAAATGGCTACAAAGCAGCAGCACCACCAAGCAAGTGCAAATAACAACAACAACAACAAGGGCGACCGAGTCTACGGCCTGTAGTTATAATGCACTTTTTCTCTAGCCGCTGTATTTCGTTTCGCTATTTTTTCGATTCCGCATTTTCTTTTTTCTCATTCATAATATATATGAACACATGTACAAACAAATGTGTATGTACTCGTGTGGTACATAGGGTGTTCAATGGCAGAGCTAGCCAGCCATCCAGCATGTGTATTATTACACTTACATTGACGACGAACAAAAAGCGCACACACGAAACCCAACCCACTTTTACTTCGTTATGCACCAAACTAACGACATTAGTCGTAAGGTGTGAGTGAGTACGAATGGCTAAGGTGATGCCCGTTGTTGTTTGTATGGCTGTGTGTGTAACTGAATGTTACAGTAAATGCGTTTCGAAATGAGAGTTTGTGCTCTGCTTCTTCTGCCGGAGAGAGCGAGATAAATGAGTACGACAAACTGTTGTTTGTGCACAGTTCATATGCAGTTAAATCAATTTGTTGTTGTAGTATTGCTTCACCACTACACATACCACTCTCACTCGTCTCGCTTGATGTTACACTCTCTTGCGCTCATTTACATTACAGCTCTCTGGTTTAAGTGGTGCTCTTGATGTAAAGTGCTTACATGCACACACACACCCATACAAATACACATGACATAGCGTATGCTGCGTTTAGAACACCTAGTATAAACCCTCCTACATTATTGTTGTAACACACAATGGCTCTCAATGTACATACACTGCGAATACGTATCTGAACCACCATCCCTCATCATCGAGAGGGGGTTTTTAACGCACCGCGCCGCCGTTTCTTTCCTTGTGGTAATTACGTCACGCACATCTTTGGAAAGCCATCATCACAAATGTTTTTCATTTCTGGAATGCCATTCAACTGCGGCTACGTTGTATTAGAGGGTAGGGACAGCCATTGTCTTGCCACCACACCACCACTCAACCCCTAAGACAAATACCAGAGTATATCTATCATAGCAGGAAAAGAACTTCGTTTAAGACGCATTTGTTCTATGTACAGTGAGGCAAAAAAAAAACAAAATAATTTTACACTCGAAGAAGTTAAATGCAATCAGCTGTACTGTAAAAGGTAGAGTAAGATCGACACACTCTCATTACTGATCAAATTAAAGCTTTAGATCCATACTAAAAAAATATAGAAAGACTAAAGTCGGTCATCGCTGACTATATAATACCCTACATCTCTATTTACACGGCTAGAGGTGTATAATGTACCACATAGCTGCAGAAAAATGAAATCGGGAAATACCTTTATATGAAGGCTATATCCAAGCGTAAACAGATATGATTCAGAGAACTATCTCAGTACAAATTCATTCCAGGAAACTGCACCCCAAATTGAAAATGAATGTGCGCCCAAATTAAATAATAATGCGCGAATACGAACCCATTTTCTTATTATAAACCTCCATCGGCGAGGTGGGCCTTCGGACTCTCTTCGGACCATTTTCATAAAATATTGAGGTGTATTTTTGGACCCCAGGAAAATACACCTCAGTTTTTATGAATATGGGTCCCAACAAATTACATGCCAAACTAAAACAATTTTTTAGGAGGCGTTAGCCAACTTTGGATCCTGTTCATATTAAAAAGACATACACAGATTGGCCTGACCGCGCAGAAAGAGAATGTTAAATAGGTAAATGGGTTCGTACACTGCAAGAAAAATTGGTGTTTTGTATTAACTTTGGGTAACAATTGTTTTTGGAAGATTTTGGAGAAGTGTGGTTTCACAAAGATTTTTCATTCGCTTGCGTGTTTAAGTCACCATATAGAGCTCCGTATCTCCCATACAATTTTTGATAACGAGTGTCACGGCTCAGAAATCATGATCCAGTATGTGTGCTGCCAATTTTTAATACATATTTATACACCGCCATGTATAAAATACTTGTTTCTATAATAATATAGAAACAAAATGGTCTTGAAGCCGGGAGAATATCCTAGTTAGAATCACAAAGATTTGCAGACCAAATAAAAGCAAACAAACAACATAAAAATTGTACATCAAAATAATGTAAAAGTTTCATCAATTGCTTTTCATTGAATTGATGCAATAACTCCATCGATTTACATCAAAATAATGAAATTTCTTACTTCAATCTTTTTTATTTATTTTTTCGGAGTAAACATTTAGTGTGAGCAAAATAATTGTATTTGCCTGAGCCGTGGTTTGAACTCACGACCTTCTGCTTACAAGTCCAACGCAGTTCCATCACACCACGAATACTTTTTGGCTTCGAGGCTTGCTTTGCATGTTAGAAGCTTTGGGAATGTTTTATTAGAGATCAACGCACTACCGACCATCCAACGTATGTGCCACCAGAGAACAAGACGGTGGAGTTGGTTGGTTTATATGCGTTAGAGTGTGTATGGAAATTCTCAAAGACTTAATGTTGGCATACTGATAAGATGTTATAGTTTGGTAGCCAGGGTTTGGTTGCTAGCATTATAAATACTACACCCACTCAAAATCTACTATCACATCCCATATCAAGCAAGCTGCTTTATAATTTTATGTAAATTAAGATAACACGTTATAATCTTAAGTATTTCTCTAAATCAAATACAGGGTGGCTGATATGTATTGCACCCAACTTCAGGTTGCTATCATTTCTAAACCGCTAGTCTGATAGCTGACAGATTTATTTCAGTGACAGTTCATTTTATTGTTTACAAGCTTACAAAAGCATTTTGATCTTCAGATTCAGAAAAAAAGTTATTCGTGATGGAATTCAAGCTTGATAGTGTGATTGCTTTTTATTTGGGTGGAAAACCACAAGTGGCTATCGTTAGAGCCCTCCAGCATTTAAATGTGAATAAATCTTTTGTTTCTCGTGCCATTGCTCGTTACGGTGATACTGGCAGTGTTGCCCCGCGTCCAAAAAGTGGACGAAAAAAAACGGTAACAACACCTGAAATGATCCGAAAAGTGAAGGCCAGATTTGATCGAAATCCACGCCGCAGTGGTAGAAAAATTGCTCGTGAGCTGAACATATTTCGAGAACGGATACAACACATGTTAAAAAATGAGCTTGGACTGAAGCCATTGAAGTTCCAAAAAGTGCAAGAGCTCACCGATGCACACAAAAAAGTTAGACTGGAAAGAGCCAAGGAGTTCCTTCGCTTGCACGAAAGTGGCCAGTTACCGAACTTGGTTTTCTCCGATGAGAAGCCATTCCAAATTGTGCAGTTTGTGAACAAACAAAATGATCGGGTTTACATGCCAAAGAGGTCAGCTGAAAATTTACACCTTCGATTGGCCACCAGAACTCAAGCGCCGCCGATGATAATGGTGTGGGCCGCCGTAACGGCTGAGGGTCGCTCCCCGCTCGTATTCATCGACCATGGGGTCAAAATAAATGCCGAATAATATCGGGAAAATGTCCTAAAGACAGTATTGAAGCCCTGGGCAGACAAACATTTCGGCCGCAGACCATGGACATTCCAACAGGACTCAGCACCATTGCACTCAGCACGCGTCAACCAAGAATAGCTTAAAAAGGAGGTTCCTCGATTCTTTTCTACCGCACAATGGCCACCAAGATCTCCGGATCTCAATCCGTTGGACTTTTGCGCCTGGGGCATTTTAGAGAGTAAGGTTCGCACTAAAATATACCAAAGTATCGATCATCTCAAGACGGCACTTCGCCGGGAATGGGCCAAAATACCGCAGAGCAACTTTCGGCTTTGTCGGCCGTTTGAAGGCCATAATTCGTGCCAAAGGTGGCCAATTCGAACAAATCTAAACTGTTTCTAAAATGTTATTTCCGACATTTTTTTAATATGAACAATAAAATTTAAAAAAAAAAAAATAAAAAAATATAGCGCTTTACTTTGTTGCATTACATATCAACCACCCTGTATGTATACATATAAATATTGTATAAAAGGCTCAATAAACACAAACTAAAACTAGAACTATAAACTGTATAAATAAATGTATAAACGTATTATTAATGCTCAATCAAATGTTGTATTTATATATTTAATGCAAATAACATATTAAATCGATGACAATTTCATTTAGAATCAATGAATTATATGTATTGGATTGATTTGATAATTACAAAATTTAGTTCAAAGTAATTTTGACACGAATTGAATGAAAAAGTACGATAATCTTTGAGTTTATGTCAAAATAACGTTATCTTGTAGTAAAGTTTTCATGAAAACAAGGAATTATTATCCTCAATTCACAGAAAATTCAACATTACATTAATGTCAAATGCCAACTAAACGTAAATATGGTTCTTTGCTTCAGGTAAGTACAGACGATTTGCAGATGGGACAACATTGCCAGAAAAATGCAACCCTGTGAATTTACAACCGTGTGAACATACAATTTTTGTTTTGCAACGTTAGCAGAAAAGTCATTGCGAGATAATTTGCTGATTGTTATATGTGCGAAGTTTATGCATGTAACAACGGCGCATTGCCAGAAAATCCTTTTTTTAGCAACACTGTCTATAATGTATTTTTAATGGCAATCCTGCATATAAATATTTACAAAATATATTGTAAATATATGAAGTTGTTATATTTTCTTGCAATCGTCTGAACTGTCAATTCACCTTTGCCTAACAATCTGACATTGCCCGTATATTTGCATCACTTTAACAGGGTTGATAATGTTTGCCGATCTGGCAATCGTCTAAACTCAGCTTTACTACAATAATGGACCAACCGTTAAGTTGGAACGAATATTTAAATGTTATTTTTAATATACACAGATCTGATATTTGTCCCATGACCAATGAAACAGTTGTTATCAATTGTAAAAGTCGTTCCAACAGAAAAATAGGTAATAACCGCTATCCAATCATTGAAGAATGGGAAAGCTGCGGGTGTTGACAATATACCTGCCGAAGATTTTAAAGCTAATCCCAAGGTATTTTCTAAAATGTTACTGCCACTCTATACAGATATGTGACAATATGAGACATATCTTCTGGGCATGATAAATATTCTAATTATAAAAATTCTCAAGAAAGTGACAGAACTGTGCTGTTTGCTGCCATTAAAATATTTATGAGAATAATCCTAAATTGGTAAATGGCATGGGTGGACATAAAATTGTGACCTGAACAAGCCGGTTTCAGACCCTCAAGAGCTGGCATTGATCAAAACAATACACTAAGAATAACACTATGCAACAAAAATGTTGTCCAAGGGATGTGGATAACTGTTTCTGGTGCAATTTGGTGTCACAAACACGAAAGAAATATTACAATTTTTTTATGGTATTTTTTTTTTAATTCCAGCTTTCATGCAAAGTGCATTTAGTATTTGGACCATAATTTTTCAACCATAAGCTTGAGTGAGCCGTGTTATGCGTTAAATTAAAGCGAATTATGAGGGCTACATATCGTCGGCTTAATGCTATTTTGGTCCATACGCCATTATGTATGATCGGAGAAAAACGCAATTTATTGTTTGAGTAAAAACGGGACTGAAGAGTTACACACTTTTTATTTCATAGGGTTCCCAACAGTGTTTGTATGATACTCATGCATTTCTATGCCATTACATCCAAAAATAAGCAAGTTATAACAATTTGTGTACTTGTCATTTTGGTCCATATCCACTTTTATTTTAATATTTTTTCGTATTTGTATTACATGGACCACAAAAAGGGTCGGTATGGAAGGACACTAATTTACATATTGTGATCGAAAGAACGTAAAATACTGAGTGAAAAATATAGGGCGATAACAAAAAGGAGACATAGAACAAAACTATCAAATGTATTTTCCGTAAATCAGAGTAAAACAAATTTACCCTACCAATATCTCGAAAACTAGGCGAGATAGGAAAAAAATGATTGCAGATTCTGAAAGAGCATGCTTGGAATCCATATTATCAACTCCTAACTCAAAAAACACAAAAATGGCGTATGGACCAAAATAGCATTAAGCCCACGATATGCTGAAAATATCGCTTTCACGAAGAATCTTTGGTTTAGTAACAGTCGTCAAAAATATGAGAAAAAAATATTTTTAAAAAAAAAAA
Source organism: Eudasyphora cyanicolor (assembly GCA_963930755.1). Taxonomy (NCBI): domain Eukaryota; kingdom Metazoa; phylum Arthropoda; class Insecta; order Diptera; family Muscidae; genus Eudasyphora; species Eudasyphora cyanicolor. The sequence continues at coordinate 215,057,932 of OZ005736.1, forward strand.
CTTTTTCCTGGTACAAAAAAAAACATAAAAAATAGAAAAAAGAGTCGAAAAAAATATTTTATCACATTTTTAAACAGCCATGCTAACGAAGAAAACACTGTCTATTTGAAAAAAATCTATGGATAGATGTAAAAGTTATGAGCCATTTTGTAAATGTTAGGGAATTTCAAAAAAATCTTGTTTCCTATTTTTTCGTTTTTAAATTATGTTTTTGCTTCTATTGAATTCGCCATGTGTGAGAGAGACATTGCACTTTCATTTTATTTTATGAGAATTGATGTCAGACATAAAATTATAGAGAGGACGAGGTTTTATGGCGAACGTAACCCTCCATAAAACATTATATGCAATGTGAAAGCTATATTGGATGTGATCCGCTCAGGTAGAGGGTCATTCAACAATATTTGCGGATTTTTATTTATGAGGTTTTCATTCAGTACAGGTAGTAAAATTATATGTACGCAATATAAAGTAGTACGAGGCAGTCTTGAAAATATTGGGTTTATACATTCGAAGTAAACTATATGTCAGCTACAGGTACTGCAACTTATGAACCTTAAACCCTGAATTTATGAATGAAATTGTTTATTAATAAATTGGTGTACTTCAGCGTCTTAAAGAGATAAGTCGATTTTCTGAAAAATATTACAAAGTTATATTTCGAAGTATGAGTAAAAGGCAAAGAACTTTTCAATGTTTAAATGATCCCGACAATTTCTGCTACATGTGCGGAAAATATGTAATTAAAAAAAATCGACGTGAGTTTAGTAAAATAATAGAAGAAATATATGTGTAATACTTTGGTATACGAGTTAAAAATATGAACGAACCGTGGACACCTAGTATTTTGTATAATTCGTGCCATGTAAATCTTACTCGATGGACTAGTGGAAACATTAATTGTAAGTACTTTACAATTAATGTATTACAATGTTTTGTGGAATAAAACGTTTTTATTTTAGACATCACGTGCAATTAGGAATGCCAATGATTTGGAGACAACCATTCATTCATGATACGGACTGCTATTTTTGTCTAAGTAAACAGATTGGAGTAGGAAGGAGCATTCGCTGGAATTACGCTGAAGTAAAATCTGTCACTTTGCCTGTTGCACATTCGGAAGCAATACAAATTCCCAAGTGTCCAAGTATAGCTAACAGCCTAATTACGGAAACATCATTCAGTTTAACTGAGTGCTCAACTCTGAGCGATTCAAGTTTGAGTCAGAAGTCATCGCTTTTAACTCGGTTTCAACTCATTGATCTAGTAAGAGATTTGGAACTGACCAAAGATAAGGCAGAACTACTTGCATCTAGGATGAAACAGTACAATATTTTGTCCCCAGATGTTAACATTTCATATTATAGATTCCGTGATATACCTTACAAACAATTTTATACAACTGTGGATAACAGATGCTTTTGCAAGGACATTCCCGGATTGTTCGAGGAACTTAATCAATCAGACAATTCAAAGGAATGGCGGTTACTTTTTAACAGCAGTAAAGAAAGTTTGAAAGCAGTACTTTTACACATCGGAAATCAGAAATCGATTCCCATTGCTCATGCTGTCAAAACTAAGGAATCATACGAAACAATGGCTAACGTATAAAATATGAACAACATGACTGGAGAATTTGTAGCGATTTAAAAGTAGTTGGTATGTTATGTGGAATACCTGCTCTTCTTAGTAGTGTTGGTGCTGTTGGTACGAGAGACAAGCCGAGAGGAATAATATGCGATCCGCTGAACCCAACACTACGTCTGGAATCATTGAATTATGCTGATGACATATGCTCAACAACGCATAAGCTCTCTGATATGCAAGGTAAAGCGAATAATTTCGTGCACGCGGCAATAAAAGTTGGACTACACGTCAACATAAGTAAAACAATGGAGATAAGAATTTCCTATATTGAACAACCTCTGCAAATTATGGAAAGGAAATGGAAAGAGTTCAGTTACTCCTAGTAGTCCTCATCAATCATGCTACCGAGGGGTAGCATGATTGATGAGTACCATCTTATCCGAAGTATGGCTAGAGTGATCAAAAAAACCGTTTTTTTTTGAAAAAATAAAAAAACCGGTGGATGGTTTATATAAGTTATAAAAAACCGGTGGACGGTTTTTTCCTTCGAAGAAAACCGGGGAAACCGGTAGAACCGGGTTTTTTCTGCATAACAAAACAGTATGAAAATTGCCGTTTGAAAAACATTTTCCTTTTTAATAACAAAAAAGGCGATTTTTTAATTACATTTTTAAAAGCGATGTCTTCTGATCAGGAATCTTGCACCAAATTTAGTCCTGTTGGATAGTAGTTATGAGTTGGATTGTGATGAATATTGTCATTTGAGTCAAACGGTCCTTTTATCTCATACTTATAACTAATTAGCTATTGTATTTAGAAACATTTTCCAAAAGTGTTATCGATAGTCTTTCTTCAACCTTTTAAAAAATTAGCAAATATATTTTCATAACTTTTTTGTAAAATTAAACTTTTTTGAAATTTTGGTAAAAACCTATGTTTTAATTTTTGATTTTTTTTGCTCAAAAGCTTAGAAAATTTCCTTTAAAAGCTTTGTGACCTATTAATGGGATGGGACCTGGGGATGGGGATCAAAATAAATATAAATCTCTGAAAAAAAATTAACGTTCAACCAAACATTTTAGCATTTCAGATGGGAAAAACAACCGTTTGACAAAAATGTCAATATTTGACACCCTCCAACTCGGAGAGTCCTTAACCGATTTCGTTGGAATTGTGTCTCATAACTACTATCTGATAGGGCTACTTGGTGCAATTTTCATCCCGACAGAAGACATCCCTTTTAAAAATTAACTCACTTGACATGAAATTCCCCTTATGTAGTTCAGTCAAGAAAATATTAATATTTCGGGATATTAAATAGAATATTTAATAGAGGTATTAAATCTTTATACATATATATTTTATATACACACTTTAGTGCAGGTGGGTATATACGAGTATACATATATATATATAAGAGTATACACTAGTCGGTTCACCCAAATGAAATTTTCTTACTTGTTTTTGTTTCGGTTTGGAAGTGGGAGAATGCGTTTACTTTTCACATAACTTCTGCGCGTATGAATCATTTATTTTCTTTAAATTTTTGTAATTTGTATAGAAATTGGTGAATGGTTTCGGATTCTAGCAAAGTTGCCGAGTCTTTTTAGGCCATATAAGGAGATCATATTATTATCTTAATTTGTGATATTTTGTATATAAAGTTGTAAATAATTTTTAATATTTTAGTGATAATAAAAAAATCGGAAAACCGGTGGAAACAAACGAAAAAAACCGGTTGTACCGGTTGTTCGAAATTCATGATTTTGAGAAAAACCGGGGACGGTGGAAGCAAAAAACCGGTGGGCCGGTTTATTTTAATCGGTTTTGATCACTCTAAGTATGGCGCTTAAATGAGTACAGTCCGGAAACAAAAATCAAAGTATGGTGGCGAAACGTAAATGTTAGCAGAAATCCTAAAGAAAGTACTACAAACCTTTGTCAACAGATGCCTTCGTATAATCTTGGAAATATTCCGGCCAAGAAGGATATCCAACGAAGACCTATTAATCAGAACAGGAATGGAACCGGTTGGCATAACGATAATAAAGAGAACATTCTTATGGATTGGACGCACACTAAAGAAGGACAACAACGAGATCTGCTTTAGAAAATTATTATTATGTCCTTTTCACAGTAAAAGTTTAAATGTTAATAATAATTCGTTGCTTTGCATCAATCGAACCCTTATATTAATTATGCTCTTCAACTATGATCACCGCAACCATAGGGTTTCCTCTGCGTGTACACAAATAATTTGTGGCCCACTGTCTGTCTGTCTATTTCTACACCATATTGTGGCGTTCTATTTATTAGCTCACTTCCACCCTCATCCCTTGTCTTTGGCTTCTTGTGTTGGTCTAGGATGCCATTAAAAAATTGTAGTGTTGTTTTATGTTGTTTCCCCACCATTGTTGTTTTTCTGTCGTTTGTCTTCTGTTCTCTATTTTAATGGCCACCATTTCGTTTTCTGTTTAAAGTTTTTGTTCGCAGCAATTCTTGAAGTCCATGCACCCCTTGCCACATATTACCCCACCACCGCAGGGCGAACGTCGCCCCGGCCGCGGCCCTTGGCTTGGCATACACCATTCATTCATTCATTCATCGTTTGGTGGTTTGTTGGAAAGTGTTGCTTTTTCTTTGTTTGACATAGTTTTTCAAGTTGCAAACAAGCGCGCGATAGAAGAAGCAGCAGCAGCAATAGCAGGAGACACAAAAACAAGAACGAAGACATCGTCTTAGACGACGATGAAACTATTTCAAGGAAAACTTCTTTCACAGTTCTTTTCCACACCAAAGTTCCGTATAAGTTTCCTTGCCAGAGAGTCAGTCGTCCTTTTATATAGAGTATATATAAACCTGCAGACAGACAGACATACATACCTATATTCATATGGATATACATTCCTGCATACACGACGACTTTGTGTATGATAGTGTGGTACCATATTTGTTTACGTGGCAGTGAATATGCTCGAGTTTTCCTTCTTATCTTAATAAAGTTCTACTTGGAAAGTACGACACTTTCACTTTCCAGAAACCTTCATTTGATGCAGCCAACCCCCACTTCTCCAATAGCGCCACCGTCAGCCATCTTGGGCCATGACGACATCCCGTCGTCGTCGTCGTTTCAAAGTGGTATCTTGTTATGACAGACAGTGTTCGTCGGTATGACTGTTTGTCATCCATCCCCTCTGCCATGAACACACTCACTGTAGTTAATCGTTTTCATGCTAACATTTAAATTGAGTAAGACAATTTCTTTGAATTTAAAGTGTCATTCAACCGGTGGAATTTTTTAGTTAGAAAATATAAATATGCAGTGCTACATTGAGCTCTAATGAACATTAAGATAGCAAGACTATTGGGTATACATATATGCTTACTTTTTTTGTTGACTTTGGGAGTCACTGAGTTTGGTATGAGCCCACCATTATTCAGCAACAGATTGTTAGTTAGGTCCCTGAAGGCTTGAACGCAGGATGTCCCTGGAATTGGGTGTAGATGCTAGTTTAGATGTTGGTTTGAGCTGTAATGAACTTTCGGATAGCAAGGAAAAAGTTCGTATCTTGGCCAGATTTATCTAGCTGCTCTACAAGTGCCGATTTCTGTACCTTTTCATTGAACTGCCTGATTGCATTTTGACTAAGCGAATGTTTGCATGTGGACAGTGGTGCACCAATTTATGCAAATTCTTAGAGAATTTGTAATGTCGTCCCTTTCCTAGCAAGTTCATCAGCTTCGTAGTTCCCCGGTATATACCTATGCCCAGGTACCCAAATAAGGTGTATGCTAAACAGCTCAACCATTTCGTTAAGATATCTGCGGCAATCGAGGGCTGTTTCTGAATTTAGGAATGTGGCTTCCAGAGAATCGATGGCAGTTTTGATGGTTTCTGTTTCAGCCGTTTTTGGACATACCGCATAGGAGAAAATATGCAAAAATACTGTGGCCCGCGTACCCGTTTTTGGACATACCCCAGAAGAGAAAATCTTTAATCCCATCCGAAGGCCGACCATGCAAAGAAACTTGTGTTCGCGTAGCCGGAATGAAATAACTCCCAAAAAAATCTCATTGAGACTTATTTCATTTGGGAGTTATTTTAAAAAAATGAAAGTTATTTAATTCTGAAATTTAAATGGATATTTTTTGGGACTTATTTAATTTTGTTTGGGACTTATTTCACGGTTCCGGAGTCAGTGCATGATCTATCAACTGTTATACATACCGAAAAATATTTGAATATCTCTTATGAATATTTTTTTTCAAAAACCGGTAAAAATTAAGTAAGTTACCGGATTTTGTTCCGATTAATAGAATATGTTCTGATTAAAGTCTGCCACAATACTTTCACAGGCTGCTTTCAATTCGCTGGAAGTCTTCCCTACTTCAAGAACTACTCTCGAGGGTTGCAGAGCTCTTAATGCGATAACTGTACAATTCAATATTCAAGTGAATTAGGTGTAAGGTCTCAGGGACTTGGAAACTGCCTGACATGTTCCAGGATCACTGTAACATGTGGGCAACTTGCAAGCAATTCTTCAGAGATGTTGCAAGTGATAGGTAACCACAAGTCAGGAATTGACAAGTTGATGTGGACCTGCCAAACGCCTTGATGTCGTTATCAAGCCCGTTATCGGGGCACAAAAATCGTCAAAATACGTTTTCGAAATCGTCAACAGAAACATCTGCCAGTAACATACAGTATTTGAGATTTTTCAGAGTGAAGGGCATGTTTCAAATACAGGCATGTGTTTTTTAGGTTTTAGGTTAGGGTGGCAACCGTTTTTATTTTTTATTTAGCTCACATAGACCAGTTTAGGTCCCTAGCGTTACCACGGGCTGAAATGCCCCTCATCGAAACCAACCTGTTTGATATACAAATTTATCGATAGTACGAATATCGGTACTGGAAAGATCTGTTAGGCTGCCTAGAAAGGCCGACCCCAGTATGTCCAGTCGTCGTTTACTCAGAGCGGGGCAGTCGCATATCAATTGCTCAATGCTCTCCACTTTATCCTCATCTCCACAGCTTCTGCAGAAGTCATTAGAGTCAATACCCAATCATTTGGCGTGTTCGCCGATCAAGCAATGTCCCGTCAGAACTGATGCTAACGTAGACAATATTTGCCTCTCTAGTGCGAGGAGATATTTTGATCTTCTCAGTTCATACCTTGGCCAGATTTGTCTAGCTAACCTGCAGGTGCCGATTTCTGTCCATCTTTCAGGCATGTGTTAATTGGTACTCTCAAATGATATTTGTAATTTCTCATTATTAAATAATCAAAATTTGTAGAAATATAAAGGGTCCGCCATCTAACGTTTTTTTCAACTAGTGCCTATTTCGTGAATGGTAACACTTAGCTCATGTCTGATTTGACAGATAATTAGTTTTATCCTTCCGCTGAACGAATATGTGTATATTGCGAATATTGCGACATTACTTTGAAAATCATGGTAATGTTGCAGAATGTGTGCGAAAATTGTGTACGGATTTTGGAAGAAGAGAAGCACCGTCCGCTCGTATGTTCGTTATCTTGTGAAAAAAGTGAAAGAAAGTGTCATCCTCATCGATAAACAAAAGCCAAAAACAGTGCGTACACCCGAGAATATTGCTGCTGTGGCAGAAAGTGTGCGTGAAGCGCCATCAACATCAATTCACCGTCGTTCTCAAATATTGAACATTTCGGAGACATCATTGAGACGAATTTTGCATAAAGACCTTGGTATGACGCCATACAAAGTCCAATTAGTTCAGGAGTTGAAGCCAACTGACCATCCAATGCGTTTTCAGTAGTTTTTTTTATAGCATTTTCAAAAAAAAAAGTAATTTGGCGGACCCTTTATTTTATACCTATCAGTTTATAAGGATTAGAAATGGGCCATATTGGTACATATTTTGATATATTCTTCATAAAAGGATCCCAATCGAATTTATTTACGTCATAAAACCCACTAACATCATCCAATTAGTACGAAATTTGACAAAGTGCATAGAACCATTCTCACCAACAGGGGCCAGCGTAGGTCCATGGTTTTATATAGCCCCCATACAAAGGTTCCACTATATTCGAAGTCTTGACACGTTAGAAACCAGAATTTTCACAATATGTATTTAAATTTATCTCGAATAAAACCACATAGCCGATTGGACTGAAATTTGCGTTTAATTAATTCATAAAAGTAATGACCTCAATGGTTCATTACATCCGATTTGACTTCTTACCGACTTAGACACCCCAAATACCAGCCAATAAAGCAACATTATATTATTTTACCCAGAACAATTTCAAGGAGCAACCGAACTCATTGGCCCATATTTGGACGTCCCATATAAAGGTCTCATCTGATTTGACTTCTTGGCTCCAAAGTAAAAAACAAATACCTACCAATTGGTCTGGAAAATTGATAATTTGCGATTATTTTTAACTGAAGCCATTCTTTGGAAAATTTACCTCCTAGGTGCAAGTTTTGATATAGCCCTTATTTTATCTCAAAATATTCAATGAAAGGAATTATAAAACAATCCTTAATATTAAAAATTAAAATTAATAATAATAATAAAATTAATAAAAATTCATTTTCCATTAATTTGTTCATACCATAAAAATCGTCATTTCAGGACAAAAATCGTCAAATCGTCATGTACTATTTTTTGGGTCTAAAAATCGTCAAAATGACGATAAATCGTCATTTCTGGCATCACTGCAGCGCGGACGTTTTACTTACCGGGTCAATACCTTATTGGACTGCACGCAGGGAGACTGAAGGTCTTGCAGGACTTGCGGTGACGAAGACTAGGAGGAATGAATAAACACCTTATATGCCTCACTCTCTCTAGAAGGCTTTTGGGAGTATGCAAACTTGGCTTTAATTAATATACCACAACTTTTGAGATTTTTAAAGCAATCACAATTACTAAAAACTTATATTTATATAATTGTTAGTTCGATATACAACCTGCCGCACTAACCCTTAACTAACTGTATAAAATACTATGATTTCCCTAAACGCCAATTTCTGAAATGAGAATTGATTGGTTTCGAACAATGAAACATTCAAATTATTATTAATTCAATGAATTGTTAATATGAGGAGTTGTAAAAATAGAAATATTTAAAGATAGATACATACATATTTTTTTATCATTTTGAAACATTTAAATACATTTTACGATAAAAAAAACATCCGCTGGATGTCATATTAAAGTGAATCCCTGCAAAAGTTATACGAATTTAATGCGTTTAATAATAATGAGAATTATAACGAAAACAAAGTCAAAGTACAACATACAAACAAAAGCAGCGTGGAATACAATGAACTTTCCCATAATAAAATTCAGGCGAAAGAAAGCCCAAAAATCAAAGAAGAAGAAAGACACACCACTCCATGGTGCACACACAAAACAGGACAAAATAAAAATGAGTTCATTAACTTGGGAACCCCAAAAAGATACACGCAAACACACGCGAGCTCATGCACTCATCCTCTTAACTAACGGTTATTTTTCCTTTGAGCAACGAGAAGGATATACATTCTTCTAACACAGACACACGCACTCGCAAACGAACGCACTTTACTTGTTCTGTGCGATGTGCATGAAGGCACAATATTTCGACCAAGAAGGCTTTTGCCAAAGTTCTATAGATGTGTTTTTGAAAATCCCCAAAAACACAGAACAGAATATTCTCATAACATGTGTCCGAAGGTAGTAATTGTGAAGATACTTCAAGAGCTGGTCTGCAAAGAAGAAAGAGTGTATTTACGGCAAGAGAGTAAATTACTCTTTAGCGTGGCAAATGTAAAAGAGATTGGGAACACTTATACACTAACGCCTCGCTGACAATACTATTAAAATGCGAATAAAACGAGCAAAACAAAACCTTAACAAAAACAAAACAAAGCCTTCGACGTCGTCGTCCATACTAAAAACGCATGTACACCAGAATGCCTACGTGCGTCCTGCTGCCTGCACACATCTCTCTGTCCATTATCATCCATTTGCAGCTTACCCAACACCTCCCGCCACACCGCACTGTCCTTCTGGGACATTTGCTGGGGTTAGTCATTAGACATAACAGTAAAAAGAAATAAAAAGAAAACAAACAAAAAGGAACGCATACAGAAAAAAGTAAAAGCCTGCGTATAAACAATCACACATACAAATGCTATTGCAGCAGGACAAAATAACAGGACGTAAACTTGAAGGCTTCCAGACCAGCTCGGCAAGTCAGGTCGAGGCAATGGTTGTTGAGGTGTTTGTGGGAGACACGGCAAAGAGTGTGAGAGAGCGAGAGCGGGCAGAGCGCGCGCCTCCGAGGACAAGACAAGAAAATGTGGGAGCCAGCCGGCGTAATGGAGTGGAATGTGTGTGAAGAGTAAGCGTTTGATTTTTTTGGCAAGGAGTTTGAGGGCGAGCGATCACACACAACAAAGGAAACCCTTGGCAACGCAAGCGGCTCAACCGACGAAACTCAACGACAAGAGGATGACGAAACAAAACAAAAACAAAGACACTACGAACGACAGTTAAAAAAAGTAAACAACAAAAATCCTCCGAAAGTAACCAAAAAAGGACGAGGTTCATGTGAGTCGAAGTGGTTGTGTGTAGCCAAGAGTATCCTTTAAGTAGACGTGGTGCGTGTTTGTGTGTGTGAGTGAGTGAGTGTGGTATATAAAACTGAACTGTCTAGGCCGGTTGGTTACGAGTAGGAGTAGGTCGGTCTGCTGTTGGTTTTTGCCAACAATGATGATTCCCAGCACTAGGTGTACAAATATCCACACACATTCTTATGTACTCGTATGGAAGTAAGTGTATCCATGACCGTACGTATGCTCGGATATGTGCAGAGCAGCATGGAGACATCATACGTCGCATGTTGTAGTTCTACATGTTGTGCGGATTGGGGTAGAGTAGAGGAGCAGTTCAACTGTTTGGCAAAGGCATATGATAAATAACAGCCTGTTAAAGTGAACACACACACAGGCATGTACATCTATATCACATAGAGTGTAGAATATCCTTTAGTCACCTACTTCATCCCTTAGTCCTAGGTCCAATAAAACCATTCTACTACACTCCAACCCTGCAAAGGATCTTTTGTCATACTTGAATGGATGTATGTATGTATGTATGCTTTGAGAAGGATGTAGGTAGGTTTCGATTTTATTGAGCAAACAAACGAAAATTCAGATACTCACACATTGCACACATACATACATACTCGTGTATACACCCTCGGTATATTTTGATGAAATTTTGAAGTTAGGACTATACCTTCAAGTGGGCTTGTATGCGTGACCAGAGGAAATGTGCCAATGCACGTAAGGCAGGATGTATGTACGTACATACATAATATTTACGAATAGCATATAATCTACTAGAAATGTTCCCAAACAAACGTACAAACCTATCTGATATGTACATAAAAACGCACTAGTATATACAATGCAGGAGATAATTATACGGAATTCTTTTGAGATATCTTTGTGTAAAAGTTTTGGGAAGGATTATGATATCAGTGGGACTAACCTCAAGAGAACAAAAAATTTTATAAAAAATACAGGTCGGAACTCGTTTAACCAACTTAAAGCAGCTGCAGCAATCACGCACAGTAAAAAGTGAACTCAATTTTTTCCCAAATCAACGTAATTTTTTCCTTAATATTTATATATAGACTACACATACTAATATGATCACTAACAATATATTTCGCCAACCAGTTCCATATTTTGCCTCTTCACACCAGTTGGTAATACCAAGTTTTCGTATGGTATCGTCGACTTGATCATTCCATCGAAGCCTTGGTCGTCCTACTTTTCGGCTTTACGTCATCAAAAACCTTTCGTGGAGATTAGTCTTTATCCATTCCACTAACACGACCTAGCCAGAGTACTCGCGTTAATTTGATCCTGTCTAGGCGTATGAGTTTTCGAGGGATTCCAAGCTCAGACATTACCTCGTAGATGCATCGAAGGCAGTTTTCTAATCAAAAAACAGCTGTTACGTGTCGATTTGATTTTCGTGGATTTTCTCCATATTTATAGATTTTCCTGGTCTAAATACACACTGATACGGTCCAGTCTGCGTTGCGATAAGTGGTGTAAGTCTCTCGCACATAACACTCCAGGCGACCTTATATGCAATGGATATAGACTTATACCGCGGTAATTAGCACATACGGTCTGGTCGCCTTTTTAAATATGAGACAGAGTACACTGAGCCTCCAATCACCGGACATGGATTCGTGTAACGAGATTTTGCCAATGAGGTGATGTATGTGCCATATAAGCGCATCTTCTCGCATCGTCTTAAACAGCTATACCTGCAAGTTGATCTGCTCCCGCAGCTTTATTATTCTTAACCCGCTGAATTGCTGTTCGTATCTCGACCTGTTCAGGTGGGTGACAATCGACGACATCGTGCACTATCTGCACGTCAGTCACATTTTTATCGGGCGTCTCTGGTACCAGTAATGCATAAAAATATGTTTTTCATGTCATGTCACGTCTGCGACAAGATTGCCGTACAATGCCTCTTACATTGGCTTTTTACTTTTTGGTAAAATTTTCGGGCGTCATTCTTCCTTCTGTAAGACACAATTTGCAAACTCTCGCGCTCTCTCATATGTTGTCCGGTCTCGATAACGACAGCCCTGCGTTTGGAGTTTAGGCACATCATTTTGGTATACTCGTATATGCAGTTCCTGAATAGTGACCACCTGTAATTTGTTGACGTAAGGGCACTATATAGCATTTTCAGATTAAATTAAACAATTTTCAAATTAAACGAAACTTTTTTCAGATCAAATAAAACCATTTACAAAGACATTTTAACTGAAAATGGTTTCATTTGATTTGAAAAAGGTTTCGTTTAATTGGAAAATGGTTTCATTTAATCTGAAAATGCTATATATTCGAAGAGCTTGCAGGTCGCTGGAGGCAACCCCACACATTGCAGTTTCATCTGCCTTGCAGTTATCAGCTACGTCCCTGTCGCCCGGAACTTATATCAGGTGAATAATGAACTGTTCAGCCATCTCGTTTAAATTTTTGCGACTGTCGAGGGCAGTTTTTGAATTCAGCAATATAGTTTCCAGGGACTTGATAGCAGCCTGACTATCATAGAAAGTATTGCAACCCACTTTGGTCGGAACATTAATGTTCAGCTATTCCGCTACCTGTTTGCAGATAGACATGCGGTCTTTCTGCAGTTGATAGCACACATTCCTAAGAAAAGACACCAATGATGTTGAGTTTGGTTGTTGTTGAGTTTGGAACCTGTATAGAATGAAACTCCTATGTCCTGTGATACAACCATTCCATTCCGATATTTCTGGTATAAGAGTCAAGTCATAGTGTAATCTATCTTGGTTCAGTCATAGTAGAATCTACAATGCCCGGAAAATCAGGTATTGTGAATAGATTGACGGTATGTCCGTAGCCATTTCCTGACCATAGTGACAGTTCCCTAAGTCTAATCGCAGTATATGTGGCATATTGCACTGTTATATTGTTTAGAGGTATTCAAAGTAATATAACATTTACTGCCTCAGTTGGTGTCATAATCAGCGCACCAGATACATACTCGTACAACAGCCATTCGCTGAACTTTGTTCGCGCAAAGGTGGATTTCTCCAGAGCTGTCCGCCAGACGTAAAAGCCATGCAGTATTATGTGTCTGGATACGTCGGTTTAGACACTAGCGTTTTACTATTGCCCTTTTACATGTATGTAGCGCTACCACAGCCTTCTTTGCTCTTTCAAGCATGTTGGAATGTATTCAACTTCCTGTCTTGTAAAATATTTAAGTATATTGCTGCTTCCGAAAAGGGAATTTCAATACACCCATGAAGACAGGTCAACTTATATCTCCTGCTTGGTACCTTATATCCCCTCCTGAAAAGAACTTATTATGTCTTGTTCGGGTTAACACCCGGATCAGGAGGCAGCAGGCAACGGAGCCGATCAAAATTGTCGGCGGCAGCGACGCATGTAAAAATATCGATTGGCGGCGGTGGCTGAGCCAATCAAAATTCAACAATCGGCTGAGCCGATCAAGTTCCAATAATCTATCGGCGCACAAGTTTTATTCACAGGCAAAGGTCGCGCTTTGTATTTTAGCCCAATCAAAAAGTGACCCTATGTATAATTTATGCACTGCAATATCAGCTCTTCTTAAGCTCTTACAACTATTTTTCATTGTTAATTAGTAAGGAATCGTAGTAATTTTTTAGTTTTCGTAATTTGGTCAAGGCTGCGATAAAAAGCTAAATTAGGAAATGGAAGAAGCAATATACATACTATTCCTTATTGAAAAACATTATTTTCTTCCTTCAAGGATATTTTTCATAATGGATGCTACAATCTCCAATAAATAATTTGTTCTCCCAGATTCTGTTCGTCGTAATTATGTTCGCATAGCCCTAATTGTTTTTTTCGTAAATGTCGATATCCACGGCTTCAATGTGATGACGGTATTCACTCATATCGGAAGTTTTCCTTATTTTGCATCATTTTTATATACTTTTATGAATATGCAGAGTGAATCTTATGCAGTCTCACTAAATAAACCTCGGCGGCTGACTTTCAGCCGATGTCAGTCGTTAAAATAGGCGGCGCCGCCGTCTAGAAAAAAACGACCGCCGATTTGCGCCGAATCGGCTTCATAGCCTGGGAGGCATTACACCACCTTCCCTGCTGACAAATCTTTGGAGGTCAGTTGACCCTAAGCTAGCTGAAATGCGTCTCATAATTAGAAGGTTGTGAATTAACCTACATACGAATTCTAATATCAATATAATACTATGGCAGATATTTAAGAAAGCTGCCATATTATATAACTTAACAAAGAGGGATCCTTCAATAAAGCTGACTAGATAATGCGTGACGGCTTCCGCGGACTTAACCCTTGCTGTTGATTGGACAGTAGCCTGTGATCAATTTTAGTTCTAACATAAGTATCTATTAATCTCTTTAGGGTTTAAGGTTAAAGGACGATAGACTGATTGGCTGGAAATCCATAGCTTCTGGGATGGTTTTCCCGCTTTTGAGATGAAAACAACTTTGGTTTCTCTCCAGTTTGTTGGTATGTAGGCCTGATTGATACAACATGTGTCCTAACATAAGTATCTATTAATCTCTCTAGGGTTTTAGGCTAAAGGACGATAGACTGATTGGCTGGAATTCCTTAGCTCCTGGGATGGTTTTCCCGCTTTTGAGATGAAAACAACTTTGGTTTCTCACCATTTTGTTGGTATGTAAGCCTGATTGATAAAACATGTGTAGATCTCTCTGAGCCAGCGAGCAATTGTATCAGCCACTGCCTGTAGCTCCACGGCGACTTAAAAGATTTAGAACTTGACATGAATATGGCGTTGCAACAAACTGCTAATGTATGCATTTTATTTAATTTTGAGCAATGAAATGTTTATTATTTATAATATTGACGTCTTAGGATTTTACTAGTACTAATAACACTCAGTTTTGTGAGTACAAACTGTTAATGCAAACGAGCTAATTTGTTGACAAGCGTCAGTCTATTATGTTGTTACAAGACAACGGAAACAAAGCGTTTTATGTCGCCTTCAAACACATCATTGTTATTGCATTGTATTTGGCTGGAAAGTTGTAACCAGCCATTGTTAATGAGCTACTACATTTAAGTGTGAAAAAAATGTTTGTGTATACGACTATTACAGGTTACAATCATGTTTGTAGCATCGAGGAAAACGTATACATCCAGAAACAACCACATCGACAGAAATGATTCGAAAGGTGAAGGCCAGAATTTAGCGCACTTCTATTGGCGAATAGCGTCTTATCGTAGCATATCGCGCATATTGTTATAGGCTCTATTTAAATACTCGACGAATACTTATGCCCAGCACAGTATTTATGTATGTACTATATGGAACTATTTTTTTTTATTTTTTTTTTTTCAAAACAATCTTTTTTCTTATTTTTGTTGTGCTTATTTTTATGACCATATATCCTTTGAACTCCCACATTCTGTGTTTCTCTCTGCTTCTCTCTTTCTCTGTGTCTATCCTTCCTCTCCGTAGCACGAGAAGGGCTCGTTGTGATATGGCGTGGGGTATATTGTGTTTGTTTCACATTTCATGTTTTATTTTAATTGATTTTAAATAATAATGTGATTTTCTAAGGATATACTGACTACACATACCCATGGCAGACATGTGTAGCCCCGCTTAACACATCCCTCTTTACGTTCAACATTTCTGTTGTGTGGTAGCATAGGAAAGTGTGCAATATTCCAGCGTCTACTTACATATGAGTTCAGTATCAAAGGTTAGATGAATATTTCAATCTTGTTTCAGGTATTGTTTAGCAGAAAGTAATTTGGCAGAGATATTAGTTTTCATACATACGAGTAGGTATATACATGTTTATGCATAAGAATATTGGACTAAAGAAGGGTTTAAAAACATATTAAAAATTAATAAGTTTGGGTTTGGCCTAAAATTCAGCCATGAATCTGTCTTGGAGATATAAGCCTTAAGAATATGTGCGTATATAAGTATATTTTAACGATGTTGAGAATTTGTGCATTGTCGGAAGATTACTTTCGTATCGCCAATAATTCTACAAGGAGAAAATTCCTCATATAATCTTTCTTATCAATATGTGTGGTAAATACTGATAAGGGATCTGGAACACCTATGTATAAACCGAAAGAATTTATTGTTTATAGATTCCACATTGAGCCCTAAACGGGCAGTCGATGGAAAGCTGGGAATATATTACATCGCCGAATAGTAGCTTTCTAAGATGTAGAGGGGGCCTTCAATAACATAAATCCAGCCGCTATAATTACGTTGGTTGATAGCAATATACGTAGGTTTATTCATAACCTTCTGATTAAGAGACGCATTTCAGCTAGCTTAGGATCAACTGACTTCCATAAATTTGTCAGCACGGGAACGCCCCAAGTGGTTGTTCTCTCTTCTCTGCTAGGGAATCTCTCCATGAACAATATTCTGCTTTCTCTGGAAATGATAGTTGTAAGAGTTGCTGCATATGCAGATGGCGTTTCAATAGCTGTTAAAGGGAAGTTTGAGAGTACTCTTAGAGACATTCTACAGCGGGCCCTTCATACAACTGCAAGATGGGTTTCCGATAATGGTCTTTGTGTTAATCCGACCAAGACTAATTCTTTGCCCCGGGAGAAACACCAGTAACACCTGTCTCCTTGGGGTTTTGAAATTCCCTTCTCTGAAAGCGCAAAATACTTAGGTATTTTACTGGGCAGGAAATTTCACGTCAAACTCAACATTTCAAAAAGAGCAAGGAAGGCTATTTACCTGTAAAGTGGAAATAGGAAAACGCTGGGGTCTGAACCCGCAACTAGTTTTTTTGGTTGTAAACGGCAGTAGTCAGACCGATAATGCTCTACGGCATTGTCGCCTGGTGGATAGCTCTGCAGAAATCCACCTTCTGCTCGGTTCAGCGAATGTCTGATATATGTACCACTGGTGCGCTGAGAACGACTCCAATTGAGGCACAAAATATTATACTACATTTAATGCCGCTAGTCATTATATGAGTGCAATATACCGCTTGTACTGCGATTAGACTCAGGGAACTGTTACTATGGTCAGGAAATGGCTACGGACATAGTGTTATTTACGTTTTTCCCAGAAGTAATTTAGCATTTTCCCCAGTTTATCATAAGGTATAACTTTTTGATGTGACTGAAATAAATTGTATTGAAGCAGTGGTTTGAGCGTTAACCCAAACAAGACAGAATTGGTTCTTATTACAAGAATGAATTAGGTTCCACATGTGGACCTAATTCATAGTCGTTTCTGAAAGTGCAAAATTTCTAGGTACAATCTCAGGCAGGAAATTGGAGTTCAGACTTAATGTATTGGAACGGGTAAGGAAGGCCAACGTATCCTTGTTTTTCTGTAGGAAAGCTGTAGGGGCCCGTTGAGTCGTGTCTCCTAAAATCGTCCATAGGATTTACGAGTACATACAAAGCAGTAGTTCGTCCAGTACGGCATTGTGGTGTGGTGGACGGTGAGAAACGATCCATCACTAGTCAATTAATGAAGGTTCAGAGAACTGCCTGCCTAAGCATAAGCGAGACTTTAAGGACTACAGTGACAGAGTCGCTACGTTGTCGCTAAGTTCTACTTCATTTACTGCAGATTGATATTGTGGCTAGAGAATTTGCAACCAGAGCGGCATTATGATTAAACATTATGATTAAATAGACAGTGTCTATCAGTGTGGAGGCATATGAACTTTGGCCCAGGGCTGCCAACTTAGTGCTTTTCGCACTAGATTTAGTGCTTTTCAGACCCCCCAATACGCGAAAAGTATTCAGTTAGTGCCAAAGGAAAAAAAACACTAACTGTACGCTTTTCATATATTTTGCTTTTGACGCTTTTAGTACCTTTGTCAGATCGAAACTGGTAACATAAAGAAATTGTACCATTTTGTTACTGCATGGCAACATCTTAATTCTATGCACCTACATTCAGCGTTACCGTTGGGAAATTTCAAAAAGGGGCACAAAAAGGGGATTTTTTTCGAAAAAAAGGGGCAACCGATCATTAAAAAAGGGGGATCAATTTTAAGGTTTTTATTTAAAGAAAACAACAATAAAAAAACAAAGCTTAACATAAAAAATAAGTAGGTAACATTAAAAAATTCATTCATTTACACTAAAACTAAACAAAAAATACAATGTTTTATACAAAACTTCTTATGATGTGTACTAAATATATTTTATCACATACATTTCTTTATTTATAGTTACTTTTCTTGTAACTTCTTTTTTTATACTTTCTTATTAGATCTGTGCTTGGGACAGATGTGTTTTGTATTGAGTTTTTTTGATCTCACAATAAATCTGTTTAGAAAAAAGCTTATAATATTTATGTACATCAACCTAATGAAAAATACAGAATAAATTGTATTTTTTTATAAACACATATATTGTTACATTTAAGAAAAGGCTCAAATTAATTGTATTGTTACATAGACGCCGACCTATTCGCAAAATTTTCACCAATAAGATGAAACGGTGGAAATAGATTCGCATATGCATACACATACAAAAGATAAATGTAAATCGTTTTAACATATGCGTATATCCCATTAAATAACCTAATTCAGAACGTAGCGCGTTAGGCACTTCCGTACGTTAGTACGAAAGTGTTGTCAGCGAAAGGGGCACATTTAGTATCAAAAAATAAAAGGGGCGCAAAAGTAGCACGGCTGAAAAAAAGGGGAAAATATGCCACTTTAGTCGCACAACGGTAACGCTGCCTACATTTGTCTTCCTCATTTCACTCTGCGTTTTAAATGTCGTTGGAATTAAGAATTGTGTACAACCAATTAAAACAATCGGTATTTTTAATGCCTTTTAAGGCACTGGATGCACTTTTTTCGGATAGATTTGTTCGGCATTTTTACCTAATATTCAATACCTAATTTGCTTCAGAACAAAAGAAATATTCCGTACGGCATACCGAGAAAAAAATATAGAAAATGTGCAAAAAATCCACCTTGAGCCAAAAAATTCGTATGGCCATTTAATTATTAATTGAGCCAACTTGACTTGATATGTACATATATGTATATATATATACGATATATAATAAATATTTATACTATATATATTTTTTTTGTTTGGACTATCAATTTTTGTTTACTGTTATACCAAAGTGCCTTGAATAAAGCAATTTTTATATTAACAAAAAGGGTTTTTTAATTAAAAAAAAAATTAGTGCTTTTTTACGCTTTTGAAATTTATGAAATTTAGTAGAGGTAATTTTCTCGAAGCTAGAACGAACGAATTTGAAGAAAATTGACTCTGATTTAGGTATAGCTTCACATATATATATATACCTACCGATTTTGACTCTTAGCGCGATATAAGAAAAGTGAAGTTTCTTGAAAACGAACGCAACCCAATTTAGATATAGACCCCATATATACCTTCATATATCCCGATTTTGATCTTACCGCTTTAAAACTTTAACAGATAATAGTTTGATGTATAATTTCAAGAAAATCTTGGTTTGTATCTATTCACTATTATATATACACTTTTGGAGAGATCAGTACCATTAGACAAACAACAGTGACAAAACATTGCAATATTTTTCTTCTAATTGGACTCTGATAGGGTGGTGCAGAGATAGTTTTGTCCGCCCGACTTTTCTTTTACAATCAATTTTAACATACGAGTATTCGTTATTTAAAACTAAAATTTAAAAATAAATACCAGAATTTACATTTTTAAACAATATTCCTCTCGAATTAAATATTCATGAGCCAGAAAGCCGCCGGGTTCAAATTTTATGTCGGCTTAGCCGTCTAGCCTCCGCCGCACAGTGGTTCAGAATCGTTTTTTACTGGCCAAAACTCTGTAGCTTTGGAACCGATAGAGATATTTTAGTAATATTATATAGATATTTTTGTTCGACAGGTAACTCCTTAAGCTTTCCGCCAGTTTTTATTTCAATAAAATCGGGTCAGCAGTTATTGAGAAATTCAAGGTCAAAGTTGAACTTTTGATTTTTTTATATTTAGCATGGAAATGTGAGGTTTTGCTTTGTTTTCACCTTCTTTAATTATTAAAAGAATGTCATACGTTGATAAATATACCATTTTAATAATAAATTTTGTAAAACTAAAAAAACAAAATAATAAAAGGGGCGCAAAAGTAGCACGGCTGAAAAAAAGGGGAAAATATGCCACTTTAGTCGCACAACGGTAACGCTGCCTACATTTGTCTTCCTCATTTCACTCTGCGTTTTAAATGTCGTTGGAATTAAGAATTGTGTACAACCAATTAAAACAATCGGTATTTTTAATGCCTTTTAAGGCACTGGATGCACTTTTTTCGGATAGATTTGTTCGGCATTTTTACCTAATATTCAATACCTAATTTGCTTCAGAACAAAAGAAATATTCCGTACGGCATACCGAGAAAAAAATATAGAAAATGTGCAAAAAATCCACCTTGAGCCAAAAAATTCGTATGGCCATTTAATTATTAATTGAGCCAACTTGACTTGATATGTACATATATGTATATATATATACGATATATAATAAATATTTATACTATATATATTTTTTTTGTTTGGACTATCAATTTTTGTTTACTGTTATACCAAAGTGCCTTGAATAAAGCAATTTTTATATTAACAAAAAGGGTTTTTTAATTAAAAAAAAAAATTAGTGCTTTTTTACGCTTTTGAAATTTATGAAATTTAGTAGAGGTAATTTTCTCGAAGCTAGAACGAACGAATTTGAAGAAAATTGACTCTGATTTAGGTATAGCTTCACATATATATATATATACCTACCGATTTTGACTCTTAGCGCGATATAAGAAAAGTGAAGTTTCTTGAAAACGAACGCAACCCAATTTAGATATAGACCCCATATATACCTTCATATATCCCGATTTTGATCTTACCGCTTTAAAACTTTAACAGATAATAGTTTGATGTAAAATTTCAAGAAAATCTTGGTTTGTATCTATTCACTATTATATATACACTTTTGGAGAGATCAGTACCATTAGACAAACAACAGTGACAAAACATTGCAATATTTTTCTTCTAATTGGACTCTGATAGGGTGGTGCAGAGATAGTTTTATCCGCCCGACTTTTCTTTTACAATCAATTTTAACATACGAGTATTCGTTATTTAAAACTAAAATTTAAAAATAAATACCAGAATTTACATTTTTAAACAATATTCCTCTCGAATTAAATATTCATGAGCCAGAAAGCCGCCGGGTTCAAATTTTATGTCGGCTTAGCCGTCTAGCCTCCGCCGCACAGTGGTTCAGAATCGTTTTTTACTGGCCAAAACTCTGTAGCTTTGGAACCGATAGAGATATTTTAGTAATATTATATAGATATTTTTGTTCGACAGGTAACTCCTTAAGCTTTCCGCCAGTTTTTATTTCAATAAAATCGGGTCAGCAGTTATTGAGAAATTCAAGGTCAAAGTTGAACTTTTGATTTTTTTATATTTAGCATGGAAATGTGAGGTTTTGCTTTGTTTTCACCTTCTTTAATTATTAAAAGAATGTCATACGTTGATAAATATACCATTTTAATAATAAATTTTGTAAAACTAAAAAAACAATTTTTTCGACAAAAAAATTTCCTCGATATTTAAAAAAACACCTTGCATAGCAAACATTTTTTATATTTTGTATTTGAACAACATTAAGGGAAAGCATTTATTTTTTACTTATACATATACATATGTAACAAAAACAGTAAATTATAATTTTTATTCGTTCGGTTGAAAAAATTGCCTGCAAATATTCCATATTTTGTTTCGTATTATTTCCGTCCTCTAGCAGCCCTCTTGCATCTTCATCTAAGTCCCGATGTTCTACTTCCCATTGATTTCGAATGCTGGAGATGAGGGGATCTGACGTTGCCAACAAAATATTAAATAGATCTTCGTTTGTAAAATTACGAGATATTTTTCTGGTATTGTGCTCTCTATAAAACCTGTAATCCTTATTTCTTTTTTTCTGGGCTTCCTCTAATAGATCTCCGATTGGTACCAAATGATGCTTAATGACATCTCCGTGATAAAGAATTTTGTGAACTGTTGCAGACATATTTCTCCATGAATATTTGGTATTATATATTCGTGTAGTTTCCTTGGTATATTCATTACATTTTGTAGCTTCAATTTGATTATGGCTCGCAAGTACATCGATAATAGTTTTAAATCATGAAATGAGATTTATATCAACACCAGTTATTTCAGAGGCTTTTTCGCGATCAGAAAAGAACCTTCTTGCTAGATTCCCATCATTGGTATTGCCTGATCCTTGTTTTGGTTGGTCTTTAATCAACCCACATCTGAGAAATTCTTCCTGAACATGTTTCTTTTTTAAATTTCTTAAATCCTTGTTGGTGTCATTGTTTCTTATTGATCCAGTAGGGCCAAAATCCAAATCATAACTGATTTTAAGTATGTGTTCCTTAAATCGTATTCTTGTATGGCGATATTCCAAATTCATATGCATCAGTATTATCTACTGATTTTTCCGGGACTTGGTTTAATTTGCTTGATGTAGATTGACATATAATGCAGCTGGATTGAAGTCTTTGTGTCAGTCAAAGCCTGGCCAACTTTTCCACCTATCATCGTTAGCACTAATTGGTAGTTAACTTCAATTGTCTGGCCATCAATTTCTACTTCTAATGGCTGCAGTCTTGTAATTTGGGTACTTATTAGACCGTTTATAGCACATGATGCAAAAAGTGAAAGTTGCTGCGATCTTTGATTTCCGAACCGAAAAAGTTTCCATTTGGCCTACAAGACTTCCATAAAAAATTTTGTGCCGATCGGATAACCCTAGGGTCTGCCCAAAGTTCATTCAAAATTTAGAACACACTTTATAGGGGAAATATTTTTATACCCTAAACCACACTGTGGTACAGGGTATTATAAGTTTGTTTCACGGCAGATGTTTGTAACACCTGAAAATAACACAGCTAGACCCACCTTAAAGTATACCGATCGACTCAGAATCACTAGCTGAGTCGATTTAACGATGTCCGTCCGTCTGTCCATGTAAAGTTGTTCGTCGACTACAGGTCGCAATTTCTCTCCGATCGTTCTGAAATTTTACAGTTTAGAGTATTTCGCGGCTGTTAAGATTGCTATTGAATTTGGTTGAAATCGGTTCAGATTTAGATATAGCTCCCATATATATCTTTCGTCCGATTTGGCCCTTTAGTCCAATAGAAGCTGTATTTTACATCCAACCGTTTTGAAATTTAGAATGGTAGAGTTTCTTGATCCATGAACCAACATTGCCGAATTTGAAGAAAATCGGTTAAGATTTAGCTATAGCTCCCATATATATGTTTCGTCCGATTTGGCCATTTAGTCCTATAGAAGCTGTATTTTACATCCGATTGTTTTGAAATTTAGAATGGTAGAGTTTCTTGATCCATTTTATTTATTTATTTATTTATTTCGTTTTCACATACAACAGGACGCTACGTTCTTATAAATTATAGTATGTGAATTACAATTGTTACATTATGATTTAATTTAACTTAATAACAATAATAGTTGCAATAATAATAACGTTTTACGGATAAAAAAAATTAAATGGAAAATAAAATAAATTACTGGAAATGAGCATATAGTGAAAGTTTAAAGGACGTTGCATTGCCTATAAGTTGTATGGGAAATGGAAGCGAGTTCCAAAGACGAATAGCATTAACTATAAAGTGACGTTCGGATATTAACAATTTATGTCTAATTGGAATGATCCGCAATCCTCTGCTTGAACGACCGAATCTAATTATGTTGTATAGGTATGATGGTGCCTTGGTGTATATTATGTTGTGCAAGAAGGTTAAAGTCTTTATTTTAAGCAGGTGTAGAAAGTCAACTCCGTATAGACATTCCATCCATGAACCAACATTGCCGAATTTGAAGAAAATCGGTTAAGATTTAGCTATAGCTCCCATATATATGTTTCGTCCGATTTGGCCCTTTAGTTCTATAGAAGCTATATTTTACATCCAATCGTTTTGAAATTTAGAACGGTAGAGTTTCTTGATTCATGTACCAACATTGCCGAATTTGAAGAAAATCGGTAAAGATTTAGCTATAGCTCCCATATATATGTTTCATCCGATTTGGCTCTTTAGATCCAATCGTTTTTATACCCTACACCATACTGTGGTACAGGGTATTATTTAAGTATAAAATGTCCCAAAAGTAAATTTATGTAAACAATTTATACTTGAATTACAAAATTTATATATCAGAGTTATTCAATATTACGAGAGTGGTGTAGGGTATTATATAGTCGGCACCGCCCGACTTTAGCCTTTCCTTACTGGTTTTATTAAAAAATCGTATGTTTAAGTAAGTAAAATTACATTTCTTTGTATTATTAATTAATAAATAGTTTTTAAATATTAAGATCGGTGAAAAAAAAACTTTTTCGTTTTTCGGTCGATTTTGATTGTTTACGACTTGTAAGAAAGAACATTTTATTCAAAGATTATTTAAAAACTTTTCATGCTAATAAAATATTTTGTAATTACTTGAACATGTGACATTTGATAAAAACCCAAATTTTGTTCATGTAAAGTGAGTTTTGTGTTTTCAAACAACTTTGGGCAGACCTTAGCGTTATCCAATCGGCACCAAATTTTTTATTGGAGGTTTGTAGGCCCGGAAATCAGTACCAAAAAAATAATAAATGGTCTAGTACTTATATCAATGACTTCTTTTTTAATGGTATCATGAGCTTCTTTTTTAAATTCAAATTTGATTGGTCTGCAGTATTTCGTAGAAGATGGTGTTTGGTTTTTCCAAATATTCTTTGTCTCCATCGTACTGCTCGAAGGTCTTCCAAATTGTTTATCAATCGCAATGGCACAAATGACACCATGAACATATCTGCGTCTGAAGTATTTTCACATGCAGATTGCTTGTATTGTTTTTGTCCAGAAGAACCATCACATCCCCATTTGCAAATTAGAGTTAACTTGCAGTTCACATATTTCTTCAAATCGTGTCCTTTAAATGATTGTAGCAAGAGTTGAGCTGCATGATTAAGTAGGTCTTGAAGTTTTACCTCTGCCGAACTCGATGTGATTTTAATAGTTTCCGTTGGTGGCAAACAGTCCTTTTTAGCAGCCAGCCTGGTCGGGGCAGGTACAAAAGTAAATATAGGCTTAAAGAGGACACTTTCACCTTTCTTCTGGTACCAAAGTCTTCTTGAAGTCTATTGATGCTAAAAAGTTTCATTCCACTAAAATTCCAATTTGAAAAAATATAGTACCTGTGGAAATATGTTATAACAAACCACGTGTAAACCGTACAGCAATACTTTTGGCAATTTCTCAAAGAGTACTATCCTACCTACGTTACAAAAAAAATTAACCCTCTATCGATAATTGTTTGCGAGAAATGACAATTTCCTTCTACAAAAATATACAAAAAATACGTTTTTTTTTTTTAAATTACATAAAATATTTGTTTTCAGCAGCACACCACGCCCACAATAATAAATATTTTGATCTAATTTTTGGGCTAGCCTAGTCTCAATATGTTTGCTATTGAATGGCATTACAATTTTAGAAATCAGCGATGACAAAAAATTTGGCTTTTGGCCAGTAAAATTCAATTCGGAACCACAGTGCGCCGCCGATCTATAATTTTCAATGGCAGCCGCATCCGGCCATTTTGGATCGACTTCATTCTCTGTACCACAGTGTGTTTAAGGCCGGATTAGGCAAACTTAACCGTAAATTAACTTTAGCGCCGCCGTAACGTTGCCCGCTAGAATTAATTAAATCAATTACAAAAAACTTGAAAAACATGCTGTATCACTTAGACATTCACAACAAACAATAGCAAATGCAGGATTGCCAATAAGAATATTTTTAAGACAGTGTTGCCAATAAAATGTTTTTCTGACCATGGCGCCGGCCGTTGTCACATGCATAAACTTCGCAATCTGCAAATTATCTCGCAATGACTTTTCTGCTAACGTTGCAAAACAAAAATTGTATGTTCACACGGTTGAAAATTCACAACATTCACTCAGATGCACTAATTGCGGCACTGTCACATCTAAAAGTTAACTCTAGTTTGATTAGACTAATTCAAAGTCTGCTCAACAGAAGACACATAACAGCATGTCTTGGGTCCACAACTCTAACATGGTTTGTAAACAGAGGGACCCCACAAGGAGGAGTACTGTCTCCACTAATTTGGAACCTAGCGGTGAATGAAATCCTGCTAGATCTAGAACGTTGTGGCTGCAAGGTCGTGGCATATGCGGACGACGTGGCAATCGGAGTGAGTGGCAAATTCGAAAACGTCCTCCGAGACATTCTACAGGTGGCTCTGACTTTTCTGCTAACGTTGCGTGAATTTTAATATTGGTTCGACCCTACTTTAAGCGTTTGTTAAAGTGACATTTTCATTTTCTTCGTTTGCATTTGCAAAACATTTTTGTGGAATTTTTTAATTAAATGAAAAAAAAAATATTATACGACTGTTTTAGAATATATTTTATAGAAATTGTTTTGGTTAAAATAAGAAAAAAAGTATCAAATGCATAGCTGTGCCTTCTAGACCGTGTTTGTCAAAACGGAATGTCCCATTAAATGGGAGGTATATCAAAACGTGGACCGATTTGTCGCATTTTTCCAGGAAGAGTTAAAGGCATTGTGCAACATAAGCTGCTCCTTATCCCAAAAATTTCGTAAGGATTGGTAGATTTATTCGAGCAGTAATCTGATTGTCACAGACGGACGGACATGGCTAAATCGACTCTGGGCATGATTCTGCGTCCATCGGTATATAAAATGCGTTTTTGCATTCATCTTTTTCCCATAGAGTAAAGTAATAGAGTAGAGTAAATCGGTATAATAAAAGAATTTTCGCATCCTTTTTTCTATTTTGTTTCATAAAAGACCAAAAACTTTTATTGTTGCAAACCCACAACAAAAGAAATGCAAATTGTACAAAATTCACTAGTGATATGTAAAAAATCAACATGTGTTATAATTATTCGTTATTCGAATACCTTTTTGTGTGTAATAAAAAAAATTATCTGAATTCGTCATTTATTTGATCTTTAGCTGTTGTTTTTTCATTTATTGGACAAGTGAGCATACAGGTTTGTTAATTAATACAGTTGTTTTTAATATAAACAATAAAATAATTTACATATTCGACTACTCTTACAATTGATAATTCTATTAATGCATCATCAAGAGGGAAAATGGTGTGTGAAAAAGATGGTGTTGCCAGCATTACATTGACGAAGTCATTAAAATGTTTATTAGTTAAAATCCTGTTTATGAATACGATTTTTTCAATAATCGTTTATTAGGCCAAAAGTGTTTGTTAACTAATGTGCACTTTAAATCACAATTAAGATTTTTTTATGAATACGGCTGCTAGTCTTTTCTGAAAATACAAAATTTTTAAGAATAATTCTAGATAGAAAACTGTTATTTAGACTTAACGTATTGGAACGTGTAAGGAAGGCCAACGTCGCCTTATATTCCTGCAAAAAGGCTGTAGGGTCGCGGTGGGGTCTCTCTCCTAAAATCGTCCACTGGATATATATAGCAGTAGTTCGTCCTATACTGTTATACGGCCTTGTGGTATAGTGGACGGCAACTGACAAATTAACCATCACCAACGTACTAACAAAGGTTCAGAGAACAGCCTGCCTGAGCATAAGCGGAGCCTTAAGGACTACAGCGACCGAGTCTCTACAAGCCCTACTCCATATACTGCCGATTAATATTGTGGCGAGAGAAGTTGCAACCAAAGCGGCAATAAGATTAAACTGCCTATCAATGTGGAGGTACAAAAACTATGGTCACATGAGGATATCAAAGTGTAGTGCTATGGTAACCGACCGAGTGGACTATATACCAACAGTGTACACCTTCGAGAGAAATTACATCACTATGATTCCCGCCAGAGATGAATGGGTCGGCAGAATACCAGGTAATAGAAACCATCTCCACTTTTACACGGATGGTTCGAAGCTTGATGAAAAGATTGGCTTCGGAGTACACTGTGCAGAGCTTAGTCTAGCATATCACATCTCACAGACTACCATATACCTGCAGTGTCTATCAATCCGAAATAATGGCTATATGGGAAGTAGCCAAGTGGCTGAGTCGCAACATAGTAATCAACCCTGACGTTGCCATTTACTCGGACAGCCAGGCTGTCATCAATTCTCTGGAGGCAACATATCAAAATTCACTAACAGCCCTCGACTGCCGCAGATCTCTTAACGAGATGGCTGAGCAGTTTAATATACACCTCATATGGGTGCCTGGGCATAGGGATATCCCGGGGAACTGCAAAGCCCATGAACTTGCTATTAAAGGGACGGCATTACAAATTCTCGAAGAAGTTGCATATATTGGTGCGCCACTATCCACGTGTAAGCTTTGGCTTGGGACGACATTACAAATTCTCGAAGAATTTGCATATATATTCTCGAAGAATTTGCATATATTCTCGAAGAATTTGCATATCCACGGTCAAGCTTTGGCTTAGGCAAGAGGCAATCAAGCAGTCCAACGAAAGATGGACAGAAATCGGCACCTGCAGGGTAGCTAGGCAAATCTGGCCAAGGTATGACCTGAGAAGATCAAAATATCTCCTCGCACTAGAAGGCAAAGATTGTCTACGTTAGTATCAGTTCTTGATCGGCGAACACCCCAAAAAATTGGGTATTAACTATAATGACTTATGCAGTAGCTGTGGAGATGAGGAAGAAGTGGAGAGCATGGAACACTTGCTATGCGACTGCCCCGCTCTGAGTAAAAGACGACCGGACGTACTGGGGTCGGCCTTTCTAGGCAGCCTAACAGATCTTTCCAGTACCGACATTCGTACAATCGATAAATTTGTATATCCAACTGGTTGGTTTCGATGAGGGGCAGTTCAGCCCGTGATAATACTAGGGACCTAAAAAAAATAAAAGAAATACGGCTGCCACCCTAACCTACACCTAATTCACAGGGTTGCATTTTTCCGCCATTTTTCTGGTAATATTGTCGGATCTGCAAATCGTGTGTACTTAAGGTAAGTACAGACGATTTGCAGATCGGACAACATTGCCAGAAAAATGGCGGAAAAATGCAACCCTGTGAATTTACAACCGTGTGAACATACAATTTTTGTTTTGCAACGTTAGCAGAAAAGTCATTGCGAGATAATTTGCTGATTGTTATATGTGCGAAGTTTATGCATGTGACAACGGCGCCATTGCCAGAAAATCATTTTATTTGCAACACTGTCTATAATGTATTTTTATTGGCAATCCTGCATATAAATATTTACAAAATATATTGTAAATATACACGGGGCAAAATCGACTTTTTTGATATGTTTAAATCGAAAGAAAATATATTTGGAACACAAATTTTGAAATATTATATATTTCTGAGCAAATAAATTTTATTTGAAAATCAATAAAATATATTTGGAACGCATATATTAATATATTACAACAAAATTTATTTGCAAACTAAATTTCTCAAATAAAATATGTGTTTAAATACCAATAAAATTATTGTTTAGAAATTTCTCCAAATATATTTTATTTAAAAAAATTTTCAAAACATTTACTGACTTTTTCGAATTTCAGTTTTAATTTTTCCTTGTTTTGTACCTCCCAGTTATGATACAATATTAACTTCCGTTTTAAATTAATCATTTAAATTTTCTGAGTATTCCAAGCCATCATTAGTTGTCAACCCTTCAGTAATTTATTTTGATCCAAGATTATACGATTTCAATTATTATTATTTTACGAACATTTAACATTTCTAAAAAATTAACTTTGAATTACTGAAAAATTTAATACAATTTATGTATTTTTCAAATACTTAAATGCAAATAAATATTTGTTTCGGAAATAATAGTCCCAAATAATAACCTATTGGGATGCAAACAAAGATTTGTTTAGAAGGACATCTTCCCAAATATATAATTTTTGTATGTACCAAATACTATATGTTTAGAGTGTACCCTAAACATATTTATGTTTCAAGCCGAATATGTTTGGGACAATATACTACAGAATCGATTTTTTTTCAGCGTGTATGAAATTGTAATGTTTTCTTGCAATCGTCTGAACTGTCAATTCACCTTTGCCTAACAATCTGACATTGCCCGTATATTTGCAGCACTTTAACAGGGTTGATATAGTTTGCCGATCTGGCAATCGTCTAAACTCAGCTTTAGCTTTCTTCTATTTTTGTCTTTAAACCCCTTCGAAATGTTGATAAATCGTAACTTCTGGCAACACAGTTACTACTTTTCACTCACTACAAATGTTCTTGTTTCTCGATCGAGAACAAGGGAATAACTTTCATCTTCTTTGAAGCAGCAATAGATCAAAATATGTGCCTGTATTTGCTCCAAAATATAAAAATGCAATACTTGTTAAAACTTTGAAAACCTAAATATCATATTGACATATGTTTGTATGTATGTATATGTACATAGATTCACAAATTCTGTAGAATACCTAGTTTGAAAGCTTCGCAAATTTCTATGGCGAATAAGCGAGACACAACACAACACATTAACACAAAAATGCCGTCGGCAAACTGTATGGATATAGATTGCCCGACCCGCATTGTTTGTTATGGGTATCTCTAATAATTTGGACATTTGACTCACTCTAGCGCGGAGAAGTAATGCTTGTCATACATATGTATATCTATGTACATACATACATATGTATGTATGTAGGTACCCTAGCACTAATGGAATCCGCTGCTTTAGACAGCGAACATGGATGGACAACACTAGAACGACAGCAACAACAAAAACTGCACGGCGGAAATGATGGGTCGGTCAGTCGATCGATCGGTCGGTCTCCTCCGAAAAATGACTGTTTAGATGAGGGAACAAGTGAGGCGGCAGCGGCTGCAGCAAATGATTAATTAGTTGCTTCAAATAATGCCGCGTCTATCACGGCTACATTTTTTTTCTGTGCGAATTTTGCTTAGATTTGTTAGTTATACATTAGTTATGCGGTGTCGTTTTGTAGATGGACTTTACTCAAAAAAATCAAACATTAAAGGCAAAGTAAAATTTGTTTCAATATTGTTCTCAAAATAGCCAACATTTCAGCTTTCATGCTTTCCCAAAAAATAAATGGAAAACCTTAAAAATTAAAAAAAACTTTTGATAATTCACTCACTCATTTACATATTCAACCTCAAACACACTTACACCCATGTGGTAACACTAGTTGTGTTAGTGCGTTGGGGGTCTCTCTGTTTCTTCGCAGTCTCTCAAAAATGTTCCAGCTCACTCTCTCTATATATTCTGCTCACTAAGCTCCCCGCTTCACCTCACCATTCCACTAAAACCAACAATTAACTGTCTTTATTCCCTCACGACAGCGTCGAACAATCTCTATGAAAAGGGAGCCTAAAAACAGGTGTTTGTTTGTGTATTGCATTTGCCAAACAAACGGATTAAATGTGCACGTGAGTATGTGTGTGCGTGCGTGTGTTTTAGCAAATTTGAGAATTTCGCACAAGTGTGTTATCCCACTTGCATTGCTTTTCTTCATTCTCTGAGAAATCCACATTTTTATGTGTTTTTTTAGATTTTGCACGTTTTTTGCGTCTGTCTTTCGTTTGCTTATTCGTCTCCCCGTGAGTGCATGATGTAATTTTTGTGAGCAAATTTTCATGGATTTTACTCAGCTTTTGGCATTTGCTGCAAAGCGTAAATATTTACTCTTCAAATTAATTTAAGAGTTGTGTATATTTTTTTAATTGCACTGGAGACAAATGCCTCTTAGTTTGTCTCCAAGAGTATAATAAAGAGTTTGTTTTTGACAAGAATAATTAAATTTGACATAACGTCCGGTGTTTTTCAAAACTTTGTAAGAATACTTTAAAAAATTTTCAGGCTGCAATATGTATACGAGTGTATATGTATATATATGTATATATTTACGTATGTATATAATTTAATTAACAGCACAATTTATTACTTTCACAGGACGACCTAAAAACTTTTTTTATAGATTGAAGCATACGAAACCAATACAAACAATATTTTTATGGTAACGTTTTTTTAAATTTTTTTCCATTTTACTTTTCATGGAGGGTACCTTTAGTATTTGGACCATATTTTTTGAAGTATAAGCCGCGATACCTTTTAAATTAATCCTAGAATAGTAAGCTCTTTAAAGGTAAACTTGGCCTGCGAGGCGACTTTTATAAAAAAAACACATTTCACCTTTGAAAAAACAAAAATGTATTAAAACAAAAATAAAAACATAAAACGGAGCAAGTAAAAACACGTCTGTGCCTAAGCTCGCACAACACTCAACTGAGTTGGCACGAGAGCACGCATTGATACGAGTGAGGGATCAGGACATATCGCAAAAAAATAGCTTCGCCTCACAGGCTATATTTACCATTCTAGGGTTAAAGAAAATTATAAGGGCTAAAATTTTTGTGTAAATCACTTTTACGTAGAGACAGCGGTTTAGTAACTGTCGTTAAAGCAAACACTTTATTTTTTTGACAATTGTGTTCTGCTGCAGAATATTGAAAAAAAATCGCCAAAAAATTGTTTGCTCCATTTTTTAAAATCTAGCATCCTACGGGAGAAAACAATGCCGATTTGAAAAAATAACAAAGCCTATTCCAAAAAAACATTTTTTATATATTGGCCATTTTGAGAGATATCAAAAGGGGCATGGCAATAACGCCAATTTTTCACCGGACTGTCGCACTATGGACGAAAATGAAAAATTGTGGCCAAAATGCAGTAAAATCTACAAAAATGCTTGGATTTTGATGAAATTGGGAATGAAGGCAGATAAAGTAAACTATATTCACACTGAAAAAAATTGTTTTTTTTTTTTTAAATTTTTAATTTTTATTTTTAAAATTTTCATAAAGTTTTAATTAAAAAACCATCATTAAATTTCTTATTATTTTCTCGTAAAGTCTGATCGGTCATGAATAAAATAAGACCATTCCTAAGAAAATCGCTGCATAATTTAAAAAGTTGTAGCCAATTTTGCAAGTCAACTCACTTAAATTTGAAAATATTATATAGCGCCCAAAGTGCACCGAAAACACAGGTCAAATCTTTACAAAATATCACAGAATAAGTTCACGACTCTAAAAAAAATCGTGGCGACGACTCGCGACGTTTACAAGTTATAAGAAACTTAATGTAAAAATATAAAAATTGTCTGCCTACAAAAGAACTATATTTCCATGTATATTTTAACAACGAAAACAAATAAATATTTCAAGCGTCCATATATGATTTCATTACTCATAATGCATGCCT
This sequence comes from Eudasyphora cyanicolor, assembly GCA_963930755.1. Lineage (NCBI taxonomy): Eukaryota > Metazoa > Arthropoda > Insecta > Diptera > Muscidae > Eudasyphora > Eudasyphora cyanicolor. The sequence goes on from OZ005736.1 coordinate 215,091,402, forward strand.
TAAGATGATATGTATTTTGGTCCCATTTACTTTTTCATTTCTATATTCTCAACAGTTCAAATTTCAGTAAACTGTACTACTTTGGGCAGTCATTTGATCATTTAAATATTAAGATATTTTGTTCATATTTTGGATACAATATACTGAATATGTGCTCAACAGATTGGCATAACCATTTTTTCAATATTAGGTTAGGTTAGGCTGAATAGAGGAGACGTTTAAACGTTTCATGTCCACAACAGGCCGCTCCATATTTATGATATTTTTATACCTCACGGTTAAGTTAGGCTAGGTTAAGTTGAAGAGATGAGACGTTTAAACGTTTCACGTCCATGGACATACACTTAAGCCAGTGGTTCGCCTGTTGTGCGCTCCTTATTTATGATCTTTTGATACCTCACGAGTTAAAGAAAATCGGCAGTAGACACGAATTTGCTCAGTGTCTTCCAGTCATATTCTCTGAGATGAGTCAATTCCGGCAATATGACGGACCCGAAATACTGGGATCTTGCATGTGTGAAAGCCGGGCAGTGACACAGAAAATGTTCCATCGTTTCCATGTTTTCTCTGCATACCCTGCATTCGTCATTTCCTGCTAGTCCTATTCGATGAAGATGTGCTTGTCAGCTTGATTGTCCCGTTAGAGTACTCATCAGCTTACTAATCTCGATCTTGTTTAGTTTCAGAAAACTACTTGTTTTCTTCTCATTGGGTCACCACACAGTATCTTTGCAGTTGCTCTATTCCACACAGTTTTGTGAGCCATCAATGCCCAGTGCTTAAACTCATCTTTCGTGGCTTCACAGGTAGCTGTAAGCCGCACTTCAGGAATGCCGTCGGAGATTTCCGTTGTTTGAATATGACCGACCAGTGATTGTAATATCTTCTAATGGTACGATTTGTCTCGATTTATCCATTCACCCATCACTTGTAGACGTCTTGCTGTGAGGGTTGCCTCATACTTTATACGGATGTCTATTGGTTGGATGTGCAGTATAGTCTGCAACTCTTTTGTTTGTGGAGTTCTAATGCCCCGCTTATGCCTAGACAGCACATACGTTGAAATTTTTGCAAAGGTATTACGTTGCACTTCTTGTCCATTGATGTCCACCATACTACAGAGGCGTAGGTTATTATTGGTCTAATCACGCTCATGTAAAGCCAGTGTGTCATACTCGTATTTTGACATAGTTCCCATTTTGAACCTATAGCTCTTCTGCACAACGACCAACATCTGTGGGCCTTGGTAACTCTGTCTCCAATATTATCTTTCCAAATCAGTTTCTGATCCAAGATTACTCCCAAGTATTTTACCTTTTTAGATATGACAATATCCTTATCCAAGAATTAAGGCACTGTAAAAGGATGGATCTTCGTTTTCCAGAAATATACATATTTCTGTTTTGTCTGGGTTAACATTTAATCCCCTTGGTTGTGCCTAGTTATATGCTATGTTAAGAGCCTCCTCAGCTCTTTTGCATAGTTGGTGTGGATGTGTGCCCCTTAGAAGTATTATAACGTCGTCTGCATAAGAGACTGGTTTAAGTCCTTCATTGGTGAGGGCTTTAACCCATAGGAGAGGCGATAAAATTCCCCCAGTGAGGTATACCACGATTTACCTTTTTTCTAATTTTTACGTCATATGACCAACAAATAATCCACCTATTCCTTAGAAGTATTATAACGTCGTCTGCATAAGAGACTGGTTTAAGTCCTTCATTGGTGACGGCTTTAACCCATAGGAGAGGCGATAAAATTCCCCCAGTGAGGTATACCACGATTTACCTTTTTTCTAATTTTTACGTCATATGACCAACAAATAATCCACCTATTCCTAAGGCATATTGTTGATCCAGTTTTCCAGCGCCGGTCAACCTGAAACGTTGTTGAAAGCGCCATCAATGTCTATACAAACGGCAAGTGTGTACATTTCTTCACTAAAGGACTATTCCATGTGGTGTACTACCTCATGTAGAGCTGTTTCCACTGATCTTCCTTTAACATATACGAGTTGTTTGATTTTTAGCTTGTCATCTGCTATCTTATTTTGACCCTGTCGTCAATTATTCGCTCCATTGTTTTTAACAGGAAAGAAGTTAGGCTAATAGGTCGATAAGCCTTTGGGATCGTATAACTCGCCTTGCCAGGCTTGGATATGAATACCACCCTTGATTCCTGCCAATTGTTTGGGGTATATGCATGAGTTAGATAGGCAGTGAAAACTCCAGCCAGATGAGTTGATAACAGATCCACCTCATTCTGAAGAAGCGCAGAAAATATTCCGCCCGGTCCCACGGCCTTGAAAAAGAGAAGTTTTTTATTGCTTCTTTAAACATAGCATCTGTTATATTCGTTCGTTCGTTCGTTTTTCGATTTTTTTAGAAAAAAGTTTTATGGGCCTTTTCCGGTTTTCACCTTTTGCAAATCACAGAACTATGTTTGCCTTTGTGTTCGTAAACAGTACGATATTGCCACCGGAATTCGCAAGCACATCTTCAAGCGAATTCAAATCGCAAAATATCCATGATTTGCGTAAGCAATTTGCTAGAAAGCATTACATAGATATGATATACAAAATTTTAGGTAAAATACATTTTATTTTGATATTGACAGCGACAAAGTTTTTTATTTTTAGCTTTACAGTTGAGATGAGTTTTGACTAAATGCAATTTTGGCGAGCAAGCAACAAATGTTGCAGAATAAGGACATTTTATGGGGAGAACATTGACATTGATAACGCAAGAGAGTTAAAATTAAGCGCCGATAACAGAAGTTGAATTCCCTTAATATTCTCCAACGTTGTTTTAAATAAGTTTGCAGAATTTTATTTTTTTGCAAATGTAATAGGCTCTCTTGGTGTAAAAGAAGAGTACAATATAATATGCATTTGCCTGAAGTGCATAAGAGCGCATTTGACATTTATGTTTGCATGACTCTTTTCTGCATTACATTGTTTCTTTTTAGGCTCTCTCTCTCACATTGCTAATCTTTCACTCACTTCACTTTTTGGCTATGAGTGCAAATAAATGATGTTTGTGTGTATAGCTGTTTTTATCAACAGTGGGGTCGGGGTGTTTTAGGTGCGAATCGTAGTTAAATAGTGCATGTGTATGAGTGTGTGTGTGCCCGCGTGAGAAGATTGTTTGGTTCCGTGAGGATGAGTGTTGCTCCAGAGAGGCTTGCTGTGTAATTGCTGGAATGCTTGCGTTGTTTTTGTTGTTGCAGTGAGTGCATTGTTGCTGTTGTTATTGTTCTAAACAAATTTATTGATAATTGAGCCGAAAAGTGCGGCGCTGTATGTAAATGACGACCAATAATGTAGGTAGTATGAATGTGTGCGTGTGTTTGTGTGTGCGAGGCGGCTGCAGAGAAATGAGTTGGAAATTTTTGTTTTTTGGTCACTAGCTTACTCTTTGGATTTTGTTGCTGTTTTCGATTTGTTCGCGGGGACATGGAGTATGGGCTGTTTGTTTTCATTTGGGTTGTGTTGCAAGGAAAGCAGGAATAATTTTACAGTAGTACTACTATGGTTACTATTTTTACTACCCACAGCCTTTGAGTGCGGGTGTGAGAGGGGATAGCTGAGCACAACAGCCGCCACCGGAGCCAGTAGTAGAGTAATAGTGTCTCTCCTACCTGACGCAATACTGTTGTGTGATTTTTTTTTGGTGGGAAGGATGTTGGAGTATGTGAAATATATTTGGCAGGCCAACGAAAAATTTCCCCTTACACAACGTCCAGGAAATTTAAACGCTATAGTTTGTCGTGCGTTGACGATGCGGTGATAATCGAAAATGTTCCTCATGCTGTGCGGTCACTTGTTTGTGTGTGGTGTGTGTAGGGATGATTGGGGTGGCGAGCGAGAGAGAGAGAAAGAACGTGAATTTGTGGTAGAATTCAAGCATGTCACATCATTTATCGACATCCATCGAAATAATGTGTTTACGATGTCCGCGAACCTTCGCCGCCGCCGTACGTACACATTATGCTCCACTCTGTAAAATGTGACCAAACAGTTAGGCCGCCGCCGTCATGATGACCAAGTTCTCGGTGGAAGAAATGAGAAGGAGTCGAGAGTGCAGTGAAGTACTATTTACAATAACAGCTCAGAATACTTTTACTAGTAATGTTGTAGTCGCCGCAGTTCTGGTAGCTCTGGTTGTAGTAGTAGTAAAGCTTTTGTTTTTCTAGCTGCTGCTGTTGTTTTATTGTATAGTGTTGGTGCTCAGCCGTACCTTGCCGTGTGTTTTATATTGTGAACGGACGGACAGACACACGTTTTTGTTTAGTGTAGTGTATTTTCGTTGTTGTTTTTGTGTGGCAGTTCAGTTTTTGGCATAGAGTGCGGCTAGAATTCACTCGTCTCACACAACGAATTTAGCTGAGCTTGCAACAACGCATATTGACGGGATTTTCGCTAGTTTTTCGCGCACACACACCGGCGACAACGACGACGACTATAACTGCGACCACCGTGCGCGGCCTAAACAAAGCAATCAAGAAAACTGAAACGTTCGTAACGTGTACGCCGCGTTGTTCAAATAAGCCACATGAAAACATAAATGCAAATAATAATTTTCTTCATAGCAGGAAGGAAACATAAAATTACGAAAAAATGGAGTGATTTAATTTTTTTCGAAAACAGAGCATATTCTGACATCGTTTTCGTTTCGAGATCAGCTGACAAATGTCAAATTAGCCTGTAAAATTCTGAAAAAAAGATAACGGTTTTGAGAAATCAAAGTAAGACATACAGTGATCAAAAGAAGTTATACACTCGAACAACATAAATACAATCAGCTACACAGACCTAAAATTATACAGATGTTCCGTCCGGACGAAACGTCAAAATCTATCAGTTACGAACGAATAGGAATGAAATGTCACACACGAAAAAACGGGTTTCCGCGAACATAGTTTGGACTTTTTTTTCACTAATCGATTGGTATTAATTTTTTAATTGTGACAATTACAAACATTTCGTGAAAATCGGTCCGAAATCCGTGGAAAAACTCACTCTTTGAAGTCCTACTCGTTGAAATTTCTATTCGTTCGTAACTGACAACTTACTCGCTCCGGGATGACATATCTTACTATTTATTATTTTTGATCAGCTACATCTACACCTAAAAATTGCCCTTATTCCAGTTGGCGTCGTCGACGTCGATCTTAGTCGACACTGTTTAGATTGACGACTTCATAAATTTTGATTTTTTTTTTTAAAAATTGTATGTTATAAAAAGGATTTTTGTTAGTTCATACCAATAACATTCGTTTTGGCGTAAAGATGGTAAAGCTAGAACTTCATAGATATGACGAAAATGATGTGACGACGCCAACTGGAATAAGGGCGAATAATACAAAGAATTAAGTTCACATCGTTGGTTGAAGCTTGAGATCCGAAATAGAGGGCATTAAAATTGGCCCAAAGAAAATGTGAAATCACCAAAGTCAGTAAATAATTAGGTTAAAAAAGATGAAAAATTACCAAAAATGAAATTAGAAACAAAAATTTTCTGAATATCACCCAAAATGACGAATGAAATTAGATCCAAAAATAAATGACGAATCACCCAAACGCGAAATCACTTAAAAACATGTTTAAACTGAAATTAAAATTGGATAAGTAATGCAAGGTCCGGCCCACAGTGCTCTGTCTTCATGTATCGATGTGACAAAAATAGAAGGAGTAATTGCAGAATTACGAAATTGGTATTTGGTCATAATTAAGAAACATTTTAATTTTGGACTCAATCGGACCACGGGTCTAATACCCCCATGCAAATTATTCTGGGCCCTCAAAACTGCACCAGACTGCATTGTAACATTGGATATACCTATATGAAATTTAACATGTCATGGTACCTCCTATACAAAGGGTTCAAAGGACTTAAAAATAAATATGTATATCAAGAACGACCACAGTACGAGTATGTAATGCGTAATTGTTTTGCTGTATGCAAATGCTTGCAAAATTTGGGAGAAATCGGTTCAAGATTCCTCGCGGCAGCCCCCTAGAGGATCTTGAAAATGGATTTTTTGTCTACATATCGTGCGACCCATCAAATTAAAGAATATTTTACGTAGAATACAAATATAATGGAAAAAGTTGAAGACTCACTAGAAAAAATTAAAAATGTTTGCTTTGTATTGTACAATATGATAAAACTTTTTCGTCGTTTCAGCGCTTTCTTTTTAGTTACTGTTTGAAATGAAGATGGTTTTGTGGGCTCTGCACGTCATAAAAGCTTCGTAAAATTATGCTCATTAATTTTATGAAAAGATTCTTATTTTGTCTTTACAATTTCGTAATTTTTGTGAGAGTAACATAATTTTTATTTAGTTCTTATATCCGTATCAATTTGCAATAATTTCTAAAGCGTTCGACAAAGAAGATATATGCCAAATTTGAAAATTATTCAACAACTGTTGATGTGATATATTTGTTATAAAGGGTTTTCCAACAAGAGGTGTTATTTTGGTATTCAAAGAAAATTTCCATTTTTTGAGATAAATGATCGGATGTTTATTAATAATGAAAAGTAAACGTTGTCCAGATCAATACCATCGAACTCCGACCATAAAAAATCATTAATCATCTCTCGATAGCGCAATCCATTCACCGTAACTCTTGATCCAACCTCATTTTCGAAAAAGCAAGGTCCAATGACCCCGCCGGACCATAAACCGCACGAAACAGTCACACGTTGAGGATAGAGAGGCTTCTCAACAATAACTCTTGGGTTTTCCGAGCCCCAGATGCGACTATTTTGCTTGTTGACGTAGCCACCGAGGTGGAAATGGGTCTCATCTTGTATCGTTCGTATCGTTTTTTTGGTCGATCGTTTTTTGATCGTTTTGTATCGTTCGATGATTGTGTATCGTTCCACTTTTAGTAATGGCGTAGTTTCTACTTGTCAAATGTCAAAGAATAAAAGGTTCATAAGTGACAGCTACCGAAATACCGGGTGATTCAAAATAACACGTCTTGTTGGAAAACCCTGTACATTTCAGATGCTGACAAGTTTGCATTGCTTTGATTACAACTACAAAATTTTATCAAAATTGCAAAAAATGGTAATAATTTCATGATACGAGATAATTTCATACAAAATATAAAATAATTTCATACAAAATATGAAATAATTTTATACAAAATATGAAATAATTTCATACAAAATATGAAATAATTTCATAAAAAATATGAAATAATTTCATTAAAAATTTAAAATAAATTCATAAAAAATATGAAATAGTTTCAGAAAAAATGTGAAATATTGTCATAAAAAATATGAAATAGTTTCATAAAAAAAATATGAAATAGTTTCATAAAAAGTATGAAATGGATTCATAAAAAATATGAAGAATCTTCTTCGTAATATATATGATTTTTTTCATATATCGTATGAAACATTTCTTTGGCTGAAAAATAAGACAGATTTCGTAATATGTAAGAAACATTTCGTGATATTGACGAAGATAATATTTTTCAAGTGTAGTAGGGATTTTTAGCTAAATCAATAAATATTGTTATTGATTGGTTTATTAAGGTATGAGAGTACCAATTTTACCATTATTAGAGCCATTACATAATTTTCGATTTTCGTCAATTGGACTGAGCACTGTGGGGCCTTCAGTCGACCTTAAGGTCTTTCTTCTACGAACAGGTACAAAATTGGAATGCAAACCATATGAACAAAAATCTTTCTAAGTACCAACTTGCTATAAAAAATAGATTTATTAATATTGATTTATTTAATTAATATTTTAATGTTGATATCCCATAGTTAAGGATTAACATTGAGTAATCTAAGGAATCATATTTGAAATTGTAAACCAAGGTTTTCGATTAATAGATCGCTAGACTAATTTGGATTAGAGACTTTCTCTTTCTCGTCCAAAAAGTTCTGTAGTACAGGGTCTTCCAAAGAGAGGTTTCTTTTTGATATTTAAAAAATAAAGTTTACTTCATTGTAAAAAGGAGGGAATGCCATTAATAATGGAATACAAAATCAGTCCAATGACAGCCAAGGCTACGATTGCACGACCAAATTCAGAATGATCCGGAATTTCGTGGAAAAATGATGAGGCTGATATTCAACTTCGAGGCTAAGTAAGGAAGCAGAATTGTCGCATTTTTGGCTCGGCAAACCCAAGAATTGTTGTCGTAAAACCTATCCATTATCAACATGTGACTTTTTGGTCTGGCGAAAGGATTGGATATTACTTTTTCGAAAATGAATCTAGAGCAACTGTTACGTTGTATGGATTGCGCTTTTGAAAAATGATTTATGATTTTGTATGGACGGAATTGCAAGATATTGTGTGGACGCCATTTATTTCCAACAAGACGTCGCAACGAGTCCCACAAATTTCTTGCCTCTGCAAACGTAGTCGTGGCTTAATTTAATTGATTATTATTTTCAAATTTCCTTAACTATTGAAATAAGCATCCGATGGTTTCTCTCAAAAAATACTCCTTGTATTAAATATCAAAATTAAATCTCTTATTGGAAGACCCTTTATATTTGCCGGAATTATATTAGTTTTGGGATAATTAACGTTTTTCTTTAAGTCGGAAAAAAATCTTATAACGTTTATACAGTACATATGTATAACATTTATACAGTATAACATTTATACAGTATAACATTTTCGAGGTCATCGAAAGTTGACTCCGTTTTTACTTCAGTTTCTGAAAGGGCTTATCGAAAGTAATAAACTACCATTTTGGGTGTTCTGGTTTAATTCCAATTCGGGTTTTATCGTATCGTGAGTATTTCGGCCAAAACTTGATTTTGAGCATTTTTTCTAAAAAAAAATATAATTTTTCACCGGCTTTATCTAGTTAATCGATGGGAATTTTGTTTAACGGCCATCAGTATAATTGTAGGTGTAGACCAGGAGAAAAAATATGTAAAACCAACTGGTTTAAACAAACAGCATCTAGTGCTTCAAAATCGCAAAATCATCGAGAAATTGTCAATATGTTAAGACATTTCCGGGCATAGTTTATCATAACTCGGGAGGGTGGGGATGAAATGTTTACAAAAATGTTGGCCATGAAATTTTACTATATGTGTTAGAACACACCAAAGCCCAAAATTTAAAACAAATATCCAAAACAGTCAAATTCCAGTCAAACCCTTATTTACTAGGATCGTTATTGCTTCGGCCAATAGATCGTATGAGTATTAATTAATGTAATAATTATTGTTATTCATACAACATAGTGAACATATGGATGGTGATTTCGATTCTGGAAAAAATGTTGACCTCTCTACTTGAAGTTCTGCAAAAAAAAATTTGTTCTTTTTAGGTGAAACTGATGTAGTTCCTCCGAATTAAACTATGCTCCTATTTTAAATTTCCAAATTGTGGAAAAAACCCAGTTTTCGGAAAAGGACAAGTAAAATGTTGAACTTTTTTGCAGAAAAGAAATCGCCATGACTGTTTTTTGGTGTTTGTGTAAAGTTGTGGGTCTTGGTATGTTCTGACATATATAGTTAAAAAACATGGCCAATATTCTAGTAGAAAATGTTATCCCCACCCTCCTCATTTTTAGGGTTTTTTTCTAAGATTTGTTAAAATATAGCCAAAAATTACCGTGTTATTAGGGAACCAAGGTCTGAAACTATTTAAATTAATTTTTAATCTATGATAACATTCTTCATCGCTAATAGTTCGAGAAAATCGGCGAAATGTCCACGCCCGGAAATGCCCATAGCTCTCGGACATCTATTTGACTTAAAGACGTTATCCTCTAGGACATCTGATCTAAACACGTCATCCAAAATCGGAAATGCAAAGAAAAATTTACCTACTTTGTCTACCTTTAATATTTCCTCCTCAGGAAAACGTCATAACGCCAGTTATTCAAAGAATATTATGTTTTGCATTCGGGCTGACTTGACAGAGTGTCTCTTTTGGGACTGTGTTAAAATCGGGAATAAAAAAAGTTTTCCTATATTCCCCGCTAAGACGTGCTTAAAATCGTATATCCCAAGCAATATTGTAGCTTACTTGCCGGCCGAATAGGGCGGTCTTAAAGTTGTTTTTAATATTAGGTTGGTCCAAACTCGGACACGCAAATAGCTGCGTTGCACATACTTCTACCTCTGCGACATGTCCTAAAGGCCGGGTTAGGCAAACTTAACTGTAATTTAACTTTAGCGCCGCCGTAACGTTTCCCGCTGGAGCAATTACCCAAAACATGAAAAACGTGCTGTTTCACTCAGACATTCACAACAAAAATAGCAACAAAATAATCTTATTTTGTATTTATTTGCTACTAATTTATCATTTTATTACTTATTTATCATTACTTTTCAAAAGTTTCGCATAAATGTATTCTTGTTCCATTATTTTACTAATTTTGTTTGCAAATGCACGTAAACGTACCGTCCAAATCAAATTTCAGCATATTCAGCCGTCCGTTTACGTTTCGTTTTCGTTGGCTAATCGCTTAAACTGATTTCCATATGTCAGATTGAATCAGCTGATACGTTACGCTACGGGGGCGTTACGTTTGCCTAACCCAGCCTTAACTCAGAAACCCAGCGAAAATTGTCTCGCATAGTCGGCCTTTGGCCGGATTTAAACAATCTTTTTTAGCGTGTAACAGATCTTAAATTTGTTGTGGACTGCAAAACTTTTCTGTGCGTTTTTATAATCCAGATTGTGCGAAACCTAAAAAAATATGGGTTATATTTCAAATTTGATTTTGGAATATTTTTCGTTCTGAAAATTTACCAAAAAAATCAAAATTTTCGAACACTTTTTCGAAATAATTTGTCATTAATTTTTTTGTGCGATATTGATGTGATGTACAAAAAACAAGGTCAGGGCTTCGCAACCCTTGGTAGAGTGTAATACTTTCATAGTACTCATAGTCTATAGAAAAATTGGCGTTATTACCACATCCCATTTGGTATCTTCCAAACAAAGTGATCAAAATATTTTTTTTATGTCCCTTACTTTTATAATATGGGTCATAATTTCTACATTTATCCATACATATATTTTTAAAAAAGCTCTGTTTGCTTCGTTAATTGCAACAAACTATTCTTTGCGATTTTTTTTCTATTTTTTATGTTTTTCGTGCCATCAAAAAACGATGTCTGTGAAAAATTTTAATTTTTCTAATTGTTTCAACGACATTTACTAAGCCGCTGTGATAGTAATATTCCCAACATTTGTAGTCCTCTTAATTTTCTTAATTTATCATGCCTCTAAATTTTTTTAAGATAAAAATACCATAAAAAATATTTGTTTTTGGCTCATAATTCAATATTCTGTCAACCCATGCCAAATGAAAAAATTATTAGGTCTCGGACGCCAACCATTTTTTTTGTTTCATTTTAGTGAATTTGAGTTAAGTGTATATTTTATTGCAGGTAAGCGAATTGGATAGCTGTGACATTGTGGCAGTTACGGCAACAAAAGCCGTACAAAAGTAGATGTGACAGCTAAGTTTAAACTACTGTATACAGAATTAAAATAAAGCACTGAAAAAAAATTATTTATTTTTAAAAATGTTGTCCCAAACACGTCCTGATTTGTAAAACAAGGACATGTCATACTTAAAATTAGGACAATTTCATTTATCTTAATTAAATTTAGCTAATTCTTAGTAGGCTATTTTAAAGATTAGGTTTGTGCTCCATAAATCTTTAAAATTAATATTTTGATAGACTGATTTGCGTGTTTTTTGGGAAGCGTTCGTCTTGAATTCTTTACAAGCTGATTCGAGACCATCTGGCAACACAAAAATGTCCATCAAACTGACCTACGTCACACATTAAAGTCTGGAAACTTTTCGAAGTAACACTACACACAAACATATACTCTTATTCATACATACTACATAAGCTTAAGAAAAGCGTTGGTACGTTAATCGTGGAGAAATTTGAAATAAAATTTTCGCGCCATATTTCGAAGAAAACAATTGTTGTAGATTCTCGCGATCCTTAGGAGACACAGAATAACAACAACAGCAAGAGCAGCAATAAAATTTCCTTTTTATTCATGAATGAAGTCTGTCCGTAAAAGAACAACCGGCCGCATGTAACGTAAGTCAAGCCATTAACCCAGCATTCACCCAAGCCACCCACCTTTCTTCCTCTCTCTCTCTCTCTCCAGCACTCACTCTGTCGGTGTCTCTTGCCCCCACCCCCGCCACGTCTTTCTTATTACTTCCACAACTCAGATGTAGTGAGTCAAGCTAAAGCGAAGCAGGACAAGGCAATCGTAGTAGAAAACTGAAAACTCTCGTGCAACATTTGATTCGAACAAATTCTCCACATAACGTGAGTGTAGTGGATGTGTGTGTTGCTTGACCGTGTGTGTGCAATTTGCATTCTTGTTGTTGGTGGTGTTTGTTTTCTTTACGTTGTCGTTGTCGTCGTCGTGTGTTTATTATTTTGCTGCTGCTCCAACACAGCAACAGCAACAACAACTCCCAACAGCAATCATTTTTACGCCAAACTCTTTCTGCAACAACAGCTGCAGCAGCAGCAACATCTGAATGAACATAACAGTGCCACACGTAGACGCACGTAGACGTATTGCATGTAACCGGAACACAGTCGGCACGAAGAAGACGGCAAAAACGCGAAAATATTTTTCAAAATATTTTCTCCAACGAAAAACAAAATAATTTTTTTCGAAAGAAACGTGTGCGAAAATTTTTGAAGAAAAAAATATATTTATGTAATAGCAGAAAAAAAGGATTAAAATTATTTTTTATCGAAAAAATAGTTAAATCAAAAGAATTAAAAAAGCGCGACATTTTTTGAGAAAGAATAAAATCAAAACTTTGTAACAAGAGCAAAAAAACACAAAAATAAATGTTTGGCAAAATTAAAAAAAAAATACTTAAAAGCTAAAAGTGAATTATTCGTGAAAAATTATAATTAAAAAAAATTATATTGTGGTGGTGTTGTTGGACCAAAACAGCTTGAATTGAAGTTTGAGTGAACAGAATTTTCTTGAAAAATTAAAATTTTAAAATCCAAAAAAATTTGAAAAACAAAATTCTTTGTTGTGGTATACACATAAAAAAATAAACTAAAGCAAAACATAAAAATCGTACAGAAACAAATTAAAATTAAAAAAAATTAAAGTTTCTTCTATAAGTGTCAGAAAGAATAAAAAATTATAACAAGAAATTCTAACGAAAATAATAATAACAAAATCTTAAGTTGAAGAGAAATATTGCAAAAGGTAAAAATATAGATATATCAAGTCAAAATCAAGTGAATAATTGTCTTTAAATAAATACATATATAGCAAATAATGTGTGTGGTGGTGCATTGTTATTTTATTTTATTAACAAGTGTTTTGTTTGTTTCTACAAAGTAATTATGTCTGTGTGAATGTGAGAATTTTTCTGTGTTTAACATTATTTTCATTTCAAGATTGTTTCATCTGTCAATCGCGTAAGTGATACAATTTCTGCTATTTTTTAAAAAGAATATGGAAAAATAAAAAAAAATATTTATATTTTCCAAATTTTGTAGATACTCGTATGTAATTGACGATAAGACTATGTCATATAACTTTTGGCCAAAACGAAAGGACTACACCAGACAGTGTCACCAGTTTGACAAATATCAGATAAAATGTCACATAGTGTAAAGTTGATTTGAAATGCGCTTAGGGGATGGGAAATGCCTATACAAATTCCAGATAGTGCAATTACATGATATTTTTCAAGTTACGGAATTTTTTCAAGACATGTACAGCGCCCAATTTTCAAGCCTATAAATATTTTTAAAAATGTAAAAATATATGCAGTTATATTCATTCTAAACTTATCACAATATTGATCGATACCAATTGTTAGTTTTTAAAGCTTGAAAATTCTCCGAGCACTTTATTTTGGGGCTCGAAAAATATTGTAAATCAAGTCTATGAAAATAAATAAAACTGGGCTTTTTGAGTTTTTTTATACATATCGCTCACTTACTTCAAGAGTTTCATAACTCAAAATTGAAAATTGTCAAGATGTGTAACTTTAAGTTCATATAAAAAAATAAATAACATGAAATAAGACGTTTAAAAAAGTCGAATAAACCGAAATATGATTGTTTACTTATGAACTAAAATTCGTTGAGTTTAATTTGTGGATGTTTGAAAAATTAACATTTCTGTAAGGGAACCTCAAAAATTTTAAATTTTGAGTTATGACAGTCTTGAAGGTAGTGAGCGATATTATTTGTTGTTGTAAAAATGCAAAAAACATGTGCACAGTTAAAAAAATTAATTATACGTATACAAAATATTCACAGTAACGAATTTTCACGTGCTTTATCAAATGTCAGGTAGATGAGTTTATGGGATGGTAAATAGCGAAGACGGAAGAATACATAGTAATAGTAAAACAAGAAATCCAAAAGAAAATGATAATAATAAAATACCGAATTGAGAAGAAATGTTGGAAAGGTAAATAAATCGGAATATCAAGTCCAAATCAAGTGATTAACTTCCTTTCAATAATACACATAAGATTATTATAATGCAAGGAAAAGTTTTTTATATTTTTATTAAGTGTTTATTTTATCTTTCTACAAATTAATTAAATCTGTGTGAATGAGATAATTTTTCTGTGTTTAACTCTTTTTTAATTTTAAGATTATTTCATCGGTTAAAGTGATACAATTTATGTTCTTTTGTTAATGCCAAATATGGGAAACTACTCTCAAAAGACAAAATATTTCTATTTACCAAATATATGTAGATAGCTATCATTAGGCAATTCACGATTATGTCATCTGAATTTCTTCCAAAAAAGTAATGAATACACTTAATAATGTCACCTGTTTTTTCAAATGTCACATAGTGTGAAGTGGACTTTACTTGTGCTCGCTGAATGTGAAATGCCTACAAAGAGCAAAGAATAAATTTCAAAAAGTAAAATTATACGGATTGTTTCATGTTCCAAGAGCTGCTACAAATCAAAGTGAAACAATTTTTAATTATAAAAATATATTTTTTAATTATTTTTATTGAGATTTATTTTTTTGGTTTTATGCAATTAAACAAAATCTTAATGTAACAAAATATCGACACTATTTGTTAGTTTTCTACACTTGCCAATTTTCAGAGGACTTGATTTTGCGGCTAGAAAAATATTGTAAATCAAGCGAAGTCAAAGTGCTTTTATTGAGTTTTTATAATATTTATGGTTGCGATAAAGTCCCACCCAAAAATAACTGCACAGTTTATAAAAAATTAATAATTGCACTATGCAACAACAAAAAGTTTTTTGTCCAAGACAAATTTTCAAGTTTAAAAATATTTTTTAAAAAAAATATGTTTGGAGATTTATTTTTGTTTAATGCAATTATACAAAGTCTTAATGTTCACAATTATATCGACCCTATTTGTTAGTTTTCTACGCTTTCTAATTTTCAGAGCACTTGTTTTTATGACTAGAAAAATATTGTAAATGAAGCGAAATCGTCAAAGTGCTCTTATTGAGTATTTATATTATTTTTGGTTGCAATGAAGTCCCACGCAATAATATTTACACAGTTTATAAAAAAATAATAATTACGCTATGCAACAACTAAGTGGTTTTTGTCCAAGACCAAAAAAACGATTTTTTTGGTCTAGATTGAGGCATAATTTTCCTTCAAATCACTCAAAATTAAAATTTTTTTATAAAACAAATTTGTTTATAAAAAAATTTGTATTTTTTTTTAATTCTAATTTTTGTGCAAGACATTATAAAAAATATTTTTTGAACGAAATTTAAAAATTAGTAGATATTTATTATTTCCCAACTAAGAAATTTCTATTGCGAAAAGTAATCTGAAGGATCTTTTTTTGACAAAATAATTTTTCAGTTATAAACAAAAAAATTCTTTTGCTGTAAATACGAATTTTGATTTCCCAAAAATTATTTTCAAAGAAGCGATTTTTTTTGTTTAGATTGAGGCATACTATTCCTTCAAATCATATTAAAAATTTGTTTATGGTAAAGTTTGTTCTTAGTTTTTTTTTTTAAATTCAAATATTTGTAAAAGACACTTTTAGTATTTTGACTACATTTTGTGAAGTATAAACTTAAAAGAGGCGGGATAGCGTTACATGTAAGGTTAATATGAGGGCTAATATTTCTTTCACGTAGAAGCAGGCATTAAAAAAATTATAGACAGATCAATAACCAGCTTTTTGACGAAGAAAACAATGCCAACTTGAAAAAACTCTAATAAATGTAGATATTATAATCCTTTCGGTAGAAATTATAACCACATCGTTTACTTTTATGACCTAAGGTATATATAATCAATTTGCTACGGGTCAAAAATGTAACACATCGAAGGAGTAACCTAAGATCTCAAGTATATTTGCCGGAAATCAGCTTTGAGCTATTTTAAGACATTTTAGCAAAGTCCATCCATCCATCCGTCCGTCTGATTGTCTGTCTGGATTTGGCGCACGATAACTTTCGATAGGAGTAACCGATTGACTTAAAATTTGGTATAAGTATTTGTTAATATTTTGTTCTGTAACAGGCTAAGGACAAAAATGTGCCATATTTGTCTAATCGTTCGAGTACCTCTCCCGCAGATGATTACAATTTAGTGAAATATTGATTTTTAAATAACATCTGTAATACTTAGCTAGCATCTTGAGAAAATGCATGCAAATGCACCATTTGCACAAAAAGTTAACGGCTTATACGAAGGCGGTCCCAAAATTAGCCGACCTAACAAAGACAACACAACAAATTTGGGAAATTGGTTATTTATTTCTCGACATAATCTCCTTTTAGCTCGATACACTTTTTCCAGCGAATTTCAATAGCTTTGATGCCCTGTTTAAAGTAAGAACTGTCTAGCTCCTGAAAGTAGTCAAAAATAATCCGTGGGAGTTAAATCTGGCGAATAAGGTGCGTGCTGAATGGAGCAATTCGAACTTTAATGCACTGATTTTGGCCATCACAAAAGTGGATGTGTGAACTGGTGCATTGTCGTGATTGTGAGCGAACGCGGCACCCATCTTGTGCACAGCTTTCTCATCATCAAATGTCCGTCAATATGCAATGTATAGCACTTTTTGAAATGCCTATGACTTCAGCTATCTCACGAACTTTCCCCCGACGGTCATCCAGTACCAGTTTGCGGATTTTTTTAACCATTCCTGGCTTGGACACCTGAATTGGTCGTCCACTACGGGGTTCGTCTTGACAGATCGTAAGACCCCGTTTAAACTCTGCCGCCCAATATTTTATAGTTGTAACGAAGGAGCAAACTCCACCAAAGTAGAATCAAGCACGGTGTTAATATTGGTTGGACTGCGACCTTTCAAATAAAAGTATTGTACTACATATCAGAGACCAATTTTTTCCATATTTACAAATTCGTTGAGATCGTTTACATTAAGTGCTCAAAGAAGAAAAACTAAACAACGTGGCACCTTGAAACTTAGAACATATTTTTTCCACTACTACCACTTTTTCAAACTACTACCGCTACCCTCGTAACTCTGATTCCAGTTCATACAAGTAAATTTATATAGTCAAAAAATAACATAAATTATGACACATGTTTTTTAAGCATTTCCCGTACTCTTATAAAATGTGTCGGTCATAACTTATATATTTGTCCATTGATTTTTCAATTTTACATTACCTTCTTGTTAGGAGTACAGCTTTTCGAAAAATAAATTTATGGTTTCTTTCGTGCCAGCTAAAAAGCGGTATATCCAAACTTTGTAACCATTTTCCTTAAATTTAACGCATATTCCGGCTCTATTGGGCTTATACTTCCAAAAATGTGGTCCAAATATTAATAGAGTCCAATGCAATGAAAATTGGAATAGAAATAAATATAAAAAATTTACCATAACAATTTTTTAAATATTTTTTCGTGTTAAGGATGCCAGGATACATGTTATGGATACATATACGAACTGTTTATTTAGAAAGTGGCGTAAACGCAATTCAAATAGCAAATGATAGCTACGAAACAAAACTGTAACACATCGAAGGAGTGAGCTAAGACACTAAGTATATTGGGCGGAAATCCGTTTTAGGACATATCGAAAGGACATTCGAAAGGAGTAACCGAGTATTATTCACTTTTCATTCATTGATTGAAAGTGCAAACGAAAACACCATATACATATTTGGAAGAAATCCGTTGCAGGACATTTTAGGTCATTTGTGCTATGTCTAGACGGGGGAAAATCATTTTGATATATTTGAATTGGAAGAAAAAATATTTGGAACAAACATTTTTAAATCGTTATTTATAAAATCCTTTGTTAGTAACGCATGATCTCCGAAACCACAAAAGCTGATGGGCTGAAAATTTAAATATATATTCAGTTTGGGGTCATTTGTGTTTTAGAATTATTTTTACCGCTACACGGAGAAAAATCGTCATTTTTGATATGCTTGAATTGAAGGAAAATATATTTGGAAACGAATTTTTTGAATATTATATGTATACTTGTTAGCAAATAAATTTTATTTAAAAATCATGAAATTTTGTTTGGAACGCATATATTAATATATATGAACAAAATATATTTGCGCTCTGACTTTCACAAATAAAATATGTGTTTAGCCACAAACAAAGTTATTGTTTAAGATGTTTTCCAAATATATTTTAATTAAAATTTTTTTAAAACTTTGCTGAATTTTTCGAATATTTTAGTTTTTCTAGATTTCGTGTTGAACTTTGTAGTTAAAAATGTCTTTAGCAGCAATAGGCTTTGTTTTACACCAATTAATTTTAATTTATAAGTATTCCTATTCATCACTTTTTGTCAATCCATCAGTGCAATTTATACACGGGGCAAAATCGCATTTTTTGATATGTTTGAATCGAAAGAAAATATATTTGGAACACAAATTTTTAAATATTATATATTTCTTAGCAAATAAATTTTATTTGAAAATCAATAAAATATAATTGGAACGCATATATTAATATATTACAACAAATTATATTTGCAAACTAAATTTCTCAAATAAAATATGTGTTTAAATACAAATAAAATTATTATTTAGGATTTTTTCCAAATATATTTTATTTAAAAAATATTTCCAAAACTTTTGCTGAGTTTTTCATATTTCAGTTTCAGTTTTTCTTGGGTTTCGAATTGTACCTCCCAATTATGATACCATATGCAGCATTACCTACTGTTTTAAATCAATTATTACAAATTTCTGAGTATTCCAAGCCATCATTAGTTGTCAATCCTCTAAGTACTTTATATTGATCCAAGATTATATGATTTCAATTATTATTTTTTACGAACATTAAAAATTTCTAAAAATTTAACTTTGAATTACTGAAAAATTTTACACAATTTATGTATTTTATGAATACTTAAATGCAAATAAATATTTGTTTCGGAAATAATGATCCCAAATAAAAACATATTGGAATGTAAACAAATATTTGTTTAGAACAACATCTTCCCAAATACACAAATTTCGTGTGTACCAAATATTACATGCTTAGAGTCTACCCAAACATATATATGTTTCAAGCCGAATATGTTTGGGACAATATACTACAGAAGCGAAAATAATCTTTATTTCCAAATAAAAAAATGTTAGCATGGGAACATATTTTTGTTTAGAACAATATCCTCCCAAACATATACAATTTGTGTGTGTCAAATATTATATATTTAGGGTGTACCCTAAGCATATGTATATTTCAAGCAGAATATGTTTGAGTCAATATACTACAGAAGCGATTTTTTTCAGCGTGTATAAATTGCAATTCGCATTTAAAGAGAGATTTGACTCAAATTTAAAATGTATGTGTGGTTAGTCTTGATAATAGTTTGTATGTACTGGACATATGGCAAATATAAATTTTTTAGATGATATTTTCCTGAAATTCGGGATGTATGAATTTTGTGAATGAAATATCAATGAATAACAACCCAATACATCCCAAACAGGACAACGTCTGGTGGCGTTAGCTAGTATTATATATTTATGTATATGAACAAATACATTTAATTTGCAAATCAAGAAATTTAGTTTGGAACGCTTATATTAATATATTAGAACAACGTATGTATATGCGACTTAACTTTCACAAATAACATATGTATTTACACACAAACAAAGTTATTATTAAAGAATTTTTCCAAATTTATTTTATTTCAAAAATTATTTTTAAATTTTGCTGATTTTTTCGTATTTTATTTTTTATTTTTCCTTGATTTCAAGTTAATTAACTTTTGTTTTGAATCGGTTATTTTCAATTTATAAATATTTCAAGTCATAGTTGTTGTCAATCCATCAAGAAATTTATCGTTATGCAAGATTGTATGATTTCAGTTAAAAAGGAATTTTAGGAAAATTTAAAACTTATAAAGATTGAGCTTTGAATAATTGAAACCCTGAACGCTTTGCTTACAATTATGGTATCGATACAATTATACGAATACATAATGAAAATAAAATAGCTTTAGGTACGAACAAATAATTCTTTAGAACACCATCTTCCCAAACATATAATATTTGTGTTAGCCAAATATTATATGTTTCGGATTTTTTTCGGCGTGTAGCGCACGATAACTCTCGAAAGGAGCAAGCAATTGAATTCAAATTTGTGTATGTTGTGAAACTTTTTCCTAACCCAAGCTAAGCTCCTTGATGGACCATATTAGCCCAATTGGGGAGAAAGCGCCATTTTAATATGTTTTAATTCAAAAAAATATATTTGGAATCAAAATTTTTAAATATTATATATTTCTGAACAAATAATTTTATTTGAAAATTAGGAAATTTAGTTTGTAACGCATATATTAATATATTAAAACTAAATTTATTTGCGAACAACCAAACAGAGTTATTGTTTAATAATTTTTCCAAATATGTATATTTTATTAAAAAAAATGTTTAAGATTTTGCTGATCTTTTAAAATTTTATTTTTACGTTTTCCTAGATTTTGTGTTATACTTTGTAGTAGCAGCATTAACAGCAAATATTTTGAACTTTTTTGAGAAAATTAAATTTTTTCATCGGTTATATCCAGTTATCCGCTGGAAATTTGTTTGTTTTACGGCCCTCAGCATATTTGTGGGCATAGACTAGGAGAAAAAATGCATTAAACTAACTGTAAAACTAAAAAACAGTATCTATCAATTTGTTGAGACAAATCGTAAAAAACATCCCTAAAATGGGGAAGAAGGGATGAACTGTTATACAAAAATGTTGGCTCTGAAATTTTACTATATCTCTCAAAACACACAAAAGCCAGAAACTTCACAAATACACAAAAAAAGCGGTGAAAATCCAGTCGAACCGCTTTTTACGGGTATCGTTATTGCTTCGACCACTGGTTCGTATGAGTATTTATTAATGTTATATATACGACATAGTGGATAATACAGGCTAAAGACTGCTTTGACTAGATTTGCACTTTTATTTGGTTAAGTTTTGGGCCTTTGTGTATTCTGACATACATATATCGATACTTCCATTCGAAACTATGCCAAGTGTAAAAAGGTAGTTTTTCAGGAGAGGCGATATAAGTACGATGCATTTTTTAAATTTGTGTGGGATTCCTTTATAATACCTTTACTGTTTTGTGAATACCTTTTGGTTGGGTTGACAGATAAACACCAAATTTTGACTGAATATAATTTGGAATATTCAGAAATTAAAAATACAATTTCTTTAAAAATATGCTAAGTTGTCTTAGCATGTTTTAGAATAAAGGTATCGATATATAGTAACATTTCATGGCCAAAAAAATCCTGATTGGTTAACTACATAGTTGAAAAATTACATTTTCCCTGAAAAAAATGCACAAAATCAAGTTTCAGCCTAAAAATTCACGATACGATAAAATCCGAACTGTAGCTAAACCAGAAAAACCCAAATGGTATTTTGTTACTTTCGATAAGTACTTTCTGAACGGAACTGAAGTCAAAATAGAGTCAAGATTCGTCGACCTCAAAAATGTTGCACAGTGAATGAGTATTAAGACAGAAATATATTTAATTAATTATATGAATGACAATGCGAAGTAAATTTTATATTCTAATTTCATGGTCCAGTTAAAAGCCGGGTGACAAAGGCCTCTGGTGCCAAACTCATACAACCATTTTTTATATGTTTGAATTGAAAGAAGATATATTTGGAAAACAAAAATGTTAAATATTGTATATTTGTGAACAAATACATTTTATTTGAAAATTAAGAATTTTTGTTTGGAACGCATATATTAATATATTACAACAAAATATATTTGCGAACTGACCTTCACAAAGAAAGTATGTGTTTACACACAAATAAAGTTATTGTTTAAGAAGTTTTCTAAATATATTTAATATCATTTGAGCAATGTCCGTTACTCCTTACGTCGAAAGGAGTAACATTTAGTGAAATATTGATTGTTTATTAACTTCTATACTACTTATCAGAATATTTCACAATTCCAAACATAGCATTCGTTTCTTGGTCGCTATTACCTCGAGAAAATGGGCGAAGTTGTGACGCCCCTTTTGGTACCTCCCATATGGTCGCTATTACCTTGAGAAAATGGGCGAAGTTGCGACGCCCCTTTTGGTACCTCCCATACAAATAAACCATTTTGCACAAACAGTTAACGGTTTATAACTTCAATTCTTTTACAATATATGTATAGGTCATAATTTATACATTTACCTATAGATTTTTGTCAAATAGGCATTGTTTTCTTCGTTAGGATGGGGGTTTTCCAATAAGAGTGATATGATTTCTTAAAAAATAAACACACTTATTGTTAAGGAAATTCAAAAGTTTTTTATTTAATGTGAAGTACAATCGATGCACTTAAGTTCTAAATAAAACGTCATTCAAATGGCCTCCAAGATTTCTTCTGCAGGAACGAATTCGATGAACACAATTTTCGAGCACTTTTTCCACTAAATCAAGTCGTATGTCATGAATGGCACGTTCAATATTGACTTGTAAAGCTTGGAGAGGGTCTGGTCTATTTCGAAAGACCAATGACTTCAAATAACCCCACAAGAAATAGTCTAATGGTGTTAAATTACAACTTCTTGGAGGCCATTCAATATCACAATTTCTTGAAATAATCGAATCTCCAAACTTTTCTCGCAACAATTCAATTGTTTTATTTGCTGTGTGGCACGTAGCCACAATCGGTAAATGATAGCTCTTAACGAGAGCTAAAATATTGCTCATGGGCGACAAGGTCGTAGGTCGACTGGAAAGTGCTTTTTTTGACATTTCATTACATATTACAAATGGCCGAAACGTCACTTCAAAATCATGTCATCCCTATTGGAAACCCGTTACATTGGATTGCGTAAAAACTGCATTTATTAATAACACTGTATCCTTTCCAAAAACTTGATATATATATAGGGTGATCTAAGTAGAGATACTTTTTCAATTTCCTTTTTTGACAGAGCACGTGTGAGTCGTGTCATGCTGTCATGTTATTTTTGTAAAGTATTGTTTGGCATTTCATCATGGAAAGACTTACGCCTTAACAACATTTACAAATTATTCAGTTTTATTATCAAAATAAACGTTCGCCAATTACGCTAAGTCCATTTTTTTTAAATAAAAAAAAAACACTTTTCAGTCGACCCACGACCTTGACACCCATGAACAATATTTTAGCTCTCGTTAAGAGCTATCTTTTTGTCATTGACCGATTCCCGATCCGACGTACCGGAATCATCGGTCCATATTTCTTCAAAAATGATGCCGGTGAGAACGTAACCGTCAATGGCGACCGTTTCGTGCCATGCTAACCGACAATTTGATGCCTGAAATTGAAGCTCGTGATCTCGGCGACATTTGGTTTCAACAAGACGGCGCCACTTCCCACACATCGCATCAATTAATGGATTTATTGAGAGAACACTTCGGTGAGCAGATAATTTCACGTTTTGGGCCTGTCGATTGACCACCAAGATCGTGTGATATCACACCGTTAGACTTTTTCCTGTGGGGATATGTAAAGTCTGAAGTTTATGCGGACAAACCCGGTTCGATTCAGGCCTTGGAGTAAAACATCACTCGTGTCATTCGCCAGTTACCAACGGATGGACCATCTGAGACGTAGCCGAGGCCAACATTTGATAGACATAATCTTCAAAAAATAAATGCCAAAGAATGTTCTTTCAAATGATAATAAACATTCCCCATTCAATTTGAATTTTCTGTGTTTTTTTCTTTAAAAAAGTAGGGAACCTCGAACTGGATCACCTTATCCATTCTTCTTAAGTTCATATTTAGTGACCTATGGAAAAGAAATACTTTTTTGGTAGAGCTACGAGTATAAATAAATTCCTCATAGAAATTATGATAATTATAAGTATGTGTATTGAATAAAATAAAATTGTGCTTTATTTTAACGGCTATATATGTTTCGATTAATCGATATCAAAAGTCGAGCAAAAAGTCGACCACGAAATAGTCGTTTTTTTAGCATCATAATCGATTGTCGACTAAAGTCGATTTCGACTTGCCATTTTCTATTTGGAACAGCTATGAACGGCTGTGATATGTTTAATAGATTCAGAGACATTGCGAAATGAAATGCAATGCAAGTGAAAAATATTCATAATTATGGATAAACTGTTGTTAATTGTGATTTTAATTAATATTTGCTGTATTTTTTTTTAAATATGAAAATCATTTATTAGCTTGCGTACGATGAATGGTGCGAACGATATCTCTCGAAAGGAGTGAATGATTGAATTCAAATTTTATATCGTCATCTGAAATCCAAAATCTCGTAACATCAAAAAAATAAAATTTAAATTTTATGATTGATTATAGTCCATTAGGCTAAACTACACATTCCTACAAAATGTTTGAGTTCAATATCAAAAATTTACAATTTTATGAGTGATATTCAAAATGACGTTACAGCAAACAAGGTCATTAAAAAACCGGAATGATTCATAAAATTTTATTTTATTTATTTCATAATGTACGCCACAACTAATTGCGATAGAAATGTTATTTGATTTCGCCTTTATAATCTGAAATCCCTACACGGAGAAAAATCGCCATTTTTTATATGTTTGAATTGAAGGAAAATATATTTGGAAACGAATTTTTTGAATATTATATACTTGTTAGCAAATAAATTTTATTTAAAAATCATGAAATTTAGTTTGGAACGCATATATTAATATATTAGAACAAAATATATTTGCGCACTGACTTTCACAAATAAAATATGTGTTTACCCACAAACAAAGTTATTGTTTAAGATGTTTTCCAAATATATTTTAAATAAAATTTTTGACATTTTGAACTTTGTAGTTCAAAATGTCTTTAGCAGTATTATGCTTAGTTTTACACCAATAAATTTTAATTTATAACTATTTCAATTCATCACTTTTTGTCAATCCATCAGTGCAATTTATAGTTACGAAAGATTATGGGATTTAAGTGTTAACTGAATTTTACAAACATAAAATTTATAAAAAAAATTTTGCTTTTAACTTCTGAAAAATGGAAAACTTGTCTTTAAATTAAGGAACTGGTACATTGCCAAAATACTTAAATACAAAATAATCTTTATTTCGAAATAAAAAAATATTAGCATGGGAACATATTTTTGTTTAGAACAATATCCTCCCAAACATATACAATTTGTGTGTGTCAAATATTATATATTTAGTGTGTACCCTAAGCATATGTATATTTCAAGCAGAATATGTTTGAGTCAATATACTACAGAAGCGATTTTTTTTCAGCGTGTAAATTTGGTCAAAAACTTAAAATTACTTTACTTTGTTTTTTGCTTCTCCTGAAAAATCATTAACATGTGGGTTACGTTATTTTGGATTTCAGGTGACGATATGTATTTTTCCTATCTCAGACTAAGCTCATCGATGGACCGTATTATGCCATACGGGGCTAAATCGACATTTTTGAGATGTTTGAATTCAAAGAAATTATATTTGAAATCATAATTTTTAAATATGTATTATATATTTGTGAACAAATAATTTTTTTTTTGAAATTCAAGAATTTTTTTTGGGGCGCATATTATATATATATTATTACAACAAAATATATTTGGGAACACACAAACAAAGTTATTGTTTAAGAATAATATATTCTAATATATTCAGTTAAAAACAAATCTTTAAGACTTTGCAGACCTTGTAGAATTCTTTATTGTTCCTATATAACGTTATGCTTTATAAAGGGTGGTTAAATTGTAAGGGCCGATGTTGAATGTGAACCACACCTAAACGTCAAGTTTTTTCTGCATTTCATTTCACGTTTCTCAATTTCAGACTAACTCAATTTGAACCATGGAAAGATACACAATCTAGCAACGCGTTAAAGTTGTTAAGCCTTTTACGAAAATGGGCGTTCAAATCAAAATGCATTTTGTGCACTTCGTGATGTTTTTTTGATCAGCATAATCGACCAAATGTGTCTACAATCGGGAGAATTGTGCGCAAATTTCAGCAAAACTATAGGAGATGTGAAAACACTTGTGCATGCTTGCCCAGTTCGTTTGGTGCGGCTTATGGGCTGACGACGTCATCGGGCCATACTTCTTCGAAATAAGGCCGGTCAGGCAGTTACTGTGAATGGTGTTCGCTATCGTGAGATGATAAGGAACTTTTTATGGCCCAAATTGGAAGACATGGATGTGGACAATATGTGGTTTCAACAGGACGGTGCCACTTGCCACACGGGATGGAGGTGTGATATTTTGTTCCATACATAATTGAACCATACCAATATTAGTCATAATAAAAAGAAATGACAATAATTTCCTAAATAATTTGTGTTTTATTCAAAATCAACATCGGCCCTTAAAATTTAACCACTCTTTAGTTAAAATGTCATAAGCTGCAATAACTTTTGTTTTAAGCACAGATTTTGAGCTAAAAATATTTTGAGATAAAATATCTGATAAAATTTAATTTTGCTAGTGGCTACACGGGGCAATATCAACTTTTTTGATATGTTTGAATCGGAAAAAAATATATCTGGAACACAAATTTTTATACCCTACACCACACTGTGGTACAGGGTATTATGACTTTGTGCATTTGTTTGTAACACCTAAAAGGAGAAGAGATAGACCCATTGTTTATTATACCGATCGACTCAGAATCACTTTCTGAGTTGATTTAGCCATGTCCGTCTGTCCGTCTGTCTGTCCGTCTGTCTGTCCATGTATTCTTGTAATCAAAGTGGAGGTCGTATTTATGGTCCGATTGTGATGAAATTTAGCATAGTGCTCTTTTTTGGCCCAAGGACGATCCCTATTGAAATTGGCTTAAATCGGTTCAGATTTGGATATAGTCCCCATATATATGTTTCACCCGATTTGACATGTAAGCGCTGAAGAAACCACATTTTACATCCGATCTTTATGAAATTCGGCAGAGAGAGTTTTATTATTACGTGAATGAACACTACCAAATTCGGAGAAAATCCGTTCAGATTTAGATATAGCCCCCATATATATGTTTCACCCGATTTGACATGTAAGCGCTGTAGGAACTGTATTTTAAATCAGATCAGTACGAAATTTGGCAGAGAGAGTTCTCTTATTACATGAATAAACACTGCCAAATTCGGGGAAAATCGGTTCAGATTTAGATATAATCCCCATATATATGTTTCACCCGATTTGACATGAAAGCGCTGTAGAAACCGTATTTTATATCCGACCTGTACGAAATTCGGCAGAGAACGTACTCTTATTACATGAAAAAACACTGCGCAATTCGGGGAAAATCGGTTCAGATTTAGATATAGCCCTCATATATATGTTCCACCTGATTTAACATTTAAGAGCTGTAGAAATCGTGTTTTATATCCGATCAGTACGAAATTTAACAGAGAGAGTTTTCTTATTACATGTATGAACACTGCCAAATTCGGGGAAAATCGGTTCAGATTTAAACATAGTCCCAATATATATGTTACACCCGATTTCACATGTAAGCACTATAGAAACCGTGTTTTATATCCGATCAGTACGAAAATCGGCAGA
The DNA here is from genome assembly GCA_963930755.1 of Eudasyphora cyanicolor. NCBI lineage: Eukaryota > Metazoa > Arthropoda > Insecta > Diptera > Muscidae > Eudasyphora > Eudasyphora cyanicolor. Next base: position 215,119,395 of record OZ005736.1, read on the forward strand.
GAGAGTTTGTTTATTACATGTATGAACACTGCCAAATTCTTATCGCAATGCCCATTTTCTCATTGGTAGGTAGGTGTAGGGTATTATATAGTCGGCCCCGCCCGACTTTCTGTCTTTCCTTACTGGTTTAATATTATATATGTCTGAGCAAATAAATGTCATTAGAAAATCAATAAAATTTAGTTGGACCTCATATATTAATATATTACAACAAAATTAATTGCGAACTAATTTTCTTAAATAAAATATGTGTCTATATACAAATAAAATTATTGTTTAGGAATTTCTCCAAATAAATTTTGTTTAATAAAGCTTTTCAAACGATTGAACATTTTTCGAATATAATTTTTAAGTTTTCATTGTTCCAGTCATACCTTACAATCTAAAATTATAGAATTAGCAATTGCTTTTGTCATAAAGCACACATTTTTAATTTCTATTTATTCCAAGTCATTTGTTGTCAACCCATCAAGCTTTATCATTATGCAAGGTTATACCATTTCAAGGTTATACCATTACTGAAAAACGTAAAACTAGTCTTAAATTAAGGTTTTCTGAAGACTTAAATGCTAATAAATATATGTTTTGTAAATAATGGGACTATTATTACAAATAACAAATATTAGAACGTAAACAAAGATTTGTTTAGAGTAACATCATCTCTGCGGTACAGGGTATTATAAATTTGTTTTGGGTCAGATGTTTGTAACTCCTAAAAATATTGGAGCTAGACCCAACTCAAAGTATACCCATCGTCTCAGAATCCGTCCGTCCGTCCGCCCGTCCATCTTAAGTTGTTCGCAAAGTACAGGTCGCAATTTCATAAAAATCGGTTCAGGTTTATATATACTTATAACTGTACAACCCGATTTGACATTTAAGAGTTATATACGACTTATTTTTAAGCAGATCTTTATGAAATTTGGCTCCCGACAGTTTTATGTCACGAAAATCGGCTCAAATGTATATGTAGACCTATATAAGTATATGTATATACATCCCGATTTCGCATTTACGCGGTATAAAAGACACAATTTACATAAAACCTTTACGAAATTTCATACAAAATAGTTGTTTGCGCAGATAAAAAACTTTTCCAAATCTGAGAAAAAATCATTTAGGATTTGGAGATTGTGCCCAGATATGTATACCTATTTTTTGATATAGCCCCTACAAATACCTATATCCCGATTTTTCAGCTAAGGACTATATAATCCTTAATTTTTAATAAGTCTTCTTAAAATTTTGGAGATAACATATTTTTAACCATGATAGGACTTGACAATATTTTTTGTTATTCTTCTCCCTTAAAGTGGTGTAGAGTATTATATATTCGCTCCGCCCGACTTTAGACCTTCTTCACTAGGGTTTCTCTATTTTTTCACTCTTCTATTTTAAAAATGACCAAAAATAGTTTATTAAAATTCTACTCCATCATTTAGAATAAAATGAAACGTTTTAAATCCTTTGAGTAAACTTTAGCATAAATCAATAAAATGTGTACATACATATGTGTATACATATATACATAAGTATGTATGTACTTGTCCATATGTATTGAGAGAGTAAATCTAAAACTTTAACCTTAACCACCCCACTATTTTTGTCGGCCCACAATTGACCAACAATCCAAAAAATATAATACATATTCCTGACTTTTAGTCTTTACAAACAACAACAAAAACGATGTCCCAAAAAAATATAAAAAGTGCGTAGTGGTGTTTGAAAAGTTTTTACATCGGCGGGAGAGCAAAAACTAAGGCAAACACAAAACTTGCATAAAAACAGTTCGTTCGTGTCAATTTTTTTTGAAAACTGTTAGAACATCTAGAAGAAAGAAAAAAGTAGAAAACGAGGCAAATGTTAATGCAGCTCTGAATATTTGTAAGCGGTTAACAAAAAAAACAACAGTCTCATATAACAGCTGATTGCAAAAACAAAACACACGAAAAAAGAAGATGAGAAACGCACTTGTACTGTTATTTACTACAAACACACACACAAACGCTGGTATGAGTTTAGCAGAGCCAGACACCAAAATCATGAACACTCAAACGCACTCCCTCACGCAAAAGCCTGGTATCGTGTGTGTGTGTGTGGCTATGTTTAATGGTTGGCAACCCCACTTAATGTAACATTGAAAGGCCAAAGCCACCCACTTTGAATGAAGTGCGACTGCTTTGCGAACAAAAAAGGAGAGCGCGTAGAGAGGATAAACCGATGTTAAGTAAACTGTGGTCTCTGCTAAATCTTTTACCAGATTTCTGTTAAAAAGTTTAGCCCACAAATTAGAGACTACCGGGGGATCCTTGTTTTTCTCTTTGTAAACTCTTGTTGTTAAACTGTTCTCAGTAACAGTTTGCAGCAATTAAAAGAGTAAGAGCCTCCTAGGCTACTCTTAAGGAATTTTTAAGAGAAAAAAGGGTTTGGGAATTTCCTTTTTGCGGCTGCACATATCCCCATTTGCACTCACACACACGGTGACACTCAATGTCTCCCACTTGTGCGGTAATGTGCATGGCTTTGCGTGTTGTGCACTCTGAGTCAGTGACCAGCGCCTGTCCCCTCCCACATCGCCCCCCGCTAAAGAGAGTTGTGTGTGCATATTTTGTTTTGCGCGTTTGTTGTGCAGACCACCAGAGTGAGTGAGTGTGTATGTGTGAGTGATGAGGAGGCTTTTGAGCTGCGCTTTCTTGCGCTGGCTGCTGCCACTGCTGCTATTTGCAACTACTACACACCGTTGTGTGGCAATTACACAGTACATACAACACAAACGCAGTTGCACGAACGATGACGGAGACGACGACAACGACGACGACTACGACAACAGACAGACACATGAAATGTTAGTTAGTGGGGACCTTCACAGAGATTGAAGTTGCGTTAAGGCTGCAGTTCTTGCAGATACTTTCATACGTTCGTTTGTTACGCTTGCACCGGCCAAAACCAAAAAAATACCAAAATTTTTAACTTTTCTTCTGTTTTGTGTTTTTTTTCCAAACGACAACAACAATACAAAATACAAAAAAAAAATCACAACAACCAACAGCAACAAAAGGAAATTAAAGAAACTACAAGAAAACTGATACGCGCGCGTTTAAAGGATTTTTGTCTCAAAAAAAGAAAAATAAAACAAAACAAAAAAATACTAAAGAAATTGTTTTTCGGTTCAATTTTCCGTACGTTCGGTTTCTTCTACAACAAAAACAACAACAACAAATTCAGCCGGACAAGTGCAGAAAAATTTGCAACAAAATTAACAAAAAAAAATGTTTTTTTAAATTATTTTAAAAAAATGCAAAACATAAAAAAAAACCAATAAATTGAAAAAATTGCAAAGAAAGAAAATATAATTTTTTTCTAAAATTATGCAAGCAAAAATGTTAAGTCAGTGGAAAACAAATTTATGAAAAGTGTTAACCAGAAACAGGAGTCAATTATAATATTTACCTAAATATTTTTTATCTCCAACAAATTAACAAAAAGAAAAGGATTTAAAATAAAGGTGTGTTATAATCAAAAATTATAAAAAAATAATGAATTTATCCAAAAAAATATGCTTTCAAAAACCGTTTTACTAAAAAATTTAATTTTTTTCAACGAAAAAAATCTTAATAAAGATTTTGCAATTTTTTGAAAACAACAAAAAAAATCTTAAAATCTACCGTTAAAATTTAACAATTATTAAGCTTAGGGAATATTTAAATTTTAGAAGGGCAGAACAGAACACGGACAGAAGGATGGATTGCGAAAACATATTTGAATTTTATTTTATTCTAAAAGTAAAAAATTTAAACAGTTTTATTGAAAAAAAAAATAGGATTTTAATTGAAAAAAATAAATAAAATTGGATTTTTTTTTGTATTTGTTTTTCAAACAATCAATTGGAATATTTAAAAAAAGTTTTACTAAAAAATGTGTTTTTTTTCAAGGGAAAATATCTTAATAAAGATTGCAATATTTTAGCAATTTTTTGGAAAATCTTAAAATCTACTGTTAAAATGTAATTGTTAAATTAAGCTTATAGATTAGTTATATTTTAGAACGGCAGACACGGACAGAAGGACGGATTGCAAAGAATATATTTGAATTTAATTTTATTCTAAAAGTAAAAAATTTAAAGAGTTTTATTGAAAAAATAGGATTTTAACTGAAAAAAAGTAAATAATAAAATAAAAAAAAACCAAAATTAAAAATAAAATTTAAATATTTAAAAAAAAAACGTTGTACTAAAAAATGTGTTTTTTCAACGGAAAAATCTTAATAAAGATCGCAATTTTTTTGACAACAACAAAAAAATCTTAAATTCTACTGTTAAAATGTAACAATTAATTAGTTTAGAGATTAATTACGAAAAATATATGTGAATTTTATTTTATTCTAAAAGTAAAAAATTTAAACAACTTTATTGAAAAAATAAGATTTTAACAGAAAAAAAATAAAATTGGATTGAAATAAATAAAAAAACGTTTTAAGAAATTTTTTTTTAAATTTAAATATTTAAACAGTTTTATTGAAAATATAGGATTTGAACGGAAAAAAATAAATAAACTTACAGTATTTTTAATTTTTTCTCACAACTACAAATTAATATCTACTATTACAATTAAACAGTTGGTCAATTTTAGAAGAACAGATACGATGACAGATTGGCAGAAATGTTTGAAAATAATTAAATTTTAAAGCTTAAATAAATTTGAAAATTCTCAATTTTTCATATAAATGGACGGACATGTGGAAGGGCAGAATAATTTAATTTGTATCACAAAAATAAATTAAAATTTTTGAAAAATGACAAAAAAGGAATATAAAATTAAAGAAGTTAATTTTTTAATTTTTAAGGCAGTTTTTGTAATGTTTCTCTCTTTAAATTTGTTATTTGTTATATTTTTGAAATTCAATAAATGGACAGACAAAAATAAATTCAAATTAAGGACAAACAAGTATAGACATATAAAAGTAAAAATGTTTGTTTTTTAACTATATTTTTTAAGACATTTTGTGTAATATTTTCTCTCTCTCTCTAAATTTGTTAAATTTAGAGCGACCGGGCCGATCACTATTTCAAAATATATAGTTGCAATTGTTTAATAAGTAATATCTACAGTTAAATGCTATTTTTTATCTTCCAATAGTTTTTAATAATTGCAAAAAAAGTTTAACTCTCGGCTTTATACTTTTCAAATTAAAAAAATAAATTTTCTGAAACTTCATAAATCTTTTATTTAATTCTTAAATTTAATAGATGGAAGAAAGGACAGATTATGTCATTTTAATTGTAAAATAAGATAAAGAATTCCACGTTTGGTCTTTGCAAAAACAAATAAATAGTTTTTTATGTAATTTTTAAATCTAGCCTATGAACAGACGGACGGACAGACCAATTTCATTATTATCACAAAAAATCTGTTTAACTTTTTGAAACAAAATTATTAATTTTATATGATTTTTTTAAAATTATGTTTCAAAATATTGCTAAATTGAATTATTAGTTTAAATTTTAGAACGACAGACAGAGATTTCTAGAGATTTGTAGTTGAATGTTATTTTCTATTTTTCAAATGTTTGAAAATTAAATTCATAAGTTCAATATTTTTGAAATGCAATAAATGGACAGACATAAGGATGTACAGAACCAAATAGAACCATGTTTAAAGAAACATTTTCTGAAACTTCATAATTGTTTTATATAATTCTTAAATTTAATAGATGGAAGGACGGACAGGCAATGCCATTTTAATTACAAAACAAGGCAAAGAATTCCACATTTTTTATGTAATTTTTAAATCCTTTCTATGAACAGACGGACGGACACACCAATTTCATTATTATGACAAACAAAATAAATTCTACCCTTCTGAAACAAAATTATTATAGTTAAACGATTTTTTTAAATCTACTGCTACAATTTAACTATTGTTTAATTGAATTATTAGTTTAAATAGCCGAACTATCCGAAAAATCAAATAAAATTCTTCAGGTCTACAATAAATAATACCAACAGACACGGCAGACACGTATATCATTGCGGATTGCCAAGAATGCAGTTCAATGTTATTTTCCATTTTCCTAATGTTTGAATATTCAATCCATAAATAATTTTTTTAAGGTTTAAACAATTTTTAGTTTTTTTTATATATTTTGTAAATTCAATAAAAGGACAGACATGCGGATGAACAGACCAATTTCATTTTATTTTTAATTTAAAAATTATTACAGAATAACTAAACAAAGAAATACAAAACTAAAATATATCGGTTCCTTTTACTTTTCAAATTAAAAAAAAAGAAGTTTTTCTATAAGTTCTTAAATGTTTTATATAACTCTTAAACTTAATGGATGGAAGGACAGACAGACAATGGCATTTTTATGACAAAACAAAGCAAAGAATTTCACGTCTGAATTTTGGAAAAACAAATGACTAGTTTTTATATAAATAATTTGTAAATCTTGTTGATGAACAGACGGACGGGTAGACCTATGTATGTATATACACGGGGCAAAATCGCCTTTTTTGATATGTTTGAATCTAAATAAAATATGTTTGTAACACAAATTTTTAAATATTATGTATTTCTGAGCATATACATTTTATTTGAAAATCAATAAAATATATTTGGAACGCATATACTAATATATTACAATAATATATTTTTGCAAACTAAATTTCTCAAATAAAATATGTGTCTAAATACAAATAAAATTTTTGCTTAGGAATTTATCCAAATTTATTTAATTTAAAAAATATTTTCGAAACTTTTGCTGACTTTTTAGAAATTCAGTTTAAATTTTGCCTTAGTTTCGAATTGTACCTCCCAGTTACAATACTGCATTGCAATATGCAGCATTAACTTCTGTTTAAATCAATCATTTCAAATTTCTGAGTTAGTATTCCAAGTCATCATTTCTTGTCAATCCTCCAAGTAATTTATTTTGATCCAAGATTAAAAGATTTTAATTATTATTATTTATTATGATTACGAACATTACATTTCTAAAAAAAATAACTTTGAATTAGTAAAAAATTTAACACAATTACCGTATTTTCTAAAGTGCAAATAAATATTTGTTTCGGAAATAATAGTCCCAAATAATAACATATTGGGATGCAAACAACGATTTGTTTCGAATAAAATTTTCCCAAATATATATTTATATTTTGTGGGTTCCCAATATTATATGTTTAGAGTGTACCCTAAACATATATATGTTTCAAGCCGAATATGGTTGGAACAATATACTACAGAAGCTTGTATACAACACAATTTTTTTTCTATACATTAAAAAATTTTCCAAAAATTCACAGAATATCACAGAAACAGATTAAATATAATTTAAAGTGAAGAAAAATAAAATAATAAATATTTATTTTTTTATTTATTAAAAATTTTGTTTTTTAGAGAGAAATATGAGCAAAAATCAACAGTTGATTTGTTAAATTCTAATATTTTGAACTTTTGAAATCCATTTGCTCAAAAACTAATCATATGTATAGCGTGATCCATTTCGAGGTTCCCTACTTTTTTGAAGAAAAAAAAAAACACAGAAAATTCAAATTGAATGGGGAATGTTTATTATCATTTGAAAGAACATTCTTTGGAATTAATTTTTTGAAAATTATGTCCATCAAATGTTGGCCGCGGCTACGTCTCAGATGGTCCATCCGTTGAGTCCAATTTTCGATGACTCGTTCGAGCATTTCGACTGGTAACTGGCGAATGACACGCGTGATGTTTTGCTCCAAGGCCTGAATCGAAGCGGGTTTGTCCGCATAAACTTTAGACTTTACATATCCCTACAGAAAAAAGTCTAACGGTTTGATATCACACGATCTTGGTGGCCAATCAACCGGCCCAAAACGTGAAATTATCTGCTCACCGTAGTGTTCTCTCAATAAATCCAGTGATTGATGCGATGTGTGCGTCTTGTTGAAACCAAATGTCGCCGAGATCACGAGCTTCAATTTCAGGCATCAAATAGTCGGTTATCATGGCACGATAACGGTCGCCATTGACGGTTACGTTCTCCCCGGCATCATTTATGAAGAAATATGGACCGATGATTCCACCGGCCCACAATCCACACCAAACCGTTATTTTTTCTGGCTGAAGTGGCAGCTCTTGAATCTCTTCAGGTTGCTCTTCGTCCCAAATGCGACAATTTTGCTTGTTTACATACCCACTGAGAAATTTGGCTCGAAAACGTTGGATGTTCTTGGAACATTTCAAGAGCCCATAGAGCGAAGCGAAGTCGCTTGGGAAGGTCGGGCGGCTTCAGTTCTTGTACAAGCTGTATTTTGTATGCTTTCAATTTAAGATCTCGACGTAAAATGTTCCAAGTCGTTCCATACGTCAGTCCGAGTTGCTGCGAACGGCGCCGCATCGACTCTCCACGGTCACACTCTCATCTACGGCCGCTACATTTTCTTCACTGCGTGCTGGACGTGGTCTATTCGGTCGAATATTATCCAATAAAGAGTGCTGGGTCTCGAGATGTAGGTAGGCCGATTATGTTGACCATAAGTTGAGCGAAGTGCACGAAACACATTCCTCACAGAACGTGAATTTTCGTAATAAATTTGAACGATTTGTAAACGTTGTTTAGGCATAAGTCTTTCCACGATGAAATGCCAAACAATACTTGACAAAAATAACATGACAGCATGACACGACTCACACGTGATCTGTCAAAAAAGGCTATTGAAAAAAGTACCTCTACTTGGATCACCCTATAGTTGCATAGAATAAATACTATTTTGGAATAATTTAACAAAACTGATGAAAAAAGAAAAACGTAAAAAATATTTTGCTGACAATTCTGATAATTGTTCTTTAAATGATATACTAAGAGGGACGGACAGAAAAATATATATTTTAATGTTGGTAAAAAAATCATAAAATTGAATATTCTACTCGATTTTCAAACAGTTTATAACATAAAAACAAGTGAAGTGCATAAAACGGATGTCTCTTCTTCTAAAATCTTAATATGTGGTGTCAATTGTTTTCTAATCCCAGGCGGATGGACGATCGTGAAATTAATCAGTGTCCATTGGAGAAAAAATTATAAAGTAATAAGATAAGACATCCCGGAGCGAGTAAGTGTCAGTTACGAACGAATAAGAATTTTATTTCAACGAGTGAGCTTTTCGCGGATTTTCAGACCGATTTTCCCAATTTTTTGCTAATTGTAAACATAAAAAAATTAATATTAATCGGTATGTGCAAAAAAGTTCAAGCTATGTTCCCGGAAAACTGTTTTTTCACATATGACAGTTCATTCGTATTCGTTCGTAACTGACCGATTTTGACAGTTCTCGGGATAACTTATCTTATTACTTTATAATTTTTGCATTGGATAGACTTTTTTCTTTAGGAGAAATATGTACACACAAAGAAAATATTATTGTGCAGAGAAACGAAATGTTAGCCAACTACATATGTATATAGCAATTTGTTAGATATACGGTATAATTTTCTGGTTCAAAAAGGGACATTTCTTTTACAGGAATGTTGAGTGAAAATAATTCCCTGTGAAAAGTGTATTTCCTTAAGTGTAGAGAATAATTAAAAGTGTTATAAAAAATGATGCAGTTTAATATTCCAAAAAGTATGAAAACAGTTATGACTTTAGCTTTAATTTTCCTAATAATTGCATTTTTTAAAACGAATAAATGCACAGATTAACTGACGGACAATATATCAAAGTGTGTTTTATAAAGAAAACAAGTAAGAAAGTTTCAGTCGGGTAAACCGACTAAGGTATACCCTCACTTTGTGAGTAATGTAATATTGAATATTACTCCAATTATTCTGTCAATTTGTGTGGGAGGTACCAGAAGGGGTTTATCAAATACACCTTTTTTTTGCTGAACATTAGATACTTTAAATTCATTGCACTGTACCGACTTATAAGCATTTATGTGCACTGGTATACACGTTATGAGACATTAAATTGCGGTATGATTTGGGCATTTTGTGTGGGAGGTACAAAGAGGGGCGTGGCAATAACGCCCATTTTTTACAGGGCTATAGACACTATAAAAACATTACACTGTACAAAATTTCAAGTATTTTTATACACTGCTTTTAATGTTATAAGCTGTTAACTTTTGGTGCAAAAAGGTACCTTTGTGTGGGAGGTACCAAAAGGGACGTGGCGACTTCGCCCATTTTTCTCGAGTTGATAACGACTAATAAGCTAATACTATGTGTGGAATTTCAAAAGATTCGAATAAGTAGTATAGCAGTTATTAAAGAATCAATATTTCACAACATTTTAACCCTTTGTGGGGGAGGTACTAGAAGGAGTGGACCAATATGGCCCATCTTCGAACTTAGCCGGAGATAGAAAAAAATATTACCACATACCAAATTTGAGGTCAATCGGTTACTCCTTTCGAGAGTTATCGTGCGCACCAGCCAGCATACAGACAGACAGACGGACGGACATTGCTCATTCGACTTAAAATGACCCAAAACGGATTTCCTCCGAACATAAGTTCAAAGAAGGGCCATATTGGTTCAGTCCTTCTAGTATCTCCCTCACAAAGGCTTAAAATTTGGTGAAATATTGATTCTCTATTAACTGCTATGCTACTTATCTAACTCATCTGTAATTCCTCACATAGTAATAGTTTCTTGTGCAGGGTAATGCTTTTATTGTACACTACATTCCGAGGAAAACAATGCCTGTTTGAAAAAAAAAAACTATAGATAAATGTAGAAATTATAGTCCTTTTGGTAGAAGTGGGAGAATTTCAACAAAATCATGTAGTTTAAACGGGATCGTACGAGCTGTCAAGACGAACACCGTAGTGGTCGAACAACTGAGGTGGCCACGCCAGAAACGGCTAATAAAATCTACAAAATGGTGTTGGATGATCGTCGGTTGAAGGTTCGAGAGCTAGCTGAAGTTATAGGCGTTTCAAAAAGTGCTATAGTGCCAAATGCTGCTATAGTGCCAAATGCTGCTATAGTGCCAAATGCTGGCGCAAGATGGGTGTCGCGTTTGCTCACAATCAAGAAAATGCACCAGTTCACACAACCAATATTGCGATGGCCAAAATCAATGAATTAAAATTCGAATTGCTTTATCACGCACCTTATTCGCTAGATTTAGCTCCATCGGATTATTTTTCGTTTCCCAACATGATAAAATGGCTAGGCGGAAAACGATTTGCAGCGCAATTAAGTGGTGAAGGTTGCGGTTAATGACTCTTTTCAGGAGCTAGACAGTTCTTATTTTACACAGGGTATCGAAGATATTGAAAATCGCTGAAACATGAAAAAATGTCTCAAATTTGTTATGTTTTCTTTGTAAGGTCGGCTAATTTTGGGACCGCCCTTGTAGTTGGGCGAAGTTACTACGGGGTGTACCAATAACACCCACTTTTCTCTGGACTCTAGGTACTATAAAAGCATTACACTGCACAAAATTTCAAGTTTTTGTTTGAACTGATATTAAAGCTATAAGCAGCTAACGTTTGGTGCACGTTGGTCCATTTGTGTGGGAGGTACCAAAAGGGGAGCGGCAACGTCGGCCATTTTTCTTGAGGTTTTAGCGTCTAATGAAATAATACTATGTGTGAAGTTTCAGAAGATTCGAGTAAGTAGTACACACTGAAAAAAAATCGCTTCTGTAGTATATTGTCCCAAACATATTCGGCTTGAAACATATATATGTTTAGGGAAGACTCTAAGCATGTAATATTTGGTACATACAAAAATTGTGTATTTGGGAAGATGTTGTTCTAAACAAATATTTGTTTACATCCCAATGTGACTGCTTTTTTTTTTGTGAAACAAATATTTATTTGAATTTAAATATTCATAAAATACATAAATTGTGTCAAATTTTTCAGTAATTCAAAAGTAAAATTTTTAGAAACTTTTAATGTCCGTAAAAAAATAATAATTGAAATCATATTATCTTGGGTCAATATAAAGTACTTAAAGAGTTGGGAACTAATTATGGCTTGGAATGCTCAGAAATTTTAAATGATTGATTTAAAACAGAAGGTAATGCTGCATATGGTATCATAACTGGGAGGTACAATTCGAAACCAAGGAAAAATTGAAACTGAAATTTGAAAAAGTCAGCAAAAGTTTTGGAAATCTTTTTTAAATAAAATATATTTGGAAAAATTCCTAAATAATAATTTTATTTGAGAAATTTAGTTTGCAAATATAATTTTTTGTAATATATGTATTAATATATGCGTTCCAAATATATTTTATTGATTTTCAAATAAAATTTATTTGCTAAGAAATATAAAATATTTAAAAATTTGTGTTCCAAATATATTTTCTTTCGATTCAAACAAATCAAAAAAGGCGATTTTGCCCCGTGTATGCATGATATTAAAGAATCAATATTTCACTAAATGTTAACCCTTTGTGGGGAGAGGTACTAGAAAGAGTGGACCAATATGGTCCATCTTCGAACTTAGCCGAAGATAGAGAAAAATATTACTCCATACCAATTTTGAAGTGAATCGGTTAATCCTTTCGAGAGTCATCGTGCGCACCAGCCAGCAGACAGACACACACACAGACAGAAAGACAGACTGACGGACATTGCTCAAATGACTTAAAATGGCCTAAATCGAATTTCGCCAATTTAGGGTCTTAGGTCACTCCTTCGATGTGTTACACTTTTGGCTCGTAGCAAATGATATATAAGTATACCCTAACATACATATGGAGAGGGTATACTCTAAGGTGAGGTGATAAAAATATTATTCAGGAGCTAAATATAAAATATCGGTATTTATTTATCTCAAATAACTTCGATTCCAAACAACAAATCAACAAGAAGAATTTGCATTGCAAATAAATTGACCAAATATTAAAGATTGTGTTCCAAAAATAAAAACTTTATAATACATTGAAATAAAAGGTTGCTGAGAATCAATGAAATTATCCTAACTTTTATGATTTTGGCTTTGATTTTGCGGCAAGACAATGATTATTAAATAAGTACACCATGTATTTCAATTAAAGACGTGGAACGACTTTAAATCAATTACATATTGTACTTCAATTAAGGACATTAAATGTCCTTAAATCAATTACATGTTGTAATTAAGTCAAGTACATTTAGTAATTATTCTTTATTTAAATTCAAATTTGTACATGTTCATGGACATTTTTATAATTTTTTTCATTACACGTAGAAAAAAACAGAAACCAAAATATGTTTGAGAGCAAAATGTAAATTAAATATATTTTTGTGCAAATATTTATATTTACGTACCGAAAAAGATGTTGCAATATATCTTTCATCAATACTTATTTTTTTTTAAGTTTATGCGCAGATTATCTTAAAAATCGGGTAAATACTTAAATAAGTTACTTGGTTTTTTTTCTACAAATTATATATAAAAAGTATATTTTTCTAAAAATAATAATATTTCAAGCAAATATACTGCTTCTGCATTTTTTTATTTTTTTTCTTAGGGTATTAATTTGTGGAAGATATACTCCGATTTGTCGTATTAATCATGGCTTTCAATTTCGATAAACAATGTTTCGGAGGTGGACTTTGTCAGTTGTCAGTGTATGTGTTTATAAAAATATTGTAAGCATTATTTGAGCTGTGTATAAGATATGTAACTTAAAACACATGAAGCTTTGAGAAACGCAATAAACACAGAAACAACGTACTCTTCATTTATACCCGTATTTTCTAAATACCCAAGACTGCATTTATTTCAGTAATACAAGTTTTAAACCCAAACACCACATATTCTTTGAACCACACCTACTTTTACTTTCTTAGTTTTTTATACTCATAAAAAAATTCTCCGATACTCTCTTTTTAATGAATAACGATACTCTTAATTGTCCTCTCGCAACAAAAAATGAGCTCATCCTATGAAATAAAACCAGATCTATAATATTATGTAACATCGTTAGCATTATTTCAAAGACAAGTGATATTTAATTCAAAGCCAGCAAATACGACGAACAACGAAGGGCCTAAAATTAAGGGCATTTTGGCTTTAAATATATAAAATGTAATTTTATGTCCAAATTTATTAAAACTATTGACAGTTTTCCTGAAATTGCTGCAAATGCCATTGTATCAATGAAGTTTTGATATATTTAAAGGCATTTTGAAAAATGACACTAAAGTCTACATATACATAATATTAAGGTTAATTGATCATAACAATAAGGTAAATTGCCTTTAAAGGAGTGAAAATTTCCTTTACATCGAGTATATTATCTTAAATTTAATGAATTTTTTCTTCAAACAATGATAGAATAAATCTTTAGTTAAAGGCCAATTTTCAGTGTAAGAACAGTTAAATAAATATATTTAAGAAATTTATTTTTAATTAAGGAACTCATCCTATTTTCAGCTATGAAATGCTCTTATTATATTTTTGAAACAAAATCATTAAATGTTGGTAAAAATCGTTGATGTTAAACTGTGATGTGTACACAGAAAAAAAATTGTCTTGAAATTAAAGATTTCCGCCAAAGACGCCATTAATCTTTGAAATAAGTACGTTTTGCAATTAAAATTAAGAAAATGTGCGTATTTTTAATGAAATTATCCATATTTTAAGTACAAAATGTACTTATTTTTATGATTAAGGGCGTCTTTGGCGGAAATCTTTAATTTTAAGACAACATTTTTTTAAGTATATAAATGAAAAGAAATAAAAAACAAGTATTCCTTCGAAATTTGGTTATCGAGACAATATTGAGTGTATACAGAAAACAAATATTGTTGTAATTGTATAATATAAATATTATGAATATTATATAAAATAAGGATAATTAGTACTTAGAATTTAGACAGTTTAATTAGTAAAGATTTAAAGATTTGAATGTCTTTGGCACGGAACCATTACAATTAGGGCAATATATATTTCTGTGTTAGTAAAATCGTCCAACTCCTAAAGTAAAAAATTTGTGCCTTATGCAGTTCCTGATAAAGCCGATGAATTGATTTAATGCACCACACACTTCTTTAAAAATTCGAAAACATAACCTCAACAAACAAAAAATGTGTAGATTTCTCAAAAATAAAATCAAGTTATTCTGTTTATTCTTCCTCTTTAAGCAAATTTTTGAACATTTCTCTAACAAAAACATAATATTTTTCTCTTTTCTTACAGGCAAAACAAAACTCATTCCCATAAAAAAACTCACACAATTTTAAAATTAAAAAAAAAAAATCAGAAACCAAATCGCAAGGCGACAGAGTTTTAATTAAAAAAACGTACTAAAATCCCAATAGTCACTTCAAAATTTCAACATCGATGTGGTGTGATCGCGGCAAGTCTCACATTTCAAGCAAAAGCATAACTTTGGCCACAACCGCTGCTTGATCATCGATTGAACAAGATCCGCAATCACAATAACTCTTAAACCTTTTCGTTTCGTTCAAAACACCGCAATAATTTAAAGATCACTTAACTTCAAACTAGAGTTCTGTAAAAAAATAACTTTTTTAGTTTCCATCCAAGGCCACACAACGGAAAATTTCTTATTTAATTTTTATTAAACAAAAAAACCAAACAACAACTCCACTCCTCCACCCACAAAAAAACAGACGAAACAAAATTCAAATTCAAAAATAAAGGAAATTTCAGACTTTCGTGAATACGTTTTCTTTTCAACAGAGCTCTAGTAAAACAAAAATATATCGTTTTTTTTTAAAGTCAAAAATTAAAAAGTTTTGGATTTCAATTAAGAATTTTTTGAGTGTTAAAATAATCATTTGTTTGAAGCAAAAAGCAAAAAATAAATAAATCAAATCGAAGAAACATCAATTCATATAAACGAACAAATTTCAATTCGTCACAGAAAAAAATCGTAGAAAAAGAATCAACAATTTTTGGCAAGAAAATCCTTTAAAATTCGACTTTAACAACAAAACGCGGAATACTACTGATGGTTTTTAAATTTTGGCCAATTTATCTGGGAAACGTAAACAACAAAGGACACTAAAAAGGAGGAAAAAGAATATTCAAATTCAAAAAAGTGGTAAGTTGCAGAAATGTATAAAAAATCTAAATCTATATTACAATAAAAATAGTATAAGTGAGATGCAGTAAAATCTTGTCTCAAATACGCGACCTTAGAACAACAAAGTTCCAATTGTTGATAAAATTGTATGTAGTTAGAACCTTGCTGTTCTAAGGTTGCGAATAGTGAAAATTATTGTTTTGCAACTTTTTTCATTGAATGCAAATATGTCGGCAAACCCTTTATTGTTTTTATTCCTCTAATAATGTCAAAACTAACTTCAGTCATATGCATTTTCCATCAAAATAGTGATTAATGTTTTGTTATAGATACAAGATAAGGGTCGATAACTTCTTTGAAAAAGGAAGGACAACTTCTGGATAAAAAAACCACTTCAACGATAATTTCTCTATAAAAGCATCATCAATGATGATTTTTGTTTTTGCTGAAAGCTTCTCCCAAAGAATTTATTTTCGATAATCAATTTTTATAAGAAAACTAGCTGACCCCAGCAGACGTTGTCCTGCCCGTCCTGTTTGGAATGTGTTGGTTTGTTATTTTTGATATATCATTCAAAAATGTATACAACCCGAGTTTCAGGACAAAATCATAAAAAAATCATAAAAATTCTATTAACCATATGCCCAAAACAGCGCCATCTACAGGTTAGAATCATACATACAAACTAATATCAAGACAAACCACACATACATTTTAAATTTCAGTCAAATCGCTCTGGAAATGCGAATTTTGCAAATAACTTGACCATTCCGCAATTTATGGCGGTGAAAATAATTCTAAAACACAAAAGACCCCAATCTGAATATATTGTTCAATATTAAGCCCATTCGCTTGTATGGTTTCGGAGATCATACGTTACTAACAAACGTACAAAGGATTTTATATACAAGGTGGCGCAAAAGTAATCCTCCTATCAGAAAATGCTATACATTTTGCGATTGGCCCCTAATGTCAGTTCTGTTTTGACATTTGTGTAGTAAACACATGCGAAATACACGTTAATAAACAATGTTACGCTACACTGCTCCAGAACGCGGAATATTGCTGACTATTTGTTTGACCAATAATCGGTCGGTGACTTTGGCACAACGTGAATTTCGTCGCAGATTTCCTGGCCGTCCAACGCCTACTGGTGAAACACTGCGACGTTTAGCCGCTCGCCTCGAAGAGACTGGCACAACACGAGATGCTGCCAGGCGTGGCAGACCCCGGAGTAGCCGTTCTGCAGAGAATATTGCTGCTGTAGCCGAGGATGTCATGGAAGCGCCGTCGACATCGACCAGACGACGTGCCACGCAAATGGGTATCAGTCGACGGTCTCTACAGCGAATTTTGGTACAAGATTTGAAGATGTTTCCGTACAAAGTCCAGACGGTGCATTAGCTGTTAGCTGCTGACCGCCAATCGCGTCTAACATACGCTCAAGCCATCCTTAATCACCACCAAGAGGAAGATGATTTTTTCATCAAAAATAATCATGAGTGATGAGGCCCATTTCCATCTTAGCGGGTACGTAAATAAGCAAAATTTACGCTTCTGGGGCACTGAAAATCCGCGTGTAACCCACGAAGAGCCATTACACCCGCTCAAAGTCACTGTATGGTGTGCTGTTTTCGCTGGAGGAGTCATCGGACCTTTTTTCTTCGAAGACGTCGCGGGCCAAACGGTTACTGTGAATGGTGAGCGCTACAGAGCAATGATCAACGAGTTCTTTTTGCCGCAACTTGATGAATTGGGATTGGAAAACATGTGGTTCCAACAGGACGGTGCAACGGCACACACTGCACGTACCACAACCGATATGCTGAAGGATGCATTTCCCGGGCGCCTAATCTCCCGTTTTGGCGATTTGCACTGGCCAGCAAGATCGCCTGATTTGACCGCTCCAGACTTCTTTTTGTGGGGCTTTTTGAAGTCGCGGGTTTATGTCAACAAGCCTCAGACTCTTGCAGCTCTTAAAGACAATATCCGTCAAGAATGTGAGGACCTATCGCCGGAAGTTTTGGCCAAAGTGATGGAAAATGCCATAAAAAGGGCTCAAATGACAATCAACTGTGGCGGCGGCCATTTACATGACATCATATTCTCGACTTGATGTAAAAAAAATTAAAAGACCAAATAAAAATAATCCACAAGAAGAATCAAAGTTTTTCATTTTTTTTTAAATTACAGCCAAAAAACATCAAAAGGTTACTTTTGCGCCACCTTGTATGTATAAAGATACATATCATCAACGATGACTTTTCTATATAAAAAAAAGATAATCAACGTCCAGTTCTCTAAATGAAAAACAAACGTTTATAACGAAAGATTATCAACGATCTCTTTTCTACAAGAGACATTATCAACTATCACTTTTCTTTAGGAAAATATCATCAACGATGTTTTTTCTATAGAAAAATATCATCAACAATATATTTTCTAAAATTAAAGTATCAACAATGCCTTTTTTATAAGAAAAGACCATCAGCGATTGCTTTTCTATAGGAAAAGATCATCAGTGATGACTTTTATATAGCAAAAGATCATTAACGATATCCTTTCTACAGGAAAATATCATCAACGGTGTCTGTGTTATTATTAGAGGAACTTCAACGATGACTTCTATTGGAATAGACAATCAGAAGTGACTTCTATAGGAAAAAATTATCGGGAATAAATTTTCTAAAAGAAAAGTTTATTAATGATGAGTTTTCTGACATTTCTATCAGGTCGTTGATATTTCTATAATAAAAGAGCATCTACGAAGACTTTTCTATAAGAAAAGATAATCAACGATGACTTCCATAAGAAAATATCATCAACGATGACTTTTCCAAAAAAAAAGTTTATCATCGATGTGGAAAACCACAAAGATGACTTCTATCGGAAAATATCATCAACGTTGACTTTACTATAGGAAAAGATCATCAACGATGATTTTACTATAGGAAAAGATCATCAACGATGAATTTTCTATAGGAAAAATCAACAACTATGAATTTTCTATGGGAAAAGATCATTAACGACGACTTTTCTATAGGAAAAGATCATAAACGATGACTTTTCTATAGGAAAAGATCATCAACGATGACTTTTCTACAGCGAAAGATCTTCATCGATGAATTTTATATAGGAAAAGATCATCAACGATGACTTTTCTATAGGAAAAGATCATCAACGATAACATTTCTATCGGTAACGATCATCAACGCTGACTTATCTATAGCAAAAGATCTTCGTCGATGAATTTTCTATAGGAAAATATCATCAACGATGACTTTTCTATAGGATAAGATCAATAACGATGATTTTTCTATAGGAAACGATCATCAGCGATTTCTTTTCTATAGGAAAAGATCATCAACGATAACTTTTCTGTAGGAAAATATCATCAACGATGACTTTTGTAGGAAAAGATCATCAGCGATGACTTTTCTATAGGAAGAGATCATCAACGATGACTTTACTATAAGAAAAGATCATCAACGATGATATTATTATTGGAAAAGATCATCAACGATGAATTTTCTATAGGAAAATATCATCAACTGTGACTTTTCTATTGGAATAGATCATCAACGATGACTTTTCTATAGGAAAAGATCATCAACTACGATTTTTCTATGGGTAAAGATCATCAACGATGACTTCTCTATAAGAAAATATCATAAACGATGACTTTTCTATAGGAAAAGATCATCGACGATGATTGTTTCTATAGGAAAAGATCTTCAACGATGACTTTTTCTATATTAAAAGATCATCAACGATGATATTTCTACAGCAAAAGATCTTCATCGATGAATTTTCTATAGGGAAAGGTCTTCAACGATGACCCTTCTATAGCAAAAGGTCTTCAACGGTGAAGTTTCTATTGGAAAAGATTATCAGCGATGACTTTTCTCTAAGAAAGTTCATCGTTCATAATTTACTCGAAAAAAACTCAACGTTAATGTTTTTGCTCTAAAAGGAAATCATCGTTGATTATTTTTTATCAAGAAAAGTTCATCGTTGATCATTTGTTTATCAAGAAAAGTCCATCGTTGATGACCATTCCCTAAGAAAAGTCCATCGTTGACGACTTTTCTCTAAGAAAAGTTCATCGTTGATGACTTTTCTTTAAGAAAAGTTCATTGTTAATGAATTTTCTTTAGGAAAAATTCATAGTTGATGACTTTTCTTTAGGAAAAGTTCATCGTTGATGACTTTTTTTTTAAAAAGTTGATGACCTTTCTTTAAGAAAAGTTCATCGTTGATGACTTTTATTTAAGAAAAGCTAATCGTTGATGACTTCTCTTTAAGAAAAGTTCATCGTTGATGACTTTTCTTTAAGAAAATTCTTCGTTGATGACTTTTCTTTAAGAAAATTCATCGTTGACTTTCTTTAAGAAAATTCATCGTTGATGACTTTTCTCCAAGAAAAGTCCATCGTTGATGAGTTTTCTCTAAGAAAAGTCCATCGTTGATGAGTTTTCTTTAAGAAAAGTTCATCGTTGTGAGTTTTCTCTAAGAAAAGTTTATCGTTGATGACTTTTCTAAAAGAAAAGTTCATCGTTGATGACTTTTCTTTAAGAAAAGTTCATCGTTGATGACTTTTCTTTAAGAAAAGTTCACCGTTGATGACTTTTCTTTAAGAAAAGTTCATCGTTGATGACTTTTCTTTAAGAAAAGTTCACCGTTGATGACTTTTCTTTAAGAAAAGTTCACCGTTGATGACTTTTCTTTAAGAAAAGTTCATCGTTGATGACTTTTCTTTAAGAAAAGTTCATTGTTGATGACTTTTCTAAAAGAAAAGTTCATCGTTGACGTTTTTTCTCTAAGAAAAGTTCATCGTTGACGACTTCTCTTTAGGAAGAAGAATAGTTAGTTTAAGAATAGTTCATCGTTGATGACTTTTCTTTAAGAAAAGTTTATCGTTGATGACTGTTCTCTAAGAAAAGTTCATTGTTGATGACGTTTCTCTAAGAAAAGTTAATCGTTATTGACTTTTCTGTATGAAAATCTTTTTTTGATCATATTTCTGTGAGAAAAGTTTACTGTTGATTCGTTTTCTCTGCAAACTGTTCATCGATGAAGTCTTTTCGCTAATCATAGTTCTTTATTAATAACTGCTCTAAGAAAAGTTCATCCTTCAAGACTTTTCTTTAAGAAGAGTTTATCGTTATTGACTTTTCTGTACGAAAAGCTAATTGTTGATCATATTTCTCTAACAAAAGTTCACTGTTGATTAATTTTCTCTACGAAAAGTTTATCGTTGGTGACTTTTTTCTAATCAAGGTTCACTCCTATTGATTTTTCTTTTAGAAACGTTCGTCGTTAATGAGTTTAGTCTAAGATAATTTCATTGTTCATGACTTTTCCCTAAGAAAAGTTCATCGTTGATGACTTTTCTCTATGAAAAGTTCTTTGTTGTTAATTTTTCTATAAGAAAATTTCCCTGTTAGTATTTTTCTGTTAAAAGAGTTGTTCATTGATGACGTTTCTCTAAGAAAAGTTCATCATTGAAAAAATAGCGTAGATTAGTTTGTCCTTATATATTATTTAATCGAAATTATTTCATAATTTGAAACTGCCGCCACTTAGACATTTTGTTAGTTTTTAAGTTCCGCTAATATTTATGCAGTATCTACGCCAGATGAATGTCTAATAATATTCTAATAAAATGATCCGATGGAATACCCTCAGGGAAGTTTCTGCGATTGTTTTTGTATGTTTGTGCTTAAGCTGCAGTCGTCGTGCTGATTATTGTTGCTAAATGTCAAGGCTGACAAGATGAAGGTAACCACCAAGAGCCATCATCATCATCACCATTAGATACTGGTACCATGGACGATGTTATGGCAGAAGATGTGGCAAAAAATAGCAAAATGTGTGACGAACACACCTTTCTGCAAATCTCTGAAGATATTGTATATATGTACTCGTCGTATATGAGCATTTATAGTATTTCTTTTTTCAGGTAAATGCACAATTAATGCATACTTAATTAAACCAAGATTTAATATAGACCCCCCCAGAAAGGGTATTGTCGGTAAGATGATAGAATCTGAAAGCTCAGAGAAATAGTTTTGTCATAAAATTAAAGATTGCCGCCAAAATACCTCCCAAATCATTAAAATATGTAAAATTTTCGACTAAAAGTATAGACAATTTCATAAATACTACGTACATTTTCATAATTTTTAGTACAACATGTACTCATTTTAAAGAATAAGGCACCAATCTTTACATTTCTGACAAATTTTTTCCTTCATCCATTCACATTCGTGCGGATCTAGTTAATTTGCTTCTAAATGATTTTTTATTTCTTATCGTCGTTGTTGCACTATTTTTGTTGTTATCTAATGCCAGAAATCTATCTCGTAAATCAATTTGTATTACAGCCTTCGTTGAGTTCTTTACGTTTATGTTCTTCACATAAATGAAAATGTTTTTTATGGCACTTATTTTTTTTTGGGTAATATTTAATGTGTTTTACGAATTTTTAATTCATTCATACAAGAGACGGTTGAGATACATAGTTATGGCGAAAATTGTGCATCAAATTGCGTGTTAATTTTGTGTGCAACATTTTTTTTTCGTTGGTTTTTAATTTTTGCATTTTTTCTGCGGCTAAAGTACAATTAATTAATTATACAGGAAATCGCATAACTTGATTAAGTGCATAGAGGGGCTTCATGACTACACCGAGAGAAATAAAGGTGGTAAAAAATCGAAAACATTATATCAAATTTAATAAACAATAACGGGATACAAATTTTTTGTTGGCTTTTTTCTACGAAAAGTTGATCGTTGATGACTTTTCTCTAAGAAAAGTTCATCGTTGATGACTTTTCTTTAAGAAAAGTTCATCGTTGATGACTTTTCTTTAAGAAAAGTTCATCGTTGATGACTTTTCTTTAAGAAAAGTTCATCGTTGATGACTTTTCTTTAAGAAAAGTTCATCGTTAATGACTTTTTTCTAAGAAAAGTTCATCGTCGATGACTTTTCTCTAAGAAAAGTTCATCGTCGATGACTTTTCTCTAAGAAAAGTTCATCGTCGATGACTTTTCTCTAAGAAAAGTTCATCGTCGATGACTTTTCTCTAAGAAAAGTTCATCGTCGATGACTTTTCTCTAGGAAAAGTTCATCGTTAATGACTTTTATCTAAGAAAAGTTCATCGTCGATGACTTTTCTCTAAGAAAAGTTCATCGTCGATGACTTTTCTCTAAGAAAAGTTCATCGTCGATGACTTTTCTCTAAGAAAAGTTCATCGTCGATGACTTTTCTCTAAGAAAAGTTCATCGCTGATGACTTTTCTCTAAG
The DNA here is from genome assembly GCA_963930755.1 of Eudasyphora cyanicolor. Lineage (NCBI taxonomy): Eukaryota > Metazoa > Arthropoda > Insecta > Diptera > Muscidae > Eudasyphora > Eudasyphora cyanicolor. The sequence goes on from OZ005736.1 coordinate 215,142,691, forward strand.
GAAAGTTTATCGTTGATGAGTTTTCTCTAAGAAAAGTACATCGTTGATGAGTTTTCTCTATGAAAAGTTCATCGTTGATGACTTTTCTCTATGAAAAGTTCATCGTTGATGAGTTTTTTCTAAGAAAAGTTCATCGTTGTTGAGTTTTTTCTAAGAAAAGTTCGTCGTTGATAACTGTTCTCTATGAAATGTTCATGTTTGATGACGTTTCTCTGAGAAAAGTTCATCGATGATGATTTTTTCTAAGAAATGTTCATCGTCGATGACCCTTCTCTAAAAAAAGTTCATCGCTGATGGCTTTTCTCTAAGAAAAGTTCATCGTTGATAAGTTTTCTCTAAGAAAAGTTCATCGTTGATAACTTTTCACTATGAAAAGTTCATCGGTGATGAGTTTTCTCTAAGAAAAGTTCATCGTTGATGACTTTTCTCTAAGAAAAGTTCATCGTTGATGACTTTTCTCTAAGAAGAGTTCATCGTTGATGACTTTTCTCTAAGAAGAGTTCATCGTTGATGACTTTTCTCTATGAAAAGTTCATCGTTGATGACTTTTATCTATGAAAAGTTTATCGTTGATGACTTTTCTCTGCGAAAATCATCGTTGATGTTTATTTACGCTCAGTGTATTCTTTGTGTTATACGTAAACTTAAATACGTCAGTGTGATAAATTATTAGTTAAAAACTCCCAACTTACGACTCATTTCATATCATCAAATATTCAACAGTCGACATGTCTATGAAACATTGTTGTTGGGTTGTTGTTTTTTTCGGGCAAATGAACTAGGAACAAATATTCCTCCTCCTCCACTGGAGGAATATCCAGTACAAAAAGAAATGCCGTCTTTCGAGCGATAACGATAGCACTTTATAGTACATTGCATTTGTCCGCCCGTCCGTCTGTCTATTCATGTCTTAACATTTTCTGATTAGTATTTATGCTTGGCGTCGTCGCATTTATTTAGTGGCCAATGAGGTGAGATTTCGTAGCCTCCTTTACTTCGCCCATAACCGGGAGAGAAGGAGAACACGATACCACAACATTTAGTAATTAATTTTAATTATTTTTTTCGGGTTAGTTCAGTTTCTTATGGCAAGAGAACAACTCCTGCAACATCTCCTATCATGGCATTTTATGATAATGAGCGTATTTAATAAATAGCTGAGAGAGACAATGTTGTGATTAGCTTGGGTGTTTTTTTTTCAAAATCTGTATAAATAAACAACAAATATTTTGTAAATTTTTAATATATGTAAATTGATTTTCCTTTAGTCGGATAAATCATTCTTTGTAAATATTGAAACTAAAATTGGTTGAAAAGATAGTTTTAAAGGCAAATAGTTATTAGTATTAATCATACGCATTTGTGTTAAATATGCGAACTAATATCAGTTATACTAACGGAAGTCTGTTTATAAGTTCACCTATGGGTTTGTCTATTCATAACTATCCATAGATCTGCCTATCCGCACGACCATATAAACATGTTTTGTAGAATGAAACTGAATTAAATCGAAGTTTTGTTAATTTTTAATGCAATCATTTACATATCTGCCTATTCATCTACTTTCTATTCGTCCTTCCATTCGTTTATTCACCTTCTCATTAGCCCACATATATCAATACCTCCATTCTAAACTATGGTAAGTGCAAAACGGTAGTTTTTCAGTGGAGGCGATCAAAGTTTAAGGAATTTTTTTAAGTTCTGTGGAATTCCTTTATAATGGAAATCGAATGACATGTACTGTTTTGTGAATTACTCTTGATTGGGTTGACGGATAAACACCAAATTTTACTAAATATTATTTGGAATATTTAGAGATTAAAAATGCAATCTCCCTAAAAACATGCTAAGTCGACTTAGCATATTTAGTTGTTTAGAATGGAGGTATCGATATGTAAATCCGTTGTGTATCCATCTGCCCACCTGCTTCTGTATCCATACAGCTATCTATCCGTCCATGGACACATCTATCCTTTCTTACATCCGTCCGCACATTCGTATATCCGTTCATCTATTTATTTGTATACTAATCCATCTATGCGTTCATGTATTCATCCGGCTGTTCGTCCATCTATCCATCCACGCATTCATCTGTCTTTCCGTCCACAGAAAATTCATCTATCTGTCCTTCTATTCATGAGTACATCTGCATTTCCGTCCTGTCATACACCCATCTATAAATCTGTCCGCGTATTCGCCAATATATACGCAATCATTCTTCCTTTTCGTTCGTATATTTTTCTACTCAAATGTATGTATGTCCGAATATTAATCCATCTGTCCACCTATATTTCCGCCCGTTTACACATACACCTATCAGTTCACTTATCTGTAGAATATTTGACCATCTATGCGTTTATCTATTCACGGGCGCCTGCTCAATCATCCTTCTATTCACCAGCCTAGCAGTTATCTATACATCCATCTACTGATGCATCAATCCGTTCATGCATCCATTAATCTAATTCTCTATAAATCTGTCTGTCAATTTAACCGCCTAACTTTCTTTTACAAGGGCGTATGCAAAATTAACAGTCCTAACAAAGAAAACACAACAAATTTGGGAAAATTTGTCTTTATTTCTCAACATAATCTACTATTAGCTCGATATACCATTTCCAGCGATTTTCAATAGCTTCGATACCTAGTTTATAGTAAGAACTGCCTTGATTGTGAGCAAACGTGGCACCCATCTCGCGCACAACTTTCTCATCATCAAATTTTCCATCAATATGCGATGTATAGCACTTTTTGAAGCGCCTTACTCACGAACCTTCAACCGAATGTCATCCAATACAATTTTGTGGATTTTTTAAACATTTCTGTCGTGGACACCTTAATTCGTCTAAGAAGCTCTTTAGGCCACCCAATATTTTATAGTTGTAAACGAAGGAGCAGACTCCCACAAAGTAGAATTTAGCTCGGTTTTAATATTGGTTGGATCATTCAAATGAAAGTAGTGTGTTATATATCGGTGACACATGTTTAGAAATACCCTGAGTACGTTTACTTTTGAAACTATACAACGTGGCGCCTTGAAACATATGTTTTAGAAGAATGGCAACTTTCACGAAAATATTTTTTTTTAACTACTACCGCCATCTATATATTAAGTCGGCTAATTTTGGGACCGCCCTCGTATGTGGACAACTGTGTGGTTGGCAGTAGGCTGCAAAGAAATTGCAGATTGAGGCATACTATTTTATGAAATAAAAACTAAATTTTTCTTATGGTACAATTTTTTTTTAAAGAATAAATTTTTTTTTAAAAAAATAATTTTTTTTTTAATTTTTTTCTAGGATTCCAATTTACATGGAAGGTACCTTTAGTATTTGAACCATATTTTTTGGAGTAAAAGTTCGATAAAGCCGAGATACCATTTAAATTAAAATGAGGGCTCAAAATTCTGAAAACATCACATTCATTCGATGACTCGATTATGTTGACCATAAGTTGAGCGAAGTGCACGAAACACATTCCTCACAGAACGTGAATTTTCGTAGTAAAGTTGAACGATTTGTAAACGTTGTTCAGGCGTAAGTCTTTCCATGATGAAATGCCAAACAATACTTAACAAAAATAACATGACAGCACGACACGACTCACACGTGATCTGTCAAAAAAAGGCTATTGAAAAAAGTATCTTTACTTGGATCACTCTACATAGGTACACGCAAAGAAAAAATTCGTTTCTGCGAAATTAAACAACTACAATTCTTGTTTGCCGGAACTGAAATTTCGTTTCTTGTAACATAAACTTATTTCGCGTAAGTAATTGTTTGTTCTGACAAAATGAATTGCAGTAGTCGTAAACGAGAATTGTAGTTGTCTAATATTTCATTTCGAAGAAACAATTTTTTTCTTTACGTGTATATATGTAAATATGTCCCAAATATTAAAGGCCCCTTCTAAGAAAATTAGAAATTTAAAGACAATTTTTTTAAAAATATTGTACCATAAACATTTTTTTCATATTTTTTTCGGGTTAAGGACTCTGTATTACACCAGAAAATGCGCAGCTCTTCGACACAAATTGTGTTGCATGGTGTCATTTATCTTTCTGTTCGTTCATACTCTTTAGTTGCTCTACTAATTCCTTATTCTATTCAAACTGTACTTCTATCCGTTAATAACTGTTCTTAATCTATTAACATTATAAAATAATAAATTAAATTTTTAGTTTCGAAAATGCTTTTCCTAAATATAGCGATTTCATTTAGAAAGTAAGAAATTATTGAACCCTCTCCTGGTAACGGTCACATGATGTCCTATCCCATTGACTGAAATTCGTCTATGATGCAACTGCATCATACTCAACTGTACCTTAGGCCCAAATGTCGACAATATACATATATATATATATATGTGCACATCCTTACAGACACATGCATGTACATACATATATAAAAATATTTCTTTTCGTTTATTTATTTCTGCCGAAAAAAAATCTGAAATTAAAAGAAAATAAAATAGAAATCAATAAATACCACATCAAATGCAATGCAATATAACCACCTTTTTATTCAACATAAACGACCCACTCACTCACTCGCCCACTCTACACATGTGTCAGTGTTTTACACAAACTCTTGCAATTCTCATTCATCCAAACCTGTACCTCACAAACGCCTTTCCTCCTCCCGTCCTCCTTTTGGGTTACCAAAAAACGAAGACGAACTAAGTGACGGAGCGACAGAAAAAAAACAATAAAGAAAAGAAAGCAATCCATTTTGTCCTCCATACTTTCCCTGTCCATCGCTCGCTCGCTCGCTCGCTTGCGCTGTCTCACTCTGCTCCTGAAAATGTCAAAAAGGATAGAGAGCAGCAAAAAAACTGCATAAGTATGCATGTTTATGCATGCATATTATTGCTGCCGCTGCTATTGCCGCCAATGCTGTTGCTATTGTTGTACAACAACCTGCCGTTATTGCTGCTGGTCTATTATCCTTTTTTGTGTCCTGCACGCACACACATCTCCGTGACTCTCTTCCTCCATTCCGCGCACCACCCGCTATCCTCTTACGTTTGCGTTCGCTTTGAAATGTTCAACGAAAAAAGAAATATATGAGAAGAAACATCAGCATTTTTATATACAAATAAATGTGAAATTCTTGTTCGTTTTCTTCGTCCTGTTTTTCCTGTTTCCTCCAGAATTTTTGCGAATTTTCGTCATCATCATCGTCGACATCCTTTTGCCATAGTTAACATACGAACGCACTCATGCTCACACTGCCGAATAACGGTGAATAACAGAATGCATTTGAAAAACAAGTCCAAAAAGTTATTCTTTATATGTATATGAATATAAAATATACATTTGTACATTAGGCTGTACCGCAAAATGTAATTTTTTGGGGTTGAAATTTCAAATGAAATCAAGTAAGAATATTGCCGTCGAGTAAACCGTCCAAAGTAGTATATCATCACTTTGGGAAGACAATTTATTTATACAGTTTATAAAGTTGACCACTCCAGATTTATGCTAATCAATCCATGACATCTTATCCGTATGTCAACATGAAGTCGTTGAGAATTCTTTCCATATACGCTCTAACGCATATACACTAAACAACTCCACCATCTGGTGTTGGATGGCTGGTGGTGTGTTTGGCCTGTAACGAACATGTGTAGTGGTTCATTGGCTAGTGAGCGGGAGTGGGGATGACTGTATGTGTATGGTTGTTTGGTTGGTGTTACGTTGATCGTCTAATAAAACATACCCGAAGCTTATAAAATGCAGAACGAGCTCCAACTTTATTATTTTGATGTAGTCGAAAATTTTAATGAAATTGAAACTCTTCAAATTGAAGAAGGTATTCTTTAAATCGATGGAATTTTTACATCAATTTAATGAATAACAGTTGATGAAACTTTTATATTATTTTGATGTGCCTTTTTTCTTTCAGTGTATAAATAAATACTATAGCTTAACCCACCCTAAAGTATACCTATCGACTCAGATCGGCTGAGTCAATCCGTCCGTCCATCCTAAGTTGTTCGTTAAGTTCTCGTACAGGTCGCAATTGGATTTGGAAATAATAACTCTTTCACACCTTTGAAGAACTCTATTGAAATTGTCCAAATTGGCTCAGATTTACATATATGTATATGTTCCTTCCGATTTCCAAAATGGCCAAATTCTGAAACTTTAACTGGTCACAACTCAATAAATATGTGTGCTAGAGCCAAAATAATGAAAATTTGGGATTACCTTTTTAGTCAAAAATTCAAAATTTCCTTCAAATTGGTACAATTAAACCTGCTGGAGAAGTACGAACATTTGGGATCACTTTTTTTATCACATTTTGCTTATTTTTGTTTTGGTAAGAAATTGTAAACGGTCAGAGCTCTTTAAATAAGCTTCCTATAGCGAAAAGGACAAAATTTGGGATTATTTTTTTTTGGTCGTAAATGTGAATTTTTTCAATACTTTAAACGGTTATTACTCTTTAAGCATCCTAGAGCGAGAAGGATGAACAGTTGGGATCACTTCTTATGGTAAAAAAAAATTAAAATTCTTGTCCAAAACACTAAAGGGTCATACCGATACCTCCATTCTGTTTACGGAAATTGCATTTTTAACTTCTTCAAAATTATATTCGGTCATAATTTGGTGTTTATCCGCCAACCCAATCAAAAGTTATTCAGAAAACAGTACAAGACATTCGATTTCCATTACAAAGGAATTCCACACAAATTTAAAAAATGCATTAAACTTTGATATTTACAATTCTTTTTCAAAAAAGCGGCCAATAACTTCTAAAATTGAGTCCCTGTGCTCCTTAGAGAAGGACGAAAATAGCTACTATCTGGGTACACTTTGTACTGGTAAAAAATGTGAAATACCTAAGAAGGTTTGAGGAACGCTTTATGAGTGTTAAAGCGTTTTTCAAACCTTCATTAAATTTTTATGAATAAGGGCCTAAATCTTTAAACGCTAATATCTCATAAAAAGCATTCTAGTGAGTGAAGGACGAACATCTTGGATGTCCTTTTTATTGGCGAAAAATGCAAAATACATTTTCAAAACTTAAAACGGTCATAACTACTTAAGCGTCCTAGAGCTAGAATGATGGTCAACATTTTGAAATTCCTTTCCAAAATTTTGAACGGTCATAACTTCCTAAATAATCTTTTTGGAGCGAAAAAACGAAAATTCTGTGTTTACTTTTGTTGGTTGTGAAATCCTTTCCAAAACTTTAAAGTCAATAATGTGAAATTTCATTCCAAAACTTTAAACGATCTTATCTTCTTAAATAATAAAACTATGGTAGTAGCTTTCTTAGATAAAGAGGGAGCCTTCAAAAACATAAATTCAGCCGCTATAATTACGGCTTTAGCAAACCCTGCGGGTTGATACTACAGAATGCCTACATCAAGGGTTAAGTCCTCGGAAACCGTCATACATGATCTAGTCAGCTTTACTGAAGGATCCATTTCTATTAAGCAATGTACTATGGTAGCGGTCTTAGATATAGAAATCTGCTAACATTTCAGTTAGCTTAGGGTCAACTGACCTCCAAATATTTGTCAGCAGGAGAACGCCCCAAGGTGGTGTTATGTGTCTCCTCTGCTATGGGATCTCTTCATAAACAATATTCTGCCTTCTCTGGAGACGACGTGGCAATAGATTTAAGGGGAAAGAATCCGATGACTCTTAGAAACTTCCTACAGAAGACCCTCCATAAAACCGCCAGATGGTCTTCCCATAATGCTCTTGGTTTTAATCCTACCAAGACGGAACTATTTCTTTTCACAAGGAGATATAAGGTACCAACAATTACACCTGTCTCCTTGGGGGTATTGAAAGTTTCTTCTTTGATAGCACAAAATAATTAGGTATTTTGCTAGACAGAAAGTTTGACTTTAAACCCAACATTCTGGAAAGGGCAATGAAAACTGTGGTAGCGCTATATACCTGTAAAAATGCAATAGGGAAACGCTGGTGTATGAACCGAATATAGATGATAGGTTGTATACGGCAGTAATCTGTGACGATAATGATGTACTGCATTGTCGTCTCTTGGACAGCTCTGCAGAAATCTACCTTCTGCGCGATACTAAAAGGTTCAGCGAATGGCCCATATATGTATCACAGAAATGGCTACGGACATTGTGTGATTCTTCACAGGTTGCCTGACCTTCCGGGTACTTTTGATTGCACTAGGACGGAACCACTGTTTGACCAGAAGTATGTCACTCTTTTATCTGATAGATGTGAATGGAATGGTCGTATCCCAGGATGTAGGATATTCCTTAAGTTCTGTACAGATGGTTCCAAATTCAAAAACCAAGTTGGCTTTGGTGTCTTTTCTGAGGAACTTGAGCTACCAATTGTAAAGAGACTGCCTTATCACTGTAGTGTTTACCTGGAGCAAATCCTAGCTGTTAAAGTGTTAGAGGAATTATTGAAAATTAATGTTCTGACCAAAGTCGGTATCAATATTTTCTCCGATAGTCAAGTCCCTGGAAACTATATTCCTGAATTCAAATCTGATCTCGACTCTCGTAGATCTCCTAATGAGATGGCTGAATAGTTAAATTTTCACCTGATGTGTGTGCCGGGCCCCAGAGACATACCAGGGAACTGCAAGGCAGAATAACTTGCAAGACTATGAACTACACGCTCCAGGGAAGCTGTAATATGTGGGCATGCCTCTAACGATCTTTAGGCTCTTCTTGAGGTATAGTACGGCAACAAATGGCAGGTGGTCAATAGTCAGGAACTGCATACATTCCAGGCTGAGGTGGTCCGGCCTATACTCAAAACGCACCAAAGCATTGCAGCTCATTAACAATTCCTAGTCGCGATTTTCCAATGTAATACAAAGCAGAAGCACTATGGCATTTGAATTGCATTCCCACAACTTTTTTAGCCGTAAAGTGATATGCTTCTGTAGGCTTGCAATGAACCTAAGAGACTGACGCTTGCCAAAATCTTAGCGCGTTGCCATTAAGTGGTTGGTATCTACAGCAGTGTGAACTTGTTAACACTTCGAGCTCCGTTTCCTATAGAATTTTTATCGGAATCAATGTATCACTGAAATGTAATCCTTTCTGGTCCAACTACCTGAAGGAGTAGATCAACGTGGCCCATCTTCGACCTTAGCCTGAGATAGGAGAAAATGGTACCAGATTTAAAATTTTAAGTAAATCGGTGAAACTCTTTGCAAGTTATCGAGAGCTTCTGTCGGACAGACAAACCACCGCACAGACATTGCTCAAATGATTGAAAATTTCCTGAAATGGGTTCCCACCAGAACCGATCTCCACCAGGCCAAATGAATCAGGAAGAGTTAGCACAACGGAGATATACGCACCACAGAGGTGAAAAAGCAAATATGGAAGCGTGATGGTGGTTATTTCATACTCACACTTCAATTAATCCGGTCTGTCACCACCACCAGCGCCATCAACGTCAACTCCTGCAATTAAAAGGACTAACAACAAC